>CATQJA010002707.1:1182500-1837500 GCA_958295435.1 Mesorhabditis spiculigera
CACGGCGAACATTTTGAGATCCTCGGCGCATTAATAGGACGTATGGCTGAAAAGTTACGGCTGGGGGGGTAAAATAGAGTCTTACCGGCAAGCGGGCCGTTCTTTATGATTCTAGCATGAAAACTTATAGTTTAACGACTCAAAATGTAGGAAATGATCTCACAGAATCAAAAATGAAGACGAAATCGCGGAATTCTACTTTCGAAAAAAGTTATGAATTTTACAAGGTTTTCGCTGCGGGAGCCGACAAAAGTTTCGACCAGTTCGACCCGCGGGTCGAATAACAACTCTAGGGGAAACCAATTTTTTTTTTCCTGGCGGCGCTGGCGGGGATAGTAACCAAATATAAAGCGTTTTCACATTGTTTTTAGCAAGATTTAAGCCTATTTTAATTGGAAAAACTTTTTAAAAACGTTTGAAAAACGTTTGGCTAAATTTGCTTATACGGTCACCTACTCAAAACATAACTTTTAATATGTCAAAATGCTCAGCAGGACAAGCTGGTGCGAGATCCGTTGAGAAAACTTGGCGGCAAAAGCTCTATCTCGAGATACATGACTTCGTAGTTCAATATTCTGACTGCGAAACATCGGTTTTCGTTGATCGATAAGATCAATAACGGTTCAATACAGACTTTACTCAACACACCCAGTTTGAGCCTAAAAATAAGGCTTCGTGGCACCCAGGGCCTAGTCGCTTCGGATGGGTGCGAGCTCGTACAGGGTTTCGAAATCGGGGCGCCAAGGCCGGCGAAGCGGCCGGGGGGCGCCGCCATTTCGAAAGAGTGGAGCGGCAGCCCATCCGAAGCGACGGCCCACCTTGCCTGACCATGCTTTAGAAAGCCAAAAGGATGTGTGAAAAAGTAAATGTGGGTTTACGAACGTTTGATCAAATACGTAGGTTTCCGAACTTTCCTCTGGAATTCGTACTGTCTTTTGGTGCTTTTCGTACTACTGCCGCACTCAATATTTCGCCATTTTGTTGCTTTTCTTTTGTAATATCTCGAAATAGAGCTTTTGCCGCCAAGTTTTCTCAACGGATCTCGCACCAGCTCGTCCTGCTGAGCATTTTGACATATTAAAAGTTATGTTTTGAGTGGGTGACCGTATAAGCAAATTTTCCCAAACGTTTGAAAACGTCGAAAATTTGCTCATTTTTCGGCCCAAAAATGAGCAAATTTTCGACTTTTTTAAGAGTTTTTCAAACTTTTGAAAAGTTTATGCGATTCAAATAGGCTTAAATTTTGCTAAAAACAATGTGATAACACTTGGTATTTGATTACTATCCCCCACCAGGGCCGCCAGGAAAAAAAATTGGTTCCCCCCGGGAATACGCAAGTACCCAACTTTTTTATAGTAATTCGACCACGGCGAACATTTTGAGATACCCGCCGCATTAATCGGACGTATGGCTGAAAAGTTACGGCTGGGGGAGGGGGTAAACTAGACTTTAGCCGGCTTTTTTCTCCGGCCACCCCATATTTTGTTGGCAGAGTGCAGCCTGGGCGAGTCGTTCTGCATGTCGATGGACGGGGTGCAGCTGGCGGAGGACAAGATCGGCTGCTACGGCAACTACTATGGCCGCCTCGGCTGCCACTGCGGTGTGTCGGCTCAATCTACTATAATAATTTTGCTGTGGTGTCCGTCCGTCTGTCCGGTGCCGCATTCAACTCGAAGGGGTGGGGGGGAATGCGCTAGAGCTAACAAGGGGATGGTCTCAGCTCGGCATCGAATTTCGATTTGAAAATTTGCACATTGATAGAGCTCGACGAGACGAATCGATCGGTGTAACTTTCAGCAGCAGATACCCCGAACTAACAAAGTTATAAGCATTTTAATTGCCTTTAAATTTTAAACACCAGGAGGCCTTGCCAACAATAAAGCAGCTTTGGAAAAATTAAAAATTTTGTGCCCGTGGTTACCAACCTTGCCTTGCCAACTTACAAAATTTCCAAAAATTTTAAGTAGTGGAATATTTTGCTGCGAGCGCTTCCTGGTGTATACTTCATGCCTAAAAAGTTATTGAAGGCCTTTAGAAGGCCAAGAGGAATCTTCGGACAAAAAAACAAAAAATAAAAATCTGGAGCGGGTTCGAACCCTCGTTAGATTCCCCGGAGGCCGCCTACTACACCACTAGGCCACCAGACCGCGGTGGTGGGGGAAGGGGGAATGCCTATGAAGGTAGGGTGAAGAAAAGTCAAAATGTATGCAAAAATTTAAAATGCTTATAACTTTGTTAGTTCGGGGTATCTGCTGCTGAAAGTTACACCGATCGATTCGTCTCGTCGAGCTCTATCAATGTGCAAATTTTCAAATCGAAATTCGATGCCGAGCTGAGACCATCCCCTTGTTAGCTCTCTTCGGATTCGGATAGAGCGTGGCCAGCAACCCCGAAGCTGATAACAAAAATTACGGAAAAGTTTTCGTTTAAATGATTAAAATTAACTTTAACAGTTTTTTCCTTAGTAAAAGGGGGGTGGGGGGACGGAGGTTGGGGTGATTTTGGACATAGTGAGCCAGGTGGCGCGCGTTTCGCGGATGAAAATTTTCACTGGAGCCATTCCATTTATTTTTTCTCTCATTTCATCCGGTCGGTCGATTTTTTTGCTGTTTTTTTTTGCAATAGATTCAGCTCATTTTCTAGGTACGATTTGGCATTTGCAAATTCAAAATCTGCCACTTTTAGGTTTCTGGGCCAGTCTCGGGCTGTTTTGCGTGCAATAAAGACTTTATAGCGGAACTCGGGAAACCTTGTAGCATCCACCAATCACCACTTTTATAGAACAAAGCAACGGCACCACGCCGCACGATTTTCGCAGTCGCGGTGGGTCGTTTTCTCTCTCTCTCTCTCTCTCTCTCTCTCTCTGTCTCTGTCTCTCTCTCTCTTTTCCACTCTCTCTCCCTCTCTCTCCCACTCGCTCTCTCTCTACCACTCGCTCTCTCTCTCTCTGTTTCTCTCTCTCTGTCTCTCTCTCTTTTTTCCACTCTCTCTCCCCCTCTCTCTAACTCACTCCCTCTCTCTCCCACTCTCTCTCTCCCTCTCTCCCACTCGCTTTCTCTCTGTCTCTCTCTGTCTCTGTCTCTCTCTAACTCACTCTCTCTCTCTCTCTCTCTACCACTCGCTCTCTCTCTCCCTCTCTCTCTCTGTCTCTCTCTGTCTCTCTCTCTTTCTCTTTCTCTCTCTGTCTCTGTCTCTCTCTCTCTAACTCTCTCTCTCTCTCCCACTCACTCACTCACTCTCTGCCCCCATTACAGTGCACCCGGACCATCTGACCCTGTGGAAGTCGCTCCAGCAGCAGCCGGGCGAACTGGTTGGCCTGGCCACCATTGATTGCATTTTGTTCATACCCAGAAGTGCGACTACTTCTCGGCGGCGCCACCACCGACGGCGTCTGCTGCCCCCCTCCCGCCCTTCCTGGCCCTCCGCCACTTCGCCGCCTTCGTCATCCTCATCTACCATGCCCCTCGATCGCGTTACTTTTAGCGTGACACCGTGGGGTGTCTGTGCAAAATAAACGTTTTCGTTTAAAGGGGCTCGGAAGTCTAAATCGGCGCGCGCGGGGGGGGATTCAACCCCACTGGCCAAAAAACGAAAGCGTCACCGCCGAGAAGGGTTAGGGAGGGGCTGAGTTTACCAGCTCCCCAGCTCCTCAGCCACGGGACCCCTTAATGATCCGAGTATCTCAAAATGTTCGCCGTCGTCGAATTACTATACAAAAGTTGTTGCCGAACGCCAAAAATTGTTAGAAAATTTTTTATAACAACTGGAAGTCTGGGTTTTCGTTAGTTAATTTTTGCTGTTCCAAAGTGACTTTTCGTATCTCGGCTATCTTTCGTCGCACAGAGCTGTCAGCGGTACCAAAATGGAGCTCTCGCTCTGGAGAATCCGGCTCCAGTAAGTTTCAGTCAGAAAACACCTCGAAAAACGAAAATATTTGAGTTTGAAACACCGGGTCTACTCTACTATTGCGACGTAATCTTTTCAACCTGTAAATTCTTGTCAACGTTTTTCTAACAACTTTTTTTCAATGTTTTCAGGGACCAAAAAGCAAAGGGTTAGCCAGCGCGAAGATTCGCAGCCGAGGCCAAAAAAATGTTAAAAAGTTGATAGGCAAGCGCGGTACCAATACGCCAATGCACAACCTGTGACAGAGGCCGTGGCGGAATGTTATGAATGGCGCGTTGTCCAGCGCCGAAAACGAGGAAATGGACCCGAAAACAGCTATAGATGCATGCTCGAGATGCGTTGATTGGAAAAGCGAGGGATTGCAATATAGTGTTTATTTATCGTCCTGGGCACCGTCAGTCAGCGCTCGGCGAGGCCAACCAGAATGAACCCCAACGATCATAGGCGAGGCGACCGCCGATGCTGATGAGGATGACGATGAGCACGGTCACGACAAGGGCGACGGTCGTCCAGACGCCGGCGGACGCACCATTCTGAAAATGATTCTTACAGACAGCGGGCAACGGGCCAGCATCAGTTATCTGATACGCTTCCTCCTCCCTCCTCCTCCCCCCGCTAACGCACCAACAGAATCTAAAATATTCCCTAATCAGCTGGCTTACCGCAGGGCGATCGGCGGTGGTCTCGTCGTCCGTCAACGTGGTTGGCATGCTTGGGGTCTCCATCGTGGTCTCATCGTCCGTCAACGTGGTTGGCATGCTTGGGGTCTCCATCGTGGTCTCATCGTCCGTCAACGTGGTTGGCATGCTTGGGGTCTCCATCGTGGTCTCATCGTCCGTCAACGTGGTTGGCATGCTTGGGGTCTCCATCGTGGTCTCATCGTCCGTCAACGTGGTTGGCATGCTTGGGGTCTCCATCGTGGTCTCGTCGTCCGTCAACGTGGTTGGCATGCTTGGGGTCTCCATCGTGGTCTCGTCGTCCGTCAACGTGGTTGGCATGCTTGGGGTCTCCATCGTGGTCTCGTCGTCCGTCAACGTGGTTGGCATGCTTGGGGTCTCCATCGTGGTCTCGTCGTCCGTCAACGTGGTTGGCATGCTTGGGGTCTCCATCGTGGTCTCGTCGTCCGTCAACGTGGTTGGCATGCTTGGGGTCTCCATCGTGGTCTCGTCGTCCGTCAACGTGGTTGGCATGCTTGGGGTCTCCATCGTGGTCTCGTCGTCCGTCAACGTGGTTGGCATGCTTGGGGTCTCCATCGTGGTCTCGTCGTCCGTCAACGTGGTTGGCATGCTTGGGGTCTCCATCGTGGTCTCGTCGTCCGTCAACGTGGTTGGCATGCTTGGGGTCTCCATCGTGGTCTCGTCGTCCGTCAACGTGGTTGGCATGCTTGGGGTCTCCATCGTGGTCTCATCGTCCGTCAACGTGGTTGGCATGCTTGGGGTCTCCATCGTGGTCTCATCGTCCGTCAACGTGGTTGGCATGCTTGGGGTCTCCATCGTGGTCTCATCGTCCGTCAACGTGGTTGGCATGCTTGGGGTCTCCATCGTGGTCTCATCGTCCGTCAACGTGGTTGGCGTGCTTGGGGTCTCCATCGTGGTCTCGTCGTCCGTCAACGTGGTTGGCATGCTTGGGGTCTCCATCGTGGTCTCGTCGTCCGTCAACGTGGTTGGCATGCTTGGGGGTCTCCATCGTGGTCTCGTCGTCCGTCAACGTGGTTGGCATGCTTGGGGTCTCCATCGTGGTCTCGTCGTCCGTCAACGTGGTTGGCATGCTTGGGGTCTCCATCGTGGTCTCGTCGTCCGTCAACGTGGTTGGCATGCTTGGGGTCTCCATCGTGGTCTCGTCGTCCGTCAACGTGGTTGGCATGCTTGGGGTCTCCATCGTGGTCTCGTCGTCCGTCAACGTGGTTGGCATGCTTGGGGTCTCCATCGTGGTCTCGTCGTCCGTCAACGTGGTTGGCATGCTTGGGGTCTCCATCGTGGTCTCGTCGTCCGTCAACGTGGTTGGCATGCTTGGGGTCTCCATCGTGGTCTCGTCGTCCGTCAACGTGGTTGGCATGCTTGGGGTCTCCATCGTGGTCTCGTCGTCCGTCAACGTGGTTGGCATGCTTGGGGTCTCCATCGTGGTCTCATCGTCCGTCAACGTGGTTGGCATGCTTGGGGTCTCCATCGTGGTCTCATCGTCCGTCAACGTGGTTGGCGTGCTTGGGGTCTCCATCGTGGTCTCGTCGTCCGTCAACGTGGTTGGCATGCTTGGGGTCTCCATCGTGGTCTCGTCGTCCGTCAACGTGGTTGGCATGCTTGGGGTCTCCATCGTGGTCTCGTCGTCCGTCAACGTGGTTGGCATGCTTGGGGTCTCCATCGTGGTCTCGTCGTCCGTCAACGTGGTTGGCATGCTTGGGGTCTCCATCGTGGTCTCGTCGTCCGTCAACGTGGTTGGCATGCTTGGGGTCTCCATCGTGGTCTCGTCGTCCGTCAACGTGGTTGGCATGCTTGGGGTCTCCATCGTGGTCTCGTCGTCCGTCAACGTGGTTGGCATGCTTGGGGTCTCCATCGTGGTCTCGTCGTCCGTCAACGTGGTTGGCATGCTTGGGGTCTCCATCGTGGTCTCGTCGTCCGTCAACGTGGTTGGCATGCTTGGGGTCTCCATCGTGGTCTCATCGTCCGTCAACGTGGTTGGCATGCTTGGGGTCTCCATCGTGGTCTCATCGTCCGTCAACGTGGTTGGCATGCTTGGGGTCTCCATCGTGGTCTCATCGTCCGTCAACGTGGTTGGCATGCTTGGGGTCTCCATCGTGGTCTCGTCGTCCGTCAACGTGGTTGGCATGCTTGGGGTCTCCATCGTGGTCTCATCGTCCGTCAACGTGGTTGGCATGCTTGGGGTCTCCATCGTGGTCTCATCGTCCGTCAACGTGGTTGGCATGCTTGGGGTCTCCATCGTGGTCTCATCGTCCGTCAACGTGGTTGGCATGCTTGGGGTCTCCATCGTGGTCTCATCGTCCGTCAACGTGGTTGGCATGCTTGGGGTCTCCATCGTGGTCTCATCGTCCGTCAACGTGGTTGGCATGCTTGGGGTCTCCATCGTGGTCTCATCGTCCGTCAACGTGGTTGGCATGCTTGGGGTCTCCATCGTGGTCTCATCGTCCGTCAACGTGGTTGGCATGCTTGGGGTCTCCATCGTGGTCTCATCGTCCGTCAACGTGGTTGGCATGCTTGGGGTCTCCATCGTGGTCTCATCGTCCGTCAACGTGGTTGGCATGCTTGGGGTCTCCATCGTGGTCTCATCGTCCGTCAACGTGGTTGGCATGCTTGGGGTCTCCATCGTGGTCTCATCGTCCGTCAACGTGGTTGGCATGCTTGGGGTCTCCATCGTGGTCTCATCGTCCGTCAACGTGGTTGGCATGCTGGGGCTTGGCGCCGTGACCTGTTTCTGGTCAAGCAGTCTGCGCAGTGAGGGGCTCACTAAAAATATTGCTATTCATCATTATTCATTGTGCTAAAAGGGCTCTTTACCGGCAGCGGGGATTTTTGCCCAAATCGGCGATTCTGAAAGGGATAGTTCAGCCCTGGAGCTTGAGCAGCACCTTGGGTGACTATCGACGCAGGGTGACCTGCTGGCCTGTGTCGCTGCCCCGAAGATCCCTTTAAAAATCGTCGATTTCGACAAAAATCGCTGATTCCGGGAAAAATCCCCGCTGCCGGTATAGTACCCATCATTTTGCTCGCTAAAAAAGCCGGATGGCGCTACAGCAGTGGAAGCGAAAGATGCTCTCGCTCTCGCTCTCTCTCGCGCGCTCTGTCTCTCTCTCTCTCACTCTCTTCCCTTACCCGACGCAACCAGCTGCGGCGTCGACGCCCCTTGGTGCCAGCCGGAATCTGGAAAGGACCATTGCAAAGGATTCATGATTCAAAGGATCTATTAATTTCCTATCCCCAAAATAAATAGAAAATTCCGAAACATCCCCCCCCCCCAAAAAAAAAAAAAAAAAAACGAACGGCAGCGCCATTGCGCGTTTCGATTTTCAATGTTGACGTAGCAGCCGCTGTCCATGGGCTCCCCCTCCCAGTTCAGCAACGACTCGCAGAAAATGCTCTCCACGGGGCATGCTAAACAATATATAAATGGGGGAAATCAAAGTGTGCGTGTGTTGTTTTTCCTACCATAAAAATAGCTTCACATTGATTTTTTTGCGGGCTATAAAAAATGGCAGATATGGTTTTGGTCGATTTTTACGACCCTCTATCGACTACTGGCGTTACAGTTCTATTTGGCAAAAATCGAGGTGCTAATTCGGTTCTTTAGGATTTGCGGGGGGCAAGACCCAAAATGACCAAATTTTCGACTTTTTCAAACTTGTTTTTAAAGGTTTTTTCACTTTAAATATAGTTAAAATGTAACACAAAACAATGTGCAAACACTTTATATTTGATTACTAGGTCGACCGGGAAAACTCGAAAAACAATTTGGTTTCCCCCGCGCTGGTTTTCATCCTAAAATGGGCTGCAACTTTTTTAAAATGCCGATTAAGCAAATTTGGATAACAGATTCGGAATCAGCGCAAAATTCTGCACAAGATAGGCTTGGTGATGCTGAAAACTGGGATGTCACTCAGAAAAGTCTCCTTGTTGGTAGCAGCGACACGTCGTCTACGGGGCTAGGATTCTGGGAAGAAAGCTAGGAGACGGCAAGAAACCGACGGAAAAAAACTAGTAGTGAAAAGGTTCAAATGGACAAGAAAATTACATGTTAGAAGCCCCCAGACGTAAACGGTGGATATGTTTTTTTGGTAAGAGTCTAGGCACCCCCCTAACTGTAAAGTGTTTTTACTCAGGCTGGCGTTTTAGAATGGGACCAAGCCTATCTTGTGCAGAATTTTTCGCTGATTCCGAATCTGGGTTCCAAATTTGCTGCCGAATTTTATTTAACAAGTTATTCGACATTTAGGCTAAAACATTGACTAAATCTGGATTTTTTGCGTTATTTTTCAAGTTGTCGTCACCTCCGACGTTAAAACTGGCTCGGTAACGGTTTTAGAGGTCAAAGCACGATTTTATGCAAAAAACATGTGTTTTTGTGCAAAAGCAAAAAAATTGTGCAGGGCGGGGATCGAACCGCCGCCCCGTGCCTGGCAAGCGAACAGCTTACCAATGCACCATGGTGCCAACTGGGAAGGGGGCTTCGGGAGGGTAGATAAGGGGCACAACAATACCTGGACCCAGACAGGGAATAGCGGGCCAGCATCCGAATTTATGCCGTTTTTAAGCTTAATTTAGACCAAAAATCACTTTTCAACGCGAAGTCCGCAGCAAATTTGGAAAACGGATTCGGAATCAGCAAAAAATTCTGAACAAGATAGGCTTGGTCCCATCCTAAAACGCCAGCCTGAGTAAAAACACTTTACAGTAAGCCGGCACCAGCTTTTCTATCTCGGCCCCCCCTTTGTGCTAGCCAGCTCTAAAGTATACTAAAATGTTCACAGTAGGCTAATTAGTCAAAGTACATTGCATTTGAGTCTAAAAAAGTAGCGACGGTGCCGCATTCAACTCGAAGGGGAAAGGAGCTAGAGCTTACAAGGGAACCTCAAGTTGGCACGGTGGAGTTTCGAAAAACGCTCGCGGCTACCCCTAGGTTTTCGACTATGGCGATTCCAACGGTCTAGTCAGAATTTCCTAAATGAGCCTCTGGACAGAGATACAGCACTTCCGGAAAATGATGATTTACATCCAAAAAATTAGCATTAGCGATAGGTTTATGAGGCGCTCCCATCACTATGGAATCACCAATTGAATGGCCGACTGGTAAGCGACTCACTTGATAGAATACTGACGAGGGTTCGAATCCGCTCACGATTTTTTTATTTTGCTTTTTGACCAGAACTTTCCGCCCAACTCCAAGTTTTTATTTTTATTCTAGAAAAAATGATTGTTATGGCCCCAGACTGATTACTCCCAAGAATCCTGAAAACTCGTTCTCGAAATTCAAAAAGGGGTCTACCCATATTCCGTTTTTTACAGAGGGGCCTCTATGATTTACTTGGATGAAATTTTTTGCATTTGTTTCGAAGAAGTAACCAAAACTTGGAGTTGGCCGAAAGTTCTGGTCAAAAAGCAAAATAAAAAAGTCGTGAGCGGCTTCGAACCCTCGTCAGTATTCTATCAAGTGAGTCGCTTACCAGTCGGCCATTCAATTGGTGATTCCATAGTGATGGGAGCGCCTCATACACCTATCGCCAATGCTAATTTTTTGGATGTAAATCATCATTTTCCGGAAGTGCTGTATCTCTGTCCAGAGGCTCATTTAGGAAATTCTGACTAGACCGTTGGAATCGCCATCGTCGAAAACCTAGGGGTAGCCGCGAGCGTTTTTCGAAACTCCACCGTGCCAACTTGAGGTTCCCTTGTTAGGTCTCTTCGGATTCGGATAGAGCGCCATCAGAAACCCCCGAAACTGATAAAAAAAAAATTACGGGAAAGTTTTCGTTTAAATGATTCAAATTAACTTTAACAGTTTTTTCCTTAGTAAAAGGGGGGTGGGGGGACGGAGGTTGGGGTGATTTTGGACATAGTGAGCCAGGTGGCGCGCGTTTCGCGGATGAAAATTTTCACCGGAAAGGGGGGATTTCGGCTCGGGGGTGGTACCAAAAGCCATCAGGACGGTATCGAAGTAGTTTTTTAAGGGGGGTTCCGGCCATGGGGGGTATCTAAAGCCATCAGCACGGATATTGCTAAGGTTCGAGAAGGAATGTGGTGTTGTAGAGTATGAGGGGGTAGCCCGAAGGCCAGCCGATTACAGTCGCAAAGCGGTATTGCAATATTTTAAGTTTCCATAAAAATTCTTAGTATATTTTTGTTGATGCTCGATCGAATGGCTTCGAAAAAATGCTCCTCGAAAAAACGGCGAAAATCTCGAAAAATCGGGGGGGCCCTGGGGCGGGTGTAAAGTAAACCGTAGCCGACCCACAAATGATTGTTGACGAGTTCAGCCAGGCCACGAAAGACGACAGATCTTCCGGAACAGGGACCACAATCGTGCGACAAATCGACAAATCCACGCTGCACTCCTGGATTTCCTGGCCGCCGGCTGAATAGAAATGAGGTACTTGGCTGTTAATGGGGGGGCAAATTTTCCCGGGTGCTTTTCCCTACGGCCCGCTACCAAAATAAAAACCATTTTTATAGCATTTTACATAGTTTTAGACGAAAAATTCTCGAAATTTTTTTACCCTTTTTGGTGAAAAAACATGAAAAATGACCATCGACAGGCCAAAGTTTGTGCATTTTTAAATCTTTGAAAATCGTTTTGATCACGTTTTAGCAATCAAAAACTGCTAAAATCACTATAAAAAGACAAAATACAGGGTGTCCCATAAAAAAGCACCCCTCCCGCATTTCGTCATATTACATCCGCTCGGTCCCAAAATTGGCACATGGGTGTATCATACCCTAAATAACCACAATCCTGAGTTATAGCCCGATCGCTACAGTAGTTTTCGAGTTATCGCTAGAATACTCTTTTTTACGCGATTCTTAGCAGTCTTTTCGGCTATCTTTTTGGACTTTGCATCGATTTGCATCAACTTCCGGCTACGAATCCCTAATTTGGCCTAGTATCGGGGTGACTTTGGGTTACAAAAATGTTGAAAACAACCGTTATTCAATTAATTATTATCAGAAAATTTATAGGGTAAAGAAGGCCTGCAGCTTCATTTTCACTCAATATCCGAAGGGTCATTTCCGACGAAAACCTTATGAAAAACCGATAAAAAAGTTTATTTTTGCTGTATCTCGAAGATTACTCTAGCTGGCGGGCTATAACTCAGGATTGTGGTTATTTAGGGTCTAATACACCCCTGGTCCAATTTTGGGACCGATCGGATGTAATATGACGAAATGCGGGCGGGGTGCTTTTTTTATGGGACACCTTCATCTTCATCTTCATCTTCATCTTCATCTTCATGGGACATATCATGGACAGGTAGGTCTAGGTGGAAAAACAGAAAGTGATCCCCCTGCCCCCCCCCCCCCGCTAACAGTCCAGAGCCCCATTCTGAAGGGGGGAGAAGGAACGTACGTTCTTTTACGGGCGCCGCCAACACGGCCCCTAGGAGGAGGCACCACGTGACAAGTAACATTGCGGAAAACAATCAGACAAGCGGGATATCTAAATTTTAGAATCGTTAAATTTCTTTGTTCGGAAGCCCAATGCTGGCGCAAAATTGAAACTGGAATTACCGAAAAGTTTTGCGCGCTCAAAAAACGTAATCACCAGCCCAGCTCCTCAGCCAAAGTTTCTTTATCATAAAAATATTTTTAAATATGGTTTTTCGGGCTATAAAAAAGCTCCTAGTAGATTTTTCGGCCCTTTATCGAGTGGCACTTGCAAAATATCGAAAATATTCATAACGCCGAAAATTTGTGCCCCCCCGCCGCCGCCGCCGCCGCTATCCTATGTGCTGCCCATTGTCTCGAAAAATAGTTTTTAGGCTATAAAAATTTTTATAACCCTTTTTTTGCGTTGTAAACAATGATCTGAATAGATTGTTTGAGGTTCTATCGATCGGCTTTTTCAAAAGATCATAAATCTAAAAAATTTGGCGTTAAATTCTTTCTTAGATAAAAATATTTTTCTTTTCCCTATTTTTTTGATTCAAGCGTACTTTAGTCTTCTTCTCCAGAGCGAGAGCTCCATTTTGATACCGCTGACAGCTCTGTGCGATGAAAGATAGCCGAGATACGAAAAGTCACTTTCGAGCAGCAAAAATTAACGAAAGAAAACCCAGACTTATAATTTTTCTCAAGAATTTTCTAGCAATTTTTGGCGTTCGGAAACAACTTTTGTATAGTAATTCGACGACGGCCAACATTTTGAGATACTCGGCGCATTAATAGGACCTGTGGCTGGGGAGCTGGGCCGGTGATTACGTTTTTTGAGCGCGCAAAACTTTTCGGTAATTCCAGTTTGAATTTTGCGCGAGAATTGGGTTTCTGAACAGATGGAGATTCTGATTTTTTGAGATTCCGAGAGGGCGCCGGCAATTCGGATAGGAAATGAAATGATCTTGTAAAGGGGGGGTTTATATGCCTATCGGCCGGCCACGCACGCGCATCGAGCCAAAACAATCAGCCACACGGTTCAACGACGAAAAGGCCGGCAAGGCCCCCCCCCCCCCGGCAACATGACCTCCTGGCCCGGAATTTGGTGATGGTCGTGCAACGCGCACGCAAAAATTCCCCTCGGCCAATGTTTCGACGGCCGCTGCTGCCCCCCGTAATTACGCATGTGCAAGCATTTGTGCCGTGTGTAAAATTGGCCTCTGATTTCGGGCGCCCCGTCAAAACGAAATTTTTCACAATCATCCCCCCGGCACCCCCGCTCTGCCACACCATCTATTTTAAGTGGAAAACCAACCAACAAAACTTAGGGAAAAAGTTTTTCTGGGGAAATTATGGCCTCGAAAAATCGGAATTTTTTGGCCTATGTTTTTACGTTTAGGGATAGTAAAACCTCCATGTGGCAAGGTTAGAAAAAGTATCTTTCTCTCTTTCTTTCTCTCTCTCTCCCTCTCTCTCTCTCCCTCTCTCTCTCTCTCTCTCTCTCTCTCTCTTTCTCTATCTCTCCCTCTCTCCCACTCTCTCCCTCTTCTCTCTCCCTCTCTCTCGCTCTCTCTCTCTGTCTCTCTCTCGCTGTCTCTGGCCCTCTCTCTCTCTCCCCCTTCCTTCTCTCTCTCACTCTTTTGTTTCGACACTCCGCCAAACAATTTATTTGACAGTTTAAATACGCTTAAAAGCGGTGGAACAGATAGTTTACTATCATTCAGCCGCAGCCTGGAGGAGTACGGTAGCTGTCCGTGTTTCGGTCGACACGATGGAAGTCTAGGCCTTTTTTTATAGTTTGGCTTGCCAGAATTCAGCGCCGAAACCAGTGGCCGAGTGGCTTTGGACCTTGCCTGCCAATCTGACGACCCGGGTTCGACCCCCGGCCGCGGCAGACATTTTGCTTTTTGCTCGAAACTTTCAAAATCGGCCAACTGGCGGGTGGAGAGAAACGGAGAGCGGCTACTAGCGGCTCCTCGGCCATCGATGTGTTGAACATGCCATTAATGCGCACGCTTTTCGGGAGCAGCCGTTTGAATAGCGTCATGCGGTACTCCTGGAAATAAGCGAGATCGCTTGGCTGGCAGCCAGACTACAAAATACAAATTTAGATAGAGAGACTCCAAACTGCAAATCGTGGCGAGGCCGATTGATGACCGACTGACCAACCGCGGCTGGCTTTTTGCGTTTTGAATTTGGAGTCGATTTTTCTATTTGGATCGCAGCACTGGCTGGCAGGCGACAAAAAGGACAGCCTTTGGATGGAGACTTCAAACTACGGAACGGCTAGTTTGAACTGGAACCGGAACCAGCTTGGAACTGGGGGCATTAATGCAATCGCAGGCCCAGTGGGGCGCATTTTTTTTTGTTTGTTTTTCGAAATTCCTTTATTTAACGATTTTACAAACAAAATGGTGAAAAGCCTTAACAAAATGGGCGACGAGCCGTGGTTTCCGGGGCATAACTCGAAGCCCTGATGGAATTTCGGTCTGTAATTTAGGACACTTATATGGGGATCACGCGTATCTTATTATTTTTACAAATTTTCAGCGGATTCAGACTCAAAATGGAATTTTGTAAAGTGACCAGAACACCTCACGGCATTCCACGGAGGCACGGATAGGACCCCCCGGGGCCGCGGCGCAATCGGTTAGCGCCGATCCCAAATCACGAACAGAGGGTCCGGGTTCGACCCCGGGACCAACGTGCAACCGCTATTTCCCCCAAAACCTTTGCCAAGCTTTTTGCGTTTTGCTTAAAAACTGTGCTCCAGCCATTGCAAAACTGGCTAAAACAATAAGGATCTGGAAAAATTAACCGGAGCAAAAAGAGACCGGTTGATCCACTGGCGTACATTTTCGCAAAACAGTCACTTGGAGCCATTTTCAGCGTCGATTTCACGCACTGCGGGGGTAATCGACCTTGATTTTACCAAATCTACGCTCGGATTTCAGCGACAATCCTTGGTTTCTGCGCTATTTACAAACCGCACAAAATCCTGAACTGAACTTCAAAAGATCATCACAAAAAAGTACCAGAATAGATTTTCGATAGTTAAGTCTCAAAATCTGCGCCGTCGCGTCTAGAATATTTAAATCTAATTGAGTTTCTAATTTTTCTATTAAAATTTCGAGAAAAATCCGGTTTTGTCCAAAATTTTGTTCATTTTCGAACAAAAACGTAGCGAGCGCGCTGTCCCCTTGTGCAAGGGAGCCTGCCGTAGCCCAAAAGCTATCCGTGCCTGCCTGTTAAAGCCTGGAATGGCGTGACCTCCCTCCCGGGATCGGGATTGGGTCGCCCGTTGCTTTGCCACTGCCCGGGGGACAGGCCCCCCCGGCCTCCCCCCGGGGAGAAAACGCCTTTCCCGCCGCCTGTTCCCGTCTGCCGCGTGGTGTAGCGGTTCTACGCCCGGTCCGCCAAGCGCATGCTCTTAGGTTCGGTTCCTCCGCGGATATGACTTTTTTGCTTTTTTTGGTAGTTCCGCCACAAAACATATTTCCTAGGCTCTCGGCGTGCGAGGCCTAGGCCTGGCTCTCGCTCTAGCGCCGCAGGCCAAAGAAAAGGTCCTTGGTCCAGGCTCTTGCGCCGCAGGCAAAGGATGTGTTTTTGAGCTAGGCTCTTGCGCCGCAGGCCAAATCTGGGAGAAAAACCAGTAACTAGCACTGCAGGTAAAAAGATTCTAGCGCGTTTAGGCCTGGATCTCGCTCTAGCGCCGCAGGCCAAAACAAAGGCCCTTGGCCCGGCTCTCGTGCCGCAGGACAGACCCTGGAAAAACCAGTAACTAGCGCCGGCAGGCTCAAAGATTCTAGCGGAACGCTGGCTCTGGCGCCGCAGGCCAAAGAATGGCTCCTTGGCCCAGGCTCTCGCGCCGCAGGCCAATGATGAGTCTATGATCTAGGCTCTTGCGCCGCAGGCCCAAATCCGGGAGAAAAACCAGTAACTAGCGCCGCAGTCCAAAAAGATTCTAGCGCGAGGTTTAGGCCTGGCTCTGGCTCTAGCGTCGCAGGCCAAAGAATGGCTGCTTGACTCAGGTTCTGGCGCCGCAGACTAAAAAAAAAGAAGGCATTCAAACCGATCTTTATTCGGCTCAAGCCTAGATTCTTCATATAAATGGTGGAAGTGTTTCTAAATTGTTTATAGCTATTTCTAAGCATAAAAACTTTACAAAATTTAATTAAAAAATTTAATTTTAGGTCGAAAAATCAATTTTTCGACCCAAAAATGACAAAATGTTTGAATTTTTCAAGCGTTTTCTAACTTTAAAAAAAGTTATTGCTATTAAAATAGGCTTAGACTTTGCCAAAAACAATGTGAAAACACTTTATATTTGATTACTATGCCCAGCAGGGCCAGAAGAAAAAAAAAAGTAGGTTTCACTTTCGTTCCAACCTGATATTTTTGCAGTTTTGCGCTTACTAGGGAATGGTCTCTGCTCGGCCTCGAATTTCGGGTTGAAAGTTAGCTCATCTTGTAGAGCTCGACCAGCCGAATCGATTGATGTAACTTTTAGCTGCGGATACTGTAATACAAAAAGTTACAGCTCTTTAAGGTACTTACCCGACCTTCATAAGCCTTCCCCACGCCCCCTCCACCGTGGTCTGGTGGCCGACTCGTGTAGCAGAGGGCGTGTGGGGAATCTAACGAGGGTTCGGACCCGCTCACGCAGTGTTCGGAAAGTGGTCGTTGAGACGTCACTAGGACCTCCGGGGTCCCTGTACCAAAAAATGGACCTCCGTCCGGCCCGGCGGGCCGAAAATTTTTTGCCTGATATATATGGTCTAAAAAAATTTTTTCAGGATGAAGCCAGTGTCATCGGCAAGAAGGAATCTACCATGTGAAGCTGACAAACTCCCCGGCTTGGATAAACCAATAAATATATGGAGATTCGCATTTATTTGAATAAATATGTACGACACCTACTATACGACCAAAGAAAGCAGTGAGTAAAGCAAGCAGTGTCAGCATGCTAAATCAACAAGCCAGAGGAAGAGAAAGCGAGAGAAAGAGAGAGATAGAGAGCAGAGAGAAAAGCGGAGAGAGATGAGCGAGACAGAGAAGGAGAGAGAGAGAGAGAGAGAGAGAGAGAGAGACAGATAGGGAGCGAGAAAGACGGTTTTTGCGCAGTTTTTCGCGTTTTACTCCCAAATCCCGTTGCCGGTTTAAAAAGCAATGTATTACAGAAATGTGCGCCTAACACGATTGCATCAAAATCCGAAAAAATGGAGGTGGGTCATCCGACTCGATTTCGAGCTACGAGCAATTTTCCAAAAAAAATTTACTTTTTCCCAGTTTTTCGCCTTTTTCTCCTAAATCCCTTCGCCCGCTTCAAAGGCAATCTATTACAAAAATGTGTGCCAAACCCTTCTACATTATAATCCGTAAAAAAGGAGGTGGGTCATCGGACTCGTTTTCGAGATCCTAGGACCTCCGTGTTCAGAAACGGTCAATTTTGCAGTTTTTCCCCTCTAACTTTTTTTACTGCCACTATTAGCTTTTAATATCTATTACCGAAATGTAGAGCAGAAAATTCTGCGTCGAATGATATCCTAGGCGTTAAAATTAAACCCAAATTTAAAGTGGTTCCAGGACCTCCCAAGTGGCGACGTCTGAAAATCGCTCCCCGACGCAACCTCTGCCTTCGTTTTTCAACACCGCATATCTCAGCCGTCATTCTACCGTTTCTCAAAATTTTTCCACCAGTCTGTAGCCCGCAGTCTAGTCTACAACGCTTCTATACATTGCATCCATCCATCACCTCTTCTTCAGGTCAAAAAATCGAAAAAACCGCGCCGAGGTTATGTTTTGGGCCCCTTTTTCACCCCAAATTTGGCCTGTTTTTCCGCACCTTTTCCCCCATTGCTCTGCCCTCCCAAGAGCTACCAGGATGATCGACCCCTCATTTCATAGCAAAACCCTTTCTCTTTCTGCTCACCAAATATGAAATCGTCCCATGCTCCGCTTCATGCCTAAATCCGGTCCCGTTTAGGTGATGTCGCCGATCGCTACACATCAATCATGGCCCTCTTTCCACTTCCTTCCTTCCAAATGGGCCTATACCTTCTCCCCTTCCATCTACCAGTCACTTCTCTCTTTTCTAGCGCTTTCCATCCGGCACTTTCTCATTTTTAGCCTTTTACTTGCTTTTCCCTCAGACCTCGTTTTTACCCGTACCCCTGGAGCCAAATTCAAATTTTCGCCCTCATTTCCGCCGATTTTCCCTTTTTCTAGGACCTCCGGACCCTTTTCCCCTTTAGGACCTCCGGACCCCAGCCCGCGACATCAGGTTACCGAACACTGCGCTCACGATTTTTATTTTTTGCTTTTTGGTCCAAAGCCTCCTTTTTGCGTTCTGAAGGCCGTGAAGAACTTTTTATTCATCATTTCTGCATTAGGAAGTGCTCCCAACAAAAATGAGGCTTCGGCAAAAAAGCATTTTTTTTTGACCCCGGTGGCTGGTGCTCTAGCCTCGAAAATTTTAGATAAATTTTCAACAGGCGGGAAATCCCCTTTAAACCTCGCTATCCCCTGTAAACGCCCCGGATTCGATGAAAAAAAGTTTTATTTTTATTGGCCTTGAACTGACCCACCAATGATGGCATGATGGCTAATCGTAAGCATTTTGGTTGGGAGCAGCCGAGCAGAGTCCATTCCCTAGTTAGGAATGTTAAGAACAACTGAAAAATACGTGCTCTATTTGATAAACGCAAGAATAAAAATCCGAATTGTCTCCCCACCCACTCGAGAACGTACAATTTTGCACGAAACGTCAATAGAAAGGTCGCGCGCCCGAAAAAACGACCAAAAAGCTCGACCCAAATCGGAGTTTCAGCAACTTGTCAGCATTCCTGCATGGTAACGCATGGTGAAATCATCTTCGATGAAAAGTTGATTGAGCCCAAATTCCGGAAAAATGTTTTGTGGGACACCCGGCAACCCCCGGCATAAAGACAAAACAATTCGGAACGGCGGTACCGCTCATTTCATTTCTCATTTCCATCCCTTCCACTACTGCCAATCATTTCTTGGTTCTTTTGCATTATCAGGGGGGGGCAACATTTCTTGCCAAGGATCCAATTTTTTTTTATAAAAATAAAGCACGTATTTTTAAGCGGTATTTACCATTCATCCTTGAGGAAAGACCCCCACGTCTAGACCAGTTTTTTACGCTGATTCCGAAAAAAATTCCCAGTTCTTGCCACAGAGCTTTAGTTTTTGCTATAAAGGACGTTTCTTGTAGCTTCGCGGAACAGCGGCCAAACCCTTTGAAAATAACAAATCCGATGTAACACGTGATGCTGATGCCATTGCAATTAAAGGAAAATTTTTACACAGCCTTAATTTGCTGATTTGAATATTTTTAATTTGGGGACCTTTCCCTGCGGTGGTTGCGCGGGTAAGGCCACCAGGACCCCCGGGTCGGTCTCTCTGTTTGGCTCATTGGGGAGTCGGCTGTCTTGGAAGCATAGGGCGAGAGTTCGATCCCGCTGCGCGACAGCTTTTTGCTTTTTGCCAAATAGCCTTGCGAAGCTGAATAGAAACACATTTTTGTCTCAAAAGAAATGAAATACCTTTTTGGGAAAGAAAAGTCCGCTGCAAATTTTTTTATAGATAGGTAGGCCAACCGGTTTATCGGGAAGCTTCACAGTCGTTTCGCAAAAGCCGAGCTTCTATCGCAAAGGTTTTAGAAAGGATAGCACCGAAATTTACCGGATTACAAGCAGAAAACCCTATTTTTTTGGCGTAAAAATGATTCTTTCTCAAAAACCAAGGGCCTGTGGCAAAAACTGAATGTTGATTCGGAATCAGGGTAAAAAACTGTTTCTCCCCTTTCTTCTCCGCCTTTCTCCCGCTGCAAATATTTGTTTCAATCGTTGCCTTTTCTAGGTGACCGGATGATTGTTCGTTTCGTCATTCTGCTGTTTGGCTTGGCGGCCGCCATCCCGACAGCCCGTAGGTGCTTCATTCCTTGTTCGGGGGCCCAGCAGCTGGTGTCTATCAGCCCCTCAGCCACAGGTCCCATTAATGCGCCGAGTCTCTCAAAATGTTCGCCGTGGTCGAATTCCTCTAAAAAGGTTGTTTTCTTACCTCAAAAATTGTTAGAAAAAGCTTTCTATCAATGATAAGTCTGGGTTTTCGTTTGTTAATTTTTGCTGCTCGAAAGTGAGTTTTCGTATCTCGGCTATCTTTTGACGTACAGAGCTGTCAATGGTACCGAAATGGAGCTCTCGCTCTGCAGAATACGGCTACAGTACCCTTGAGTCAAAAAAAATGGCGAAAAGGCAAAATATTTCGGTTTGAAGCTTCCCCTGAAGGATAGCGACTGGAACTTTTAAGAAATCTAGAAGCAAATGTGCGCAATTTTTGAGGGAAGCTTCCGTTCCTCTGACCCCTGTTTTCTAGTGGCAAAGAAGAATTGCGCCGAGTTCAGCGCCGAAACCGGTGGCCGAGTGGTTAGCGACGTTGCCTGCCAATCTGGCGGCCCGGGTTCGACCCCCGGCCGCGGCAGGCTTTTTGCTTTTTGCCTCTGTTGTCCATTGGGCATTTCTAAGACGTAGCGCCCCGGAGCTCGAGTAATCGTAGCCTTTTGCCGGGCCGTGATGAACGCAATTCAGCCCGTGGCGGCGAGGAGGTCTGTTCGGTTGTCAACCCGACCGATTGCTGGGCCAACGAGGCCGGTCTGCTCGCTACAGACCCGAGCGTCGTCATGGTGAATGGGAGCAGGATATCATCAACTATAATAAAAAAGTAGTGGTGTCTGTCCGTCCGTCTGAAGCCGAATTCAACTCGAAGGGGAAAGGAGCTAGAGCTTAGGTCTCTTCGGATTCGGATAGAGCGTGGTCAGAAACCCCCATACTGATTAAAAAATTATAAAAAAGTTTTGATTTAAATTATTAAAATTAACTTTGAAAGTGGCGCCTTAATAAAACGAGTGGGGGCCCTCTCCCCGGGAGGCCACGCCCCCTTTCTCTTCGCCCCTCTTCCCCAGGCCCCTTCGCGCGCCCAGATGCCTTTTTGAGTTACTTTAATACTTTTAATACTTTTTAATTATGTTAATTAATTATTTAAATTATTTAAAGTATCTAAAGCCATCAGGAAGGTATTGAGGTAGTTTTTGAAGGGGATTTCAGCCATGGGGGGTATCTGAAGCCATCAGGAAGGTATTTAGGTAGTTTTTGAAGGGGATTTCAGCCATGGGGGGTATCTGAAGCCATCGGGAAGGGATTTAGGTAGTTTTTGAAGGGGATTTCAGCCATGGGGGGTATCTGAAGCCATCGGGAAGGGATTTAGGTAGTTTTTGAAGGGGATTTCAGCCATGGGGGGTATCTGAAGCCATCAGGAAGGTATCTAGGTAGTTTTTGAAGGGGATTTCAGCCATGGGGGGTATCTGAAGCCATCGGGAAGGGATTTAGGTAGTTTTTGAAGGGGATTTCAGCCATGGGGGGTATCTGAAGCCATCAGGGAGGTATTTTGGTAGATTTTTAACGGAATTTCGACCCGGAGGGGTATCTGAAGCCATCGGGAAGGTAGCTATGTTTTTGTGGGGGGGGTTGGCTAGAGGAGGTATCTGAAGCCATCAGTGTAGTTATTGCCATGAAGGCATCAGCGTAAGGTAGGGATTAAATGTGGTGGTGTAGAATATGGAGGGTGGCCCGAAGTCCAGCCGATTGCAGTCGCGAAGCGGCTGTAATCGGCTGGTACGGTAAGAGATTTTTGGCGTTTCTTTTGGACTAACAAGCTTTTCCCCCGAGGCTCGCTGGGAGTCGGGCTTAGGCTTAGGCTTGGGCTTAGGCTTGGGCTTGGGCTTGGGCTTGGGCTTGGGCTTGGGCTTGGGCTTGGGCTTGGGCTTGGCTTCGGCTTAGGCATGGCTTGGGCTTGGCTTGGTTTTAGGCTTATGCAAAAGTTAAGCCTCTTTCCGTTTCACTTCGATTTTAGCGTGCCGTAGCCCAGCACACTGGTGCCGGAAGATCAGGGGCGGAGATGGCGAAGAATGGAAAGCCGGCTGTTATCTAGCAGTTGAGAGCGACAGCCGCCACCATTGCTGTACGTTTTCTTGGCTCTTTTGCCTTACCGGGGGGGCGAACCAACTTTTTCCTAGAAGTCGACTTTTCTAACATAAATCGAGGCATTGTTGATAGGCATCGAGGCAAAGACTGATTTTCTTATTAATTTTCTTATTTTTTCATTCAGGGTCGACCACCAACTGGAACCGCGCGCCGCTACCCGAGCTCCAAATGGAGGGTAAGTCGTGTGTAAATCTGGGCTCTGGAATGCCGGTACTGGACGCGTGCTGGTCGCGCGCGTCTCGGCGAGGGGGAGGGAGGAGCACACAGGAGGGAGCCCGACTTCGAGCCGCTTGCAGATCGGAGTAGATAGTTAGATGAAGTCCGTTTCAGTGGATGCCTCCTTGACGGAGCCGAGCCCGAGCTCCACGCCTCCGATGGTCAGCTCGACCACGACGCCTCCGATGGTCAGCTCGACCACGACGCCTCCGATGGACAGCTCGACCACGACGCCTCCGATGGTCAGCTCGACCGCGACGCCTCCGATGGTCAGCTCGACCGCCCAGACGGCGAAGTTGAGCCCAGCTCCGCCCGTTCAGGTATAAATTATAAACATAACAATAATTGTAACAATCTTGGCTTATGCTAGTTTTACCTAAACATCATTTTTGGTCGCAGAATCGACCGTTTTTTAGTATTTTTGTAGCAAAAAATTGTAGCGTTTTTTGAAGTGTAGGAATAGTTAAAAACAGCTGAGAAACACTCTTTCGCGACTTGCCGTTCTAAAATTGGAGAAAAAATTGAGAGAGAAAGAGAAAAAATTTGAAAGAAATGCGAAAGAACAGTCTGTCGATTTTCAGGCCTCGGCGGCGAGCTCGTCCCCGTCTCCACCGTGGGTTTTCTTGGCGCTGCTCGTGGTCTGGCTTGTCGGAGGATAAAACAAGCCGCACCAACCTGAATAAATTCTTTTCCCCGCAATAGTTCGATTTACGGTTTACACGCACGGACTGTGAACCTGTGACCCGAGACCGCGTATTTCGACGCGTAGTCGGCCTATAATACGATTTTAACATGTGCGACGTACATCCTGGCTGCCAGTTAGGCGATTCGGAGAGTTTGGCGCAAAAAGCAAAAAGTCGGCCACGTCGAGGAGTCGAACCCGGGTCGCCAGATTCACAGGCTAGGTCACTAACCACTTGGCCACGGGTTTCGCCGCTGAATTAGTTGGGTTTTCCCTACAAAAAAAAATGGCTAGACTTTGGGCTCTCGTCGGCGAAGCGGTATTCTACTATCCATCGCTGTAAAATACCGTTTTTAAATTTTCAAAAAAAATGCTTTTGGCGGAAATTCTCATTTTGCAGATTGGAATCCGTTGCTGGGAGGAGGCGGGCCAGTCCCCCCCGCTGTTTCCAATTAACTTTTGAGCCGGACGGCAAGAGAGAGAGAGAGAGAGAGCGAGAGAGAGAGAGAGGGAGAGAGAACAAGACCCCCCCCCACCAGCCTTTTCGCCTTAAAATCCCCTAAACCTTCGCCAAGAATCCTTGCTAACCTCCCATCGGCCAATCTGTCTACCAACCCACCGATCGGCACCCTCAAAAATTGCGAAGGCAGGCTAGCAGAGACCATTTGCCGGGTGTCGCCGTAATTCCGCGGAAAAACCGGTCTTTCCCTCGGTTTCCCATGTCAAACTGCCGCTGTTGGCTGGCCAGAGGCCTAGCTGGCGGAGAGCCCGTCGATTCCCAGCTCCCAAATGGTCTCTGCCAGCTTGCCCGCAAGTTTCGGAGGCAATTACGCGTTGAAATTAAAAAAAAACTGACAAGAATCAGGCATTCGATTCGATTACGGCATCAAATTGCCGGTGCTAGCTTGCTATTATGTAAACTGGCCGCCAGTTCATCGTTTCGCGCTTCGAAAATGGTCTCTGCTAGCTTGCCCCGCGTGGCCTGGCCCCAGTAAAGTCGCCCAGTGCTCGGCTGGTAATCCGATTTTTGAATGATAATCCTTAGAGGAGGGCGAGAGAGAGAGAGAGAGAGAGAGAGAGAGAGAGAGAGAGACGGAGCAGACAGGGGCTGCCCGAAAAGCCGGGGCGCAATGCGCCGGTTGGCCAGCCGCTGGCTAAAATGCATACGGCGCGTCTGCTTCTCTCTCTCGCTCGCTCTCTCTCTCTCTCTCTGTCACCGGCCGGTGTTCAGCCAATTTTTTGGCACCACGGATTATCCGGATTTTATTAAAAATCCACCGGATTTTCCGGAGGTTACGGTGGCTTAGAAAAAATTGGATTTATCTGGGCTACGGTAATCCGGTAATTTTTTTTGCTTCTTTTCGATCTTATTCGGGCTTTTTACTTAAGGAATCTCTGCTAGTTTGCCCTGCGAATTTCCTGTCGTAACCCAATCTATTCAAAATCCGATTTTTTACATTCAGTAATTTTCCGCAATTTCGCAATTTCTCTCTCTCGCTCTCTCTTTCTCTCTCTCTGTCTCTCTCTTTCTTGCTCTCTCTCTCTCTCTGTCTCTCTCTCTTTCTTGCTCTCTCTCACATTCTCTCTCGCTCTCCCTCTCGCTTTCTCTCTCAATCACTCTCTCTCGTCTCTCTTCTCTCTCTAGTCCCTCTCGCTCTCTCGCTCTCACTCGCCTGAACGAATTTCCTCTCGTAACCGGTTGCCGTCACGATCCCTTTAAAACCCGCCCAATTTTTCCATCTGAACCATCTACGTAAATCCATGGGATTTCCCTTAATCTGGTCGGCAAGAGAGCGAGAGAGAGAGAGAGAGAGAGAGAGAGAGAGACCAGATCGGGGCAATGCGCCGTGTGTTGCGTCGGTCACCCATTTTCAGCCCCCACCTGTCCTCTCTCAATTCGTGATAACACGCCATTTACGGCCTCCCCCGACGGCCATAACCTTTTTCTGATATTATTGGACCCGAATGGCGCTCCAATAATATTGGTTTTGGGTGCAAATGGTCTCTGCTAGCATGCCAGGCCACCCATTTTGCCTTCAACGGCCCTTTAAACCTCAAAAAACTCCATTAAACCCTGTCGACTGCCTAATCTGGCAGCCAGCTTACCCGTTTCCACCGTAAAAAAGGCTCGCGGGCAAGTTAGCAGAGACCATTTGCCGAGCTTCCTGATTTGGGTCGATTTTTCGCGCCAAGGATCGCTGCCAGCTCGCCTTGCAAGGGCCAAATGATCCCTGCTAGCTTGCCATTCGCTCAACTGGCCGCCAGCCCATCGATTCCTCCCAGCGAAATGCTCCCTGCTAGCCTGCCCCTCGCTTTCCTTGACCTTTTCCACGATTCTTGCCGAGGCCCGTAACCAATTACGCGCCGTAAATGCATTTCCGCCGAATAGGGTGAAAAAATAAAGTGCTGGCATCGGGATTTCGATAGTCACGCACCAATCGTACCCTACTCCCCTCCAACCCCTCAAAGAACCTCTGCTAGCCTGCCCTGCGGCTTCGATTTCCCAAAGCACCTCCGCTATCTTGCCGCCGCGTTCCCAAGTGGCCTCTGCTAGCTCACCATTGTCTGAACTGGCCGGCAGGCCAACCATTGGCCCCGTTAAAATACTGCCGGGCCAGCTAGCAGAGACCATTGGGCCCGGACGAGAATTTTTGTTCAAAAACCGATGCTAGTTGGGCCCCTTGGGCTCAAATGGACTCTGCAAGCCGGCCGCTAGCCCAACTGGCAGCCAGTCTAGCGATTCCGGGGGTCGCAAAGTGCCTCTGCTAGCTCGCCAGCTGGCTAAGCGACGAAAATGATCTCTGCAACGCGCCCTTTTGATCGTATTATCATCGCGTAAAGGGGGGTGTTCCCCATCGAATCGCCCCAGCGGGAAGTGGTCTCTGTGGCTGTCTGTCTGTCTCTCTCCCGCTCTCTCGCCCCAACCGGGGGGCTGGCTGGGTGGCTGGTTGCGCGGCGCATTGCGGCTGTCGCGATTAATCGCTGGGGCCGTGGGCCCTCTCACTTTCCCCCACTCTCTCGCCCCCCTTCGTGTCTGGGCTCTCCCCTTTCCCCCGCTCTCTCGCTGTCTCTCTCTCGCTCTCTCGCCCCCCTCTGGGCCCGGCCCCCCTTTTGTCAGCAGCCAGCGCCCCCTTCCTTCCTTCTTTTCTCGCAGTTTTCAGCCGGCCCCCCCGCTGGCTCTGAACCACCACACCACCACTTCGGCTTCTTCTTCCTTTTTCTGGCGGGCCTCTACCGCCTTTTCTTTCCCGAAGAACCGACGAGGACTTCAAAATACTCATCACCATCTCGCCGGGCGCGCGCTTTAGAGAGCTTCTTCTTCTGGGCTTTTCCTTTGTTTGCCACACGCTCTCTCTCTCTCTCTCTCTCTCTCTCTCTCTCTCTCTCTCTCTCCACTCTCTCGCCTCCTTCGTTTCGTAATTACGCTTTTCCTCCCGAGGGACACCCCTAATTTTGGCCCCGCTCAATTTTTGGGCACCCGCGGAGTTGGAAAATTCGGTTTTTAGAGGTTCTTACAACCCGCCTGGCCCCCTGCGCCACGAAAAACTATGAAAAACGCATTATATCGCGAAATTGGCTAACATTCTGGCTTTGCGAGGGCAAAAAGCTGCAAAAATGGTCTCCAGAAAAATTTCTACAAAACTACAAACTATTTCCGGCTTTTAAAACTTTTAAAAAGGTTTAAAACCTATAAAAAGCTTTCAAAAGCGGGTTTTTGCCAATTACGCGGGGCTACTGTGGCAGTCCGCGACGCGCCAAATGACGAAATCCGTACTGGGGAATGGCGCGGAGCACGTGGAAATGGGGTGATTTCGGTTTTAGTCGCCGAAAATACGCGCAGTTTCGGTCCGTTTTTCATTAATTTTCTTATTATTACTTTTTTCCTGGTTTTTTTTTACGTTTTTCTCCTCTGGAATCGTTGGCTTTTTGACGCGCTTGATGCACTCCCCCCCCCCTGGCCCTCTTGCCCCATCATTTCCCATGCATTTGATGTCCCGGAACACTCGGCTGAACATCGCGGCCCATTAGTTTCTTTCTACTTTTTCACCCCGCGTTTCCCCGCGGCCACATGGCTTTTCAAAGCGCGGAGAAGAAGCGGGGGGCTTTTCCATATGATCCTCGTCTTTTCGGCACGCAATCTTGGCTTCATTAATAGTTTTTTAGCTTTAGGCTTGGTTTTTCGTTCATTTGCGCGTTTTTTGAACCGATAAAATGGTTTGAAGCTTTTCGGCGAGTTTTCGTTTGTGTTTTGACATTTTTAGGAAGTTTTAGTGGTAGGTCGGTAACCCACTTTGATTTTCCATCGGTTTTCCGCCGATCCTGGGGCACTTTGGCGCGCTGAGCCCGAAAAAACACGCGGGTTGATTTCCGCTGAAAAAGTTTGAGCTTAGCGCCCCAAATTACCCTGGGATCGCCTGAAAAACGATGGCGAAAGACGGCTAA
Source organism: Mesorhabditis spiculigera (assembly GCA_958295435.1). NCBI lineage: Eukaryota > Metazoa > Nematoda > Chromadorea > Rhabditida > Rhabditidae > Mesorhabditis > Mesorhabditis spiculigera. The sequence goes on from CATQJA010002707.1 coordinate 1,209,902, forward strand.
ACGGAAATAACGCCGAAAATTCCCTTTTAAGTTGACGGTTGCTTCTATTTTTCCGGCTTTTACTTTCGCAATAGCATCCCTCTGTTTTTTCTTCTTGACCCTCGTGGCCGGCCGGTGAGGGGGCCGTGTAGTGATCGGCAGAAGCCCTCCTGCCGTCTCGACGGAATGGGATCAGTGTGTCAGTTGAAGGGGGGCAGGAAGAATGTTTTTGTCTTCGCCTGACCCGACTCTTGCTCCCCGCGGCCACTCCTTCTCCTGCTCGTTCTCCTTCTCCACCATCCATCGCTCACTTCCCCGTCGATAAATCGTTCAGCGCCCGCCCTGAGCCGGCCGGACCCTTCCTGCCCGCGCTCCGCTGAACATTGGGATGGCGTATCCCAGGGTGCGCTCGCGCCCGGAAGTGTTTTTTTTGGTAGCATTGTTTCTAGCGTTTCTATTCTGACTGCCGGCGTGGTTTTTCGGTTTTTTTTTATTTTAGAGATTCGGCTGTTTACAAGATTATATTTTCTTTTATATAACAAATGCCGAACCATTTTTATAGTATTTTACGTAGCTTTTAGCGATAAAAATAGAAAATACTCCCCCCACCGCTAACAGTCCAGAACCGCCCGGGCGAGCGGCGCGGAGACGATGACCACATACTTGAAGTCGACCGCCCACCTCGTGGGGACGAACGGCTAGTCTGATCCGCGCGTAAATAGGCATTTTCGCGATGGTTCTCTGTTTGCCCGGGAGATCAGCTGACCCCGGGGGGCGCGCGCGAGTTGCCGGTGCTGATCGTCGTGGTCAGGGGGTTTTGTTATTGATTTTGCGAGGGTTATTGAGTGCTTTTCTAGCGGGTTTTCAAAGTTTATTAGTTATTGGTTATCTATCAGTCATTCTAGAATTTTTAGAGATCTTCCACGCCCTTTTCAGTCCTTGCCGCCAACCTTTTTTCCGCATAACCCTGCTAGCTTTCGACGTTTTTGGGTTTCTTATCGTTTTAATTTTTTCTACATTACTCGATTTCGGTGTCATTCCACTCCGCACATTTTTTTTGTTGCCTTCCCGCGCGCCCCCGGTTTCGTGACTAATCGGGCCGGCCATAAAAAGACTTTTCCTCTCCGACTGGAGTTAGAGTTGAATGTGGCAGTCGTCAGCCAGTCAGTCAGTCAGTATCGGGTCTGTTGTCCATTTCTAAATGTCCACACGCCCCACACCCGGCGTTCTCGGGGCCTATTTTCGAGTCGAGTGCGAGTTTGAGGTGGAATCGATCCCTGGCCGGGCCCGCCTGGTTGGTTGGGGCGGTTCGCTGTCTTGGTTGTGTTAGGAAAAGGAAAAGAAGCCCCTATCGCTGATTCATGCCCCCTCTGCTTTTTTGTCATGGCACCAACCTCCTCCTCCTCCTCGCCTTCTTCGGGCGGCTTTTCCCCCTGCTTCACCCCCCTTGCCCAAGTCTTTCGCGCTGGCGCAGGTTTCCTTTGGATTCAATTGTTTGTGTAGAAGTAGCGGCTATTTCTAAACGCAAAACGCAGCTTTTTTTAGTGGAAATGAGAAAATCAAAGTAAAATCCTGATTTTCCGAACAAAAATGCGTTTTCGAGCAAAATCTGGTCTTTCTAAACGTTTTCCTGGGTCGTTTTTGGCATAGTTGTTGCATGCATAGACAGAAAATCAGTTAGACCTTATTAAAAATACTTAAAAAAGACCAGTTTTCGATTTCTGGGCATTAACTTGTAGAGAATCCCCCCCCCCCCCCCCCCCGATAACGCGCCAGCTCCGTTTCAGCGCCCTTCCTCTGCCACTGCCATCCGGCAGCTTTTTGCCTGCAGCCGACTTCGGCTTGACCCGCTTTTCCCCTGACACATGCATATTTGATAGTCATCATCGGGGGTGACGCCGCCGCCGCCACGCCGCTCAGCCAGACATACTTTTCCGGCACAACCGGGAGGGAGAAGGGCGCTGATTTTTATTTGATGGCTTCGGAAATGCGGGCGCCTTTTTTGGGGGCGCGTTCTGTGGTCTTTGATCGATTTTTGCTACTTTCAAAGGCTTGGAAACGGCGCTGAGAGGTCTCTAAATTGTGGTGACGCTCGATTTAACTCGTAGAGTTGGGTTTTATACATCTTCAAATACTATTTGCGACGACAAACGCTTCTTTTTTTGCTTTGCGAAGAAATCTAGAGGCTTTTCGGGGCGCGTTCTGTGGTTTTTGATCGTTTTTGGCGGTTGCTCCGGTTTTTTTTGCTAGTTTAGGCTTGTAAACTGCGCTCAGAAGCTTTTGAGCTTCTCGTTATGCTAAATTTAGGCCGCCAACGGCTAGAGCTTCGTTTTGTAGGCCTCAAAACTCTTCACGGGGCGTTAATGAGCTTTTCAGTTGACAAGTGCTTCGTTTTTGGTTCTGGAAAAAGTCTAGGAGCGTTTTAGATTGCGCGTTAACTTGAAAATCGTAGAATTTTGCAGAAAACTGTCAGTGAAAGGTTTTTTTGGGGTTTCTTTTCTAACCTAGCTTTTATCTTTCTTTTCTTTTGGTTTCCTACCCCGTAGAAAGAAGAAGAAGAAGTTTAGCTTTTAGATTCGCTTGAAAAATGGCGCTTTAAAACCTAGTTTTCGCATTTCTTTTATTTTTTTAGGTCTAGCTTTTATCCGCATATTCACGGGGTTTCTTTGAATTCCCAAATTTCAGTTTTTAGCCCCGTTTCGCCACGACCACTTGAAAAATTAGACTTCTGGCCCCGGAGGCTGGCTGGCTGGCCGCGGGGGGCCCTGGTGGCCAGCTCGAAAAGGACGAGAAGCCCCCGCCGCCGCCACTAGAGCCAGAAGCCGCGGGAGAAGAGGGGGGAGAGACGGGCCCGTGTAATGGACATTTATCGACCCACACCCCACCATGCAGCAACGGCCAAAGGGCCCCCCACCGCCACCACCAGCCCCCCCTCGCACTCGCACAAAGCCCTCGCCAGTTCCTCCTCCTCCTCCTCGTCCTCTTCTTCCGCCTCATCTTCTGGGTTTTTCCTTTTGCCGCTCCCCGCGGTCGGGCTTTTCCCTAGGGCGCCGCTAGCCGGGCGGATTTCGCGAAACTGACAAAAGCATTCTTCTCGCGCTCCCGCGTTGTTCCTCGTTTTTAGGGTTTTGGTTGAACCTTTGAATTTTATATACTTTTAAGGCCGATTTTTGTGGTAAAATTATATTTCCATGTACTTGGATGGTCATTTAGAGAGAAACCAGGCTTGGCTACGTTTTTTGAAGCTTTTTCAATGCTAGAACTTGTCTTTCTAGGATTAGTGTGTCATTCAGCTTTTTTGCATCGTTTTGAGGCGAATTTAGCTTCAAAAGCATCTTCAGATACGTTTTCGAAGCTTTTTAAACCCTGATTTTGATTCCAAGTCAGCTTTCTGCGTTCTACTTCTGTAATTTTGATAGTTTTCCATCTTTCTAACGTGAATTTAGCTTAGAAACCCGATTTTCATGGCTTTCCGATGACAGTTTTGTTTAGAACTCGTTCCCTTATCTGCTGGGCGTAGATTCTCGTCATTTTCGTGTTTTCCAAGCGAATTTGGCTTAAAAACTCGATTTTTCAGAAGTTTAACTGAGATTTATTGACGTTTTTAATTGCCATTCACAATTTCGGGGTTTTAGCTCTCGCAAAGCCGTGTCCCTACCAAAAAGTTGCGCCCGATTTACGCGCGCGCACTTGCCCCCGATTTTCATAATCGGGTTCAGCGCGCCCGGGGAGCCGTTCTATCACGCGTTCCCCCCGGTTGTCTTTTTCTCTTCCCCCCGCTGCCCCCTCCCTGATCACCACGACCATTTACGTGTTTTCGAATTCTCTCTCGCTTTCCGGCGTTGGATTTGCCTAAATTTACATGTGTGAATTTGCAGGTACATTTGATCTCGGCCAGCCAGCCCTCCTCCCATTCTCTCGCCACCACACACACACACACGCAGCCAACCGCGCTTCGCAATGGCAGATCAACTCACCGAGGAGCAGATTGCTGGTCGGTTTTTGTGCATTTTTTGGGCGCTTTTGCAGCTGATTAGCTATTAAGAATTTAATTTTATAGTTTCAAAATATTCTCGAGCTAGTTTAATTGTTTGAATTTTTGTTTTTCAGTCTTTTAGCCTTTAAAAAGCTTTTTTGTATACTTCTGGATCTTTAGGAATTTAGTTTGGGGTTTAAAAGTTTGTTTTATTATTTTAAAACGATTCTCGAGCTGGTTTAAATGTTTTAATTTTGTTTTTCTATTTGCTAAAGAGGTTTTAGCCTTTAAAGAGCTTTTTGTATTGTTCTGAGACTTTAGAACGTTAGTTTCAAGTTTCAAACTCGTATTTTAGTGTTTTAAAACTATTCCGCGGCTAGCTTTCATTTTAAATTTTGTGATTCTTTTTTTTCGCAGTTTTTTACCTTTTGACGCGTCTTTTTTGTATTGTTCTGACAATTTAAGATTTCAGTTTCGGTGGTAAAATCTTTCCATCGATTTTTAGGCTTGGAAATGCTAGCTATTTTTTGTAGAAATAGGGTTTTAAAAAGTTTTTATTATCTTGGGTGTAGTTGTAGTTTTTAGCTTCTATTTTCTATGTAAACGGCCGAATTCCCTTTTTTTGCAGAGTTCAAGGAGGCGTTCTCCCTGTTCGACAAGGACGGCGATGGCACGATCACCACCAAGGAATTGGGGACGGTGATGCGCTCGCTCGGCCAGAACCCCACCGAGGCCGAGCTCCAGGACATGATCAACGAGGTCGACGCCGACGGCAACGGCACCATCGACTTCCCCGAGTTCTTGACGATGATGGCGCGCAAGATGAAGGACACCGACTCCGAGGAGGAGATCCGCGAGGCGTTCCGGGTACGTTGCGTGGCTTGCTTCTGGTTTTTAAAGATGGGATCTAGGTTTGAAAGTATGGTTTTTCTTTTGTGTGCTACAAAATTGCCTTCAAACCCTGAAATTTTGAAATCCTCGTATTTTCTAAGGTTTATAAACGTTTTATAGCCACTAGAGAAGTTTTTTTTAGCTGATTTTGTTTTGATCAATGGGATCTATGTTTTTCTAGGTCCTTTTCCGGTTCTTTTGCATTATCGCGGGTGGGCAATTTTTTTCTAAGGATCCTAAGGATCTAATATAAACAGTAGAGGGGGTTTCAAAGCTGTTTTTACTATTCCTAAAGGTAGAAACTATAAATTTTTATTGAAAAATACAAGATATAGATTTTTTTGATTTTTTACAAAAATTTTCAGTTTTGTATTGTCCTTTCATTTAAAATATGGTTATAGTCTTCCCCCCCCCCCCCGATAACGCGAAAGCACCAGCTTTTCGGTGTTGGAAAATCTTTTCGTCTATTCCGGCTTTCCAAAAACATATTTTCACTTTTGGTTGTCCAATTTCGCCGGGTGGAAAACATTTATTTCTGGAAATCGTTAGTCACCGCGCGTGATTCAACGGTCTTTTTGATGCGCCCGGGTGGCCCCCCCAAAGAAAGTATAGTCACCAAAATCATGCGCTTCGCGGAGCCGGTCGCCCCGCTTTTTTTAGGCTGCGGTTGGTTACGATCCCCCGAAGAAAAGGGGCGCCCGGTGATCCTATCAGCGGCGGGGAGGGGGGTGAAATTGGACATTTTTTGGCACCATGATTCGCGTTTTAGAGTTGAAATCGGCTCGGAAATTCAAAAAGTTTGAAAATTAAATATTTATTTTCTTTGTCTAAATCAGATCGATTTTTTTTGTATTTTGATCAAAATTCGGCAATTTTTACGTTCGGAATTGCCAAAAAAGGGGGAGAAACACTGTTCCCATTTAAATTAGAAAATTTGAACGCTTGGAAAACACCAAAATGAAACGATTCCGGGTGGAAATTGCTAATTTATTTCATTTTCAGGTGTTCGACAAGGACGGCAACGGGTTCATCTCGGCGGCCGAGCTGCGCCACGTGATGACGAACCTCGGGGAGAAGCTGACCGACGAGGAGGTGGACGAGATGATCCGCGAGGCCGACATTGACGGCGATGGACAGGTCAACTACGAAGGTACACCGCTTTGTCGATTTGGGGTTTTTTTCTGTATTGGGCTTCTCCTGAGGTTTTTTATTCAAGGGGATTTCTTTGGGGATTTTGGGGGCTTTTCTGATGTTTTTTAGGCTTTTACGGAGCTTCTCCTTAGAAATTTGTATGTCGTTGACGTTTTTTTATTTTTTAGGCATTTCCTAGGTGTGATTTTGGTTCTTTTGCATTATCGGGGGGGGGACTATTTTCTTCCCTACGGCCCAGGTCTTCCCTAAATACAAAAACTTTACAAATTCAGAAATTTTTTTCGACTAGATTTTGTGAAGTTTTCAGATAGTTTTGCTATTTTAAATATAGATTTATTGTCTTATAAGGCATTATAAAAATGCTGCTGAAAATTTTCAGGCCTCTCGAGATTTTTGGTGATGGCGGGCCGTGGGGCTTTTACACGATTTTTCGCATTGGTTGCACCGATTTCCAGACTTTTTGAGCGTCTTGTTGAGTTGGAGCTTTTCCCTTGATCTCTGGGGCTTGGGGTGTTGCCCGCTTTTTTCAGGCTTTTCCACGCAACCACGTCTCAAATGGCCCTACCGCGCTGCGCGCCCCCTAATGGCCAATGGGCGCGTAATTAGACGCGTTCGGTAACCGGATCCACACGGTCCTCGTTGTGGTGCCCCCACCATCTGTGTTTCTGTCTCGCCGGCCAAAAGGGTGCCCTGGGAATGTCCGCTTTTGCCGGCCGCTGAGCTTTTGCCACCCTCCTAGGGGGGCAACGTATCGCGTTCTGGAATTGCTTAGCATCGTTAAGCCGCGGATTCCACGCTACCGGTCTCTCTGTTTCTCGCTCTCTCTCTCTCTCTCTCTCTCTCTCTCTCTATCTCTCGCTTTGTCTCTCCATTTCTCTCTCTCTCTCTCGCTCTCTTTCTCTCTCTTCCTCTTTTAGAAATTAAAAATTCCCGCAATATAGCAGCCCGGCTTCCGCTTCGCGTCTTTTCAACTTTTTTTTTGCTATTTGCTAGGCGGTTATGCCCATTTCCGCACCTAGCCACACACACACACACACCCTCGCCTCGTCGGGAATTGGTGATGATCAGGGTGTCCGGGGGGATTTGGGAATGACGTGCAGCCGGGGGAAATTGGGAGTAGAAATTGACCGGGGCTTGGCGCAGGGATTTGCATAAAGTTTGAATTTTTGGTCCGATATATGCGCTTTTTTACTGTTTTTACGTCGCTAGGTGGTGGAGGGAATTTTTCTGAGGCGGATTTTGGGCGTGGTTTAGGTGGTTTGTTTTTCAAAATTAGGAATTAAATTTTAAATAATTTTTATATTCAATATAATTAATTTTAATATATGTAATAATGGATATAAGTTTTACAAAACATATTTTGGGTTATTGAACTAGTTTTTACGCATTTTCGTAGCGTTCCCGATTTTTTGGAGGCCCTTTGAAGGAAAAAATATGATAATTTTTCCGGAAAATTGCAATTTTCTAATTTTTCCTTTGCAGAGTTCGTGACGATGATGACGACGAAATAAGCGAGCAGCGCTTCTCGTGCTCGTGCTCCTCTTCCTCCTCATCCGTCCGTCCATCACCCGATCCCGATCCCCCTGCCAACACAGGTCTCAACCCCCCGCCCGCCCACAACATTTGACCGCGACTGCTACAACAACAAGAAAAAGCAACGTTTTCCGTTCTCTTTTTCCTCTCCTCCTCGATTTTTACCTGTACTTGTTCAGCTCGTTGGTCATCTACCGCCCTTCCCACCACACCATCCATTCGCACATCATTCATTCGTCCATTCGCCGCGTTAAATTCCCCCCTCGAAATCCTGGTAAAAATCGTGACCGTTTTGTGTTTTGTGTTTGTCGCTCCCTCTCTCTCGCCCTCTCTATGTCTCTCTTTTCTCGCGCTCTCTCGCCCCCAAATTTGTATCGCGTGTAGCCGTGTGTAGCCCCCACCCACCCCCTACCAAAGTTTGTGTGTCTCCTCCCCTCCTCGCCCCTGAATTGGCCTGCGCGCCCGCTTCTGTCCGTCCGTTTTTAATGATAAAATTTTTTACAAATATTCAGAGTATCCGAATTTTTATTTGCCTGAACTGAAAATGCACATGAGCTGTTTTGCGTTTGGTTTAAAAATTTAATTTACAATTCGAAACGCGTGGTCGTGTGGCTAGTCGTGCCGCCTGCCATTCTGACGACCCGGGTTCAACCCTCGGCCACGCCGGGCTTTTTGCTTTGTGCTCGAAACTTGCAGAATCGGTGATCTGGCAGCTTTATTCACCAAAAAAAGGGGAAAATTAAATTCAATAAAAAATGGAAAGCATATATTTTGTGATGGGGTGGAGCTTACCCGGAAGTGGAGAAGGGAGACATAAACGAGAAAACGGCGATAAAAATGCTGTCAATTAAAAAACGTCAAAAATGACAATGGTTTTGTTGGGGTTTTTAAAAGCAAAACGGAAAGGGGGGGAAGTTTTTTTTGGGAATTTTAATACTCGCGAAAAGGCTGAAAAATTTGTAACACCGAGAAAGGCAATATTCGTAGATGACCCGGGGCAAGAAATGGCAAAAAAATCACAAAATTGTGTGTTTCACAAACTTGTAAAAATCGGTAAAAATTTTAAAATGGAATTTCTCGTTTAAAAACAATAAAAATTTCCGCGTTTTTAAACGGGCGTCGTCTCGTCTACCGTAGCCCCGGATTTAATCGACGCCTGGTCGGCGCCAATCTGCCGGACGCTCTTCCGCAACCAGCTCACGTCGTGGCCGATTCTGCAAAAAACGCGATTTATTTTTTTTAGTAAATTGCGATTTTATAAAATAAAGATTATTATTTTATGTATTAAACCTTTTTTACCTATTTATAATTTATGATACTTATAAAATCCCTTGCAACCGGTAATAACTAGTAAAATGCATTTTAAAAAGCTGAAAAATTCATGTTTCGGAAAAATTTAAAAATCGGAAAAACTTTGTTTTTTGCAATTATTCTGCGCAACTCAAATAAACTAAACAAGACAAAAACCGCCTAAACTTTGGCTGGCCATTGAATTTCAAAACTTTAATTGTTTAATTTTTTCAAATATAAATAGAGGAGGAAAACGTAATTTCAATAAAAATATTTTTTGGCGATATTAAAAAGGCATGTTTCACGAAAGTGTAACAATCGGAAAAATTTGAACTTTTCAATTTGGATCAGTGCGCGTAGAATTGTTAAAATCTTGAAAGCTTCTATGGATAAAGAATCTCTGCTAGCCTGCCCCCATTCCCATTTCTCAAAGAAGCCCTGCTAGCTACCTGCACATAATCCGCTCCCATTTATCGGTTTCGGCATTCGGATCTCTCAATCGGCGTTGCTTTAGCCATCTGAAAATCGGGATTATTCGATTACGCGATGAAAGTGGAAGCGCCGCCCATTTTATGCTTTCGAGGGGACCTTTAAAGAGCGTAAAATCGATTTTAAAGGCGCTGGGAAGTCAGAATCCATAAAGTGACGCCAATTTTTGCCTTCAAAGGTCCTTTAAAACGCGCAAAACTCGACTTTAAAGGACCATTGAAGGCAAAAGTTGGCATCACCTTATGGAGTTTGACTTTCCCGGTGCTTCAAAATCGATTTTACGCTCTTTAAAGGGCCATTGAAGGCAAAGGGGCATGGTTTCGACCGGCTGAACCGTACCTGGCGCCCATATTTCCGATGAGGTGCTCGACGACGAGCAGGTTGAAGATGAACGACAACACCGAGGAGAACGCCGCTGAAATTTTGACGTAAAAGTACGTTAATTGGCAGGCTAGCAGCGGCAATTTGCGGAAAAAAGAAAGCGGAAAATTTCGAAATTTTCAATGTTTCAGAATTGTTCAAAACTCATTTTTGTTTTTGGGCTACAGTACGATGGTGTGTTTCGTTACAACAAATTAAAAGAGATTCTGGTAGAGTTTTTTCAGGGCTTTCGAATGGTATATATTACATTACGCTAGCTAATTCCCACGCAAAGTTATGCCCAGTTAAAGTTCGTGCCCCCGAGACTACAAACTACAATTGGCCGCATCTCAGCGGAAAAACATTCGATTTTCATGATTTTTAGCTCAATTTAAACAGCTTTTCAAGGGGAATTTTTTGGGGCTAAAAGCAGGCTAGCAGCAACAATTTGCGGAAAAATCTAACCCACCGATGAGCACGACAAAAACCCGCGTCATATCGGGTATCTTCACGTAGTCGAGCAGGGCGGCCACCCAATCGGCCGGGAAAAGGACTACGTAGAAGGACGCCTGGAAATTGGGTGTCGTAATCGATTACGGAATGAAATTTTTTAGGGATTTTGACTTCCCGGGTCCTTTAAAATGGAATTTTGACGTTTTAAAGGGCCACAGAAGGCAAGTAGGGGCGTGTCTTCTGGATTTTGGCTTCCCGGTGTCTTTAAAAACGATTTTTTTAGCTTTTAAAGGGCCATTGAAGGCAAAAACTACTTGGGCTTTATGGATTTTGACTTGCCGGGCCCTTTTAAATGTAATTTTGATATTTTAAAGGGAAATTGAAGGCAAAAGGGGCGTGGCACTTACCACAGTCGTGACGAAAAGCGTCAGGCACAAATATCGATTGGTGAAGATGGACTTGCGGTGGGCGGAGCCTGAAAAATTGCATTCGAAATCATACTACTTGGAATTAATACTAAAATTCCTTGCAGGCATTTGTGAAAAATTGAAACGCATTTATTTTGCGAATTTACGATTTTTTTTTGATGATTTTTGGAAAATTTTTGATATCTTTTAAGAGTGAATTTATAATTTAAGCAAATTTCAAATCAGAATTGCTATTTAAATCACAGAAAAACATTTATTAATCATTGTCATCTTCATGAGAGGCACCGTATTAAAAATCGCAAATTTTTCGTAAAATGGAAATTTTTTGAAACATTATTTTGCAAATCGAAATTTAAGTTTGGGATTAGTGTTTTGGAATCAAAATTAATTTGAAAATGATATAAAATAAATCGTTACCTTTCGAATACATGGCCACCAGGGTTAGGTATTGGAACACCGAGACGCCAAAGAGGGCCGTACCCTAAAAGCGATTTTTCAGAGAGAGAAAGAGAGACAGAGAGAGAGAGAGAGAGGAGAGAGAGAGAGGGAGAGAGAGAGAGAGGAGAGAAACTATAGTACCTGCTGGCTCCTTTTAATCTCCTCCTCATCTGGAGGGGACGGGACGAAGGGGATGAACCACGTCTGCTGGCTCGTCCAGACGAAGATGAACAGCTGGAAATTACAGGATTTTATGGCTAATTTTCTCTGCTAGCCTGCCCAATATTTAAACTGGCAGCCAGTTGATCCAATTACTCGCTGAAAATTGTCCTGGGCTAGCTAGCAGAGACCATTTGTCGGGCAACCTGATTTCCGACCTCAAAAATCGCTGCTAGCGGGCATTTCAGGCATTTCAGGCTCAAATGATTTTTGCTAGCCTGCCCGATATTTAAACTGGCAGCCAGTTAGTCGATTCCCAATTCCTAAATTCTCTCTGCTAGCCCACCTGGGTTGTGAGCATGATTGTAAGCTGCCCGAGCACCGACACCATCGAGGCTGGCGATAAAAGGCGACGAGGCGGTGGCTTGCTGCACAGGGTGTCGTCTGAAAAATGTGGATTTCCGGGCGTAATCTATTTGTCTCGCTTTAAAGCAAAAAGCAAAAAGTTTGCCGCGGCCAGGAGTCGAACCCGAGACCCTAATAACATTGCGTAATCGGTTTAAATCACGATTTGAAAAGATGTAAGATGTTGCTTGGCTGCCAGTTAAGCTATTCTAAAATTTGAAGCAAAAAGCAAAAACTTTGGCGCGGCGGGGAGTCGAACCCGGGTCTTCAGATTGGTAGGCGCCGCCACTAACCACTCGGCCATGCCAAATTTTTCGAAATTTTTGTTTGTAAACCCACAAGCTTCCGCGGCTCCGAAGAACAACGCGTTGACGGTGATGATGAAGAGGTCGATGAACAGGAATTGGCCATCGGTGAGATTCGTGCCGATCCAGTATAATTGGAGGATGGTGACGAACTGGAAAATGACTTGCCGGCCCCTTTAAAATGACAAACCTGCGTGAGCGAGTAGCCGGCCATGTACTTGAAAATGGCAAAGGCGGTGACGAGAGCGGCCCGCCCCTCTCGGATGATGATTGGCACGCAGCGAATGTCGGGGATCTGAAAAACGGAAAGAGTACTGATGAGTACTTTGGCGTACTGTAGCGTACTGTAGCGTAGCTTCCCGTACACTCCTTGTTGTCTAGCGTTCAGATACATACGCTGGGGTACTGTAGCGTACTGTAGCGTACTATAGCGTAAATTGCAAAAAAAATTTAGTTTAAAGCAAAAGTTTCATAAACTAGCCAGGATTTATTATTGTAACACAGCCGATTTTTAACAACCTTTTCCGCGAAACACAATTTTTTGAACAATTCTAAAAATAATTTCCGAATTTTGCCGCTGATTTTCTTGAGTATTCTCGCGTACGCTAGCGTACTGCAGCGTACTCTTCGTACTATAGCGTACTATAGCGTACAGATGCGTACGCGGGGTTCTGTAGCGTACTATAGCGTACTCTCGTGTAGTCTAGCGTATGGATGCGTACGTTGGGGTACGATGGCGTACTGTAGCGTACTTTGGCCCAGGATAGCGTACCCTAACGTACCCTCGTTTTGTCCAGTGTACAGATGCGTACGCTGGGGTACTGGAGCGTACTATAGCGAAAATTGCAAAAAATTTCAGTTTAAAGCAAAAGGTTCAACAACAACGACGATTGATTACCGAGACGCAGCCGATTTTTAGCGAATTTTTTCGTAAAACACATTTTTTTGAAAATTTTTACGATTAACTTCCGGAGTTTACAGCTGATTTCTCGAGTATTCTCGCGTACTCTAGCGTACCGCAGCGTACTTTTGGTATATTGGGACTTACTGTAGCGTACGGTCGCGTATCGTCGCGTACTGTAGCGCACTTTCGCGAATTATGGTCGTTGGATACTCGCAAGAGAATACTCGCAACGTATTTCCCCGGTTGCCGTAGGATTTTACCAGATATTTTGATGCAGCCCATTGTTCTATCATAAAGAATGCCTCATAATGGAAACTAATTCACACTTACTCTAGCGTACTCTAACGTACTGTAACGTACTGTAATTTTACGCACGAACGTACAAATCACAACAAACGAATTACGCACGAACGTACGAACGTACAATTACGAATGTACGGTAGCGTACTGTAAAGTACTTACCTTTGATGTAAATGGAGCCGCAATCGAAGCCTCGGCATCGGAGAGCGAAATCCCGGCATGGGCTGCCTAGAAAAATGTTGTTTCAAAAAAACTTTAAAAATTGAAAAACGTGATTTTTGTAATTGTCCTTGAGGGCGATTTCTAAAATCCTTCAAAAAATCCCGAGGCCCGCCGCGACTTTTAAAAATCACGTTTCATAAATTTCTAAAAAACGAAAGTTTTTTAATTTTTTTAATTTTATCCATATCGTCTATCATTATTTTCTATCTTTTTTATCTCGTTCTTATCGATATTTATCGACCTTGTAGCCGTTTAGATTTCAAAAATAAAGTTTCGAAAAAGCATAGCAAAAGGTTTGCAATTTCTTAATTTCCCATCGTTGATAACGCTGCATTATTTAATTAGCTAATTCAAAATGGTTTTAAGCAGAATTCTACGTTTTCTAATCTTGCCATATACAGTTTTCAAACATTAAAAAACGTTGCAAAAAAATTTTAAAAATCTAAAATTTTCGAAATGTTTAATTTCTTGGGTTTCTCATTAACGATTGACATTTTTATACGCTTTAAAAGGCTTTGATTATACAGCAACTTTTGCACCGTGAAAAAAGCAAGTTTCAAACTTTTCAAATTTAAAATTTTTTTACGTTTTTAATTCATGATTTCGTTGCTGTAAATTACTTTTAAACTTTTTAAATATTTATTTTTCCTTTTTTAATAAATTTTTAATTCTTTGCTAATATTGATCTTTTTTTATACCTTTAAAGCAGCACAATCATTGGCTCCATCGCCGCACATCGCCACGATATAATCGAGTGTTTGGAGGTGGTTGACGAGAAATTGTTTCTGATCGGGAGACATTCGGGCGAACACGTCGCAGCTGAAAAAAAATAGATCTATGAATTTTGGCTTCAGTGACCCTTTAAAAGTCGGAAAATTTGATTTAAGGCTGGAACGTCAGAATCCCAAACCACGCCCACTTTTTGCCTTCAATGGGCCTTTAAAATGATAGAATTCATTTTAAAGAAGTTAGCAAGCCAGGATCCACGAAGCCACGCCCATTTTTTGCCTTCAATGGCCCTTTAAAACTCGGGAAATTTGATTTTAAAGGGGACCGGAAGCAAAAATCCATAGCCCCGCCCAATTTGTGTCTTCAATGGGCTCTGGAGGGTCGGAATCCATGCCCCTTCTCCTTGTTGCCTTCAATGGGCCTTGAAAAGCGCAAAAGCATAAACGTTAAATTTTTTAGGAAAATGAAAAATCAAAGTTTCAAATTTGCATCATATCCGGCGTTTCTTGATTCTTATTACTTCCTGACTGGAAGCACGTCGAAAAATTCGAAATTCACGAAAAATATTTTAAAAATGGCTAATTTTAAAATACACATTCATTAGTGATTTTAATTTAATATTATTAACTTAGAAAATTGGAAGATAGCTTTCAAAAACTTTTTTTTTGGAAAAGTTTGTTTCATCAAATTCACCCTTGGGCTGTGAATTTCAGCAGCCAATTTCAATTTGGAGAGCCTCAAAAATCAAAGCGATTTTTAATGTTTTTTATGTTATTCCTAGAAAAATAGCTTATAGGAAATTATTTGCATCGCTAATATTAAGAAAACCAGAATTTCGACTTCTCAGAAAAATAAAAAAAGTTGTTTCGCCTAAAAAACAATACAAGCGCAATTTTGTCTAGTTACTGTATTCACGACGCTAACTGTCAAAATTTTTGCTAAATTGAAATTCAATGCAAATAATTTTTTTAATGAAAAACTAAGAAAAAGAAGAAAAAAGAGCTTACGAAAAAGTAGGAAACTTACACCGTCATCAGGTTGTCCATTAATTCCGGGTATTCGTGGCAGACGACGGCGAATGTTGGGCCTGAAATTTGATTTTTCCTGAATGAATGTTTCAAGATTTTGGGTGAACGCCAACTTGACAGTTTATTTAATGCGCGATCCGATGCTCGTGGATTTTCTATCGAGTACGAATCTAAATCCTAGCTTCAATGATCCTTTAAAAAACGCAAAATTCCGCAAAGGATCTCTGCTAGCTTGCCCCGCCATTTCCAATCGATTACGCGATGAAAATCAATGTTACTAGCTTTCTAGATACATTTAAAGGGAACGTGACTCCAAGAAAAGGGGCGTCCCTGGGTGGCAGGCTAGCAGAGGAAATCTGGGAGCGTTTCCCTTTCATTGGAGCCTTTTAAAGGGGGAGAGGGGGGCGTGGCCCGGCTGCCCAAAACGGATTGGCCTACTTGATCTATTTTGACCCATCGGTTTACATCTGATCGAATTACATCCCATCGAAATTACGACTCATCGAAATTACGACTCATAGAAATGTCAGCACAATCGGCATTAATTATAAAAAAAATCGCAATTTTCGGTTTTTTCATGAAACCTCAAATTTCAAAAATTGCAAAATTTAATTATAACGTTTAACTGAGAAATAGAATTCTTTGCTACATTTTGTCCCCTTTTTTAGTCAGAAAATTTCGAACGGATTTTCAGCTAGAAAAAAGTTAAAATTTAAATGTTTCAAAATTTTGGGTGAATCCGCAATTTACTGGTTATTTAATTCGCGGTTCGAAGCTCCAGGCTTTCCAATCAATTATGCGACAAAAATCTGATTTGAATAGCTCTAGAAAATTCTTAAAATTCCGCAAGGGATCGCTGCTAGCGTGCCCCGCAATTTCCAATCAATTAATTACGCCATGAAAATCTGCAATGCCCGCTGTCTAGGTGTCTTTAAAGGGAGCGTGACTCCTAGAATAGGGGCGTGGCCTGCGTGACAAGCTAGCAGAGAGCATCTAGGAATCGAAAATGCTATCTGGCTGACAGTTAAGCGATTGGCAAGCTAGCAGAGAAGATTTGCGGAAAATTAAAATCTTAAGGGCTCCTGAAGCGAGATTTCGTGGTGTAATCGATTGGAAAAAGGGGGGCAGGCTAGCAGTGACTATTTAGGAAGCGAAAATCACTATTCTGGCAGCCAGTTCAGCGATTGGCAAGCTTGCAGAGATTATTTGCGGAATTTTGTAACTTTAAAGGCCTCTTAAAGCAAGATTTTCATAGCGTAATCTATTCGAAAACCAACAGAGGTCATTTAGGAACCAGGAAGTCGGAAAATTTTCAGCCGAAAAAGTTTTAAATTTAATTGTTTCAAAATTTTGGGTGAATTCGAAATTTGCTCGTTATTTAATGTGAGAGCGGATGCAATCGGAATTCCAATTAAACACGCGCTAAAATTCCGATCTGGATAGCTCTAGAAAACGCTTCAAATTCGCTGCTAGCCTACCACGCCATTTCCAATAGATTACGACATGAAAATCTGAAATTCCCGCTGTCTAGGTGTATTTAAAGGGAGCGTGACTCCTAGAAAAGGGGCGTGACCTGTGTGACAAGCTAGCAGAGAGCATCTAGGAATCGAAAATCGCTAATCTGGTTGACAGTTAAGCGATTGGCAAGCTAGCAGAGAGAATTTGCGGAAGATAAAAATCCTTAAGGGCTACTGAAGTAATCAATTAGAAAAACCGGGCAAGCTTGCAGAGACCATTTAGGAAGCGAAATTCGCTAATCTGGCGGCCAGGTAAGCGATCGACAAGCTAGCAGAGATTTTTGCGGAAACTACAAACTCCAGACTCCAAACTACAGTAACCCACCGGCAATGCAAAGCTGATAATTTCCCTGTAATTCCGGGCTCAGGGGATCCGAATTGAGCTGCTCGTCGAGGATGTCTTCCGAGGAGGAGACGCTCTAGAAAAATCAAAAAAATTATTTATCTTATTTAAGTTGAAATTAAATAATCAACGTAAAAAAATTAAAATTTAACAATTTTGAAACGTATCAAACTTGAAATTCTCTAACAACTAAAAAACTTTTATAAATCAGACCAAATCAAATCAACTCAAATCAGACCATTGATAAAAAACAAAACTTTAAAAAATGATAAAATGAGAGCAATTAACAATTAACAAAAATCAAAACAATTAAATACGTGGCAATCTCGAAAAATAAATAAAATAAAAGCATAATTCGAAACCTAAAAAAACATATAAAAATCGTATTTGCAAAAAAAACTAAAATACCAAATTTTTGGACAAATTAGTTCAAGACTTCATCAGCTTATTAATTGACAGCTCAAACCCGGAGACTTTAAAAAATTATGAAACACAATTTTTTTAGTTTAACAAAATTGAAGGTTTTTTGGAAACGGAATTTAAATAAATAAAACAAATTTAGAACTAAATTTATCGAATTCAATTAGCTACCGTAATCCGGAAAATCTTCTGATTTTGACGCCGTTGCACCTGGGAAATTGGAAATTGCAGGGATCGATCGTTCGACGATTACCGCTCAGGAAAATTTTTTTTTTTTTGTAAATTTTTGAAACACATTTTTCTACTAAATTACGCGAAGAAAATACCGTCAGAATTACCTGTCGTAACGTCAGCTGGGTTCGGCCATCTGCGGCTAGCTGACCGGCTTGGTGTTCCACGAGATAGGCCTGGAAAACCGAGGCTAGGCCACGCCCACTTTTTGCCTTCAATGGGCCTTTAAACCATCGAAAATTCGTTTTAAAGGGGCATTGAAGGGAAAATCCATAGTTATTTTGGCTTGTCAGGCCCTTTAAAATTGATTTTCCGACTTTTAAGGGCCCATTGAAGGCAAAAGGGGGTCACGGCGCGATGGATTTTGACTTTGCGGGCCCTTTAAAGTCGATTTTCCGACTTTTAAAGGGCCATTGAAGGCACAAATCGGCGTGGCCTCGACGAACCGTTCGATTGGGCCGAATAATGCCGCATTCCCTGCCCACGCTGAGTGCCGTCAACAAGTTGTCCCCCGTCACCATCACCGCTCGGATATTCGCCCGATTTAGCTCGTTGATGACCGGAAGTGACTGGGGCTTTAGCCGGTTTTCCATCACGATCAGGCCCAATAGCTCGAGGCCCGTCTCCACGCTATGGCGAGGAACTTTCTGGGCTTTTGCGAAACTGAGCACGAGATCGCGCTTCGCTACCTGGAATTAGACGACGTAATCGATTAGAAAATAGCCCTCTCCGGCTCTCTCTCTCTCTCTCTCTCTCTCTCTCTCTCCCTCACCGCAATCAATCGATATCCGTGTTGTGCGTATTTGTTGACCGTCTCCAGGTAGTCCTCCGGCACTGTCGTTTTATCACACAGAGATAGGATCATCTCCGGGGAGCCCTGGAAATATAAATTACGTTTTTATGATTTTCGTAAAGAATTGAAAGAAGCATGGGGTTCAGGAAATTGTGAGCAAGAGCAAGCTGTCACACTCCCTTTAGGACGGGGCAGGTGCTCAAAGAGAAAAAGAAAAAATTCATTACATCCAAAAATCGAAAAAATGTTTCGTCCAACTTTCAGGTTTTGCTATTTTGAAAACCGTTAATGTTAACATGAATGCACAACGCCACAACTAATTTTTCAAAATCTGAAAGGAGCATGACCAGGCTGTCACTCTCTCTTTACAACGGGGCAGGATATCAGGGAGAAAAGAAAAATTCATCGCTTCCAAAAAAATTATTAAACAAATGTTTCAAAAAATTTTGAGGCTCTGCAATTGTTTTGTCGATTAATTGGCATGCCACACAGTTACGAAAAATGTAAAACAATAAAGGGAGCGCGACAGCTAGAAAAAGATGTGTGTTCCAACTGCCACACTCCATTTAAAATGGGACAGGCTATCAGTTAGAAAATGAAAAAACAATTAAAAAACTATGTTTCGTCAAATTTCCAGGCTTTGCAATTATCGAGTCGATTAATCGTCACTTGCAGCGCAACATTCAGAAAATTGTGACGATGACCAGGCTGTCACACACCCTTGAAAAACGGGGCAGGATATCAGAGATAAAAAAAAAAAGAAAAAAATTATGGCTTCCTAAAAAAATTTAGAAAAAAGGAAGTTTCGGCAAATTTTCAGATTCTGCAATTTTTGAATCGATTAATGAAGGACAGTGCATCGTGTTAAAAATCGAATACTAACAAACTCTTAATAGGAGCGAGACAGCTAGAAAAACGGCTTAATTAGCTGTCCAACTGCCTTTAAAATGAGGCAGTCTAGCAAATACCCAGAAAGAAAAAATAATCGCATCCAAAAAAATTAACAAAAGGAAGCTTCGGCAAATTTTCAGGTTTTGCAACTTTTGAATCCATTAATTTCAACATAACATTACAACAAGTTTGAAAAAGCTGAAAGAAGCAGGCCTTTAGGAAATTGGGAGCCTGACCAGGCTGTCCTACTCCCTTTAAAAACGGACAAGAAGAAAAAAACTGCTTGCAAAAAAAATTAGAAAAAAATGTTTCGTCCAACTTTCAGGTTTTGCAACTTTTGAATCGATTAATCACGATTTGGTTCATGTATTGAAGGGCTGCCGACGGCATGTGTCGATCCCCCCCCCATCAACAAATTGGCAAGTAGCCAACAGGGCAGAGAGCGCGCCTAGGGGGGAGGCGCAGAGACATTTTCTTTCCAGCGCGTAACCGAATGCCTATGCCGTCGGCATCCCTTTAACAAATTTTTAAAGGAGCGTGTCCGGGTTGTCACACTCCCTTTAAAACCGGGCAGGCTAGCAGGGGAACAAGAAGAAAAAATTGCTGGCTTCCATAATAATTCAAAAAAATATATTTCACAAATTTTTGAGGTTTGGCATTTTTTGTATGGAAGAATGGACAGTTCCAGCTCACGCGTTAAAAATATATTACGAAAAATCTTAAAGTCTGCATGACCAGACTGTCACACTCCCTTTAAAACGGGGCGGCTAGCAGAGCGAATTTAGAAATGCGAAAAGTACCTTGGAATACAGCGTCATTTTCCTGCCGGTCTCCTCCACGGGGCTGTTGACGATCACCGACATTCGCTGCAGGGAGGAGCTGAAAAAAGAGATTTTTTACGTTTTAAAGGGCCACCGAAGACAAAAAGGGGCGTGGTCTAGTGAATTTTGACTTGTTAGCCCCTTAAAATTAGTTTTTTAAGTTTTAAAGGCCCTATTAACGCCAAGGGGGCGTGGCCTAAGGATTTTAACTTGCCGGGCCCTTTAAAAAGTTTTTTTTTCTGGTTTTAAAGGACCATTGAAGGCAAAAATCGGCGCGACCTGAACGTGAATTGCCTGATGACGGCAAAATCCGAGCTCCGGAAAATGGGGACGTCTTCTGGAGGGGGCTTGACGACGGTGGGCTGGACCGTGTCGAAGCGCGAGATCTCGTCGTCGCTTCTAAATTGGGGGGTTTAATCGATTACGCAATGAAAATCAGGGATGTTAGGCAACTTAAAATTGCAGTAAAAAATAAATAAGTTTAAATAATAAAATAAGCAAAACAAAAAATTCACCGAAAAAGCGAATTTTAACAAAAAATGTTTCAAAAATTAGCAAAACCCAAAAAAATAAACTCTTAGTAATTAGGACAAAGTACCTCGTTGCTATCAAAAGCGGTTACGGTATGAAATTCGGGAATATAACTGGTTAGGCAAGGAAAATAAGGGGGTGTAAATTGAAGCGTAGCGGAATGTAAAAAAACCAAAAAATTAAGCGAAAAAGCCGTTTTTAGCAAAAAATGTTTCAAAAAATGGCAAAGCTGACAAAGACTCTCCAATTTAAAACTAAACAAATTACTAATACATCTCCAATTCGTATTCGTCCCTTCAAAAGCTGGATTCACGAAAGAATTGCTAGAACTAGATTTTTCAAAATTGGGATTAAAGTAGCGGGCAGGCTAGCAGGGATTCTTTGCGGAAAATCGGGGTTAATGGATTAGGACATGAAAATAATGAATTAGTTTTTCCCGAAAAAAATGTTTCAAAAAATGTCGAAATTTTACTCGACTTAATAATTGTCAATCCGCCAGCGTGATAACCACAAGTAATTAATTATCCCATCAAAATGATCAATTACGATATGGCTTTCGGGGAACTTAACTGGTTCCGTAAGGAAAATAGAGAGTGTAACTTAAAGCAGGTAGTGAAAAGTTAAAAACTAAAAAATTAGCGAAAAACAATTTCGACAAAAAATGTTTCAAAAATTCCGCAAAACTCAAAAACGTGAAATGTTATCGATTAATGCTTGTTGAAGATTCAACTTACTCATTCCTCTCAAAAACTGGATTTTCAAAGGCATAGCTAAAAATAGATTTTTAAAATTGTGTTTACGGTGGCGGGCAGGCTAGCAGGAATTTTTGCGCCGGGCAAGCTAGCCGAGACCATTAAAGGGATACCCAACCTTTTTGGGGCTCAAAAAGCAAAAACCATGTCGCGAGCGGGGGGTCGAACCCGGGACCCCCGTTTTGTAGGCCTGGATGCTATCCAATAGACCATAGTGGCAAGCCATAGGGTCGGATCGGAACGCCATAATAGGGAAAGGGGGCCGAATTTTGTGCGACAATGGCGCCCCATTGTTGCACAAAACTCGCGCGTCATTTGTAATGCCCGGAATACATAACTATATATTTGCCGGCGAAACATTGGGTATCCCTTTAAGGAAGTAGGAATCGATAAACAGGTAGCCAGGTGGACTCATGGCCAGCTAGCAGAGACAATTTGAGATTTCCGAGACGAGCCAGCAGCAATTCTGTGCCCCAAAATCAGGTGCCCCGTGCAAATGGTCTCTGCTGCTTGCCCAGGGAGATTTTAAGCTGCGAATCGATAAACTGGCTGCCAGTTCGGCCAATGGCAAGCTAGCAGAGGCCATTTGAGGAAATTTGGGAAATTACTGACCTTTCCGAGCCGCAATTCTCGTCAATTGTCCAGCGGCTTTGGTTGAAGAGGATCAGGTCGAGGGGATCGCCGTGGAGCACTCCGTTAATCCTGAAAAATCATCGATAGTTAATTACCTGGCGTAATAGGTGAAAATCTACGAAGATTATCGATTTTTTTCTGGTTTTCTTTTTGATTGGCAAAATTTTATTCCACCAAAGAATGTCAAATTTTGAAACAGCTTTTAAATCTTAATTAATAATTGTATGTTAAATTTTATAATTTAAAAAGTTAATATTATTAACAATTAAATCAATGAAAAATAGGTTTACATGCAGCAACACCAAAATTACCAAAAATTGGCCAAAGGGTGGTTAGTAAATTTTTCGAAACACGTTTTTTCCTTAGTGAAAATTTTGGATTAAATTAAATGAGCTTTATTTTTGTAATCGAATTTCGTTAGTAGTTTACAAAATAAAACTTAATCAATTTTTGACTACGTTAAATTCGTGTAATTCGGCTTATTCCGCTCGAAATCATGCAAGAAAAAAATTTTTTTGGCAAGAAAATTTTTTGAAACATTGTTTTTTTTGTCGAAACCATTCTAAATCGCTTTAAAAATTTTTACCATTTGGTTGCATTTTTATTTGAATTAATTTTAACCATTTAAATATCTAATCGTAAAAATACCTAAAACCTATCGTATCTTAAAACCTAAAAAACACATGCGTTTCATCACTCCCCACGGAAAGTTGATTACAGGAAAAAGCCAGTGCCAATTAACCCACAACTTTGAAACATTTTTTCTCACTTTAAAAATTCTGCAGGATTTTTGAAGTCTTCATTCTCTTCATTCTCACTATGTTAAGTTTTAAATTTTTAGGGGCATTTTTCAGAAATGAGGATTAAAATTAAATGAGATTGTAGGAATTGCCTAGATTTTTGCAACACTTTTTCCAAAAAATTTATTGATTGACGGGTAATTTGAATATAATTTAATTCTACTAAAATTAATTTAATATGAAATAAAATTACCTGGTTAATGAATGGCAGGTGGCGACGGCTTTGATGATTTCTGCATCCCTCGGCAGCTCCCGTGGCAGCATTTCCGATGTTTCAGCCCCAAAATGAGAGGCGGCGTTCTGGAAATGCGCTATTATTTTTTCAATGATCTCGTTAATTTGCTTTTTTAAACTTTACGTCAAAATTATTCTTTAGTCTTTTAAAGCACATAATTATTTACTACGTATAATTATTCACATTTTGATTCGTCACAAATCTTAAACATTTGAAACTTAGTTTTAAAAACTGTTTTTTTTTTATTACGCTTTTAGTTTAGTTAACAGTTAGTTGCCAAATTCGCTCGCGCACTGTTTGTTTTAAAAATCTTCTATTTTTAATAAAATGTTGAAACATTTTTTTGCGGAATCTGATGAAATATGATTTTTAGCCCGGTTTTTGAGAAAATTTTACTTTGAAAAGACTAATTAAATAGGGTGTAAAGCGTAAAATAATGATGTAAAATCATCGTGTCAAATGGCAGCTAAAAACAATGGCAAAACGGGCGGCTTCGCAATATTACCAGATTGTTAAAGTTGTCAGCAACTCAAATTTTCGAAACATTTTTTTCGATTCTACGATTTTTCCAATAATTTGCAATTTTGCCGCACTTTTATAATATTAAATCTGTTATTTCAAGATCTTTGTTATATATTTCCATATTTTGCGTTATTTATTTGTTAAATTGTAAAATAATATTTTAGTTGTTGTTGCGCGGAACTCCTACTAGAATTGGCTTCCTTTATAATTCCGGACTTTTAATAGTTTTTGAAACATTTTTAATTTTTCAAAAATTCCTCTTTGATTTTTTTAAGTATTATTACGTTTTAGATATTTATAAGTATAATTACTTATATAATTAGCACATCACAAATTTCCTACCGTAACCGCCGGCTTGACGGCGCGCATCGTGTGGAAATCGAGGCCGTCTTCGGTGAGGGTACCCGTTTTGTCGAAGCACACCTGAAAATTTGTTTTTATTTCATTGAATTTTATTAATTTTAATAGCAAAATGAATTAAAATTAGATTCTATTAAAAAATTGAGGCTTTATGAAAATTGGCGACAGATTACTTTAGCAACATTTTTGAAAAATTTTGGACATTTATGAAACATGTTTCAAAAAATCTGGTAGTCAAGAAAGGCGAATTTTTTCTTAATGCGGGGGTCATTCGAAGTACTTTATATTTTTTTTACCGAATTTAAATTAGTGTTATCGTAGTTTTTCTTGGGGGTTAAATTTAACAAATTTATACCGATCTAACCCTTATTTAATTTTTATGGATCTGCAACGAAAGTTCTTGCTTTAAAAAAAATTGTTTCAAAAATATTAACATTTCAAATCTGAACCATTTTTGTTAATTTTGCAGCGCCGAGCCTTGATGCAATATTTCCCACAGTAATACAAAAAGTAAGCGGGATTTTTCACTTTACTAAATTTAATAGATCAATAAATCAAATTAGAGGCTATTAATCAAAATTATTGCGTATTTGGATTATTGCTATTGGGCTAATGAAGCTATTAAGGATCGTAATTTTTCGCGATGATTGAAACTGTCTGAAACATGTTTCGAAAAACCTGGTAGTCAAAAAGGCGAATTTTTTCTTAATGTCGACTTCGTTCGAAGATGTTTAGATAGATAAGATATTTTTTAGCGAATTTAAATTAGCGTTATCGTAGTTTTTTTGGGAGTTAAATTTTAAAAATTCCGAAAAAATTCAAAATTGCCATTTTTCGCTTTGAGATAATTTTAATTTAGTTTAGGTTGTTTTTCGAAAAGAATACAGATTTAACCCTTATTTTATTGTAATTCAATTACAGCAATTCACTTCATTTTACAAGATCTTGATTTAAAAAATTTGTTTTAAAAGTTCTAAAAATTTAGTATCTTATCCTTTTTGTTAATGCAAATTAGATGCTATTAATCAAAATTACTGCTGACCAAAATGTCGAACATTGATGCTAATATTAAGATACGTAACTTTTCGCGATGATTCAAAATTTCAGAAACATGTTTCGAAAAATCTGTTAGCCAAAACGCGAGGATTTCTGGCAATACCTCGTCAGGTTCTGCTGCAATTTTTATTAGCGTTTACCTTAAAGCATTAATTTTAGGATCCGAATTGAATTTATTAATTCACTTAAATTTTAATTCAATTAGAAATGAATTTATTTGATGCATTTAAAACCTAAAATTCAAAGTAACCATTTTCTTTTTCTATGAATTGTAATCGTGTATTTCCCTTGATTAAAACAATACTGATTTGACTTTTAAAAGTTTGCACCGCTAAATTTTAAACATAAAAAATTTGTTTCGAATCCTTTCAATACCCTGAATTTTTAGAACATAGCAATGTCTTCGTGGAGCTGATTCTATATTTCTTTCATTAATAAAAATTTAATTTTTTCTCATACGCATAAATTTTGTATCGCCAGATTTTTTAAAGCGTCTTTCATTAAAAAAAGTTTGTTTCCAAAAATTTTACAATTTCAAAATTTAATTGCTTTCTTAATATTGAGTGGGAGGTTCTTCTAATTTGCATACAATAATCAAAATTCAATAAATTTAATGATTTCTTAATCTTAGGTTTTCCTTTTTTAAAGCCAGATTTTCGTTTTTCATTTTTTAAAGCTTTTTGAAAATGCAAAATTAAGGATTTTTCATTAAAAAAAGCTTGTTTCAAAAATTTCAAAATACAAATCTCAATTTGTTGTGTTAATTACAGGTTCATTGTGGGTTATACAATTTTAATAAATCTAATGATTCCTTAATTTTAAGTTATCGTTTTTTAAAGTCGGATTGTTAATTTTACAAAAAAAAATGGGTTTCAAAAATTTTTAAATTTGGAAATTTTTTATTTTATGTACTGGTTTCCAGCGGCGCGATTGAAATTTTCCTACCGTATTTATCGATCCGCACATCGGAATCGTGGACGGGGAGATGCAGAAAATATCCTTCCGCTTCAGCCGAATCTGGGCATTCGCGTAGACCAGGGTGATTGCCGCTGAAAAAAAAGGGGGAATTCCGCAAAGAATCCCTGCTAGCTTGCCGTTTTTTGGGTGTCACTCTCCCTTTAAAACATCAAAAAAACCCATAGAACTTTCCCCAATTATCTCGGCTAGCTTGCCCAGACTCCTCAACCGATTACGCTATGGAAAGCGCGTGACAGCTAGAAAAACGGGCAGGCTAGCAGAGAAATTTGAGGAAGAGGGGCGGAGTAGCAGAGATTCTTTGGGAAATCAATATATTAATTTAGGTAATTTTTTAGTTTATTGTATGTTTCAATTTTTTGGGGGAATTCGCAAGAAATGGGCGCTATAATCTGCGAGGCTAGGATGCGTATGTGATCAAATGATCTCTGCTAGCTGGCCCCACCTTGATTTTAATGGGAGGACCCCTATAAAAGCAGCTGGGCCTAGCTGTCCAGATCCCTTTAAAATCGCTTGGCAAGCTGGCAGAGATTCTTTGGAAAGAAATAACTTTTTTTGGATTTTTTTTTCTATGTTTCGAGATTTTGGGTGAATTCGGAAGAACAATGGGTTTAATGCCAGGTTGTCATTTGTTAGTTGTCTCTGCTAGTTAACCACCCTGATTTTAAAGGGAGAGGGACACCAGAAAAGGGGCGTGATCTAGCTGTCTTGAACCCTTTAAAATCCGGTAGGCTAGCAGAGATGCTTTGAAAAAGCAAATTTTTTGAGTCTTTAGCGATGTTTCAATTTTTTTGGCAAACTTCGAAGAAATGGAAGATTTAATGGCTTGTAGTTAGTTTCGATCCCAAATGGTCTCTGCTAGCTTGAGCCCGATTTTAAAGGGAGCGTGACAGCTAGGAAAGTGCCGGCTGGCAGAGGCCATTGCGGAATGGGGCAGGCTAGCAGAGATTCTTTGGGAAAACGATTTTTAACTTTTTGATGTTTCACATTTTTGAGGGAATTTCGAAGAAAAATGGGACATAATGTACAAAGCCCTGGCTCCCTGGAAAATTAATTCTTCGCCCCATCGCGCTGATTTTAAAGGGAAAGGGACACCAGAAAAGGGGCGTGATCTAGCTGTCTTGAACCCTTTAAAAGGGGGCAAGTTCGTAGAGATTCTTTTAGAAAATAAATTTTTCGAGTCTTTAGTGATGTTTCAATTTTTTTTGGTAAATTTCGAAAAATGGAGGATTCAATTTAATGACTAGCAGTTGGCATTGATTCCAAATTTTTCGGCTCGTATTCCACGCGTTTAAAAGTGATTTTAAAGGCAGAGCGACAGCCGGAAAAGGGGCGTGGCCTGGCTGTTTCGAACCCCTTAAAATCGGGCAGGCTAGCAGAGATTCTTTAGGAAATCGGGTTTTTTTTTTGTTTTTTATGTTTCAGATTTTTGGGCGAATTCTGAAACAAAATGGGATTTAATCGCTTATTCTTCTTCTTATCCCAAAATTATTTCTTCTAATTTGCCCGGATGGATTTCAATGGGAGCTTGACAGCTGTAGAAAAAAGGCTGGCTAGCAGGAACCATTGCGGAATGGGGCTGGCTAGCAGAGATTCTTTGGGAAAACGATTTTTTTTAATTTTTGATGTTTCACATTTTTGGGTGAATTCGGGAATAAAATGGGATTTAATGTGTGCGGCTTCGTTTTTTCGATTACAAATGAGCTCCGCTAGCTTGCCCCCCGTTCTTTTAAAAGGGGGCGTGACAGCTGGAAAATGCGCGTGGCCTAGCTGTCACCATCCCTTTAAAATAGGGCAGTCTAGCAGAGACTCTTTTAGGCAACCAAATTTTTTAGTTTATAGCGATGTTTCATAGTTTTGGGGCAATCCAGAAGAAAAGCGGGGTTTAATAGGTCCTCTCTGGTCATTGCCAAATGATCTCTGCTAGCTTGCCCAGCCCGATTTTACAGGGAGGGTACCACCTAGAAAAGTGTCGGCTAGCAGAGACCATTGCGGAACCGGGCAGGCTAGCAGAGAGTCTTTGGGGAAATTTTAGGGAATTTTATGTGTTTCAAATTTTTGAGTGAATTCGAAAGAAAAGTCGGATGTAATCCCGCGTCTTGATACTTTGAGCCCAAATGATCTCTGCTAGTTTGCCCCGTGCGGTTTTTAAATGGAGCGTGACACCTAGATCAAAGATGCCTTTGAGCAACAAATTTAATTTTTTTTAGTTTTTCATGTTTCAAATTTTTCGGTTAATTGGGAAGGAAAGCGGGATTTAATGATGATCGTCGTTTTCCGATCCCAAATGATCACTGCTAGCTTGCGCACCCTGATTTTAAAGGGAGCGGGACACCAGAAAAGGGGCGTGGCCTAACTGTCACCACCCCTTTAAAATTGGGCAGGCTAGCAGCGGCTCTTTGGCGAATAAATTGACTCCTTGATTTTTTTATGTTTCAAATTCTTGGGTGGATTCGGAAGAGAAGTTGAATTTAATGGCCGTACTTTGTCATCGAAATGATCTCTGCTAGCTAGCCAAGCTGATTTTAAAATAGCGTGGCAGCCCGACAAAAAGGTAAGCGAGCAGCGATTTTTTGAGAATTCAGGTTTTTAATTTTTATATGTTTCAAATTTTTGAGGAAAGGGAGTAGAAAAATTAAATAGAATCCCCAGTCGACATATGTTGGATCCCAAATAATCCCGGCTAGTTAAGCGCCCTGATTTTAAAGGGAGAGCGACACCCAGAATAGGGGCAGGCTAGCAGAGACCTTTGGGGATTGGGGCACACAAGCAGAGTTTCTTTAGGAATCAAATCGAATTTTTTGAATTTTTATGTTTCAAATTTTTGGGTGAATTCAGCAGAACAGCGTGAGATAATTCAAAGTCCGCGGCGCTTTTCCCCAAATCCGCTCTGCTAGCATGCCACGCCAGATTTTAAAGGGGACATGACACTCAGAAAACGGGCGTGGCCTCGCTGTCGCCCTCCCTTTATCATGAGGCAAACAAACAGGGATGCTTTGAAAAATGAATTTTGGGTTGTGATGTGTTTCAAATTTCTGGGTGAATTCTGAACAAATGGGAAATATAATGAATGTTGTTATTGATGAACAATAATCTCTGCTAGCTTGCCCCGAAAATTTTTAAGGTGTCAGTCGATAGATTGCCTGCCAGTTTAGATACTGGCAAGGGTAGCAGTGACCTTTGAGGAAGACCGGGCGAACTAGCAGCGATTCTTTGTGCCCAACTCAGCTAATCCGGGGCAAATGGTCTCTGCTAGCCTGCCCAGACTTTTTAAAAGGTATCAAACGATAACCCGGCAGCCATTTTAGATATTGGGCAGGCTAGCAGTGACATTTGAGGAAGACAGGGCGAGCTAGCAGCTATTCTTTGCCCAAAATCAGTTAACGCGACAAATGATCGCTGCTAGCTTGCTCCGAAAATTTTTTAAGGTGTCAGTCGATAGATTGCCTGCCAGTTTAGACACTGGCAAGGGTAGCAGAGAAATTTGAGGAAAGCCAGGCAATCTAGCAGCGGTTCTTTGCCCCAAAGTCAGGCGCTCCGATGCAACTGGCCTCTGCTAGCTTGCCCAGACTTTTTTAAAAGGTATCAAACGATAGTCTGCCTGACAGTTTCGATATTCGGCAGGCAAGCAGAGACCATTTGCGGAAAAAAACGCTAAAAAATCGATATTTCTGACCTGGAAGCGCTGGCGGGACCACGATGGTGATCAGGTCCGAAGCCCGGACGATGATTTTGAAAATGCCCTGTCCTCTGGAGACCATCACTCCTACAGTATACGCAAAGCCCACGCAGGCGATTGACACGAGAAAGCCGATAAACTGAAAAAGTAGAAAATAAAAAATCCCAAATTTTCTTTTTTTAAATTCTCTAAATTCTCTAAAATTTTAAATAATAATATAAGTAATATTTGAAAGTATTTTATAAGCAGAAAATTACCTTGAACAAATCCTTGGTAAATTGAAAATCAACGGGTTTCGGGTACATCACGGATCTGAAAAATAACATTTAAACTATTTTTAAATTATGTGTATTTTTGTAAAATCAAAAAGCTTGGTTTAACTGTGATTTGACGCATAAATCCATAAAAAGAAAATTTCACAAGTTAATTTCGTCTTGGTTTGCCTAATGCAAAAAAAACAGAAAATGACAAATCCCAATCCAAATGTTTCATAAAATGTTCTCATTTAGTACGAATTGTGGTACGTAAATGTACGTACGTTTTTTATTTTTGCTTCTTATTAATTGAAATTAATATTATTAAAATCTTATATTTTCATTATTAATATTATGAATCATTTTTAAATTACTGATGTTTCATAAAATTCCATTAATCCAGAAAAATTGGAAAAGCTAATTATCCTTTGATTTGGCAAATAAATCCCCAAATTTAACCCAGGGCTACAAAAATTAAAATACCTTGAAAGTACGCAAAATACAAACTACAAAATCGATCAGAAAATTTTATATTTTAATCAATACTATTATCAAAATCATTTTTTAAATCCGAATGTTTCACAAAATTTCGCGGATCGCGAGAAATCAAACCAATTAATTCGCCTTAGATCAGGATATCGCCAAAAGATCCCCAAATTTAGCGCAAGGCTACAAAAATTAGAATACCTCAAAAAAAGCTACAAACTACGTACGCAAACTACAAACTATAAGCTACAAACTACCGTACCTCATCAGCTGCCCTTTCGTAGTCGAGTAGGCGGTGCGGAGAACGATGGCGCGGACCGGCTTTCCACCATAATACCGAGTTTGCAGCACCTAAATCGTCTCTGCTAGCTTGCCTTGATTTTTTTCTGGCTTCCCGGGCCCTTTAAAATCGATTAAAAATTGGTTTTCGGCATTTTAAAGGGACTTTGAAGGCAAAAATCCCCAGAACTGACCTGCGTTCCACAATACAACACATGCTTCGAGTGGCGTGAAAAATCGAATCTGGCTACCGTATCCTCGGGCTGGTGATCGTCGCTGGTGGTGAGGGCTACCTGAACAAATTATTTAAGCTGAAGCAATCGCTTAACTGGCAGCCAGACTACAGACTACAACTATGATTTTTAGGCTGAAGACTACAAAAAATTCGCCAGGCGAACGACCCGGGTTCGACTCCCGGCCGCGGCCAACTTTTTGCTTTTTGGAAATGGAGTGGGTTTTTAGACGCTGATGGCTAAACTGGCGGCCAGACTACAAACTACAATCACTTCAAGCTTACCTTAGTAACCGGAACACACTCCCCCGTCAGCATCGACTCGTTGATGATGACGGTTCCGGTCATCAACACCGCATCGCAATGCATCATTCCGCCGTGTTGGGGCACGAGAATCGTATCGCCGGGCACCAGCTAAAATTTTAAGGGTGTTTGCAATTGCAAAAATCGACCCCTTCGGGCTACTAGATCTCGACAACTACGCGAGACACCAAATTACGCCGAAAAAATCCGTTTAAAAATGTTACCTGAGAGCTGTCGAGTTGCGTGACTTGGCCACCATTTCGAACGACGTCCACCTGAAAAATGGCATTTTAAAGGGATTGAAAAGTGCCAAAATCGACCACTAAATTCGACTAGGTCTCGACAGATCCTCAATTCAACCTACAGGGCCACTGGAGTGTACCATCGATCGAAGCTTCGTCTCCTGTTTCCGCGTCTATAAATCGGAGTGAAAAAGTGTTAAAAAAGCAAAGGGCAAAACGGAATTGCCGCGGCCGGGGGTCGAACCAGCGACCCCCGGATCTCAAGAAATACTCTTCTGATCGCTTCGAATTTGGCAATTGCTTTTCTGCCTGCCAGTTAAGAAACTTTCATCAAGGCTTCCCAAAAAGCAAAAAGCAAAAAGGCCCTGCCGTGGCCGAGGTTCGAACCCGTGACCCCCAGATCCCGGCCAACACGCTTCCAAAAGTTTTTAAATTTTAGCAACCACTTTTCTGACTGCCAGTTAGTCATTTTACATCAAAAATTCCCAAAAAGCAAAATGCAAAACGATGTTGCCTCGGCCGGGGGGTCGAACCCTCGACCCATTTCCTGATAGCAAAAATTTTACCTGTATGACATCAAGACTAATCGACGTCAGCGACATCAACACGATGATGGACGCGTAGATTTGGTACTCGTCCGAGTACCAGATTCCCACGCTAAAAATTCAGAATTACGGCGCGTAATTGATTGTACCTGAACACTTGAAAAATGTAGAACGGGCTGATGGCCTCGCAGAAGAGGAGCACGAGGATTGAGCGGAGCACCACCTCGATCAGGTTTTTGCCGTAGACGGCCTGGCGTTGCGAGACCTGAACAATTATTGATTTCCGAATTTCAAAGTTTTTTTAGAAAAATATGTTTCAAATTTTAGCTGGGTCCCAGAATTTTGAAATTCTACAATTTCCAATCGGCATCTCCGATTTTCTGAAATTTGAAAAAATCGGAACGTTGTCGTTTTAAAGGGACTCGAACACCCGAAATGGCCGGCTCATTCTCGTGCTCATTTTCCTACTCCCCCTAAAATCCAGCTCCGAGCCATTAAATTTTGTTATAAAAATATGTTTCACGTTTTAGCGGGGCACCAAAATTTTGAAATGGTACAATCTTCTCGGCGCACAAGTTTGTTACTTTTCAAAATTGAACAAATCGAAACCTAGCCATGTTAAACGGAGTGGGACACCCGAAATGAGCAGGGCTCGTTCTCGTGCTCATTCTCGTGCTCCCCCGTAAAATGAAGCCCCTAACCATTACATTTCGTTAGAAAAATATGTTGCAAATTTTTGGTGGTTTCGTGAAATTTGAAATGCTACAATTTTGCAGGCGGAAACTCTTTCTAAAATTCGAAAAACTTAGAAGAGGCTTTTAAAGGGACTGGGACACCCGAAATGGTCGGCTAGTTCTCGTGCTCAATCTCGTGCTCCCACGTAAAATGATGCTCCTAGCCTTTGAAATTGTTTAGGAATTTATGTTTCATGTTTATAGTGGATTTCGCAAAAATTGAAAA
The DNA here is from genome assembly GCA_958295435.1 of Mesorhabditis spiculigera. NCBI lineage: Eukaryota > Metazoa > Nematoda > Chromadorea > Rhabditida > Rhabditidae > Mesorhabditis > Mesorhabditis spiculigera. The sequence goes on from CATQJA010002707.1 coordinate 1,242,803, forward strand.
ATGCAATTCCTGTGAAAACCCGACGGCAGCAAAATGGAATCATTTAAACATTCCGATTTAGAAAATGTGTTTCAAATTCCTGTCGGGTTGGCTGGCTCTGCAAAAATCTAATGAATGCAAAAGCAACATCAAGAATTTTCTGGAAGTTTAAATGGCCTTCAAAAGGGGGCGTGGCCTCGTTTCCCGGGTGTCCCAGCCCGTTTAAAAAAGCCGTTGTATTAAGAACATGTGATTTAAATTTTATTTAAAAGCTTAATTTGAATTTTAAAATTTCTGATATTTACAAACCAGTTTATTTAAAAAAATGTTTCAAATCTTTACTAAGCGGGATGAATGTGGAAGAATATAATCCATGTCGTAAAGCGTTGGCACAATGATTCCGATTTTAAATGCCCTTTAAAAAGGGGCGTGGCTGTATTTTCGAGGTGCCCCAGCCCCGTTAAAATTGCGAAGAATTTAAAACCACATAATCTGCTAAAGTTTAAATAGTAAAAATTAAATTTTAAAATTTTGAAAAATGAGTTTCAAATTTTTCCTGGGTCCCAGAATGCTGAAACGATATAATATTGTCTGCGTACCTCTGAAACTAGGAAAAATCGACACCAAACATAATTCTTTCTTGTTAATTACGAAACATTTTTTCGAATGTTAAATGACCATTAAAAGGGCGTGGCTTGATTTTCTAGATGACCCAACCTCTTTAAAATTACGATTGCCAAAAAACCAATAAATTTAGTTGAAAAATTAGAAAAAAATGGTTCAACTTTTTACTAAGTGAGGGTGAGTTTGGAAGATATAATTATTTATTGTAAAGTTTTGTGACAGTTATTCCTAATTTTAAATGGTCTTCAAAAAGTGGGGCGTGGCCTCATCGCCCGGGTGTCCCTGCCCATTTAAAAAAGCGATGCCGGCAAAAATTCACTAAAAATTACTGGAAAACAAATTTTAGTTTCGAAAAATAAAACTTTTGATATTTTCGAAAAAATGTTCTGCTGTTGCTGCTGTTCTGCACAAATATTCCGCATTTTAAATGGCCATCAACAGGCAACTTTCAAAATCACAAAGAATTTAAAACAACAAGATCTGCTAACAGTTGGGTGGTAAAATAAAGTCTTAGGTTTCTGAAAAAAATATGTTTCAAAAGTTTTTCGTTTGGCAATGCTTACAAAAATATAATATGTTTTTTGAACACTAGCCGAGCAACTCTCCTTCGATTTTTGATGGCCTTCAAAGAAGGGGGCGTGGCTTGATTTTCTAGATGTGCCAACCTCTTTAAAGTACGGTTCCCGAAAAACCAATAAATTTAGTTGAAAAATTAAAAAAAATGTTTCAAATTTTTACTAAGTGAGGTTGAGTTTGGAAGCTATAATTTTTTCTTGTACATTCCTAATTTTCAATGGCCTTCAAAAAAGGGCGGAGCTCTATTTCCCGAGGTGTCCCAAACACTTTAAAATTAGGATGCCAATTAAACCAGTAAATTTGAAATTTTCGTTTTTCAAAAAATGTTTCAAATTTTTACTAATTGGGGGTGAGTTTTGAAAAATACATTATTTTAATGGGCGTGCTGGCACAATTGTTCCGAATTTAAACGGCCTTCAAAAATGGGCGTGGCTTTGTGCTCGAGGTGTCCCAGCGCCTTTAAAATTGCGAAGAATTTAAAACAGCGATGGCTACTAAAAATTATATTTTAAAAATTTGATAATTCGAAAAATGTTATTTTTTGCCAAATGTTTCAAATTTTTGTCGGGTTCAGGTGATTCGGTCAAATATAATTCCGATTTCTAAATGTTGTATAATGTATTTCCTAATTTAACTAGCCTAAAAAGCTACTAAAAATTCATTTTTTTAAAAATCAAAACTTTTATATGCGGAAAAAATGTTTCAATTTTTCATCGAGTTCAGGAGTAATCGAAAAGTACAATGAGACAAATTTTGTGCCACAAATATAATTTAGATTATAGTATTTGGCGTTTCGATTTTTTTTAAAGGGCCATCGAAGGCAAAAAGGGGGCTTTATTTCCGCGGTGTCCCGGCGCCTTTAAAATTACATTTCCAATCCAATTTAATTGAAAAAGGTTCCAATTTTTCGTTGAGTTCAGGAGCAATCGGAAAGTAGAATTCGCGACGGTAAAAGGGTGGCACCAACACAATTCGATTATAAGCTTCCAGCCTACAATTTCGGCTTTTAAAGGACCATTGATGGCAAAAGGTCCCAGCGCCTTTAAAATTACGATGCCCAAAAGATTTGCTAAATTTCCAGGCCAATCTATTTGAAAAAAAAGGCTTCAAGATTTTGCTGGGTTAGGAAAGTGTGGAAAAATATAATTGATTCTTGAAAGGCTTATTTTTCGCACTTTAAATTCCCGTCAAAAGGGGCGTGGCTTTGTTTTCCAAATGCGCGAGCGCTTTTGAAATTGAGAAGAATGTAAATAGCACAGGTTACAAAAAATTTCGATTTTGAAAATACAATTTTATTTTCGAAAAAATGTTTCAAATTTTCGTGGAGTTCAGGAGCAATCGAAAAGTATAATGGGCCCTGGGTAGACCGTGTCAATAATATAATTCGATGTCATGGTTCCAAATTTCGGTTTTTAAAGGCCCATTGAAGGCAAAAAAAGGGGATTTATTTCCGAGGTGTCCCAGCGCCTCTAAGATTGCTTATTAATCGATTTATGTTTTAAAAAATACATTTTTTTCGAAAAACGTTTCAAATTTTTGTCGGTTTCGCAAATAATTTAAAAGTACAATCGGGCCCATTTTGTGCCACGAATATAATTGAGTTTATAATTTTTTGCGTTTCGACTTTTTAAAGGCCCGTTGAAGGCAAAAAAAGGGGCGTGGCGGGCCCAAAAAATCTATCGTTAAAAACCCACCTCCTCATCGCTGAGCCCCTTCTCGGCGTGCAGAATCTGGTAGAACGTCTCCAACGGGACCTAAAAACTGGATTTTATCGTGTAATCGATTAGGCAAAAATTCCATGGCGTAATCGATTTTTTAGCCGATTACGTCATCAAATTCTAGGCGTTGTTTTTTTGCGTAATCGATTAAAAAATAGCAGGTTAGCAGAGACGCTTGAGGAAGTTTTAATCGGTCACGCCATGAAATTCTAGGCGTAATTTCATGGGCGTAACTGATTGGCAAATTGGGGCAGGCTAGCAACGCGCATCTAGGAAAACTATATCGATTACGCCATGGAATTAGAGGTAGAATTCGATGTCGTAATTGATTGGAAAACGTAGCAGGCGAGCAGAGATCGCTTGGGACTTTTTAAAGGACCATTAAAGGCACCGTACCCTGGAATCCAACTCGGAAATCGGCAAAAACTCCTCCCGGTCGGCGAACCACACAAAAGCCACCTTCCTGTACGTGAAAAATCGAGGGCGATGCGCTGAAAATGGATTTTAAAGGGCCATAGAAGGCAAAAGTGGGCGTGGCTTAACCGCCGATATTTTGTTTTTCTAAAAATTTATTGTTTCAACGGTTTTAGGGGATTTCCGGTGCGGGAGTTTGCTAATCCCTCGACGAAAGGCAACTTAAAATGCAAATTTGGTGTTTTAAAGGCCCATTGAAGGCAAAAAGGGCGTGGTTTCGCTAAGTTCCACTTGCCGGGACCTTTAAAATGCAAGTTTCCTACTTTAAAGGGCCGTTGAAGGCACAAAAAGGGGCGTGGCCAACCTGTGCGATAATTCCCATCCCCATCCGGGAGTACCACGTCGTGGCCGTCACGATTTTTCATTTTGTGAATTTCACAAAAATCCACGGTGCCGTGCTCGTCTCTGAAAAAAAATTTCAATTCCCAAACGGTCTCTGCTAGCCGGCCCTAGGCGAGATTGATTTTTCTCAAAAAATCCCCCCAACCCCCCCGAAAAAAAAAAAAAAAAAAAAAAAATACTCGATATAAATATGGTCTGCCTCCTCGAACGTACAGCCGACGGCCCGGAACCAGATGTACCTGAAAAAAAGGCGAACATTTGAAATTTTAAAGGGCCAGTGAAGTGAGAATTTGATGGCGTAATCGGTGGGTCTCTTCGATTTTCATGGCGTAATCGTTTTACGACCGCTAGGTAAGCGAGCAGAAACCATCAAGGACGCTTTAAAGGGGCAGTGAAGGCAAATTTCCATAGCGTAATTGCTTTTACGAAAAGATTTTCATTGCGTAATCGAATGGACCGGGCGATTTTTATAGCGTAATCGGTTAGTCTTTACTATTTTTATGGTGTAATCGTTTTCTGGACCCTAGGCGTGCTAGCAGAGAGCATCTAAGACGCCTTAAATGGGCTAGAAAGTCAGAATTTGATGGCGTAATCAGTTTGGCGGGCCGATTTTCATAGCGTCACCGGTTCGCCTCTTCGATTTTCATAGCGTAATCGTTTTCTGGGCCATCGGCGATCTAGCAGGACCATTCGGGGAGCTTTAAAGGGTCGGTCAAGCCATAGTTTCATAGCGTAATCGACCGGGCCGCCTTATTTTCATGGCGTAATCGATTTTTGGGCAAGCTAGCAGAGTCATTTAGGAAGTCTTAAAGGGACAGTGACAGCAAGGTTTCCTTACCATTTCTTGCTCCAATGCAGCAGGAGCCGGAAAATTCCGAGTGTCAGGATTGAGGCGGCGTAGAAGAAAATCTGAAACGGATTGTTAGGCTTAGGCTTAGGCTTAGGCTTATGCTTAGGCTTAGGCTTAGGCTTAGGCTTAGGCTTAGGCTTAGGCTTAGGCTTAGGCTTATGCTTAGGCTTAGGCTTAGGCTTAGGCTTATGCTTAGGCTTAGGCTTAGGCTTAGGCTTAGGCTTAGGCTTAGGCTTAGGCTTAGGCTTAGGCTTAGGCTTAGGCTTAGGCTTAGGCTTAGGCTTAGGCTTGGGGCTTAGGGCTTAGGCTTGGTAGGCTTAGGGCTGAAGCTAGGCTTAGGCTTGTGGCTTGGGCTTGGGCTTATGCTTAGGCTTGGGCTTGGGCTTAGGCTTAGGCTTATGCTTAGGCTTAGGCTTAGGCTTAGGCTTAGGCTTAGGCTTATGCTTGGGCTTGGAGCTAGGCTTAGGCTTAGGGCTTGGAGGCTTATGCTTAGGCTTAGGCTTAGGCTTATGCTTAGGCTTAGGCTTAGGCTTAGGCTTAGGCTTAGAGGCTTAGGCTTAGGCTTAGGCTTAGGCTTAGGCTTAGGCTTAGGCTTAGGCTTAGGCTTAGGCTTAGGCTTAGGCTTAGGCTTAGGCTTAGGCTTGGGCTTAGGCTTAGGCTTAGGCTTAGGCTTAGGCTTAGGCTTAGGCTTAGGCTTAGGCTTAGGCTTAGGCTTAGGCTTATGCTTAGGCTTAGGCTTAGGCTTATGCTTAGGCTTAGGCTTAGGCTTAGGCTTAGGCTTAGGCTTAGGCTTAGGCTTAGGCTTATGCTTAGCGAACAAAATCCGATTCTCGCTAAACGTACCGTTCTGAATACCGTAGTCCTGTAGGCCCGGATGTGGAGTGTGTCTTCTTCTAAAAAAATCGTAATTTTTCTCAAAGAATCCCTGCTAGCTTGCCCTCGAAAATGCAAAAAAAAAGAAAATACCATTTACCAGCACGGCTTCATGCCGGTCCTTTCCGGAACGCGCGTGTTGAAATGAGCCGGATTTCGTGGGGACATCTGCTGAAAATTATGAATATTCTTTTAAATGAACCGGCAAGTCGGAAACCATAGCCTCCACGCTTCCTTTTGCCTTCAATGGCCCTTTAAATGGTCGAAAAGTTGATTTTAAAGGGCACGGCAAGTCCGAATCCATAGCCGGTCCTTCTCCTTTCTGCCTTCCATGGCTTTTTAAAATGCTAAAAAAGCTAAATTTAACTTTTAAAGGGCCCGACAAGTCAAAAATTTCAGAACTGAAAATTTTTTTTATTTCCTTGATTTTCGCATCAATGTTTCAAGAAATATGGTTAGTTCGTGAGGATTGAAAAATTGCAATTAACATCCTGCCTGCGTGCCTGTTAATTCTGGCCCTTTTAAAGGCCCATTCAAGGCAAAAAGGGAGCGCGGCTGAAGGGTGATCAATTTGCCGATGAAGAGCCGACTCGCATTGATATTATTCAAACTCGCTGATCGAGGAAAATAAATGAAACTTCTTTTTGCCGAATTGCAAAAGGGTCGCGTTTTAAAATCACGAAATTTGCGGTTTAAAGGACCCGGCAAGTCACAAGGTTTAGAACCCGGACAAATTGCTTTTCTGGATATCCGAAACAATGTTTCAAAAATTTGGTTGGTTCGCGACGATGGAAAAAAATGCAATCCAAGCCAATTTTTTCATTCGAATTTTCACCACTTTTAAAGGCCCATTGAAGGCAAAGGGGGGGTGGCTTAAATACTGGAATGCTGCATGAAAGAATGAATTCTAGTTCGCATTGAAATTATACGTTCGCTAATTTAGGAAAATAGCTGAAACATTTTCTCGGACATTTTCAAGATTTCTGAAAAATGTTCCAAAACTTTAGCTGGCGCGTGAAAATGGGCAAATGATAATGTACGGTTGTGTTGTTTTGTTGTGTGCTACACCCTAATTTTGGCTATCCTAAAGGGCCATTGCAGGCAAAAATCGGGCGTGGCGTAGGCTTGCAAAATGCGTATCCATTGATATTTTTCCAGCTCGCTGGTTTAGGGAAATAGCTGAAACATGTTCTCGGAAAATGGCTGATTAGCCTAAAATCTTCTCGGTTTTTTGCCTTCAATATCCCTTTAAACCCCGAAACAATCGATTTTCAAAGCGCCTGGAAGTCAAGGATTTTAGCACACCAAAAATTTGATTTTCTGGATTTTGAAAAAATGTTTGAAAAATATGGTTGGTTCGTGAAGCTTGCAAAATTGCAATTAGCGGATCTCAACAGGGATTTAATTTTCGCCACTTTTAACGGCACATCGAAGCCAAAAAGGGGGCGTGGCTTAAGGTGATGAATTTGGATGCTAGGAGGCGGAGCATTGATATTATCTATGCTCGTTGATTTAAGAAAATAATTGAAACATTTTCTCAGTTTTTTTGCCTTCAATAGCCCTTGAATACGCTGAATTTGGGTTTTAAAGGGCCCGGCAAGGCACCTTAGCACACGAAAAATTTGATGTTCCCGATTTTTGAAAAAAATGTTGCAGAAAATATGGCGATTTCGTGAAGACTGAAAAGTTGCAATCGGCATATCCTACGCAATCCTTCTAATTTTCGCGACTTTTAAAGGCCGATTGAAGGCAAAAAAAGGGGGCGTGGCTTGAGGCGATGAATTTCGTGATGGAAACATGGCTTAAATTGATATTATCATTGCTCGCTGATCGAGGAAAATATCTGAAACATTTTTTTCTGAAACTGGCTGATTCGTTTAAAACCTTCCCAGTCTTTTGCCTTCCATATCCCTTTAAACCCTCAAAAAAATTGATTTTAAAGGCCCCGGGAAGGCAAGCATTTAGAAATGGAAAAATTTATTTCTAGATTTCTGAGAAAATGGTTGAAAAATCTAGCTGGCGCGTGAAAATGGGAAAATGACAATGTTCTCTTCAAACATCCCATTCCAATTTTGACACTTTTAAAGGGCCATTGAAGGCAAAAGGTGGCGTGGCTTAGGGTGATGAATTTGCTCGATAAATCTTTGCTTGTATTGCTAACATTCAAGCGCATTTGTTTTAGGAAAATAAATGAAACATTTTTACGGATCATGGGTGATTAGCTTAAAATCCACCCGGTTTTTTGCCTCCTTTAAAACGCTAAATTAGCGTTTTACAGGAGCCGGCAAGCCAAAAGTTTTAATACCCGAAAAATTGATTTTCAAGATTTGTGAGAAAATGTTTCAAAACTTTAGCTGGCTCGTGAAGATTGAGAAATTGCAATCAACGTCTCTTGAGAGGTCCATCGAACTTTCGTCACTTTTCAAGGGCCATTGAAGGCAAAAAGGGGGCGTGGGTTAAGGTGATGAATTTGGTCGTTAAATCCTGGCTCGCATTGCTAACATCTTGGGCGGAAATTCGGATTTTGGCTTTGGCGCTTAAAAACTCGATTCCCGGATTTTAAAGGGCCAGTGCAGGTAGAAATGGAGCGTGGCTTAGGGATTTTGACTTGCCGAGCCCTCTAAATTCCAATTTGAACATTTTAAAAGGCCCGGCCAGGTCAAAAAGGGGCGTGGCAGATGGATTGCGATTTGCGGGTCCCTTTAAAACAATTTTTTTTTGGTTTTAAAGGCCCATTGAAGGCAAAACGGGGCGTGGCCTAGCCTAATTCTCACCTTTCTGATTAAGCGGAATACTTCTCTCGTTGCCCGTCATTCCATAAGAATTCTGATGTGGAATCCGAATCGAGGTGGAAGAGCCCTCGGTGAGAAGTCGCGTCCGCTCGTGAGCCTAATAAATGGGAGAATTTATTAAAAAATAGCTGCAATTAAATTAACTAGGCTTTAATTTTTTAATTTTGAAAAAATTATTCTTGATTTTTTAAATGCGTAAAAATCACATCCTAACTTGAATATCTAATGAGGCATTTTATTAACTAGCATGACCATCGGAAGTCGAATTACGTTAAAATTTTCACCATTTTACCGATAATTTTTGAAACACAGTTTTTCGAAAAATACATTTGTCCCGTCTCAAAAGTTTTATAGTTTTGGTTTTTTATTTGAGAACCAAATCATTCTAGTCTTGATTTTTGTGATAATTAATAGCGCATAAAAGCGAATTCTCACCTCCATCTCTCGCTTCGTCGAATCGAAAATTCCCAGAATTTTTTACTTAAAAAATGATGTTTCGATCAAAATGAAAAAATGGAAATTCGGAGAGCAGACAATTTGCCTAAGATGCCGATAAATGAAATTGAAAGAAATTCCGTGTAATAATTCACATAAAAAAGTGAGCAAATTGCCATTAAAAGGCAACAAGTGGAATTTGGTGAACCATAATTTGCAGGTTAATTTGCATGACTGATATTTTTTTGATCTGGTAGTAAAGGTGTAAATAGTAATGTAGTGGAAAATGCTTTAAAAAAAAACGTTTAAAAATTTTGAATAAAAAATACATGTTTCTTGACCAATTAAAAAATGGGAAATCGGAAAAAGGGCAGTTCGGCAAATACTTTACGCGGTAAAAATAATAACGCTTACTATCAAGAGCGGAATTTCCGCTGAAAAAAATGTGTTTCGAAAAATTTCAACGCGAACGCGAAAAATCAATGTTTCGCTAAAAATTAAAAATCACGTCAATCAATTAAATCACGTTATTTTTTTGAAATTTGATGGCTAAAAACATTAATTAATGAAAAAATCACTCAAAAATGGGGCGTAAAAAGGAGCTTAGCCGAATTCGGAAGCCGCGAAGTGGAATTGATTATTCGGGTAATTTCCCTAGCCCCATGTGTCTCTCTTTTGGCTACAGACTACAAAAAACGGCAGAAGGGGGGCGGGAAGGGCACAATTGATAAGAGGCTGACCATCAGATAGACACGAGAAGGCCATCTGTCTGCTCCCGGAATCCAAATTAAATTAAATTAATTTTTAAAATAAAATTTAATTAAAGTTTTAAAACTGAAATTATTAACTAATTAAATTAAATTTTTAATTTTATTAAATTTTTAAAATTAAAAAAAAATTAATTTAAAACGGTTTTTAAATTATTTACCGACCGTAATCGATTTTAGCAAAATTCAATTTCGATTTAAGAATCAGTTAAAAACGTCTAAAAATATTTAGCTGTCTGCCCCCGGAATTTGAATTTAACTTAAGTTTAAAATTTGATGAAAATGTAGGGCTTTCAAATTATTTAAATACCGTAATTTTCAATTGCGTAAAATAACAACGTATTTAATTTCAAAATTAATTTTTAAAATGCATCGAAATCGTTGGGCCGCATTAACCGCCCAGAAAATTCTGGCACTATCGATTTTTGTGAAACATTTATTTTTCAAAATGTACAAAATTTTGCTAAATTTGTTTTTCTACAAAGCTTGCTCAACCTCGATTTTTTTAGCGGAAATATCTATAAAAATTGTCATAATTTTATGAATCCACTGATATTCAATTTTTTTTGGTTTTGACTCACCGGAAAATGTGGGCGGAGCTTCTGGTTGAGCCAGTCGAAAAATCGAGCTCCTTGCTCCTCCTCTTTTTCTGATTCTAAAATTCATAAAAAAATGTAAATACAAAACTCTAAAAACAATAGTTAATCAAAAAATAAAAATCCGCAATTTTTAGGTGAATTAAATCATTTACAAGGTTAAAATTAATTTTTAGCACGCGAAAATCGCGGCTAGCTGCCGGCTAGCGGAGGGCATTGAGGCAAATTCGGGAAATTTTTTGCGGGCAGGCTAGCAGGGATTCTTTGCGGAATTGGAACGGCAAATCCGAGTAAATATTGAAGAAGAAAGAGTAATTGCAAAAATTTTAAGCGTTTTTTAATGGAATCAAGACCAAACATACATTTTTTAAAATTGTAAAAAATCGGTTTTTATAATTTTTGGGCAAAAGGCAGACTAGCAGAAGCAATTTGAGAAATTCGGGAGGATTGGCTAATTTTTTGGGGGCAGGCTAGCAGGGATTCTTGTTGGATTTGAAAACGGCAAATCCGAGCAATCCCAAGAACGAATCAACAAATTGCAAAAATTTCGAGCCATTTTGAATGGAACAAAGGTGAAACATAAATTTTTCAAAAAAGTGGAAAAGCTTTTTTAAACTTTTCTGACAGAGGCAAACTGGCAGAGACAATGTAGGAAATTCGGGGACCATGGCAAGTTTATGGGGGCAAGCTAGCCGGGATTCTTTGCGGAATCCGAGCAAATCCCAGAGAATGGAGAACTAAATTCCAAAAATTTCAAGCTATTTTGAATGGAATATAAATGAAACATAGATTTTTAAAAATTATAAAAAAATCAGTTTTTTGTACTTTTAGAGCAAAAGGCAGTCTAACAGAGAGAATTTGAGAAATTCAGGAAGATTGGACAATTTTTGGGGGCAAACTAGCAGGGATTTTTGTTGGATTTGGAACCGGCAACTTTTGGAACTCTGTCAAATCAGACAATTGCGAAAATTTCGTGCCATTTTAAATGGAACAAAGATGAAACATACATTTTTAAAAAGTCCAAAAAAATCGGTTTTTTTACTTTTAGGGAAATAACACGCCTAGCAGCAATATATTATGAGAAATTCGGGAACATTAACAAATTTTAGGGGGCAGACTAGCAGGGATTCTTTGCTCGAGCGGAGACGTTAAGCTTTTGAGCGAAGGGAAGTGCCGTAAAATTGACAAAATTTTCCGCCGTCCTGTGTCCCAAAAATCAGAAACATCAAAATTGAAAATAGCAAAGAAATTTTTAACGTTTAGTTAAGGGCAGACTGGCAGAGATTATTTGCGGACCAACCCCACGAGATTACCCTGGAAGCACTGCTTCAAATTTGCTACAGTTTTTGTACTGAAATTCAGCAAGATAGTTTTTCAAAAAACATTCCAGAAAAATCCTGTTTAATCCCGGGGCAAGCTAGCAGAGACTCTTTGAGAAAAAACAAAATCTAGCCGAGTTCTTTGCGGAATTCTAGGCTTTGATTTTGCAATAGATATTGAGTTCAACACTTTCATATCAGGATTGCTCCGGATTTGCCAAATGTTTGATACGCATCAGATCGCGTAACCGGCTTCAAAATTCGATTTTAAAGCCTGGAGCGTGCTTGCTGGCCGCCAGTTAGACAATTCTAAAAGTTACGAGCAAAAAGCAACAGGTTTGCCGCGCCGGGGAGTCGAACCCGGGTCGTCAGATTTGAAGGCAAGGCTACTAGCCACTTGAGCTCGGAAACTTGGAAACTCCAAATGAATTGCAACAATTTTGAGCAATTTTGAATGGAATATAGATGAAACATACATTTTTCAAAACGGTAAAAAATCCGCTTTTTTAACTTTTCTGGTAGAGGCAGACTAGCAGAAGCAATTTGAGAAATTCGGGACGATTGGAAAATTTTTGGGGGCAGGCTAGCAGGGATTATTGTTGGATTTGGAGAAGGCAACTTTTGAAACTCACAAGGGAAGTGCACGACCGGCCCACGAGAAATCGACACGAGACATAATGGATCTGATAGAATCGGACACGGGGATTCCGAATCTGTAATCAGAATTTGCTAAATAAAACGGAGAGAAAAAGTTATGAAGCTTCAAAGTTGGTAAAATCGCCCAAAATCGGACTTTTATGGGCTTGTAAAGGCCCAGGAAATGGAAATTTGCCACAACCCATTAGTGCATCTTGTTCAGCAGAAAAAGCGCTTTCGAATGAGCTAACTTACTTCAAGTTTACGATGATTTCGCGAAAATTTTGGGTACCAAAAATCAGAAACATCATTTTTCAAAAAAATGAAAAAATTCTAGAAAATTTCGATAGAAATCGAGGGCAGGCTAGCAGAGGATCTTTGAGGAAAATTATGATAGTTTTTAGGGCAGGCTAGCAGAGATTAATTGCGGAATTGCTAGATCAATTATTACCAGAAAATTATCTAATTTTGGGTACCAAAAATCAGAAACACTAATTTTCAAACAAATTGGAAAAATTCTAGAAAAGTCAGATAAAAACGAGGGCAGGCTAGCAGAGTTTCTTTGCAGAATCTGGCAAATCGCCAAAAAAGTCGTGGAAAGTGGCTTTTCCAGGGGGTGCCGCCCGATCCAGACAGGCAGCGAAAATCCCATAAATCATCACAGGGGAGCGCGAAGGGCGAACCTCTCTCTCTCTCTCTCTCTCTCTCTCTCTCTCTCTCTCTCTCACTCCCACCCCCGATGTCACCTTTGAATCTGCCGAAAAATCCTCCCAGGGCAGGCTAGCAGCGCCCATTTGCCCCCGGGCGCCTGATTTTCGAGCAAAGTATCATAGCTGCTAGCTTGCCCTAGAGCCCCAAATTTTCTCTGCTAGCCTGCCCATCCCCTAAATTAACATCCAGCCTCTCGATTGCGAGCTTAAAATTTTTCCTAGGTAAGCTAGCGGCGATCATTTGCCAAGCGTTCCCGATTTTTGAGAGCAAAGAATCCCTGCCAGCTTGCCCGGGTGTGCCAAAGTATCTCCGCTAGCCTGCTCATTCCTTAAACTGTCAGCCAGCCTCTCGATTCCGAGCTTAAAATTACTTCTAGGCAATCTAGCAGAGACCATGTGCCCCGGGTACCTGATTTTTTAGCAAAGAATCCCTGCCAGCGTTCCTTGCCAAACCCCAAATTTTTCTGCTGGCTTGGCAATAGCTTAGCTGGCAGCAAGTTAAACGATTTGCACTTCCCAAATGGCCTCTGCTAACCACCCACCCGTTTTTGGGAGCGATTACGCTATGAAAACCTCGAAAATTGACAAATTTCGAAATGCAACCGATCACGGTATAAAATTTGAAAAAACCACAAACTGTCAATCAATGAACGTTCAATTTAAAACGATTTTTTCAAAAATTTCCAAAAAAATGTTTCATGACTTTTCCCAGAACCAAAATGGAGCGCTCGAGCTAATGAAATTGGTTGTCTCAGATAAGTTCAGAAAATCGTCGGGAAAACCACTTTTCCCAAATGATCTCTGCTAGACTGCCCCTGGCAGCTTCTCAAATGGTCGCTGCTAGGCTGCCCCCTGCTTTAAAAAGCGGAATTTATGAAACAAAAAAAAGTTTTAAAATGTTTTAAAATCACTAAACCCAAAACTTTAGATTACCAAAGTTTCAGAAAAATGTTTCACAAATTTTCCAAGATCAATATGAAGCGCTCGGGATAATGCCGGAAGCGTTCTCAAGGTGAAAAATCCCTGAAAATCCTCAGAAAGCCAATTAAAAAAAATGCGAATAAACATAAATAGATTCAGAAAAAGATGCGGAACCTGAAAATCAACGCTTTGTTGTTTTTCAATTTTCAATTTTTTTAGTTTGCCATGTTTTGCCTCGCCGCGCCGTTTTACGCCTTCCGAACAACATTTCAAACAATCAAATTCCTCAAAAATCGCTGCTAGCCCGCCCCAAAATCCATTTTTAAAGGCCAGCTGAAGGCAAAAATCGTCAAAAAAGCCGTGTCGTTCCCAGGAAAACATAAAAATTGTAAAATAATTTTAATGGATAATAAAACAACTCAAAGAATCTCTGCTAGCCTGCCCCTCAAAATTAAAATTAAAAATTTAAAGGCCGGTTGAAGGCAAAAATCGCAAAAAACAATGGTGGATTCCAGGGGGGGAATCCGGAAAATGTTCTGCCGATCAAATATACGGAAGGGAGGGGAGGGCGTGTGAAAAAGGGCAGCCCGATTGGTCAATAAAATGCACAAAAACGGGGGAGGGGTGATTATTATGCAGGGGCGAGAGAGAGAGAGAGAGAGAGAGAGTGAGAGAGACAGACAGAGCCCCAGATCCCAATATTTCCCACCACACAAAAATTTGGCGCCCAAAAATCATGGCCAAGCGGTTAGTGGCCGCGCCTACCAATCTGACGACCCGGGTTCGACTCCCCGCCGCTGCAAGTTTTTGCTTTTTGCGCGAAACTTTGGAATTGGCTAACTGGCAGCCAACAAGCACGTTCCAGGCTAAAAAAAAAATCGGATTTTCGAACAATGGAACGCGATGTTATTAGTGTCGCGGGTTCGAGTCCCGCCCGCGGTCAACTTTCTGCTTTTGCGATCATTTCGAAAGTGCGAATCGGTAAACTGGCTGCCATTTTAGCCTTTGGCAAGCTAGCAGAGGTCATTTAATAGCGTAATCGACTAAAAAATAATTTTAAAAGATTTTTGCGCATTTTCTCACGTAATCGATTGCAAAAGTTGGGGCTTGCTAGCAGAGACCATTTGAAATGCGCGAAGCGGTAAACTGACTGCCAGTTTAACTTATGGCAAGCTAGCCGAGACCATTTGCAATGGAACAAGCCCGAAAATCGGCCCGGAGGTCGGCTGGCCGCCCACCGGAAAATTCGCAGCGGGGGGGGGCTGGGCAAATACAATACAATCCAAATCACGATACACGACACCCGGTCCAGCCAGCGTGTCAGTTCACAAAAAGCAGCCAGCCAATTTTAACATTTTTGGGCAAAAAGCAAAAATTTTCGCCGCGCCCGGGAGTGGAACCCAAGCCCCTGATAACATCGCGTAATTGGATGAAAAAATTTTGGTAAAAGTTACACCATGCTGTCTGGCTACCAGTTAGCCGCTTCTGAAAGTTTCGGCCGAAAAGCAAAAACTAGGCCGCGGCTGGGGGTCGAACCCGGGTCGTCAGATTGGCAGGCCAGGGCCACTAACCACTTGGCCACGTTTTCGGCGTTGATTTGTCGACAAAGCGATTCTTTCCACCTAATTCCGGCCGCCGGATTTTTTTCAATAATGCCAGAAAAGCCTAACAACGTTATAGGGCATAATTTAAGTGGAAGGACTATCTTAAAAAACCCAAACAATTTAAACATTTTAAACTTTCGTTCGGAATTGTTTGGATTTTTTTGAATCAAATGTTGTAAAGTGTTGACGTTCAGTAATGGTTAAAAAGCTTTAAAGTATACTTAAAACTGTTGAGAATATACTTTGGAATATAATTAATTAGCAAAAATGTAATTTTTCTATTAAAATCAATTAGATTATGTAATGCTTTATTACTCAATAATGTAATGCATTTTTGGCAACAAATCGACGAGAGAAACCAAATTTATTCAAAAACGTGAAAACGAGCCTTTACCCCCGGTTTAGATGGCGTGATCGATTGGGCGGGGCCACAGGCAGCGCAGTGGCGGCATCGTATCCCTGGGGTCCTTCTGAAGAGAAATAGGGGATGGGACTGAGCACGAAAAACCGAAAAAAATCGATTTAGCAAACAAAATCAGAGCCGAAAACCGTGGTCCAATGGCTAGTAGCCATGCCTTCAAATCTGACGACCCGGGTTCGACTCCCCGGCGCGGCAAACCTGTTGCTTTTTGCTCGCAACTTTTAGAATTGTCTAACTGGCGGCCAGCAAGCACGCTCCAGGCTTTAAAATCGAATTTTGAAGCCGGTTACGAGACCTTATGCGGGCCTCGGGTTCGACTCCCGGCTGCGGTCCGCTTTTTGCTTTTCGGTCAATTTCGAAAGTGCGTATCGGTCAACTGGCTGCCAGTTTAACGAATGGCAAGCAAGCCGAGAAAATTTGCTTTCGTATTCCTTTAGAAAAATCGATATTTGCTCTCGTATTCCTTTAGAAAAATCGATATCTCTAAATCTTTGCGTGTTCGATTACAAAAAGTGCGCGCAAGCTAGCAGGGACCATCTGAGAGGTGCGCATCGGTAAACTGGCTGCCAGTTTAACTAATGGCAAACTAGCAGAGATGAGTTACTCCTGTAATTAATTCGAAGCGCAATTTTTCAGGTATTTCATAGCGTAATCGATTGGAAAAGTTTTGCTTCTAGCGAGAGAGAGAGACAGAGAGAGAGAGAGAGAAAGAGAGAAAGAGAGAGAGAGGGAGAGAGAGAGAGAGTGAGAGAGAGCGAAAGAGAGCGAGATCCACCAACCGTATTCGACTGTAATATTTGTGCGTAGACCTGCCATGGCGATGCGTAGTTCTGAGCGATAATCAAATTGGCGCAAGTGGGTGTGCGGATCGGCTGGCATTTGATGGACAGTTTTGGAAGGTCGGCTTGGTATAGCTGCAAATTTGAGAGAATTGGAGGAAATTGGCAGATCCGAGGCCCTCATTCCATCGCGTAAGCGGTTGAAAAGCCGATTTTATAACGCCTTCCCTTATTCTCGGGTGTCAGTTAACCGATTTCCAGGGTCTGGAGCAAAAAGCAAAAACTCGGCCGCGGCGGGGAGTCGAACCATGTTCGCCAGATTGGCAGGCAAGGTCGCAAGCCACTAGGCCACGGTGGTTCCACGTTTTTCATTGGTTTTTCTGAATTTCTCTCTCTCTCTCTCTCTCGTTTTAACGGCTACGTGCCAGCTGCTGACATTTTCGGGTAAAAAGCAAAACCCCCGCCGCGGCGGGAAGTCGAACCCCAGACCCCTAATAACATAGCGTAAGCGGTTAAACAGACTGGGACATGTTTTCTGGCTGCCAGATCGCCAATTCTCAGATTTTCAACCAAAAAGCAGAAACTCTGCCCCGACCGGGAGTCGAACCCGGGTCGTCAGACTGGTAGACACGGCCACTAGCCACTTGGCCACGGGTTTCGGCGCTGATTTTCGAGCCAAACCCTATTTTTTCGCGTGCTTCTCTCTACCTGAATATCAATTGGCCGCAGACTGTCCATCAGCGCCCACACAACTTGCACCATTTTTTCGTATTCAATGCTGAGGTGGGGCAGCACCGCCTGAAACGAGGCGCTCTGGGTTGTTAGCGGGGGGGAGAGAACGAGAGAGAGAGAGTGAGTGAGAGAGAGAGTGAGAGAGAGAGAGAGAGAGAAAGGGTCGGCTAGCGGAGATTTTTTGAGAAATTACCTTATCCCAAACCCGCAGCCGGTCTTCGGTTCGGAACTCGGTGACGAGTATCTGTATGTCAATAATGACCAGGCGACGTCCATCCTCCCGGTCGATTCTCGGCTATAATCCCTCGTTACTACCGCCCATCACCACCCCCGTCTACCGCTTTAAGAATATTTTCGAATAGTTGCTGAATGGCTGGAAGGGCCTGGATACATTCAGTCTCATTTTGGTAGCATTGCATCAGACGAACCACCGGGCAGTTTATCAACTGAAAAACAGAAAATATGGCAAACCGAAACCGGTGGCCAAGTGGTTAGTGGCCGCGCCCACCAATCTGACGACCCGGGTTCGACCCCCCGGCGCGGCAAAGCTTTTGCTTTTTGCTTGAAACTCCCGCAAGCGGCTAACTGGCAGCCAATCAGTACGTTTCAAGCTTTAAAATCGGATTTCAAACCCGTTGCGCGGGCTTATCTGGGACTCGGGTTCGACGGCCAGCTGCCGTAAATTTATTGCTTTTGAGACCCGTTCGAAAGCGCGTATCGGTGAGCTGACTGCTAGTTTAGCTAATGGCAAGATAGCAGAGAAAATTTACTTGCATAATCGATTAAAAACTAGTTTTTAAAGTGTTTCTGAATTTGCTAGCGTAATCGATCGCCAAAGCGGGAGTAAGCTAGCAGAGACCATTTGAGAGGCGCGAATCGGTACACTGACTGCCAGTCTAACCAATATCAAGCCAGCAGAGAGAATTTTGCTCGTGTAATCTATTCGAAACGCAGATTTTCAGGAATTTCATAGCTTAATCGATTGGCAAAAGTTTTGTTTTTTGAGAGAGAGGGTGAGAGAGAAAGAGAGAGAGGGAGAGAGAGAGAGAATACCTTCTGGAATGCATCCAAGTATACGTCGAGATATTCTCCGGGTCGTAGCCCTGGCCAGAAGAGATACGTCTGAAAAGTTGCCTTCCTTTGGCCGCCCTTCCCTAATCGTACACGACAGCTAAATGACGGCCATCTATCTACCTGATCGGGTTGCAGTCCCGGCCACATCCAAGAACCCATCTCGAAATACCTGAAAATTCGTGTGGTGCTAATTTGGCGTCTCTCTCTCACTCTCTATCTCTCTCTTTCGCTCGCTCTCTCGCTCTCTCTCCCTTTCTCTCTCTCTCTCTCGCTCTCTCTCTCTCTCTCTCTCGTTCTCTCTCGCTCGCTATCTCACTCTCTCGCTCTCTCGCTCTCTCTTTCTGTGTCACCCTTTCTCTATCACCCTCTCTCTATCACACTCTCTCTCGCTCTCTCACTTTCTCTATCTCTCTCACCCTCTCTCTCTATCACACACTCTCTTTCTCTCTCGCTCTCTCTCTCTCTCACTCTCTCACCTCTCTCCCATCCTACTCTGAGGCCCGAATTCCGGGTGTATCACCAGATTTCCGCGACGAAACATGGGCATCGCGGTGAATTGTGGCGGCGCCTACGGTATAGAAACAATTCCGGATATACCGCGTATGCTAGTACCTGATACGGGAATAATTCACGCGATCGAGCGCCACGCGTCAATTTGTCGAGCAATCGATATTGGGCATCGCTGCCTCCCGCCATCCTTCAGCAAAAACGGAGATGTTTAGCCGGCGAAACTACCCGGCAAAATACACGCCAAAACACGGCGCCGAACGCCCCGTGGCCAAGTGGCTAGTGGCCCGGACTGCCAATCTGACGACCCGGGTTCGACTCCCGGCCGCGGCAAAGTTTTTGCTTTTTGCTCGAAACTTTTGGAATCGGCTAACTGGCAGGCAGAAAGCATGTTCCAGCTTTTAAACTCGTTTCTTTACGGGGTTTTCGGCAGCTTTTTTGGTACTGGACTGTTAGCGGGGGGGACCAAATTTTTTCCGCTGAATCGCGAATTCGGGCGGGGCATACCTGAGTGCAATTTCCGGTTGATAGCGAAACTCCCCCGGCGGGGCATTCGCCTCCAATTCGCAGTAGCTGCATACAAAATTTGGATAGAAGGTTCCGTTTCTGTGGCGAATGATGCGCACGCGAATCCATGGCAGCCAGGGATGCCGGGCCATCCCATTCGCAATGTGCACCCTGATTCCCGGGTTCGGTTGGTCGCGCTCTGGCTGATTGTCACATTGTTTTCGGGTTCTTTCGCCTTATCGGGGGGGGGGGGGAGGCGGATATACAGGGTGTCCCAAAAAAAAATTTTTTAGCGTTTTTAGCAGTTTTTGATTGCTAGAAAGTTGTACAAAATATTTTTTAATTTTGAAAATTCGAACATTTTAAATTTTTTAAAGTCATTTTTCATACATTTTTCACCAAAAAATCAAAATAGCCTTTATTTTGTCGATTTCACTAGGATTTTGCTGGATTTGGACCTCGAAATGTTTGACAAAAATGAAGAGGCCACCTTTTTCACCGAAAGGAGTTTTTTTGGTTTGCGAAAATGACGTCGAAATTGCGACTTTTCAGCACTTTTTATGACCAAAATTGACCGAAACCGACCCGAAAAGGGCCATTTTTGGGGAAATTACTCAAAATCGGCATGCTAATTGCGAAAACATAGCGAAAACACGGTACCAGCGTTGTCCAAAAAATCGGTTTTCTAGCGATAAATTTGTCCGTTTCTCAGTTGAAATCGTTTTAATTTACTGAAAACACCATTAAAAAGCTTCCTAGTAAGTTACTAGGGATTTTTGGACGCATACAAAAAAGTTAGGTCTCCCTCGATAAATGCCCCATCCCCCCCCCGATAATGCGAAAGAACCCGGTTTTATCACTCTTTCTTTCTCTCTCTCATTCTCTCTCTCTCACTCTCTCTGCTCTCTCTCACTCACTCTCACTCTCTCTCTCTCTCTCTCTCTCTCTCTCTCTCTCTCTTTCTCTCTCTCGCCTACCTCATGGATGACGGTTTCGATTGTCTTGTATCGGCCGTGGATGAGAAAGGTGTCGGCCGGCCACTTCGAAAACAGCTGCAACAGGTTTATTTGAGGGGGCATTGGTTGACTTGAATTTTAACGCCGTTTTTAGCAATTTTTCGACGATTTTTTCGACGATCAACCATTTTCATGGCATTTTACACCGTTTTTAAATCTAAAAAGCTCATCCAAATCATGAAATATTCGCATCTTTTTGTACTTTTTTCTCCCAAATGTCTGAAAAAGGGCCAAAAAGGAAAAAAAATTCACATTTTAAATTTTGTTACATGTTTTTTTCTAAATTTTTAGCAAAAACGACAAAAAACACACACACACACTAGTTATTATTAACAGGTAGGCACAGGCGAAAAAAACAAACATTAGCTCCCCCCCACCCGCTAACCGTCCAGTATATCGAAAGAAAATTTTTGAAAAATTGAGAAAAATTGTTACACATTTTATATTAATTTTATACACATCCCGATGTTACCAGAATTTTCAAAATTTGCAATTTTTTTGAGCAGTTTTTTAGCGAATTATTTTGTGAATTCTGATGCGCCGGCTGTTTTGTTTTCGGCAAAGCGATTCCGAAGCTTTTTATGTCCATCAAAAACGGCTGATTCGTGGCTTTTTACGGCTTAAATAGCGCATAACCTTCGAAAGTTGGCTATTCCCGAAAGCGGTAGCCATATTCGCAAATCATTGCTTTAGGTTTCAAGCTCTCAGAATCGGCCAACTGGCAGCCAGGTAGAGAGGCTGGCCTTGAACCGATCACGGGACGAAATACAGGGTGTCCCCCCCCCCCCCCAGCCGGCCGCAAACTTGTCCGAATTCTGCGATTTAGTTATCTATCGAAAGCTCTCGGAACGGCGTGTCCAGCACGCCTCTCAGATTTCGAAATTCCGCCATTTTCCTTGCTTCATTTTGAGCATTTTTTCATGCAAAAAGGACACGATTTTTGGTCAAACACTGAATTTAACCAGTTTAAGCGTCATCCAAGCTGTGTTTTCGCAAACGGCTGCCAAAAAGTCGTCTCTTCTGACAAAATTCTTAAATTGTTATTTTTCTAAAAAAAAAAATCCGTTGGTCAAAAAAACAAAAATATTTACGCTTTTCTTGACAGCCTACCGACAGCTTTTTGACGGCCGTTTGCGGAAACACAGCTTGGATGGCGCTTAAACTAGCTAAAGTTGTTGACCAAAAAGCGCGTCCTTTTTGCATGAAAAATGCTCAAAATGAAGGCACACCCTGTAGAGGGGATGGCCTACCTGGCTGACCATTCGTAGACGACGCTTCTCCCGAAAATCAAGATGCTCGTGGACGAGACGCTGCATACAATCCGCCAATTTCGCATACGCAAACTCGGCAACGACCATCGGATCTAAAAGGGCGTTCGGTAAGCATAAAACGGTGCTTTCGTATTATCGGGGGGGGGGGGGAGGGGAGGGGAGGGGGGAGAGACAATTTTTTTTGTATAAGTTTATAAATCTCCAGTAACGGATTAGCAAGTGTTTTCAGTTTATTTGTCAAAATCAAACCATATTCCAACTGGAAAAAGTATCGAAGAACTAGGAGACAATTTTCAAAAACGGTTTTTGGCGGAAAGTCGATCTTTTTCTAGTTCAGTAATATTTGTAAACGTTTTCCGTTTAAGAATAGTGAAAGACAGTTTAGAAACACTTGCGCTATTCATACTTGAAAAATGACAATCCAAAGGACCCCCGATAGTGCGAAAGAACCCGTAAAACGTGTGGATATGGAAATGATGACCAGGAAACTCGGCACCGAGTCAGCGTTTGAACTCGCGCCATATATGTTCACCCAGAAACCTATTCTAATCGATAAAAAGGGCGCGTGACGCAGATGGGGGGGGGGGACTTCTGGCGTTTCAAAGTGATCGGCCCCCATTAAAAACCCACTAAAACAAGCATTTAAAAGTGTTAGAGTGAGGAAAAAGCAATTTTGAAGTTCCGCAAATATTCGCCGCACTCCAATTTGCCATAATAGGAAAGAAAAACCCCCCAAGGAATAGGACAAATGACTTCTTAGGGCAATTTTTGTCGAAATGACCATGGTCCGCTCCACTGCGAAAACCTGCAGAACCCTAAATAAAGCCTCAAAACTGTTTCGGGTGTAGATTTAGATGTATTTTCATCCCTAAACCCCAAACCAATCGACAAAAATGGGCGCTCGGCTCGGGAAACAGCCAAAATGGCGACAGTCAACATGCCGACATGCAAAATAACGTCGCAACTTTATTTTTCTCAGCTATGATGGCTGCTTTTGCATGTCGTCATTTTGGCTGGCGTCCTTTTGGCAGGAAATCGTGCGGCGCATATGGGGGATTTCTGGACCTTCCAAACGGATCGCTCGCCACCACAGACTAGCTAAAAGAAGCTTTCCAAAATTTTAAAACGGGAAAAAGCAAAGTTTAGGTACACAAATTTTATGCACGCAACTGGAGAAATCATTAAAACTCGCCAAAGGCAAATCACTCAACTTTTTTTACAAGCAAAAAAGAAAATCTACAATTTTTTAAGTAAAAAAGGGTTGGAAACCCGCTAGAAAGCAAAATAAAGGATTTTTTTAGTCTAAAAAACCTAATGACGCTTTCCCAACGCCAAAATACATTTATCAACTTTCAAAAAAGCGTTGGTAGCCCAAAAAAGCATTTGAAAGCTTGGCGAGTGAAAAATCTTCTAAGCACCGCACGAATCTAGAAGGAAAACGAATCAAAATCAATTTTTGAAGACCAGCGAGATCGATCGCGCTGTCAAACGCTAAAATATACCTCAGAAACTTTCTGCAAAAACGCTGGCGGTCCATACAAGTGCGGCAAAACCTTTGGCAAGCCCGAAATCAATTAAAAAGCGCTAGAAAAATCACGGAACCGCTAGGTAATTTCGAAATACAAACAAAACTTGAAAAGTGAAACTAGCCTAAAAATCCCTAAAAAAAAAATTCATGGGGGCGAAAATCGAGCAAAAGAAAAGCCCAGAAAATCCTCAAAAATGCTTTATTTTTCAACGAGGAGGTCCGAAAAAGCGAGAGAAGGGGCGAGAGAGAGAGAGGGGGGGGGAGAGAGAGAGGAGCTAGAGATACCTGTCATCGTGCGACTGTCTGTAGGGCATCATGTCGTCGTCGAAGCACAGATCTTGGCTCCCATCTGAGAAGTCGGCGTGGCCGATTCGATCGTCGTCCGTCTGCGTCGTCTTGCAGTAGATGGCCTAGAAATTGGGAAATTCACACGTCTTCAGGGAGTCCAATACCGAGTCCTTTTGGATGGCGATGCTCGTGGGTTCGGTGATGGTGAGGCTGATCATCCGGGACGTCGTGCTGGCCAGCTGCGATTTCGGGTGCGCGAAACCGTTCCCCTGAATTAATTTAATTTGGTAAAGTCTTGACAAAACGGTCGATTCTTACGTTTTAGGTATCTATCGAAAGCTTCCCAAAAAAGCCAGCGGATCTGTGCTTCCCGATTCATCAACTTTTGATATGTTTCAGCAAATCACGACGTTTTTTCCGTTCGGAAATCACCAATCGGCGACCAAAAAATGGATTAGATATTCCTCAAAAACCCCGAAAACTAGGCAGAATTTCAAAAATATAGGATAAATTCGCGGGTTGCTTTTTCCAGCACCTTCGATTCTAGCGAACGCTGTATTTTCGGCATTTATACTTTTTTTCGAAAAAAACACGATGTCATCGTGCCACACAAGAGCACGCTTTGTAAACGCCGAAAAAAATTGAGAATTGAGACATCGGAAAGCCCTTGCCAGGACTGATACCTAGACAATAAGCATCGGACACACCGACGGCTCATTGGAGATGTTCAAAATCATCAAAAAAAACCTTGCTGGCGTCGGTGCTGTTTCCGGAGGTTGTTGGGATGGCTGGACGGTGGTGGAAGAGGTGTGGGCGGGCACGCCGGCCTCCGCCAGCAGCCCCTGCAGCTCCGCGTCCGTAAGAGTCGCGCGCGGGACGCCTGGAATTGAGAAGAATAAGCTTTAAAACTTTTAAAAAGCCTAATAACTAATGAAAAGTTTTACAAAGCTTGAAAACATCGTTTCTTTTCTAATTTCTTCAATAGCAAAAACAAAGCCATAAACCGGTAGAAACGGTTATAAAGCCGAAATGTTCGTTAGAAAAGCCAAAAACAGCTCGCACGCAACTTTTGGCCTTTGAAAAACGCTTCAAAAAGGATTTCACGCAAAGTCTGCGTGCGTTGTGAGCTTCAACCACTTTCCTGAAGTTTGAAAGGCCGAAAAATTAACTTTATAAGTTTCAGCAAGCTTTAGAAACGTCCAAATTAACCTAAAAAAGCTAAAGGACAGCTGGTAGACTAGAAAAGCAATTTTCCAAGTAAAAGTACCATTGGCGAAGGCGGCGGCTTGTTGCGGGAGGATGTTGCGACGGCGCTCGGCATGGGCACGCCTAAAAAGAACTACCAAGAAGAAGCTTGAAAAACAACGCACCTTCCCTGCTTGGCGAAGGCGAGCTGCAGCTTCTTCTCTTGGAGCGGCCTGCTGCCGCTCTTCGCGCGAGATCTCGACCGCCTGGAAACGAAAATTAGAAAGGTCAAGACGGAGCAGTCAAGCAAATTAAATAAAATCCATATAAAAAGCCAAAAACTATATACCAACAGTCTGAGGGCCAAAAACTCTAGAAAGTCGATTCTAAAATCTAATTTAGAAAGCTAACAGATGATCAGGAACTTATTGTCTAACAACAACTTTTAGCGGCTGCAAACCCCTTACGTGAGGACAAAACTACGAGGGGTGGCAAACATGCAGCTGAGTCGATCGCGCCGCGCTGAGAAGCCTAAACTATGGCACTACCCGAGTTATTAACTTCGATACCGATTGAATGCTTTTCAAACGATGTTTTTTGGCCAAAAATGTGAACACCGGACGTCAGATCGTCCCCAGAAACTAACAACGCAAAGCGCGGCAGCAGCAGCAGCTGCGAAACAGAAGCAAATTCTTTTCCTTGTTGTCAGAGAATCTCCTGCGCCCCCTATCGTCATCTGCCAGCCACCAAACAACCAGGATCGGATCGGGCATGAAAGCCTCGCAACGTGAAAAAATGAATTGATCCAGCATAAACCTCAGCATAGTACAAACCCTCAATAACTCTTTATTTTCAGATACCTGGAGATGACGAATTGAAAGAAAGACGATTTGAGGACAAAACATGTGAACTTGACAAAAATAACATTGAACAATGATAACACCGCGCAAAGGCCGAGTTAATTGGGTGGAGGGGGAGTGCCGGCGCTCGCGATACCGCTCGAATTGCTGCTGGGGCGCTCCGCTTCTTCATCCTCGTCGACCTCGCCGATCGGAGTTGCAGCCTAAATTAAAAATGGATCAATCTTGTTAGAAAACGACTCACCCGCCGAATGAAGTGTGTGTTGAGGACATCATCGAAGACCTCGTGGTAGACGAAATTGTTTCGCCCGTTTCGGATGATGAGCCGAGTGAATGCAGCGAGGGCCAGCGGCGCCGCCATTTCTTCTGAAAATGAAGTTTGAAAAATGACACTTGAGTATTATCCAGGCATACAGCGGAGCATTTATTGCGAACGATCAAACCAATTTCAGGCGAAAAAACTAAAGAAGGCCCGCGCGCCCGGCAACACCCAAGTGCCAAAAAAACGTAAAGGCGAAAAATAGAAAGAAATTACCGTGCTCCTGCGAATGGACCACTTCGAGCAGCGGCTGGTTCAATTGAATCCCGGCTGCAGCAACTGCTTTGGCGAATTCGTCCAAAGTAGGACGAGCGTTGAGCGACACGGCCAGTTGCAGGACGAGCTTGTACTCGGCGGCCAATGTCTGTCGCTCATCCATAGTTTCTGCAAAAAAAGGAATAAAAAGGGAAACGAACAATCAATTCAAGGCAGAAAACAGAAAGCGCTGCGCGTCGAACAAAACGACTAGGAGCCGAAAATGCGATAAAGTCGAGCCGGCGCCACCAGTGACTACACGCGACGACCATCGACACCCGGACCCGTGCGCACCGGGGGTCCAGCGCGAATAACTTGACCCCAAAAGAGACGTTCAGCCCGAACGATTTCGATTGTTAAAAAAGCCATCAAAAGTATCGTTTTAACGCCGTATCTAGAAACTATTTGGAAAATTTGGGCAAAATGCCTGAAAGTTTTGAATTACCCTCGAAAATCAGCCTTTTGAGATACAAAAATAATTCTTTTTGGTGTTTTAGTAATTAGTCGTAAGTTTTTACGTATTCATATTTTTATCTGGTTTTAGTGATATTTGACTGCTATAAAATTGCAGCAAGTATTTTCAAAAAATGTTTGACAAGCAGAGAACCACGACGACTCCCGGAGGCAAGCTAGCGGAGAAAATTTGCGAAAGTGATGAGATGGGGTGATCAAAGAGTTTTTAGCTGCCAAGCGGACCATTCAAACAGTCAAATACCTAGCAAATGAAGTCGCTCCGCAATACGCCACCCCCGGCAAGTAGGGGTGGCGTATCTCCGTCGCCAGCCTCGAGCCCGCTGCTGGTACTGCGTCGACGAGATGATTCCCTGAAAGAACGGGGCGTTAAACTCATCAATAACGACAAATACAAACTGACTAATATTTCAACCAGAAATTAGCTAAAATAACTAGCTAAAAACTTTTCAAAATGCTCAAAAGGCGAAATTTCCGTCAAAAATCACCCTTTCTATCCAAAAATCTGGTTTTAAATCTTTTTTAAAACAAACTGGCAAAGTTTTCGCGTTTAGGAATGGTACGAAACTATTTAGAAACACTTCCCCTATTTACATTTGAATCATTTGACCCAAAGAGCAAAAACGAAAAAAGTCCTCACCCCACCCGATAACGCGAAAGGACCCGTTCCGAAACTCCCTAGACTCATAAATAGCGATATTTCAATATTTCAACTAGCAAAAAACTAGCTAAAAACTTTTAAAAAATGTCCTGTCGATCAGCGCCTGCAAGAAGGAAATGTTAAACTGATTACGCTACGTAATACTGAAAATTCGGAAATTTTGCGCCGATTTTCGAACCTAACCAACGCCTAAGCCTCAGTCTAAAACGTTTATAAGCCTCAGCCTAGCCTAAGATGTACCGAAAACTTTTACTAGTAGAGGCAAGCTAGCCGAGAAAGTTTGCGGAATTGATGAGATGGGGTGATCAAAGAGTTTTTAGCTGCCAAGCGGACCATGGAAAAGTGACATACCTGGTATTGACTGTAGAGACCACGATAGACACACAACACCCGATCAGTAGGTGTTGTGTGTCTCTGTCGCCGCCTCCGATCACGTCGAGTAGATTCCGGATCGATTCGGGCCTGAAAGAAGGAAATGTTAAAAAGATTACGCTACGTAATTTGCAAAATTCGGAAATTTCCGTCGATTTTTTCGAATCCAACCTAAACCTAAGCCTCAGTTTTAAACCTTAAGCCTAAGCCTAGCCTAACCCTAAGCCCAAGCTTAGCCTAAGTAGCGGAGAACTACTTCCACTACCAGACTATGCACGGGGAAATATATACAAAGTTTTAGGACAATTTAGTTCAAATCGGAAAAGCCGAAACATGACAAATTTAATCAACTCACATCCGGATCCCCCGGGGGAGCTGGCGGAAGAGGCTTGGCTGCATGTGCTGGGCAACGTTTCGGCTGTACTGCTCGGGCACGCCGTCCCACGGACGCAATGCGTTTCTCGGGTCTCAGCCGGCCTTCTGGAATTCGACAGTGCTGTAGTCTTGTGGAGAGGCCATCTGTAAACCAACGGAATTAATGCATAAACCGGAATTGGTTTGAATTTGTCGCAACATCAGAATGCCGAAATGGAGTTTTTCGAATTCATTTTGTGGAAATTTGGTGTTATCAAAATTGAATTTTGTCGAAATTTTCTTTTCTAGAGTTAGAGATGCCTTCTGGACATACATAAAAATCGATATTCTGATTTTCGACAAATTCGATTCGAAATTGCCATAGCAAAAAACTTATGGACAAGGAGCACGAACCTTGTTTTGGATGGGGCAATCGGTGAGCGGAATGTGGGGGTGCGGTTGGCCTGGATGAGTGGATCGTCGGACAGACGAGGTCTCCTGGCGATCGGGCGATGGCTGTAAAATAACAGGGTAGGGAAATTTGCTAGCATAATGTCGAAATTCCAAATGTCGAAGTTTTTGCATAGGATTCCGGGGATTTTCCGAGAAAAACTAGCCTATTATACAGATTATATATATTATACAAAAAAAATATTTCCGGCCCGACTTTTTGGGGGTCAAACCAGGGTTGCCCAAAAAACCTCCCGCCAACGTGGTTTAACACCATTTGAAGGTACTGAGCCGTTGATATAGCGTTCGTGTGTCCTTTTTACAGCTTTTACGCCAAGAAAATTCAAGATTTAAATTATCAACAATTTTTAGAGGATAAATATCGATGGAGTTTCGGAAAATAAGCTTAAATTCAACCATTTAGGGGTCTAATTAGCTAGTTTAGTGGATATTTTAATGTTTCATACGTTACTGCGACGTACCGTTATACTTCTATGAAAAAACCCGGTCCGAATGACGAAAAAATCCGAAAAGCAAAAAGATGGCACCGGGCGGGGCCGAACCCGGGTCGATTTCCTGGTAGGGGTTGAACTAAAAAAAACGTCCAGATTTTGACTGAGGTTATATAACAATGCCAAATAGGCTATTTGCGAGTGATAAATATGCAAAATAGCACACAATTTCCGTCCAAAAACCTATATTTTTTTTACTTAGACAAAAATGTCGGGCCGGCCCGCATTTTGTCCAGGCCTGGTTTTGGTGGCTATCGAAAGCTCTCGGAAAGGCGAGCCAAGCACGGCTCCCGAAGTTTTGAAATCCCGGCTATTTGCTGACTTTTACTAATATTTTTGCGAAAAGGGCCGGCCTAAACCGGTAAAATTGGGGTTTTGCGAAAAAAGCGTCTCCATTTCGCATCAAAAACACCAAAAATCCGGCAAAAAATTCCGGAATCTGAAAATTTCGAGAGGCGTGCTGGACTCGCCTTTTTGAGAGCTCTCGATGGATACCAAAATCGTAAAAATCGGTCAGGTCTCCGGCCCGGTAGGTCGGGGGGATTTTTTCACCGTGTATTTCGACAGTTTGAAAGAAACCCGGGTAGGAAACGGGAGCAGGAAATGATACCTGATGAATGTGATGAAGGGCGTCTACGACATCTTGTCTGCCCTGCGTGCTTGCAATCGATGAAAACGACGCCGTCGTGAAGCGCAGTGGTTCCGCTGAAAAAAGTGGCGATTGGACGGTGAAATTTGCGGTGCAACTAGGCCTGCGGCGCAATTTTGAGCGGCCAGGTGCCTGCCAAGCGGACCATGGAAAAGTGACATACCTGGTATTGAGTGTAGAGACCACGATAGACACACAACACCCGATCAGTAGGTGTTGTGTGTCTCTGTCGCCGCCTCCGATCACGTCGAGTAGATTCCGGATCGATTTGGGCCTGAAAGAAGGCAATGTTAAAATGATTACGCTACGTAATTTTCAAAATTCGGAAATTTCCGTCGATTTTTTCGAATCCAACCTAAGCCCAAGTCTCAGTTTTAAACCTTAAGCCTAAGCCTAGCCTAAGCCGAAGCCCAAGCCTAAAGCGACGAAACAATTAAACAATTAACAATTAAGGATAACTGTAGTTTTTTTTGTTGTGAAAAATTCAGCCACGAAAATGGTCCCAAATTTAGGCGGAACCGAATTTCGGAGAAATCAGCAGCAAAAACTCACGCGGTGATACTAAGATTTACGAAACTCATATTTTCGGACTTGCTAATATGAAAGCAAATAGGTAAATTATAAATCCTTTATACTAATTGGCAAAGACATACTAATGTGAAAGCGGTTCTTGCGTATTCCCGGTGGGGGGGGAACCAACTTTTTTCCTGTCGGCCCTGGTGGGGATAGTAACCAAATATAACATGTTTTCACATTGTTTTTAGCAAAATTTAAGCCTATTTGAATCGGAAAAACTTTTTTAAAAGTTAGAAAAACGCTTGAAAAAATCGACCATGTGGTCATTTTTAATTAGATTTTGTAAAGTTTTGATGTTTAGGAATAGCCATAGACAGTTTAGCAAACAGTTTCACTATTTATATCAAAAAATCTTGGCTTGGGCGGAAAAAAGTTCAGTTCACCCCCCCCCCCCCGGAATCTCAGAAAATTTCAGGCCCAAGATTTCAAAAAATAACGCAAAACCTCTCGAAAACCGACCAAAAGCCACCGTGCAGCCCCCGCGCCACCCGTCGAGCAGAAGATCGAACGAGCCGCATTGCCCGAGGAGAAGCGCCGAGCCCCGTGTACCTGAAATACAAGGAGATTGATGCAGCAAAATTTTTTCTAATTTTCAATTTTTCGCATTTTTTTCCTGGCGGTCCCGGTAAGTAGTAATCAAATATAAAATGTTTGTACATTTTTTAGTAAGTTTTAACTATCATTAAAGTAATAAAAAACTCAAAAAAAGTTAGAAAAATGTTTGGAAAAGTCGAAAATTTAGTCCTTCCGGGTCCCCCCCCCCCGCTAACCTTTCTTTTTCGACTAAATTTCTCCTTTTCGAGTCGGTTTCGGTCAATTTTGATCGTAAAAAAGGGCTGAAAAGTCGCAATTTCGACGTCATTTTCGTAAACCAAAAAAAACTCCTTTCGGTGAAAAAGGTGGCCTCTTCATTTTTGTCAAACATTTCGAGGTCCAAATCCAGCAAAATCCTAGTGAAATCGGCAAAATAGAGGCTAAATTGGGATTTTTTTTTTTTGTTTTACAATATTGTCCTTTGAAAATTCGGCTGCACATAGTTTTTCTGGGTGCCGATAGCTGGTAAAAATTTGGCCCCGATCGGATAGAAGACGGCCAAATGGCGAGGGGGGGAGGTTGGGACACCCTGTACACGACTGATAATATCTACTTTAATATAATTCTTTAAGCTACTTGAATCTTTAACACATCTACAATTGGCGTTTGAAAAATTAGAACCTAAACAAAATTTCGATGGCCAGCTAGTAGAGGCCCAAGAGAACCACGACGACTCCCGGAGGCAAGTTAGCGGAGAAAATTTGCGAAAGTGATGAGATGGGGTGATCAAAGAGTTTTTAGCTGCCAAGCGGACCATTCAAACAGTTAAATACCTAGCAAATGAAGTCGCTCCACAATACGCCACCCCCGGCAAGTAGGGGTGGCGTGTCTCCGTCGCCAGCCTCGAGCCCGCTGCTGGTACTGCGTCGACGAGATGATTCCCTGGAAGAACGGGGCGTTAAACTCATCAATAACGACAAATACAAACTGACAGATATTTCAACAAGAAATTAGCTAAAATAACTAGCTAAAAACTTTTCAAAATGCTCAAAAGGCGAAATTTCCGTCAAAAATCACCCTTTCTATCCAAAAAAATCTGGTTTTAAATCTTTTTTAAAACAAATTTGCAAAGTTTTCACGTTTAGGAATGGTACGAAACTATTTAGAAACACTTCCCCTATTTACATTTGAATCATTTGATCCAAAGAACAAAAAAAAATCAATTTCTCGGCGTAAAATTAAATTTTTTGATGAAAATTTGTATAGTTTTTATGCTTAGACATAGTTAAAAACCATTTAGAAACGCACCCGCTTTTAAAAAAAAACTTTTGCTTGGGCCGAAAAAAATTTGGTTGACAAAAAACCGATATTTGAAAAGATTGAAGAAAACTTGCCGGTGCGATGTCGTAGCGCGCTCCACCTTGACGCGCGCCGCCGCGCCGCCCCCGCCTAGCCGGCCCCGCCGGCCGGATACCCTGAAAAAAAAGAGTTCAGTCCGGGATTTTGACAGGCCAGACGAAGGAGAACGGAACGTAAGCGTAAAACAAAATTGCGGGAGGGGACGAGCGTTAAAAATGGATGCGCGGATGGGGGGGGTGAAGTTCTGTTTTTAAAGGCTTCGCTACCCCCCGAGGACGGGCACTTCTTTTCGTCAAAAAACTCATTCGAAAAATTCCAAATGATGAAAAAGGCAGCGTTTTTGAGGGGCATTCTATCTATTGGCAGCCAGTGGGCAGCTAGGTCAACAAAAAACCCCGAGAAAGCGGCAAAATGAGTTTTAGAAGGTGTTTTGTAAAGTTATAAGGCTGGAGCCGGCTACCTGAAAAACTGCATAACCACAAATAGAACCCAAGGGTTATGCTAGGGGTATTTTTAGATGCGTTTTCATCCAGAAAACCGAAACTAATCGATAAAAATGGGCGCTGGGCCGCCATGAAGGAATTCTAGCGTTTTTGAAGGCATCGGTCGTCGACGCAGACCCACTCAAAGCAGTTTCTAGACATTTTAGATTGGGGCAAATGCAAAGTTTATGTACGTAAAAGATTCGCTGCCAGTCAGTTTGCCATAATCGCAAGAATAATCCCGGGGGAAAAAACAAAATAGATTTTTATAGCGAGTTTTGTAGATGTGAACACCCCTGCGCTACCACAAAAAAAGCCCCGAATAGCCTAAATAAAGCTCAAAAACCTGTTTATCGCGTAGATTTAGATGTATTACCATCTAGAAAACCGAAACCAATCGATAAAAATGGGCGCCAGGACGGAATCGAGGAGCTATGGCGTTTTTCAAGGATCGGCCATCCACGCGGACTAACTAAAAGCAGTTTCTAAACATTTTAGATTGGGGCAAATGCAAAGTTTATACACGCAAAATATTCGCTGCCAGTCAGTTTGCCATAAACGAAAAGAAAATCCCGGGGAGCTGGGACAAATTGTTTTGCTATGGCGAGTTGAAGAAACTGAAACCCCGGATCGGGCTGCAAAAACGGCATAACCTGAACTAAAGTTCCAAAAATGCGTCGGGGCTTTTTGATTAGTTTGCTTTGCCGGAACACCTCGAAAATGTATTCAATATTTGGAAGGTGAGCCTGACCTTGTGTCTCATTTTGGTTTCCCCAGCACATTTCCGAAAAGGCATTTTTTCCGTTTTTCAGACAGCCATTTCGACTCGACGACTTCGGGGGGTTTTTTTTTTTGGAGAATCGTTGGGACCCAATTTTTTCAGCGCGGCCCGATAATGCGGCAGAAAAATATACCCGAAGGGCAAAATGTATAACAGTGACTTATCGAAAATCTCATTTTCCAAAAAGAAAAAGAAAAAGTCATGGCCGCCGTCTACTTTTCTATATTTCTCTCGCATTCTCTGTCTCCCTCGCCTAGCCACCTGGTCAATTTTGCATTGTTTTCCGTGTTTCACTTTCTCACTTTCTCTCGCTCTCTCTCTTCCTCTCTCTTTCTCGTTCTTTCCGTCTCTCCCTTTCTCTCCCTCCCCGAATCGAATTTTCTTCTGAAGATCCCGGGCGATGGTCGGCGCGACGAAACGATACGATAGCACTCTGCGCGCCAGACTAGGCGTTACAAAAACCGAATTTTCGGCTAAAACGTATTTATTTCCCATGTGTGGTGATGATGATGAGGATAATGACACGCGGCTATAGATAGGGCCAGTAAGAGAGAGCGGGACAACACAGAGGCCAGAGAAAAAAGGGGCGGTGAAACTGAGCAATCGGCGAAATCGGCGAAAATTGTTGCGGGAGAGAGAGAGACCCAGGGAGAGCGAGAGAGAGCGAGACAGAAAAACATAAAAAAGCTCACACTCACCAAATATTATGTGTGGATTGGTCAGCCGGTAGGGGAGGGGCGGGGGGAGGGGGTACTGGTCTCTTAGCGGGGGAGGGACGCGGTTTTGATGGCTAGAAAGTCCCAAAAGATTTTTAAAAATCAAAATTTCGAAAATTTCGCCGTTTTCCCATTTATAACTTTTTTTTTGTAAACTTTTTATACGAAAAACTGGATGAAACACGATTTAAAAATTTTTCTTTCCGTTGCTTGCTAGAAACCCGTCAAAATATTTTCAAAAAATTTCAAAAATTCGAAAAATGTACATTTTTTTGTTTCATATTTTTCGCCAAAGCGGAAATTCGTCGAAAGTTTCTAGGAGTGTTTGATTTTTAGCTAAAAAATGCATAAAATTCGAGAAAAAGCCCCCCGCTAACAGTCCAGTACCCCAAAAACGAGCAGAGGCCATTTCGGGGGGAAAAAGACACACAGAGAGAGAGAGAAAAGACACGACAAGCAACCGAGAACGACGGGGGGAAGGCACAACAAAATGTTTAAAAAAAACGAAACGCGGCCTAGACCCAATTCTGTCGGGGGCTACCGCCGCCGCCGCCACCCGCCAGAATCGAGATATTTGATGGGGTGGTGGTGGTGGTGGTAGAGGGATTGATGATTGCTGTAGATGAGGGCAGATTCGTCGAAGATGGAGCACGACCACCGCCGCCAGCCACCAACTCGCCCATCTCGTCCGTCTCCAGCTTGGCCGCCTTCGCGTCGGCGAGTACCCTGAAATGGAGAGAATTAGAGAGGGAGAGCGAGAGCGGGAGACAGAGACAGAGACAGAGAGAGAGAGGGAGAGAGGGAAAGAGAGAGAGAGGGAGAGAGAGAGAGAAAGCGCGAGAGAGAGTGAGAGAGACAGAGCGAAAGAGAACGGCCGTACCGTTCAAACTTGATCCACTCGTCGGACTTGGGGCTGTAGAGGTTCTCCTGCAACTCGAACACGTTCACCGTCCCGTGGTCGTCGCCGGTCACGATGAATTGGCCTGGAAAAGAACGGGTTTTGAGAAAATCTTTTAAAGGGACCGGTAAATTGGGCAAAAAAACGGCGCTTTCGCATTATCGGGGGGTTTCGCTCAAATCCCGAACGTATTTTAATATTGTGTTGAAAAATAAAATTCCATTTAAAGTTGAAAAACTCTGAAAAAGTAATTTAAAAAATATATAAATATAGATATAAAATATTTAAAAAAAATATAATAAATAACGCAATGAAAATTAAAAATAATGCGGCAGAACCCTGTCTTGAATTGAAAATTTTATTTTTTAATTTTTTTAAAGGCAACTTTTTCCATAATTTAACCCCCCCTTAATTTCTTAGCTTAGAAGTCTAACTTATTACGACTAAATTGATCGTTTTTGTAACTTTTTAATCAAAGTAAAATCATAAAAATGTATTAAAATAAGATTTTTTTAGAAAAAAGCCCCCCCCCCCGCCGATAATGCAAAAGAACCAAAAAAAACACGGCAAAATGGACGTACCGTTGAGGGAGAAGGCGAGTTTCCGGCCCTGCGCCTGTCCGTTCTCTTTGTCAATCGGAATCTTCGCCACCGGTCCCTCGATGTCCTCGTTCAGATTCCACAGGCACAACTGCAACAAAAAAAAATAGAAATCCTTCCAAATCATTTAAATTTTTAAAAATTAATTAAAAAGTGAAAATAAAAAACATTGCAAAATCAATTTAATTCCAAAAAATTTGAAAATTTGAAAATTAGAAAAATATTTAAGCTAAGTAAAATTTATAGTGTTTTTACAATAAAAAATTCCATTTTTCAAAAATTAATATCAACTTTTAAAAATAAAAAACATCACAAAACCAATTTAATTCAAAAATTATAAATCTGCAATTTAGTTTAATTAGTTAATAAATCTAACTATTATTTAGTCTAAATTAAAGTTAACTCAATCAGAATAAATATATTAAAATCATGCACATTAATCAAAAACCAATTAAAAATCTAATTCCTCGAAAAATTAAATAAAAAAAATTTAAAAATGATCGAATTTCAAATTTTAAAAATAAAATAAATAAAAAAACGGACCGTGCCATCGGCATCAATGGTGGCAAAGAGGGCGGGGTGGACGGGCGACCACTGCACATCGTAGACGTACTCGGTGTGCATCTCGAACGAGTGCCGCAGCAGTGGATCCTGTAACAAAAAAAAATGGATAAAAAGAGCGTGGCAGGCTAGCAGAGGCCCTCCAGGAAATCAAAAAAATAGGCCCGGGCGGGCTAGCAGCGACCCCTAGGGAATTTCGTGGCCTAAAGAATAGGGCAAGCGCGCAGAGATCATTTTGGAATCAAAAACTCCGCGTTACCGGCCGGCTAGCAGCGATTCCTAGGGAATTTCGTAGCCTCTACTAAAAAAATCTGCCTGGGCGTGCTATCAGAGATGTTCAGGGAATTTTGGAGGGCAAAACAGGGCAGTCTAGCAGAGATTCTTCAGGAAATCAAAAAAAATCGGCCCCGGCCAGCTAGCAGCGATTCCTAGGGATTTCCGAGCCTAAAAAAGTAGGGCAAGCGAGCAGAGATCATTTTGGAATCGAAAAATCCGCGCTACCGGCCAGCTAGCGTTTCCTAAAAAGTAGGGGCAATCTAGCAGAGTTTCTTTGAGAATTTTCGAGGTAAAAACAGGGCAAACTGGCCGAGACCATTTTGGAATTTGCAAAATCAGCCCGGGCAAGCGAGCAGAGAGCATTTTGGAATCGAAAAATCCGCTATAGGCCAGCTAGCAGCGACCCCAAGGAATTTCCGAGCCTAAAAAGCAGGGGCCAGCTAGCAGAGGCAATTCGGGAAATCGAAAACTGCTGGTTCTTTGGCATTATCGGGGGGGGAGGGGGGGGGCGCAGAAAGTAACGATATTTCAGATAGAAAAACTAGCTAAAAACGTCGAAAAAAATCGACATTTTGGTCAAAATTCGGCCTTTCGAAAACGTCGAAAAATCGACATTTTTGATATTTTTGTAATAAAAATTTGTAAAGTTTTCACGATTAGCGATATACCTTGATGCTCCACAACTTGACGCTCCAGTCGCACGAGGCGGAGAGGAACAGATGCGAGAAGTCGATCTGGGCGTTGATGGGTGTACGGTGGAATGAGACGGCCGAGATCGGGGCCGAGTGCCCCTCGAAGAATTGCTGCTCGATCAGCTGGTTCTCCGCGTTCGACCCGTGCCGGCTCAGCTGAAACGACAAAAAAATAAAAAATTAAAATTAAAATATTTTTAAAATTAATTTAATTATAAAAAAAACCATTTTTAACATTTCGTAAATAAAATATATCATTAAAAATATCAAATCTAACAACTAAAATATTTTTAAAATTAATTTAATTATGAAAAAGTCCCATTTTTAAGAGATTTCATGCCGCAAAAGTAAAATTTTTAAGGTGCTAAATTTAATTAATAAAAAGTATTTATTTAATCAAAAAACGCAAAAATCGTGATTTTACTTCTACATCACAATTAAAATATAACAATACCTAAAAATATGAATTTCGGTATGAAAAAATAGGTAAAATTAAGTGCTAAATAATTAATTTTTATTTTAAACCTAGGCATAAAAATCTAACTTAAATTTGTAACTAGATTTCAATTTCAAATTTCAAAAAATTTTCGGTTTTAAACAAAAAAAGATAATATCAACTATAATAATTTTGCTGTGGTGTCTGTGTGTGTGTGTGTCTGAAGCCGAATTCAACTCGAAGGGGAAAGGAGCTAGAGCTTAGGTCTCTTCGGATTCGGATAGAGCGTGGTCAGAAACCCCCAAACTGATTAAAAATTATCAAAAAGTTTTAAGTTAAATTATTAAAATTAACTTTGAAAGTTTTTCCTTAGTAAAGGGGTGGGGGACGGAGGTTGGGGCGATTTTGGACATAGTGAGCCAGGTGGCGCGCGTTTCGTGGATGAAAATTTTCACGGGGGATTTCATTTCTTTTTTTCTCTCATTCCATCCGGTCGGTCGTTATTTTCGTTTTTTAAAAGGATTTCGGCTAGGGGAGGTATTTAGGTAGTTTTTGAAGGGGATTTCAGCCATGGGGGGTATCTGAAGCCATCAGGAAAGTATTTAGGTAGTTTTTGAAGGGGATTTCAGTCATGGGGGGTATTGATGGAGGTGGGAAAGGATGTGGTGGTGTGGGACATGTAGGGTAGCCCGAAGGCCAGATGGTTGCAGTCGCGAAGCGACTGTAACCATCTGGTTTTTTAATAATTTTTAAATTAACTCCAACCAGTTTCCGAGTTTTTGCTTCTACGAAGAATTAATTTAGACGAATATTTTGCAATGGATTCAAAAATTAATTTAGTGCAACAAAACAAAAAAAACGTAAAAAAACGTAGGTACGTACGTACGTAAAACGTACCAGGTGGACGATGCCGTCCTCGGCGCCGACGACGTAGTTGCTGCAGTCGTTGGCCGGGAACGCCATGCACGTCGGGTGGATCTGGAAATGGGCAGATCGATGTGGGCTACCGGCTACAAACTACAAAAAAGTTCCAATACAGAAATCACGAATTACGAAATGCCCTGTTTTAGCTATTCCGGCGAATTTCCCACGGCTTCCAATTAGTTTTTTTTTTTTCCAATTTTACGTTTAATTCTTAGGCAATTAAGTTTTTTAATTAATTCTAATTTTACAATTCTAAACAACAAAAAAATCCGCTTTTAGAAATTTTGAAATTTCTGCAGCGAGCCGAAAATCGGAGGTTTTCCGGTCCGAAATCGTCAACATATTCGCCGCTTACAAAATTATAATTTGTCTTCGATGAATTATAATTTTTACCATTCTAAAATATAAAAAATCGACTTTTCAAAATTTTGAAATAGAAAAAAAACTAATTAGTTTGTGGCCTGTAGTCAGACTACAGGCTACAGGCTCCAAACTCCATGGCTGCATGATGGCTACAGGGAATTACTGTTTCTCCTAAAAATCATTTTCCGAAAAAAAATAATTTTTCCTAAAGTTCATTTTTCTTCAAAACGGCTTAATAACGAAATAAAATAAATTAAAATTGAATAAAAATCGACGAAATAAATTTTTTTCTGATAAACTGAGATATGCGTAGCAGCGATGTAATAGGTAATATTTTAGAAATGCGTTTCATCCAGATTTGGCTAAATTGGAAAGAAAAACTATCAATAAAAATCGGAAAATAGAAATAAAAACAAATCCCAATTTCAATGAAAAATCGCAGCAAAATGGACTTTTGGGAAAAAATGAACATATGCCGGCTACAGGCCACAACCTACAAACTCGAGCCAACTGACCGATCGGAGCCCCCGGTCGCTCTTCGCCGACAGCATTTTCATGTCGACCGGCTGGGCGAGGTTGTCCACATTCCAGCTGCACATTTTCCCGTCAGTCGAGATTGACACCTGCAAAAATAGGGTTTGATTTTCAAACAACTACAAAATTAAACTACAAACTACAAAATTAAAATAACCCGTTTTTAAACAGTTTTACAGTGTTTTAGGTATAAAAAGTAAAGTAAAAAAAATAAAAATCGTCGAAATTCTGGAATTTTCGGCAAAAAACGTTTGAAAACGGCGAAAAAATCACAATTTTTGAAGCAATTTTTCATAAAAGAGAGCAAAAAAGAAAAATTCGAATCCCCGCGAAAAACCGCACCAAATTGCTGGAGTTGTGCGTGCCGACGACCTGGATGGAGAAGATCGGCTGCGTGTGCGTCATCGTCGACAGGGGCGACTGAAAAATACAAAAGAATACAAAAGAAAGCGAGTTTTAGATTAAAAATAGAGGAATTTTGGCCAAAAAAATCCACCTAAAACACATAAACCTAAAAACTTTTAACGTGTTTTTTTTTTAATTTCTTACCACTTAAAACAACCCCCCCCCCGACAGTGCAAAAGAACCGAAAAACGCCACATATTTTTTAAATAATTTTTCAAAATATTTTTCTATTTTTTATAAAATAAATTTTCGCTGCAATAAATTCTTAAAAACGATATGAAACGGCCCTGAAAACACGGGAAAACTACAAACTCCAGCCAAAAAAACGCACCCGATTGATGGGGGTCTTCTTGTTGAACACGCGGTTGTCCCACATGCAGATCTGGCCCGTGTAGCAGCCGGCCAGCAGCAGATTCGGGTGGTAGCGCGCGAACGCGATCGACGTGATGCGCGACTGCGTGTGGAAGATGAACCTGCAAAAAAATTACCGTAATGCCGTAGTTTAAATATTTTTATTATTTTGTAAAATTGTCTAATTTTTTTAAATTTTGTCTAAAAAATCTAAATTTAAACCCTGTAAAACTACGGGCTACAGGGCCATAAAAACCCTCGAACTACAGGCTACAAGATACAAAAAAACGCTAAAAACCTATAAACTACATACCGCAAGCTACAAAACCGCTAAAAACCGTATAAACTACAGGCTACAGCCAACAAAACCCATTATAAGACAGCATAAACTACAGACTACCGGCTACAAAAAAAACGCTAAAAACCCCACAATCCACCGGCTACAAGGCCATAAAGCCCTTTAAAAAACCCTGAAAACTACAGGCTACAAGCTACAAAAAACGCTAAAAATTCAAAACTACCGGCTACATGCTACAAAAAGCCAGGCTAAAACAACAGGCTACAAGCTAAAATCCATCCGAAAACAAACTACAAACTCCCTCACTCAGCGTTGTCCTTCTTGAACTTGGTGCTGTAGACGGCGAGCACGCCGGCCGGCTCGGACGGCTGATCCTGGTTCGTGTCGTAGGCCACGGCGAACAGCTCGGGGAACTGCAAAAATGGCTGTAGAAAAGCGTCAAAAAACAGCGCTGACCTTCTCGGAGAAGCTGATGGCGACCACCTCGCGTCCGGCCGTCCACTTCGCGTCGGCGAACGTGCGGCGGTACGTCTGAAATCGATCGATTTCAGCCACAATCAAAAACAGCGTTTTTTTCCGATGAAAACCAAGGCCAAATCCAAGCTACAAAAAATCGGGAAAATAGTTTAAAAAGGCCTAGGATTTTTCTCCCATTATGAAACCCGTTTGTTCGCTGAGAACAGTAAGGCGAAAAATCTAGCTAAAATCGCCTAAAAATCCCGCAGAAATTCCAAGACTTTAAAAGACGCTAAACTGCCTAAATTAGAGGTAAAAATCTGGTTCAAACCGTCCAGAAAAAACCCACAATTTTTCGATAAAATCTACAAAATTCCCATAAGGGCTTACTAAAGCTAAAATTCAGCTAAAATAGTTTTTTAATGTAGAAATTTACAAAAAAAAAAAATACATTTTTTTAAAAACGGGAGTAGTTAGCAAAAATTAAAAGTCTGGTCGAAATAGTATTCAACGTGATTAAATACCAGCAAAAGAAGTGTAGCAAAAATTGTTCAAAAGTTTGAGGTAAGGTTCAAAAGGCCCGGAAATAGGTATGCGAAAAGTCCCGGAATTTTTGAAAAACATCAAAAAACGTTTAAACATACAAAATTCAAGCTGAAAGACGTTTTTAAAAATTCTAGAAATTTCCCAAAAATCTTTTTTCTTTTGAAAATTGCTTCTTTCAAGCGATCAAAAACAGAAAAATCGCCGGCAAACGGACCAATCGCTCGACGACGTTCTCCTCCTGCATCGTGTCGTCGGCGGCGTAGTCGGTGAAGACGCGGTCGTCTTCGGTGATGGCTCGCTCCAAGATCTTCGACGCTTTCCCGAAGAATGCCTGAAAAAGCCGACATTAAAATACGAATTTTAGATCGAACAAACTCCTGAAAAATTACAAAAATTTCCAAAAATTTTCGTTTTCGGCAAAATCTATGAAAAACGCGCAATTTTTCGAATTTTCAAAAATTTTAACGGTTTTTATTACTTGCTGGGAATCAAAGTTTTTTCCCGAGATCGAATTTTTGCCATTTCAATAGAGGGAGTGCTTCTAACTGAATTTTTTCTAATCATAAACGAAGAAAATCCTCCCTTTTCATCAAAAATTAAAAAAAAGCGTTTTTTTTCACAAATAGCCGATTTTTGACAAAAATTGTTGGAGTTTTTTGATTGCAACACGTTTTAACCACCTTTAAAGCCGCAAAACTCACAAAAAAAGCTTGAAAATGTCGAAAATTTGGTCATTTAGGGGCGAAAGAAATCAATTTTTCGGCTCAAAATTTTTATTTTTATTAAAAAGGGGATACCTGAAAGGCGAGCGTGGTCATGATCTGGTGCTTCTCCTCCTCGGACAGATCGGGGACGCGCTGCTCCTCCTCGGCGGGGGCCTCTTCGGCCGGTCGACGTCCGAACCCGAGCCGCGTCAAGATGTTGTGCTCGTCCGGGGACCTGGAACGGGAGAATAAAACTTGCAAAATCGCTGGGAAGCGCCGGAATCGACCCCCCGGCAGGGGCTAGACCTCGACAAACACGAAAGACGCTAATTTTGAAGCCTGTCGAGACATAATCGCCGCCAACGGGTCGATTCCCGCGTTGCCCAGAACTTTTAAAACTTGAAAAACCGAAAAAAGACAGCCGGCATGCATTTTAAAGGCGGAAATTGTTAGAGAAACGTGCAAAAAGTCGGGAAAAGCCGAAAACCAGTTGCAAAAGCGTTAGAAAAGGTTTTAGAAAGCCCGCAGCGTTGAATTTACGCCAAAAAAAGTGCCAGGAATCCGAATTTGGGCAAAAATTCGACGCTCGGGGCTTCAAAAAAATCCAGAAAAACCGAAGGACGACATGCACAGGCGGAAACGACACCCAGAAGCACCAACACCACCGCCTCCTCCTCACCCCGAGCTGTCTAGCCGATGCAGCAGGTGGTAATCGCTGGAAAACACGCAAAAATTCCGGGGACGGAAATCGGAGCAAATGGCATTTTTCTTCAAATTAATGAGGGCGAATAGACAAGAGGGGAGCAAGAGCCAGAAGTGGGGGAAATCGTAAAACTACCATTTTCTTGGGCAAAAAAGCGTTGGAAACTCGATAAACGGCATAATAATCAATTTTGCAAGCTCAAAACGTTTCGCTAAACTAAAATTAACTTTAGGGCTTGATTTACCTTTATGGTCCTCGCCCGAAAAGTGTTTTTTCGGGTCGGAATCGATCTAGAAATGATCAAAATGTAGTTTTCAGTGAAAAAAATGCGCCGGAAAGAAGTTTTTGAGGGCTAAAAGACCTTTTTGCTAAAATTCGGGGACCATAAAAGGGGGTACGGGGGTATGTCGTTTATGGTCCTCGGCTAAAATCCAGTTATTCTCGTCGGAAACAATCCAGAAATGTTCAAAATGTCATATTCAGTGAAAAAAATGCGCCGGAAAGAAGTTTTTGAGGGCTAAAAAGACCTTTTTTGCTAAAATTCGGGGACCATAAAAGGGGGTACGGGGGTATGTCGTTTATGGTCCTCGGCTAAAATCCAGTTATTCTCGTCGGAAACAATCCAGAAATGTTCAAAATATCGTTTGCAGTTCAAAAAAAGCGCCGGAAAGACCTTTTTAGCTGCAAAAATTATTTTGGTACAAAAATTCATTCAGCCCAGTTTTAGCCTAAAAATAAGGCTTCGTGCCACCGGGGGCCTAGTCGCTTCGGATGGGTGCGAGCTCGTACAGGGTTTCGAAATGGGGGCGCCAAGGCCGGCGAAGCGGCCGGGGGCGCCCCCATTTCGGAAGAGTGGAGCGGCAGCCCATCCGAAGCGACGGCCCGCCTTGCCTGACAATGCTAGTGCCGCACCTTGTTCAGAAGTCTTAGGCGACCACGAACATCTTTCCGGCACTTTTTTTCGAAGTATTATGAATTTCCAACAATTATCTATTGATTTGGTAAAAGACAAAACACTTTTCAGGTGGGGACCATAAACGACATACCCCCGTACCCCCTTTTATGGTCCTCGAATTTTCAGCAAAATAAGTCGTTTTAGTGATTAAATCCTTCTTTCCGGCGCATTTTTTTCACTGAATATGACATTTTGAACATTTCTGGATTGTTTCCGACAAGAAAAACTGGATTTTAGCCGAGGACCATAAACGACATACCCCCGTACCCCCTTTTATGGTCCCCGAATTTTAGCAAAAAAGGTCTTTTTAGCCCTCAAAAACTTCTTTCCGGCGCATTTTTTTCACTGAAAACTACATTTTGATCATTTCTAGATCGATTCCGACCCGAAAAAACACTTTTCGGGCGAGGACCATAAAGGTAAATTTTCCCAACTTTAGAAACGTTCAAGAAAGTTTAGTTAGCCGAAAAACGTCGCCAAAAAAGTTGGTGAG
This sequence comes from Mesorhabditis spiculigera, assembly GCA_958295435.1. Taxonomy (NCBI): domain Eukaryota; kingdom Metazoa; phylum Nematoda; class Chromadorea; order Rhabditida; family Rhabditidae; genus Mesorhabditis; species Mesorhabditis spiculigera. The sequence goes on from CATQJA010002707.1 coordinate 1,286,872, forward strand.
AGCAGAAACTCCTAAAAAACGCATAAAAAAACTAGGAAACTACCATTTTTTGGGGTAAAAAGGCATTGGAAACTCGCTAAACGGTATCATAATCAATTTTGCAAGCCTAAAACTCTTTGCTAAAGCTTTAAAAACTAAAATTAACTTTAGAAACGTTCAAGAAAAGTTTAGTTAGCCGAAAAACGTCTCCAAAAAAGTCGGTGAGAGCAGAAACTCCTAAACAACGCATACTAGGACTAGGAAACCACCATTTTCTAGAAAACCATGTAAATACTACAAAAATGGTTTATATATTGTTAGAAGGCCGTGGGCAATCACTGAAAAAATTTCGGTCCCCCCCCCCCGCTAACAGTCCAGAACCCAAAAAATCCGTGAAAAATTGTTGAAGGGGCGAAAATCGAGCAAAAGAAAAGCCCAGAAAATCCTCAAAAATGCTTTATTTATCAACGAGGAAGTCCGGAAAAGTGAGCGAGAGAGAGAGATAGAGAGAGAGACAGAGAGAGAGAGGAGCGAGAGATACCTGTCATCGTGCGACTGTCTGTAGGGCATCATGTCGTCGTCGAAGCACAAATCTTGGCTCCCATCAGAGAAGTCGGCGTGGCCGATTCGATCGTCGTCCGTCTGCGTCGTCTTGCAGTAGATGGCCTAGAAATTGGGAAATTCACACGCCTTCAAGGAGTCCAATACCGAGTCCTTTTGGATGGCGATGCTCGTGGGTTCGGTGATGGTGAGGCTGATCATCCGGGACGTCGTGCTGGCCAGCTGCGATTTCGGGTGCGCGAAACCGTTCTCCTGGAAAAAAACAATCTATTACGTGCTAAAACGCGTAAAATACGGCACTGGACTTTTAGCGGGGTGGGGGGGAGGGGACGAATTTTTCCGGGTATTTATCCCATTTATACACTTTTTAAAACTAAAATGCTTATCAAGAAAAGATCAAAATTTTGAAATTTCCGACTTTTTGGCCAAAAAGTCACATTTTTCGAATTTTCGAAACGTATGAAACAATTTTAGCAGCTTTCTAGGACTGAAAAGCCACTTTTTAAAGTTTAAAAACACGGCAAAAATACATTTATACAGGTACAGGAACACTACAGGTAAGTGGCGCAAAAAAAAACAAACAAAAATTGGTTCCGCCCTGATGATGCGAAAGTTCCCAAAAACACGTTTTTAAAAAGCTAAAAACTCTCTATAACTATATAAAGCCATTCGAATTAGAAAAACTATCGAAAAACTTCAAAATTTCTCAAAAAATTCGAAATCGCCATTTTTCTATTTTTAATACAAAACTTGTAAAGTTTTTACTTATATGGATAGTAGAAAATAATTTAGAAACAATTCCCCAATTTAAATTTCAAAAAAATGGGTCCCGACAAAGTTCTATCCCCCCCCGATAGTGCCAAAGTTCTCAAAAAAAGAAGCTTTCAAAAAGCTCAACAAATACCTTGGTGGCGGCGCGCTCGTCGTCGGTGCCGTGGCCGGCGGGTGGTTGGGATGGCTGGGTGGTGGTGGCGGTAGAGGAGGTGTGGGCGGGCACGCCGGCGTCGGCCAGCAGCCCCTGCAGCTCCGCATCCGTCAGTGTCGCGCGCGGAATGCCTGGAATTGAGAAACTAAAGTTTTAAAACGTATAAAAAGCCCACATAACTACGGAAAAGTTTTAAAAAGCTTGAAAACACCATCCCCGGCCCGCCAGAACCTTTACAGAGCTCAAAATTTGGAAAATATACTTTTTTAAACCGGTAGAATAAGTGAAACTTCGAATTTTGCTTTTAAATTCCAAAAATAGCTAAAGTAAAGCCATACACGCTATAGAAAACGCTTAAAAATCCGAAATGTTCGTTAGACAAGCAAAAAACAGCTGGTGCATAACTTTCTGGCCTCTAAAAACGCTTAAAAAATGGATTTCCCGTGAACTTTCGTCGATTTTGCCGCTTTAGCTAGCTAGCCACTTTCCTAATGCTCGAAAACCCGAGAAATTCGCTTAATTTTGTCGTAACAAGCCCTAAAAACGTCAAAACTATTCTAAAAAGCGGAAATGACGGCCGAGAAAGGTGAAACAAGTTGTTAGGCTCATAAAAAGTACCGTTGGCCAGAGCGGCGGCTTGTTGCGGGAGGATGGTGCGACGGCGCTCGTCATCGGCACGTCGCCTAGAAAACAACCAGTAAGAAGAAGCCTCAAAAACAGCGTACCTTCCCTCCTTGGCGAGGGCCAGCTGCAGCTTCTTCTCCTGGAGCAGCCGCTGCCGCTCTTCGCGCGAGATTTCCATCTGGGCGCCTGAAAAAACATGGACGTTAAAACGAAATCCGAAAAAGCTGCATCGAGATGAAGCAAAAAACGATGTAATCCACTCAAAATCACCGAAGTTTTGGGATAAAACTCGTGACTAAAGCGTGAAGAAGCCGAGAAGCCGCCAAAAAAAGTAGAACCTATGCGAAAACCGATTATTTCGCTTTTCGAAGGTAAAAATGAGCGCGGGAAAGTTTAACGGGGGAATTTGGGCACGAGGAAAAGCCCAGAAGCCTCAAAAGGATCTAGATGAAGCGGAAAACGATGCAATCTATTCAATTCATGGTTTCTTAGTGGTAAACCAATCAAGAAGCTTCCAAAGCGGCGCAGGGCCCATTTCAAAAATCGTGTTTCAGCTTTTAGAAGTTAAAAATGCATTAATGAGCGCGGGAAAGTTTAATGGGGGAAATTTGGGCGCCAGGAAAAGCTTAGCACGAACTAATCCACTCCAAATCATCGGTTTTTAGTGGTAAAGCCGGTTTCTAAAGCTAGAATAAGCCGAGAAGGTGCTAAAAAAGCGTAGGGCATATGCGAAAAATGATGATTCAGCTTTTCGAAGGTAAAAATGAGGGCCGGAAAGTTTATGCGGGGGCATTTTGGGTAGCAGGAAAAGCCCAGAAGCCTCAAAACGATTTAGATGAAGCGGAAAACGATGCAATCTGCTCAAAATCTTCGGATTTTAGTGGTAAAGCCGGTTTCTAAATCCAGAAGAAGCCTAGAAGCTGCTAAAAAAGCGTAGAGCCTTTGTGAAAGATGATGATTCAGATTTTCGAGGGCAAAAATGAGCGCGGGAAAGCTTAGTGGGGGAAATTTGGGCCCGAGGAAAAGTTGAGAATCTTAAAAAGGTCCTGATGAAGCGGAAAACGATGCAATCTACTCAAAATCATGATTTTCTTAGCGATAAACCAATAAAGAATCTTCAAAAGCAGCGCAGGGCCCATTTGAAAAATCGTGATTCAGCTTTTAGAAGCTAAAAATGAGCGCGGGAAAGTTTAATTGGTGAAATTTGGGCACGAGGAAAAGCTTAGACAACCTAATCAAAATAAAACCCACGTGTTTTAGTGGTAAAGCCTGTTTCTAAAGCTAGAATAAGCCGAGAAGCTGCTAAAAAAGCGTAGGGCATATGCGAAAAATGATGATTCAGCTTTTCGAAGGTAAAAATGAGGGCCGGAAAGTTTATGCGGGGGAAATTTGGGCACGAGGAAAAGCTCAGAATCCTAAAAAGGTCTAGATGAAGCGGAAAACGATGCAATCTGCTCAAAATCTTCGGATTTTAGTGGTAAAGCCGGTTTCTAAATCCAGAAGAAGCCTAGAAGCTGCTAAAAAAGCGTAGAGCCTTTGTGAAAGATGATGATTCAGATTTTCGAGGGCAAAAATGAGCGCGGGAAAGCTTAGTGGGGGAAATTTGGGCCCGAGGAAAAGCTGAGAATCTTAAAAAGGTCCTGATGAAGCGGAAAACGATGCAATCTACTCAAAATCATGATTTTCTTAGCGATAAACCAATAAAGAATCTTCAAAAGCAGCGCAGGGCCCATTTGAAAAAACGTGATTCAGCTTTTGGAGGGTAAAAATCAGGGCCGGAAACGTGTTTTTAGTGGTACAGCTAGAAGAAGCTTAGAAGCTGCTAAAAAGCGCATGGTATATGTAAATGATGATTCAGCTTTTAGAAGGAAATGAGACCGGGAAAGTATAATACTGGAAACTTAGAGCAAAAGGCTCAGAATCCTAAAAAGGTCTCGATGAAGCGGAAAACGATGCAAGCTGCTCAAAATCTTGGGATTTTAGTGGTAAAGCCGGTTTCTAAAGCTAGAAGAAGCCTGGAAGCTGCTAAAAAAGCGCAGAACCTATGTGAAAAATGATGATTCAGCTTTTCGACGGTCAAAATGAGGGCCGGAAAGTTTATGGGGGGAAATTTGGGCACGAGGAAAAGCCCAGAAGCCTCAAAAGCATCTAGATGAAGCGGAAAACGATGCAATCTGCTCAAAATCTTCGGATTTTAGTGCAAAAAGCCAATTTCCAAAGCTAGAATAAGCCGAGAAGCTGCTAACAAAGCGCAAAAAATGACGATTCAGCTTTCCGAAGGTAAAAATGAGTGCCGGAAAATTTAATAAGGGGAATTTGGGCGCCAGGAAAAGCTTAGAACGACCGACTCTACCCAAAATCGCCGGCTTTTATTGAATCAGCGGTTTCTAAAGCTAGAATAAGCCGAGAAGGTGCTAAAAAAGCGTAGGGCATATGCGAAAAATGATGATTCAGCTTTTGGAAGGTAAAAATGAGCGCCGAGAAGTTTAATAAGGGGAATTTGGGCAGCAGGAAAAGCCGAGAAGCCTCAAAAGGATTTAGATGAAGCGGAAAATGGATGTGGATGATGGGATGGCGAAATTCCGAGGGGGCGGCCAATAAGCCCCCGTTGTTCGCCTGGTTGCCTGCCCCCCTATCCTGTCCCCTTCCGGCCACTGGCCCTCTCTCTCGCCCCCAACCACGACAGGGGCACCCTATAGAAAGCAACCCCCCGGGCGATGCGCGCGGAAACGGTGTGCGCCGCCCTAAAATGTGGATAATTTCTGGGGCTGCTGGTGTTTAAAGGTTATAAGACAGTTTATTGGATGGAACGAAAAATTCTGAACCAGATTAGGCTTCTAAAACGCCGCAATTTCAAGCGATTCGAGAAAACGACCTGGAAAATGTAAGAAATTCGCGCGCGGCCCTAAAATGTGGATAATTTCTGGGATTGCTGGAGTTTAAAGGCTTAAAGACGGTTCGTTGGATAGCGCGAAAAATTCTGAACAAGATGAGGCTTCTAGAAACGTCGCAATTATCATGGAATTCGCGAAAAACGGCTTCGAAACTTTCAAAACCTAGCGCGGTTTCCTGAAACTGAAAAGTTATGGTATCTGAAAACTGATCTGCGTGTATTAAAAACGCCCAAAAAGGTCCAAATTCTCGCATTTTAATTTATTTAATGCTTTAATCATGCAAATATCAATAATAGCGATTTTCGACAAAAATTGCCAATTTTTTTACCAAAAATTTCGACCTTTTGCAATTTTTTTTAACGTTTTGAGATAGTTTTCTAGTTGATTGTTTCATTTTACCCAAAACACAATCAAAACACTTAAGTGACTAGACATTTTTAGATCTATACAAAAATTTCGGTCCTCCCCCCCCGCTAACAGTACAGTACCAAAATTCATTCCAGGCCCCGTTTTTGGTCATTTTTTTGGGGTCTGGACTGTTAGCGGGGAGATCACTTTCTATATTCCACCTATAACTGTTTATGCAATTTTTGCGTATTTTTATAGTGTTTTTAGTAGTTTTTAATTGCTAGAAAGTCACAAAAATATGTTTTTAATTTTAAAATTCGCAAGTTTTGACTTTTCCGTCATTTTTCATACATTTCTCGCCAATAGGGCATAATTTTTGGAAATTTTTTAAATTTTTGTATTGTTTCTCCATCTTAAAAACCTGTAAAATGCCATAAAAATGGCTTATACAGGGTGGCTGAAAAATTCCCGCAATTTCTTCTAGCAGGTCAATAGACGGAAAATTCCTAGAATTTGGCTGAGTTAAGGCAACAGAAACTTTATTTACTATGTAATCAACAGATTACAACACAAAAATCTGCAAGAAATGTTCACGAATTCCACCAGCAGCTGAATAGAAGCGCGCAGGCAGCCATGGAAATTGCCGGCCATGGTCGCGCCCTCCCGGTGAGCAAGGAGGCGTCAATGTTTTTACTATAGAATCGAGCCGGAACGGGCAAATCATCGTAAACTTTTCAAAAACGGTTAATAGAGGAGTCTTGGTCTATCATTCCCGGTTTCCGAGAACTTTGATGATTTGAGTAGGAATCTAGAGCCCCAGCGACCCTTAAACCGTTTTCGTTCAAAAAAATGTAAAAATCGAAGTCACCGAGCATCAATATCGAGCCCTTAGGATCATTTCAGAGCCATAAATTAAGCAATCTTTTAGTTAAAACGTTTTCACGCTTAAGCAAGACTAAACACCAGGTTTTCCGGCCCGTTCAACTATCACCCTCTGGGAAAAGTTGCAATCGGGTTTTTGCGGCTTTGATGTTTGGGCCTCCAACTCAGTGGATTCAATTTTTTTGATCTTTCGGTTTCGACCATTTTGTAGCAAAAGAGCTCAGAAAAACGGTCCACTACAGTGAATCTCCCTAAAACAGCCCTGAAAAGTGCTAGGCCTCGGTTATTGTGGCAGAGGGCGCGACCATGGGAGGCAACTTTTCAAGGTGTATGCGCATTTGTATCGAAGCGTCTGGGAGAAGCTGTGAAGATTTATTGTGGATTTTTGTTTCGCAATTTGTTCTTTGCGTCTTAATTAAACTATTAGTTATCATAAGTTTTCTACCTCATGAGAATTTTAGGAATTACCAGTCCATTTAACAGTATCAAGAAATTGCGGGAACTTTTCAGCCACCCTGTATTTTGTTTGAGGGGGTTTTACCGGGAAAAATTCGGTCCCCTCGCTAACAGAACAGAACCCTTGTAAGCACAGAAAGCGTCTTTGCACATTCACACAAAGCGAGAGAGAGAGAGAGAGAGAGAGAGAGAGAGAGAGAGAGAGAGAGAGAGAGAGGGGCCCAGGGCTTTTTGTTGGGCCAAGAACCGGTAGCGCTTCTCGCCGCGCGCCGGGGATCCGGACCCACGCGCGACACTCGCCACCCCGGTTTGTGGCCCCTGAAATTTGTGTCTCTCTCACTCTCTTTCTCTCTCTCTCTCTCTCTCTCTCTCTTTCTCTCCCTAGTTTTGCAGAGATCCACCCAAAAAGCAAAACATCTGCCGCGGCCGGAAGTCGAACCAGAGGCGATATTGCATCGCGTAAGCGGTTTCGAACAATTTTACAAGCTGAAAAATGCTCTCTGGCTGCCAGTTAGCCGATCCTGAACCTATCAGCAAAAAGAAAGACTGCTGCCGCGCCCGGGGGTTGAACCCGGGTCGTCAGATTGGCAGGCGCCATCACTAACCACTAGGCCACGTTTCTCGGCGGAAAATTTTGCGGAATTTTGGGGGAATCGCCGGTAATCTGTCCCAAAATAATTCTCAATTTTTGCTGGCTAGAATTTTGTAGCCTAGCCGATTTGGGGGAGGATTAGCGCGCGTAATCGATTCCGAAATTTTGCGTGAAAATCGAGGGTTTTAATATTTTTTCAGTTTTTGTTTTGGGTAGCTCGCCAATCTGGCTGCCAGTTGACCGATCTCCATGGTCTAAAATTACCTATCGTAATCGGTTGTGGGCGTCCGCTTCTTTGTCCGCTTTTTGGTCCACTTCCGAGTTTTTGAGTTGTCTGTCTGTCTGTCTGTCTCTCTCTCTCTCGCCAGCTTGTTCACACGCGCTGCCCTCAGCAAATACCGTAGAAACAGGACGGATAATGCCCCCCCCTTGAAAAGACCAAAAATTAGGAAAAAGCCAAGCGCGCGAAACTAGACGTTTTGAGGGGGGTGGCCAGCGAACAGCGATGATAGGCCGGTGAGGACAGAAAAAGTGCACTACAGTGGAGGGAATTCAGACATTCAGACAAACTGACAGACAGACAAACCGAAAAACACAAGAAAATCGAAAAAAAAACGGCGGAAAACGATAATCCAGGTGCAAACAATCTTCGTTTTTCCAATCGATTACGCTAGGAAATCCCAAAAATAGTAGTGATAAAGGTAGACTGGCTGACAGACAGACAGAAAACTGAAAAAAAATCCCCGAAACCCCTCAAAACGGCCATGGTAGTGGATTTTGAGCCGATTACGCTAGGAAACGAGCCAAAAACCCCGGCAAATTGTCGCTGCTAGTCTGCCCGGTCGATTTTGCAGGTGCGAATCTCTGACCTGGCTGCCAGTTTAGGCACTGGGCAAGCTAGCAGAGGCAGTGGCATCCTAAAGGGCAATCTAGCAGCGGTTCTTTGAGCCCAAAACGCAGGTATGCCGGGGCAAATGGTCGCTGCTAGCTTGCCCCGGGATGGTTTTTCGGGTGGGAATGGGTTTTCTGGCGGCCAGTCTGGCGACTGGGCAAGCTAGCGGAGACGATTAGCGGAAATTGTAGCCAGCGCTACCCCTGTTGACGTGTTGCTGTGGGTGTGTGTGTGTATTGTATTGTAGCGTAGCGTAGCGTAGTAGTGTGACGCATCGACAAACACATGCAAATACAAAAGAAAGGCCGGCGCGTTGACTGGCCGCCGTGTTGAAAAGAAGTTAGCCCCCATTTTGGGGGCCCAGGAGGACAGGTTGGGGCCACACGCCGAACTGGTAGCCCCCGCGTCAAGAGGAATGCTGCGGAACCGGAAACCCTTTTCCATGTTTAAAGGATCATTGAAGGCAAAAATCCACAAGAAAACCCGATTTTTCGAGGTTCTTCTCCAATTTTAAAGGACCACTGAAGGCAAAATCCACCTGAAAACCCGATTTTTCGGGGATTTCGCGACTTTTAAAGGGCCATTGAAGGCAACTGGTAGCCCCGCGTCAAGAGGAATGCAGCGGAACCGGACGCCCGGGCAGGCTAGCAGAGATTCATTGAGGAAGGCAAAAGTCGAAATTTTGGTCAAAAAAATCGATTTTTTGTAAATTCTCCATCAAAATTTGCAACGTTTTTACGTTTCAGACTAGTAAAAAATAGTTTACAAACACTTCCGCGTTTTTTTTCAAAATTGGATCCCAAGATCAAAATTTACAGCTGAAAAAGCCACCGGGCCCCGATTTTCGCCAGGTTTTCATCGCTTAATCGATTGAATTTTTATAAGAATGGCGTTTTCTGGGTGCCATTCCCCAAACTGGCATCCAGTCTACCCATTCCGAATTCTCAAATGATCCCTGCCAGCCTGCCCCCTTCGCTTCTAGACGCCGGGGGTGTCATGTCAGCGTGTGAGAATGGCGACCAGTTTCTCGGGGGCGCTTCTTCGTCTTCTGCTACGTGCATCCGGGGTGCAAAGTGTCTCTGCTAGTCTGCCGTCGCTCTCTTTCTCTCTCTCTCGCTCTTTCTCTCCCTCTCTCGCTCTCTCTCCCTCTCTCGCTCTCTCTCTCTCGCTCTCTCTCTCTCTCTCCCTCTCTCTCTCTCCCTCTCTCTCTCTCTCTCTCTGTCTCTCTTCTAAAGAACGGTGGCCCCGCGCGTGGTCCCCAAATATTTGTCGACAATCTGCCGTGTCGGGACCCCGGCGGTGACCAGGCGAGAGAGTGCGAGAGAAAAAGCGCCCCCGCAGCCAGGGCAGGCTAGCCGAAACCATTTGGGAGGTGGCAATCGGTAAACTGACTGCCAAATCGCCCAACGGTCAGATTGCAGAGAGGATTTTCATTGCGTAATCGGATAGGCACCCTGATTTTGCGGCTTTTGGCGGCTTTTGATAACGTAATCGAATCCTCTCCCCCGGGCAGGCTAGCGGCGACCATTTAGGAGGTGGGAATCCCTGGGCTGGCTGCCAGCTCGCCCAATGGCATGCTCATCATAAAAAATGCGGGCTGCTGAATCGATCACGGCAGGAAAAATCGGGTGTCACGCCAAACGGGCGCTGCTCGCCTGCCGTGCGCGATTTTTGGACGATTTTTAGAAGTGGAACGGTTTCACTGGGTGCCAGTTTGGCTGGCGGGCCCTTTCAAAGCGCGTTTCGAGGCCAAGCCACGCCCCCCGGTCGGGGTGTCACCCTCCCTTGAAACTTTCCGGGGGTAAGCTAGCAGAGATCATCGCGCAAGCTATCGTTTTCAAGGTTTAGTGTGGTTTCCTAGTTTTTGATGGCTAGAAACTTATCAAAAATATTTTTAAAAATTTTCAAAACTCGAAATTTAGAGCTTTTTTGTCGTTTTTCATGCATTTTTCACCAAAAAGTCAAAATTTTTGGATTTTTTTTTACATTTTTTAGGGCTAAAAACTCTGTAAAATGCTATAAAAATGGTTTGGATTTTGGTATATGGCGATAGAGACTGATAAATCAACCCCCGCTAGCAGAACAGAACCGAATGGCGTGTGTTCCGGATGTCACATTGTCATTTTTTTTGCTGATTGTCGATGGGGGGAGCGTTTCCGATGTCAGTCTGTCAGTCAATCTGTCTGTCTGTCTCTCTCTCTCTCTGTCTGTCTCTCTCTCTCTCCCCTCCCTAGACTCCGCCCCCTTTTTCCGCTTGTCCGCATCCGTCCCCCCCCTTTGTAGTATAAAAGGGCCCTCTTCTGCCCAGATGCCAGGCAACTTCTCACCTCCTCCCCCCAATTCGAAACGACCATGCTTCGACTCAGCTCCGCTCTGTGGGTTTGGCGATTATTTTTGACTTCAGCGCTCCTTTAAAAGCTTAAAATCGTGGAGTTTGGCGTTTTCTCGCTTCACGGCCCCTTTAAAGCCGGTGAGATGGCATTTTCCTTGTGGATCAGCCTTCAATGGCCCTTTAGAAGCGAAAAACCAGCATTTTTCTTGTGGATTTACCTTCGGCGCTCCTTTAAACGCTCAAAAACTAAGAAACACGATTTTTTTTGTGTTTTTCGACTTTTAAAGGGCCAATGAAGGCAAAAATCCATAAGAAAATCCGATTTTCGGGCTTTCTCAACTTTTAAAGGGCCATTGAAGGCAAAAAAATCCATAAGAAAACCCGGTTTTTCGGGGGTTTACCACTTTTAAAGAACCATTCAAGGCAAAAATCCATAGGAAAACCCGATTTTCGGGGGTTTTTTTCCACGTTTAAAGGCCCGTTGAAGGCAAAGCGGCGACGATTTTGACGTGATTTTTTGCAGACTGTGCACGCTGCTGGCCATCGGTCAATGCCAAGTGCCCGCGGCGGCGAATTGGCCCTTCTACGGGCGATACTTCTCCCCGGCCAAGCCACTCATCACCGAGGGTGTCGCACCGCTTGCCGCACCCGTGGTAAGCCCATTACATCGCGTAATCGCTTCGAAAGCAGGTGTTGAAAGCGGTAGCTCCCTTCCTGGCAGCCAGTTAACCTATTTTGAGCGATTGAAGCAAAAAGCAAAAAGTTTGCCGCGGCCGGGAGTCGAACCCGAGACCCTCAATAACAGCGCGTAATCGGTTCGGAACCAAGTTTTAAATTTTGCGACGTGCTTCCTGGCAGCCAGTTAACCTATTTTGAGAGATTGAAGCAAAAAGCAAAACATTTGCCGCGGCCGGGAGTCGAACCCGGGTCGTCAGATTGACAGGCGCGGCCACTAACCATTTGGCCACGATATTCGGCGCTAGATTTTTGGAAAATCAATTTTTTTTTTCTGGCCAAATCTCGCAGCTGGCACGCCCCCTTAAAATGGGCAAACTGGCAGCCATACTTGAGCAATTCTAAAGGGAGCGTGACAGCTAGAGCTTTCAACCTTGCCGCGATACTTGTGGAAATGAAGGCAAACGAGCCGAGATTGTTGAGGAAACGCCTTTTTCAGCTAGCCGCCCCAGCCCCGGTGTTCGCGGCCCCACCCCCGGCGCCTCTATTCGCCCCGGCCCAGGTCCCGGTCCTCGCCCCGCCCGCACCACTCGTAAGTCAAATTACATAGCGTAATTCGTTCCCAAATTCGCTCTGCTAGCTCGCGCCCGTCAATCTGGCCGCCAGTCTAGCTATTCCAAGCAAAAAAAAAATCGATTTTGGCATGCTGGCAGAGACCATTTGGGAGGGACCTGAATTTCCGAGACAATAGCGGCATTCATGGCGTAATCGATTCCCAAATGGTCTCTGCTAGCTGCCAACGTCCAATCTGCTTGCCAAAATAGCTATTCCAAGCCAAAAATCCAACCTGGGCCGGTTGGCAGAGACCATTTCGGAGTGAACCTGAATTTTCGAGCCATTTTCATGGCGTAATCGGCTCAAAAGTGCAAATAATTTTCAATCAATAATGGCCCAATTTCAGTTGGCCCCTCCGGCGCCAGTGTTCGCGGCCCCGCCCCCTGCCCCGGTCTTCGCCGCCCCCGCACCAATCGTCAGTTTTTTTCGAGCACATCCACTTACGCCAGGGAATTCGAACCCGCGCAAAATCGCGATTTTTCGGGTTTTTTTTGGAGTATCGGATTCTTTGCTAGGCAGCTCAAGTCCTATTGAGGTTTTTAAAGCACCAATTTTGCTCTGTGATCAGTTACGCCCGGAAATTGGCCAGAAAACGGGCAACCGGCAGGTGATCACTGCTAGATTGCCGCCAGCAGCCATCGATTGGTGCTGGCAATGCCAGCGATCGCTGGCTGGCTGCCAGTTTAGCGAAACAATCTCCGATGGGCATGCTAGCAGCGGCGCTTTGCGGAATTTTTCCAAATTTCCCATTTTTCAGCTGGCCGCCCCGGCCGCGCCATTCCCGGGAGTTCCGGTCGCCCAGCTGCCCCCGGCACCCGTTCCGCTCCGTAAGTATTCACGCGGAATTCCATAGCGTAATAGTGATTTCATGGCGTAATCGATTAAACCCCGGGAATTTCAACGGGTAATCGATCGATTTTCGGGCAATTTTGCGGGTTTAAAACGATTTTATAGGGTAAAAAGTCTCAGGAATACGGTAGTGAGGTCAGAATTTAAAAATTCACCGATTCTGGCTGACAAACTATGGATTTTTGCCTTGCCGGCACCTTTAAAAGGCGAAAATCGTCAATTTGAGCTCTGGAAAAGCGGCCAAAATTCTAAAAATACAAACTACAAAAGCAAATTTTCAAATTTTCAGCAGCCCTTAGCCCGTGCGGAGGGCCCGCCTGCGCCCCGCCCCCACCCCCGCCAATGTACGCCCCCATCCCCGCTCCAGTCGTGAGTGCTTTTCCCCAGCAAATTGCCTCTGCTAGCCGCCCAAAATTTGGGAACACCCAAACTTTCCATCCGCCTTTAAAATGCGCCCGCTTTTCAGCTGGCCGCGCCGGTGCTGCCCGCGCCGCGCCCGATCCTCGCCGCCCCGGCCCCAGTTCTGGCTGCCCCGGCCCCTCTCGTGAGTTCAATGGCCCTTTAAAACCCGCAAATGGTCTCTGCTAGCCTGTCCCGGCCAAACTGGCACACACACTACCGATCGGCATCAGAAAACCCGTTCCAGGCGCTAGTAGGCAGGCTAGCAGCGACCATTTGCTGGGTCCATGAATTTTTATGGGATTTCCATGTCGTAATCGGCTAAATCTCGCGCTTTTGTTTCTCATTAAACCGGGAATAGCTTTTCTGACCGGCAAACGATAGCGAAAAGCGAAGGAATCGACATTTCGAGCATTTCGAATTTCATGGCGTAATCGAATGGGAAATCGGCGGCTTTAACTGGATTTCTGTAGTTTAAAAAGTGGCCCCGATGTAGAATTTTACGAGGAATCCGAATTTGTCTTCAAAATTGCAAAATTTCAAAGTTTTTGTGACCAAAACGCAAAAATTTCACAAATTTCATACCGTAATCGAATGGAAATCGGGGTTTTGGTTAAATTTCCGGGATTTAAAAGACGTTTCCGGGCCAGCATTTGATGAGGATTCCAAATTCGAGTGAAATTTCACGCAAAATCGAGAAAAAAATCCTAAAATATCAAAAAATTCAGTTTGCGGCCCCATTGATGGCCCCGCCCCCGCGGCCCGCTTTCTACCCGGCGGCCCACCTGGTTCGAAAATAATTTTAGACACCACTTATAAAGCACATATATTAATCCAGAAAAAAAAACCGAAATTTCGAAAAATAACCCCCAAAAATTACTGTAAATTTTTTTTTAAAACCTAAAAAATTCACGAAAAAATGCGACAAAAAACTTTTAGGCGGCCCCGATCCCGGTGCCAGCCCCTCTTGCCGCCCCGCTGCTGCCCCCAGTGCCGGTGAGTGTGTTGTGGCCATTCCGCAAAGCGTCTCTGCTGGCTCGCCTCGTCCTCTCGAGACCCTAGACCCGAATAACATCGCGTAATCGTTCCAAAAATGTTTTTTAGCCACTCAAATCTACTTCCTGGCCGCCAGTTGACCTATTCTGAAAATTTTAAGCAGAAAGCAAAAACCCTGCCGCGGCGGGGAATCGAACCCGAGACCCGAATAACATCGCGTAATCAGTTTAAAAATGTTCTTTTTGGCCACTCAAATCTCCTTTTTGGCTGCCAGTTAGCCCATTCTGAACGCTTGGGGCAAAAAGCAAAAAGTCTGCCGCGCCGGGGAGTCGAACCCGGGCCGTCAGATTGACAGGCGAGGCCACTAACCACTTGGCCACGGGCTCCGTGCTCAAGTTTTGTTGGAAAACCAAATTTTCTTGGCTTTTCTTCATTCTTTCTGCTTCTAAATCTGTCGCTGTCACGCCCCTTTGAAAACCGGGCAACTGGCAGGGGTTCTTGAGGAATTCTAAAGGGAGCGTGACAGCCAGGCCAGGGCTCTGGAAATTGCCGAGATTCTTGAGGAAGTCCAGAGGCAAACGAGCAGAGATACTTTGCAAATTCTAAAGGCAGCGTGACAGCCAATAACTTTAATTTTCAGCTGGCCGCCCCCGCCTTCGCCCCGGCCTTCGCCCCGGCCCCCCCTCCTCGCCCCAGCCCCTGTTGTGAGTTTTTCTGCCGGATCCCGGGCGCGATTCCCCAAATTGCCTCTGCTGGCTTGCCATTGGCCGGACTGGCCGCCAGCCCATCGATTCCGACCCTGAAAATCCTGCTGGGCCAGCTAGCAGAGACCATTTGCCCGAGGTCCCTGATTTTTGGCGCCGTTTTCGTGTCGTAATCGATTGGGCGGCCGATTTTGGTGGGGCTGACGATCGGTATCGCTTTCCTGGCTAGCAAGCAGCAATCCGACGCAGAGAAATCGGGTTTTGGAGGGTTTTGAATTACATGTCGTAATCGATTGGGAATTCGGTAATTTCGCTCGAATTTAACGATTTAAAAACTGTTTCCAGTGGAGTTTTTGATGAGGATTCCAAATCCGATTCTAGAGTTGAGAAATTCCAAGGTTTTTGGCTTAAAATTCCGGAATTTACACAATTACATGTCGTAATCGATTGGGAAATCGTGATTTCGCTTGATTTTAACGTTTTAAACGATTTAAAATTGATCCCTGGGTATATTTTCATGAGGATTCCGAATATGCCGTCAGAATTGAAAAATTCCGCAAATGAACCCTGCTAGCCGCCCTAAAATGCCGATTTCCAGGTGCCGGCCTATGCTCCATTCGCGCGAGCAGCCGTCTTCATCGGCGCCAACAAGCAGAAGAAGCTGTAGAGAGGCAGAGAGAGTGAGAGAGAGCGAGAGAGAGCGAGAGAGATCCCCCTCTCGAGCTCCGTGTCTGTATATACCGTCTTTGATTGCTATTTCGTGACCCGCCAGGTCCCCCCGCCTCATTTTTAATCGTATTTTTGTTGATAAAGTTAATATATTGATTTTCGCCGCCGGAATCGCTTAACTGGCTGCCAACAGGGCAATTGGCACCCATCCTTTAAGCAGGAAATTTTTTTATAACAAAAAAAATCCAAAAACCAGAAAAATGAAAATTTGAATTTTTTGTACTTTGAGGCTCCTCAGAATCGGGGTTACTGTAGCCAATATTTTCGGCTCTGATAGAGTTAGCTTTACGCTATCAAATCGTATATATCACTCCGCTACAGTACCCCCAGCCGTTCAGAGGAATCAAGCGGAAAATGGAAAAATCGGATTGTCGATGTTTTGGCGCAGGCACAACTTTTTGGGCTTCACAATTTAAAATCTAATTTTTGTCGTAAGCGCCAAACTGACATCCAGATCACCTAAAAATAACCATTTAATTAGCTACAGTAGACCTAGGCGTCAAAAGGAACGCTCGGAAAAGCTAAAAAAAGTACATTTTCCGATTTCCGAAATAGGCGTTTTGACGCACGAATTTTGTCCGGTGATCAATTACACGCAGCTGCCAGCAACACCCATTTATTCACCA
This sequence comes from Mesorhabditis spiculigera, assembly GCA_958295435.1. Classification (NCBI taxonomy): domain Eukaryota; kingdom Metazoa; phylum Nematoda; class Chromadorea; order Rhabditida; family Rhabditidae; genus Mesorhabditis; species Mesorhabditis spiculigera. The sequence continues at coordinate 1,302,950 of CATQJA010002707.1, forward strand.
CAAAAAAAACAAAAACGAAAAACAACACACAAAAACACACTGGAGACCAAATTCGGGGGAGGGGGTAGGAGTCCTTGGAAAGAGGAAAAACGCCCCGCGGCCGTAAAATCGCGCCCCAACACCCAAGCGGGCCCAAATTTTCGGAGGCTGTAGTTTGTCGGGCAGTACAGGGCTGGGCAAAATTTCGCCGAAATTGGGTGCCGGGAAGGGGAGTTACAAGCCGGCGGAGATTTCGGGTACCCGGGGGGCTAGAGAGCGCGAGAGTGCGACAGGGAGAGGGGCAGAGACGCAGACAGGGGGCCGCAAGGATGGACTGTCAGACAGATGGACGGGCAGACAGGCGAGAGAGAGGGAATAGTGGAGAGGGGCAGAGAGAGCGAGAGAAAGAGAGAAATGGGGGTGTTAGGTGGCCTTCAGCTTGCCGGCCGGCTTCTTCCGGTTGGTGGGGGCGGATTTCGGCTCGGCGTTCGGTTCGTTGGCTGCCAGTTTGTCGGGCGTCGGCGAGCCGTTCGACGTCTGGCCGGGTTTCCGCACGTAGTAGGCGTTGTAGAAGAAGTGGCCGAACAGCAGCACGTAGCTCAACTCCATCAGCAGGCAGATCGTGAACTGGGGGAACTGGACGGCACGGTGGCAACCTGCAAATGGCCACTGCTCGTTTGCCCCGAAGGATCAGCGCTGTCACACTCCCTTTAAAATCGAAAAATATTTTTGCAAAAAAAAATGTAGAAAATTTTGGTTTTTTGGGGTAACTAGCAGGGGTTCTTTGTGGAATCCTGAATTTTCACTGCTAGTCCGCCTAACTGCCTGCCAGTTTATCGATTCCCACTCCCCAAATGGTCACTGCTAGCTTGCCCTCTTCGAAAATCCTCTGTCACGCTTCCTTTAACATCGAAAAACGGAAATTTCGCGATTTTCCGGGGTAACTAGCAGGGGTGCTTTGCGGAAAAGGGGGGCGTGACCTTACCGTCATATTTCCAGAGCCAATACGCGTAGCCCTGGGTGCCGATCGAGAAGATGAACTGGGCAATCTGGGCGCTCGTCAGCGAGGGGGCCACCCATGAAGGCACATGGAGGCGCGCCGCGCGCATGAAGTAGTATCTGAAAATATCCCTCACTTCAGTGGCCCTTTAAAATCCAAAAATTTTATTTTAAAGGGGCATACAAGGCAAAAAGGGGCGTGGTTTCGAGGTAGTGCCGAGCCTTCAATGGGCCTTTAAGACGTCAAAAGTTGTTTTTAAAAGGGGCAGGCAAGGCAAAAAGGGGCGTGGTTTCGAGGGAGCGCCTTCCACGGCCCTTTAAAATCGAAAATGCTGTTTTGAGCGAACCGGAAAGTCAAAATCCATAGCCCCAGGCTGCAATTTTGTCTTCAATGGCCCTTTAAAACCGAAAATGCTGTTTTGAAGGAACCGGAAAGTCAAAATCGCCAAACTGACATTCAAGTTACAATTTCGCCATCTAAAAATCATCGGGGCAAGCTAGCCGAGGCCATTTGCGCGCGGCTGCTCGTTTTTGCGGAAAGAAACGCTGCCAGCTCGCCATGGCAATATCAAAAGGCATCCGCGGGCTTGCCATCCGCTTAGCTGGCTGCCAGTTCATCGATTCCCACTTCCCAAATGGCCTCGGCTAGCCTGCCCTCCCCGAAAATGTGCCCAAAACGCGCCGTACGTGTACATGACGGAGTGGATGGCAAAGTTGACGAGGCCAATGTAGAGGTGGATGCCCTTCATCGTCTCGTACGTCCAGCAGCAGTAGTTCATCGTCAGAATGTGGTGGTACCTGAAGAAATAGGGTATAAATCGGTTTAAAGGGCCCGGGAAGGCAAATCCATAAGCTGCGGACACGCGCATTGCCTTCAACGGGCCTTTAAAATGGGGGAGAATTTGAATTCTAAAAGGACCAAGCTGTTAACTGGCTGGCGGTTTGCCGATTCCACCAATTTTTGTGGGTTTAAAGGGCCTCGCAAGGCAAACTCCACCGAACATATGGGCCGATTTTTGGCTTCAATGGGCCTTTAAACTCGGCGAAATTTAATTCTAAAGGGATCAAGTCACTACCTGGCCGCCAGTTTGCCAAATTTACTACTTTTCCAGGTTTCAATGGAGCGTGACAGATCAAAAAACTCGGCGTTGATCCAGCGCAACCGTACCCACCCACCCCCCACAAACGCACCAGTGCAAAAAGATGAGCGGTCGCTTGCGGAGGACGATGAACAGCGTGTCGCCAAACTCGACGACCTTGCTGACGACGAACAACACCTGGTAGTAGCCGGCCCACGAACGGAACACCCGCGTACGGTACGGCTCGCAGAAAACGGCTGCAAAACGCGAAATCAACATTTTTTGGATTGGGCTGTGTGGCTTGGATGCCAGTTTGGCCGATGAGGCCATCAAAACAAGGCCACTCCTCCATTTAACGGGCCAGTGAAGGCAAAAGGGCCACAATCTCGGCTTTTCGTGTTTGGGGCGCTTTAAGACGAGGTTCCGGGAGGATAAGGTAGCCGAAAATTTTGCCTCTCCAAGAACTCGATCTCCTCTATCTAATGATGGTCATACCTCCGTTACAGTACTCCTAGCCGTCAAGCGGAATGGCGCGGAAAATTGAAAAAAAAATCGAGGTTTCGTGATTTTCGCAGCGGCATAACTTTTTGTAGTTTGGAGTTAAAGCTTTCTTTTTTGCGCCAATCTCTAAACTGGCATCCAGGTCACCATATTTGCAGCTTAAATCGGCTACAGTACCCCCGCGGCGTCAAGAGGAATGGCGCGGAAAATCGGAATTTCACGAGTTCAAGGTGGCCCAACTTTTTGTAGTTTGTAGTTAAAGCTGTGTTTTTCACACCAATCGCTAAACTGACATGCACATCACCAAATATGTGGCTAAATCGGTTACAGTACCCCCGCGGCGTCAAGAGGAATGGCGCGGAAAATCGGAATTTCACGATTTCTCGAGGTGGCCCCACTTTTTGTAGTTTGGCGTTAAAGCTTTGTTTTTGTGCACCAATCGCCAAACTGGCATATAATTGTCAAAAATCATTGTAAATTGGCTCCTGTGAAAAGGAATGGCGGGAAATATCGCTAAAAATTGAAAGAAGCGTACAGCTGAGGCCGTTCCGCTGCACATCCTCCCACGTGGCCACGCCCACCACCCAGAAGCCGACGGCGCTGAAGATGGCCAACCCCAGATTCCACACGGCCAGCAGACCCGTCAACTGCAATTGAACGTCATTTTTTAAGGGGGTGGAACATCAGGAAAAGCCGCGCCATTCCAGCGCGTAATCCATCCGCAAATGGTCTCTGCTAAGTGCTTTTACAGTCGGGTAACTTAGCAGGAATTATTTAGGAAGCTTAGGAACTAATTAGTCTAAAATTCGGCACCGAAACCGTGGCCAAGTGGCTAGTGGCCCCGCCTACTAATCTGACGACCCGGGTTCGACTCGCGGGCGCGGTAAAGTTTTTGCTTTTTGGTTGAAAATTTCAGAATCGTGTAACTGGCTACCAGAAAATACACTTCCGCTTTGAAAAACAATTTGAAACCGATTACGCGACGTTATTAGCTACCAATCCGACGACCCGGGTTCGACTCCCGGGACCTACACGCCTTTTAGTTTTTGCTCCAAACTCTTAGAATCGACTAACTGGCAGCCAGTAGATCGGCTGCTAGTTTCAAAACCCTATTTTAAACCGATTACACAACGTTATTAAAGCCACGGGTTCGACTCCCCGCCGCGGCAGACTTTTTGGTTGTTGATTTTTAACTTTTTAGGGGCTACCGGACACGCTCTGGCAGCCAGATGAGCTACTGGTCGGCTAAAAACCCCACTCCCACCCCGTTAAAGGGCCATTGAAGGCAAAATGCTGACGGGGGTACCTGAAAGGGGCGTCGCCGGGCCATGATCTTCTGAATGGAGAAGATGGCGACGAGGTAGATGACCGTCGAGATGAGGCCAAAATAGCGGGCACGGCGCATGAAGCTGATCGAGCGGCTCATACGGAATGTCGACGCGTTCATCGACAGATCCCAGAAGTCGACGCCGAAGCGGTACGTCTCCGAGGCGGCAGACTGCTAATAGGCGATCAAATGGTCTCTGCTAGTCTGCCTCTAGTCTAACTGGCAGCCAGTTAGACGATTCGCACTGTTAAGAAATTTTCAGGCAAGCTAGCAGAGACCATTTGTGGGTAGCTGGTTTTTGAGCCAAGAATCACTGCTAGCTCGCCGTTAGAGCCTCAAATTGTCTCTGCTAGTTAGCCTCTACCCTAACTGACAGCCAGTTAATCGATTCCCATTCCCCAAATGGCCGCTGCTAGCCTGCCCACTACAGAAACATCGGATATCCCTCTCCCTTTAAGACCAAAACCGGGGCTAACGAGCAGGGATTCTTTGGGGGGATCCTCAATTGCCTCTGCCAGCTTGCCAACCGCTTAGCTGGCAGCCGGTGGAGCTATTGCGGAAAACAAAGCAACGCTGCTAGCATGCCGGCTAGGCCACGCCCCCTTTCCACACTGTTACCTTCACTTGAATTTGAATTTTTGGCCTAATTTGAATTTTTGAGTTTTCAGAAAGCTTAAAACCAACCAAGACCATCTCTGAAGCCATCGGCGGTGGAGAATGAATTTTTAGGAAGCTTTTTTCTACGGGTTTTGGCACGCCGGAAATCCTATCCTATAAGCGAGAAAAGTATGTTTGTTTTCTGTAATGACGATTTCTCGGCCGTCAGGCCGAATTTCGCGCTGATTTTTGGCATGGAGGCGGAGAAATGCATTTGCCAAACACGCATTTTTTTGTTTTCCGAAATTCTTTGATTTAACAATTTTACAAGCAAAATAGTAAAAATCCTTAACAAAATGGGCGCCGAGCCGTGGTGTTCGGGGCATAACTCGATTCGCATTTGGAATTTCGGGCTGAAATTTGGACCACTTATGTATTCAATAGTGGGGATCACGCGCATCTTATTATCTTTACAAATTTTCTGCAGATTCAGACTCAAAAACTTAATTTTGTAAAGTGACCAGAAGGCATCCCTCTGGGAGCATCGGCCGCCCTTTCCTTTGTCCCCTCCCCTCCCCAGGGCAGAAGAGGCCTTTCCCACCGGTCGTTGGCATCTGCCCCGTGGTGTAGTGGATTTGCGCCCGGTCTACCACCCGTATGGTCGTGGGTTCGAATCCTGGGCAAATACAACTTTTTGCTTTTTGGTAGTTTAGCAACAAAACATATTTCTAGGCTCTCGGTGTGCGAGGTTTAGGCCTGGCCCTCGCTCTAGCGCCGCAGGCCCAAGGGAAGGTCCTTCACCCAGGCTCTCGCGCCGCAGGCCAATGATGGGTCCTTGATCTGGGCTCTTGCGCCGCAGGCCAAATCCCCGAGGAAAAACCAGTAACTAGCGCCGCAGGCTCAAAGATTCTAGCGGAACGCTGGCTCTAGCGCCGCAGGCCAAAGAATGGCGCCATTACTCAGGTTCTTGCGCCGCAGGCTAAAAGAAGAAGGTATTCAAATTCATGATTCCTGGACGGGGCCCAGTGGAAAATGGCCGCGAAGCGGTCTTTTTCCACTGGTGATGCAAATGATTTGGAGTCAAAGTTTGCAGTTTGTAGTCCGGGGCGGAGGGAGGGAGAGAGCGACGTAAAGACCGCCAGAATTCAATAATTCCCCACCTCAATCAAATTCGAAATCCGTGGCCAAGTGGTTAGTGACGGCGCCTATGGATCTGATGACCCGGGTTCGACCCCCCGGCGCGCCAGACCTTTTGATTTTTGCTCAAACCCTTCTAATAGACAAATTGGCAGCCAGGAAGCAGATTTGAGTGAGCACAAAACAATTTTTGAATCGATTACGCGAGGTTGTTCGGGCCTCGGGTTCGACGCCCCGCCGCGGCAGGGGTTTTGCTTTTTGCCTCAAACTTTCAGAATATGGCAACTGGCAGCCAGTCAGCCGGATATAGCCAGAAAAACCAGAAAACCGAAGAAACCATGTCGAAAACCCCACAAAAATGACGTCGAAGGTTTGGCCAAAAATCGGGGCTTTTTGCGATCTGTTTTGAAAGTAATGTGTCTTTTTTCTGCGTGTAGTCTTTCACGATCTGAAGCTTCGATGGCCGGCAACAATCGATTACGCAATGTTAATCTTGCCGAATAAAACGCATGGCCCTGACGAATGGAGCGAGAGAGAGAGAGAGAGAGAGAGAGACAGACAGATAGATAGATACGCCAATAGTGCGCTCGTAGTTTGTATCATTGCGCTAACATCTGCCTGGCTCGGCAATCCAGGTCAGTCGACAATCACAGTTGGTTTCACTACTTCTACTTCTACTTGGCCTTTCCCATCTCTCCCTCTCTCTCTCTCTCTCTCTCTCTCTCTCTCTCTGTCTCTCGCCCATCCTAAACCCCAATATTTCCAGCCGAATCTAAGATGCCTGCAGCTGAACAGCGTCGATTCGCCTACCTGAAATTGAGTACGGACCAGCAACGTCATGTCCATCGCCATCTTTCATTTGGACTCAAAGCTGCTCTGCGGTACATCGCCAAGGTTTGTCCCTCTCGTTCTCGCTTCCTGGCAGCCAGACGGCCGATTCTGAGAGTTTGGAGCAAAAAGCAAAAACTCTGCCGCGGCCGGGAGTCGAACCTGGGTCGTTAGGTTGGCATGCAAGGTCGCTAGCCACTTGGCCACCGGTTTCACAGCTGATTTTTCCGATATCTCCATAACCCGCACTACTCTAGAGCAGTCGTAATCAGACCAGCCGCCTACAGCGACTTTGCCGCTGCAAGCGGCTGGACTGCGGGCCACCCCCTGCACTCCCTGCCCCTCGCCGAAACGTTTTTGTCGAGTTTTGGGGGTTAATGACCGAGCTCTGTCCGAATCCGAACAGACCTAAGCCATAGCTCGTATTTGCAGCACTTTTCATCCGCCGCCCACCCGGCCCCCCAATTCCTTCTCGACGGCTACTTCAACGAAATTGACGTTGACGTCGACAGCCTGACGTTCCTGGTAAGGTTTTAATGTGGATCAGATGTTGATGGGCTGCAACGTGCTGCCTGGTTGCCAGTTAGTCGATTCTAAGAGTTTTATCCAGAAAGCAAACCATTTCCCGCGGCGGGGGAGTCGAACCCGAGGCGTCAGATTGGTAGTCCTAATAACGTCGCGTAATCGATTTGAAATACTATTTTAAAAGCTGAAATGCGCTTTTTGGTAGCCAGTCAAACGATTCTGAGAGCTTCAACCAAAAAGCAAAAAGCCGCCGCGGCGGGGCGTCGAACCCGGGTCGTCAGATTGGCAGGCGGGACTGCTAACCACTTGGCCACGGCTTTCGACGCCAATTTCTGCCTAGTTAGTTTCTAAGCTTCCTAAATGATTTCTGCTACGTCGTCCGACTGAAAAAGCACCTAGCAGAGACGATTTTCGAATGGCAGGCAATAAGCAAGAAACTTGCCGCGGCGGGGAGTCGAACCCGGGTCGTCAGATTGGCAGCCCGGGCCACTAGCCACTTGGCCACGGGTTTCGGCGTCAACTCTTTGGAGCCAAATCATTACTGCTATTGAAATTACTGCGAAAAAAACCGACGTTGCTTCAGCCAGTGACTGTGGACGGAGGTCCGTGGTCTGATGTCCAGATCAGTGTCGCGAATTCGTCACGATGGTGGGACAACTCCCCAGAATTGGACCATGTCAGCATTACCTTTTATATTCGCCTTCAACCAAATCGATTCTGTTCCGGCATCGAATTGTCCGATTGGTAGGTCTCTCTCTCTCTCTTACTCTCTCTCGCTCTCTTTCCCTCTCTCTCACTCTCTTTTTTTCTCTATCACTCTCTTTTTCCCTCTCTCTCTCTCTCTCTCTCTCTCTCTCTCTCTCTCTCTCTCTCTCTCTCTCTCTCTCTTTCCCTCTCTCTCACTCTCTTTTTTCTCTCTCTCTCCCTCTCCCCCTTCTCTCTTTCTCGCTCTCTCTCTTTCTATCTCTTTCCCTCTCTCCCTCCCTCTCCCTCTCTCTCCCTCTCCCTCTCTCTCCCTCTCCCCCTCCCTCTCTCTTTCTCTCTCTCTCTCTCTCTCGAACCCTCACTCAGACAATCGGCATTTTGTTGCAGGAACGACTACACGACGCGCGACCCGTTAACGCTGGTCCCAACAAGGTAAGGTGGTACTAGCTTATGATGGGAATTCCCACGCTGGCAACGAGACAATAGATTATGGCCGGCAGCGAGAGAATATAGACTACAACATCCAGACTACGAAAGGGGCTCCCAGGCACGCTGCCCGGGTTCGGCCCCCGGCCCAGGCGTATCCTTTCGTGTTTTGAATTTTGGGCTGGATCTCGGCGTGATTGGCTAAACTGACAGCCAGACTACAGACTACAACCATCGGTTTCGTCTAGGGAGACCTCAGCGGGCGTGACGGCGTACCCGTATTCGAAAAACTTTCGCATCGTCGACAAGCTGACGAGGTGGATGAAGATGCGCCAAGTGAGCGTCTCGATCGATCCGTCACTTTGTTATCCAATCCAGGTTTTGTCCTATATTTATTTTTTGCCATTCAAATGGGTTCGGTGGCCCCTCATGAAAAACGGTGATTCGTTGCCGAAAATACGTAAAATATTTGCGTAAAACCGAAAATTCTCGGGGTTTTTCGGTGAAGTGGCAGGAATTCATTTAAACCTGGCTGATACCTTTTGGCGCCGTAGGGAAAAGTGGGCGCAAAATCTCCGGATAAACCTCAGTGACCAGCACCGCAGGCTCAAAGATTCTAGCGCATTTCTGGCGCTGGAGCCGCAGGCCAAAGAATGGCTCCTTGACCCGGTGGGTTCGGCGCCACAGGCTTCAGAGAAATGAAGGGGAGGAGGATCAATCGTTTATTGAGCGCTTCAGATGCTGCCCGATGGATTTGGCGAGCTGAACATCTTCTGGCGACGCAATTTTGCGATCAGCGAGACCTTCGACGAGGAAATTTCGGGCGATTCGCGGTGAGTGAGAGAGAGAGAGATAGAAAGAGACAGAGAGAGCGAGAGAGAGATAGAGAGAGAGAGGGAGAGAGAGAGAGAGAGAGAGAGAGAGAGAGAGAGCGAGCGAGAGAGAGACAGAGATAGAGAAGGAAAGAGAGCGAGAGGGAGGGAGAGAGAGGGAGAGAGTAAGAGTGAGAGAGATGTCGCCATTCGCCCTTTTGGCTTTCGTTCTAACGGTTAAAGGCCCTTTCAGGGAGATCAGTCTGGTTTGTTCGATGCCGAGGGATACGTGTCCGGATCAGGCGACAATTAGAGGGTTTTTTTTCGAGTTGCCACCTGCTGAATTTCTGGAAGCGTTGAAAGATGCAGTGGATCAGGTAAGCTGTTTCTCTCTCTCTCGCTCTCTCTCTCTCTCTATCGCTCGCTCTCTATCTCTCTCCCACATTCGCCTTACTGGCTGTCAGATAACCGATGCCGCGCGTTTTATCCAAACAGCAAAAGACTCACCACGGCCGGGCTTCGAACCCGGGTCACCAGATTGGTAGCCGCGGACACTAGCCACTAGGCCATGGTCTTGCACGCGGATTTTTTCGCGAAATCGGTTTCTGGGTGAATCTTCATATGGCCGAATTTTCATTTCGCCGAATGTTCATTTCGCCGAATTACGTATGGAAATCTATGTTGGAGACCTTGGAATTTACAATATTTTGCTCCGCCTGCCATATGATTTTGTCGGAGCATCAAGAAGATAACTTTACTTTCGTTGAAAACAGCGGCACTGATGTTTGCTTCGGCCTATTCCTGAAGAAGAGGCCAGCTGAGCTATATTTTATTGTTCGCTAGATAACGGGCTACGAAAAACCGGCCGAATGTAGTTTTGTGCAATAAACTTTAGACGAAATACACATTCGGCGAAATGAAAATTCGGCGATATGAAAATTCGGCGAAATGAATGTAAATCCGATTTCTGTGCGCTCCACAGAATCAATTCTATTTTCAGTTGATCAACACTCCATTCCTCCGCTTCACGCAATGCTATTCGAAAGTGAATGATTGTCTCGAATCCGTTTCAATTATTCCACAACTCGTCCATCATATTCTTCAATCTGTAAGTCGACAAATCGATCGATTGTCGGTATTCTACAGTATTCACCACTCTCTCTCCCAGTCTCTCTCTCTCTCTCTCTCTCTCTCTCATTCTCTGTCACTCTCTTTTTCTTTCAGCCTCTCCCATCAACCCCTGAACTTCGTCGTCTCGTCATTATTGATGTGAAGCTACAATTGCCAGAATGGCCGATGGTAGTTGGAAAGGTATAAGCACTTGAAGTTAGAAACGAAGACAACGATCTCCCCTAGGAAAGAAGAACTCGGATAACATCGAGTAATTGGTTGAAAATGCGTTTTTAAAGGGTGGGACCGGCTTCCTGGCGGCCAGTTAGCCGATTCTGAGATTTTCAAGCAAAAAGCAAAACTTCTGCCGCGGCCGGGAGTCGAACCCGGGTCACCAGATTGGTAGGCACGGCTACTAACCACTTGGCCATCGGTTCCGACCCTGGCTTTTCGTTTTTCTAACTTTTTTTTACTTCCAGGATGCCAGAAAACGATTGGCAGACGCGGAAGAAGAGCTGATGACAAAATTGGGGGAGATGATGAATAGGATGGACATTCACTTCACAACCCAATTATATCAATTGATGTATCCACTGGGAGATGAATCGAACGAACAATATCAATCAACTGGAATACACGCAATTATTGCACAGAATTACACTTCCAAGAAGCAGCTCATCCACGAGGTATTTTCATCAAAGAATCTCTGCTAGATTGCCCCCTCCCTTCCTCAAAGAATCTCTGCTAGATTGCCCCCTCCCTTCCTCAAAGAATCTCTGCTAGATTGCCCCCTCCCTTCGTCAAATAATCTCTGCTAGATTGCCCCCTCCCTTCCTCAAATAATCTCTGCTAGATTGCCCCCTCCCTTCCTCAAATAATCTCTGCTAGATTGCCCCCTCCCTTCCTCAAATAATCTCTGCTAGATTGCCCCCTCCATCCCTCAAATAATCTCTGCTAGATTGCCCCCTCCCTTCCTCAAATAATCTCTGCTAGATTGCCCCCTCCCTTCCTCAAATAATCTCTGCTAGATTGCCCCCTCCCTTCGTCAAATAATCTCTGCTAGATTGCCCCCTCCCTTCCTCAAATAATCTCTGCTAGATTGCCCCCTCCATCCCTCAAATAATCTCTGCTAGATTGCCCCCTCCCTTCCTCAAATAATCTCTGCTAGATTGCCCCCTCCCTTCCTCAAATAATCTCTGCTAGATTGCCCCCTCCCTTCGTCAAATAATCTCTGCTAGATTGCCCCCTCCATCCCTCAAATAATCTCTGCTAGATTGCCCCCTCCCTTCCTCAAATAATCTCTGCTAGATTGCCCCCTCCCTTCCTCAAATAATCTCTGCTAGATTGCCCCCTCCATCCCTCAAATAATCTCTGCTAGATTGCCCCCTCCCTTCCTCAAATAATCTCTGCTAGATTGCCCCCTCCCTTCCTCAAATAATCTCTGCTAGATTGCCCCTCCCATCCCTCAAATAATCTCTGCTAGATTGCCCCTCCCTTCCTCAAATAATCTCTGCTAGATTGCCCCCTCCCTTCCTCAAATAATCTCTGCTAGATTGCCCCCTCCCTTCCTCAAATAATCTCTGCTAGATTGCCCCCTCCATCCCTCAAATAATCTCTGCTAGATTGCCCCCTCCATCCCTCAAATAATCTCTGCTAGATTGCCCCCTCCCTTCCTCAAATAATCTCTGCTAGATTGCCCCCTCCCTTCCTCAAATAATCTCTGCTAGATTGCCCCCTCCATCCCTCAAATAATCTCTGCTAGATTGCCCCCTCCATCCCTCAAATAATCTCTGCTAGATTGCCCCCTCCCTTCCTCAAATAATCTCTGCTAGATTGCCCCCCTCCCTTCCTCAAATAATCTCTGCTAGATTGCCCCCTCCCTTCCTCAAATAATCTCTGCTAGATTGCCCCCTCCATCCCTCAAATAATCTCTGCTAGATTGCCCCCTCCCTTCCTCAAATAATCTCTGCTAGATTGCCCCCTCCATCCCTCAAATAATCTCTGCTAGATTGCCCCCTCCCTTCCTCAAATAATCTCTGCTAGATTGCCCCCCTCCCTTCCTCAAATAATCTCTGCTAGATTGCCCCCTCCCTTCCTCAAATAATCTCTGCTAGATTGCCCCCTCCATCCCTCAAATAATCTCTGCTAGATTGCCCCCTCCCTTCCTCAAATAATCTCTGCTAGATTGCCCCCTCCATCCCTCAAATAATCTCTGCTAGATTGCCCCCTCCCTTCCTCAAATAATCTCTGCTAGATTGCCCCCTCCCTTCCTCAAATAATCTCTGCTAGATTGCCCCCTCCCTTCCTCAAATAATCTCTGCTAGATTGCCCCCTCCATCCCTCAAATAATCTCTGCTAGATTGCCCCCTCCCTTCCTCAAAGAATCTCTGCTAGATTGCCCCCTCCCTTCGTCAAATAATCTCTGCTAGATTGCCCCCTCCCTTCCTCAAATAATCTCTGCTAGATTGCCCCCTCCCTTCCTCAAAGAATCTCTGCTAGATTGCCCCCTCCCTTCCTCAAAGAATCTCTGCTAGATTGCCCCCTCCCTTCCTCAAAGAATCTCTGCTAGATTGCCCCCTCCCTTCCTCAAAGAATCTCTGCTAGATTGCCCCCTCCCTTCCTCAAATAATCTCTGCTAGATTGCCCCCTCCCTTCGTCAAATAATCTCTGCTAGATTGCCCCCTCCATCCCTCAAATAATCTCTGCTAGATTGCCCCCTCCCTTCCTCAAATAATCTCTGCTAGATTGCCCCCTCCCTTCCTCAAATAATCTCTGCTAGATTGCCCCCTCCCCTTCCTCAAATAATCTCTGCTAGATTGCCCCCTCCCTTCCTCAAAGAATCTCTGCTAGATTGCCCCCTCCCTTCCTCAAAGAATCTCTGCTAGATTGCCCCCTCCCTCCCTCAAATAATCTCTGCTAGATTGCCCCCTCCCCTTCCTCAAATAATCTCTGCTAGATTGCCCCCTCCATCCCTCAAATAATCTCTGCTAGATTGCCCCCTCCCTTCCTCAAAGAATCTCTGCTAGATTGCCCCCTCCATCCCTCAAATAATCTCTGCTAGATTGCCCCCTCCCTTCCTCAAAGAATCTCTGCTAGATTGCCCCCTCCATCCCTCAAATAATCTCTGCTAGATTGCCCCTCCCTTCCTCAAATAATCTCTGCTAGATTGCCCCCTCCCTTCCTCAAAGAATCTCTGCTAGATTGCCCCCTCCCTTCCTCAAAGAATCTCTGCTAGATTGCCCCCTCCATCCCTCAAATAATCTCTGCTAGATTGCCCCTCCCTTCCTCAAAGAATCTCTGCTAGATTGCCCCCTCCCTTCCTCAAATAATCTCTGCTAGATTGCCCCCTCCCTTCCTCAAAGAATCTCTGCTAGATTGCCCCCTCCCCTTCCTCAAAGAATCTCTGCTAGATTGCCCCTCCCTTCCTCAAATAATCTCTGCTAGATTGCCCCCTCCCTTCCTCAAAGAATCTCTGCTAGATTGCCCCCTCCCTTCCTCAAAGAATCTCTGCTAGATTGCCCCCTCCCTTCCTCAAAGAATCTCTGCTAGATTGCCCCCTCCCTTCCTCAAATAATCTCTGCTAGATTGCCCCCTCCCTTCCTCAAAGAATCTCTGCTAGATTGCCCCCTCCCTTCCTCAAAGAATCTCTGCTAGATTGCCCCTCCTTCCTCAAATAATCTCTGCTAGATTGCCCCCTCCCTTCCTCAAATAATCTCTGCTAGATTGCCCCTCCCTTCCTCAAATAATCTCTGCTAGATTGCCCCCTCCCTTCCTCAAATAATCTCTGCTAGATTGCCCCCTCCATCCCTCAAATAATCTCTGCTAGATTGCCCCCTCCATCCCTCAAATAATCTCTGCTAGATTGCCCCTCCCTTCCTCAAATAATCTCTGCTAGATTGCCCCCTCCATCCCTCAAATAATCTCTGCTAGATTGCCCCCTCCATCCCTCAAATAATCTCTGCTAGATTGCCCCTCCCTTCCTCAAATAATCTCTGCTAGATTGCCCCCTCCCTTCCTCAAAGAATCTCTGCTAGATTGCCCCCTCCCTTCCTCAAAGAATCTCTGCTAGATTGCCCCTCCCTTCCTCAAAGAATCTCTGCTAGATTGCCCCTCCCTTCCTCAAAGAATCTCTGCTAGATTGCCCCCTCCCTCCCTCAAATAATCTCTGCTAGATTGCCCCCTCCCTTCCTCAAAGAATCTCTGCTAGATTGCCCCCTCCCTTCCTCAAAGAATCTCTGCTAGATTGCCCCCTCCCTTCCTCAAAGAATCTCTGCTAGATTGCCCCCTCCCTTCCTCAAAGAATCTCTGCTAGATTGCCCCTCCCTTCCTCAAAGAATCTCTGCTAGATTGCCCCCTCCCTCCCTCAAATAATCTCTGCTAGATTGCCCCTCCCTTCCTCAAATAATCTCTGCTAGATTGCCCCTCCCTTCCTCAAAGAATCTCTGCTAGATTGCCCCCTCCCTTCCTCAAAGAATCTCTGCTAGATTGCCCCCTCCCTTCCTCAAAGAATCTCTGCTAGATTGCCCCCTCCCTTCCTCAAAGAATCTCTGCTAGATTGCCCCCTCCATCCCTCAAATAATCTCTGCTAGATTGCCCCTCCCTTCCTCAAAGAATCTCTGCTAGATTGCCCCCTCCCTTCCTCAAAGAATCTCTGCTAGATTGCCCCCTCCCTTCCTCAAAGAATCTCTGCTAGATTGCCCCTCCCTTCCTCAAAGAATCTCTGCTAGATTGCCCCCTCCATCCCTCAAATAATCTCTGCTAGATTGCCCCCTCCCTTCCTCAAAGAATCTCTGCTAGATTGCCCCCTCCCTTCCTCAAAGAATCTCTGCTAGATTGCCCCCTCCCTTCCTCAAAGAATCTCTGCTAGATTGCCCCCTCCCTTCCTCAAATAATCTCTGCTAGATTGCCCCCTCCCTTCCTCAAAGAATCTCTGCTAGATTGCCCCTCCCTTCCTCAAAGAATCTCTGCTAGATTGCCCCCTCCCCTTCCTCAAAGAATCTCTGCTAGATTGCCCCCTCCCTTCCTCAAAGAATCTCTGCTAGATTGCCCCTCCCTTCCTCAAAGAATCTCTGCTAGATTGCCCCCTCCCTTCCTCAAAGAATCTCTGCTAGATTGCCCCCTCCCTTCCTCAAAGAATCTCTGCTAGATTGCCCCCTCCCTTCCTCAAAGAATCTCTGCTAGATTGCCCCCCCCCTTCCTCAAAGAATCTCTGCTAGATTGCCCCCTCCCTTCCTCAAATAATCTCTGCTAGATTGCCCCCTCCATCCCTCAAATAATCTCTGCTAGATTGCCCCCTCCATCCCTCAAATAATCTCTGCTAGATTGCCCCCTCCATCCCTCAAATAATCTCTGCTAGATTGCCCCCTCCCTTCCTCAAAGAATCTCTGCTAGATTGCCCCCTCCCTTCCTCAAATAATCTCTGCTAGATTGCCCCCTCCCTTCCTCAAAGAATCTCTGCTAGATTGCCCCCTCCATCCCTCAAATAATCTCTGCTAGATTGCCCCCTCCCTTCCTCAAAGAATCTCTGCTAGATTGCCCCTCCCTTCCTCAAATAATCTCTGCTAGATTGCCCCTCCCTTCCTCAAAGAATCTCTGCTAGATTGCCCCCTCCATCCCTCAAAGAATCTCTGCTAGATTGCCCCCTCGATCCCTCAAATAATCTCTGCTAGATTGCCCCTCCCTTCCTCAAAGAATCTCCGCTAGATTGCCCCCTCCCTTCCTCAAATAATCTCTGCTAGATTGCCCCTCCCTTCCTCAAATAATCTCTGCTAGATTGCCCCTCCCTTCCTCAAAGAATCTCTGCTAGATTGCCCCCTCCCTTCGTCAAATAATCTCTGCTAGATTGCCCCCTCCCTTCCTCAAAGAATCTCTGCTAGATTGCCCCTCCCTTCCTCAAAGAATCTCTGCTAGATTGCCCCCTCCCTTCCTCAAAGAATCTCTGCTAGATTGCCCCCTCCCTTCCTCAAATAATCTCTGCTAGATTGCCCCCTCCATCCCTCAAATAATCTCTGCTAGATTGCCCCCTCCCTTCCTCAAAGAATCTCTGCTAGATTGCCCCCTCCCTTCCTCAAATAATCTCTGCTAGATTGCCCCTCCCCTTCCTCAAAGAATCTCTGCTAGATTGCCCCCTCCATCCCTCAAATAATCTCTGCTAGATTGCCCCCTCCCTTCCTCAAAGAATCTCTGCTAGATTGCCCCCTCCCTTCCTCAAATAATCTCTGCTAGATTGCCCCTCCCTTCCTCAAAGAATCTCTGCTAGATTGCCCCCTCCATCCCTCAAAGAATCTCTGCTAGATTGCCCCTCGATCCCTCAAATAATCTCTGCTAGATTGCCCCCTCCCTTCCTCAAAGAATCTCTGCTAGATTGCCCCCTCCCTTCCTCAAATAATCTCTGCTAGATTGCCCCCTCCCTTCCTCAAATAATCTCTGCTAGATTGCCCCTCCCTTCCTCAAAGAATCTCTGCTAGATTGCCCCCTCCATCCCTCAAAGAATCTCTGCTAGATTGCCCCCTCGCTCCCTCAAATAATCTCTGCTAGATTGCCCCCTCCCTTCCTCAAAGAATCTCTGCTAGATTGCCCCCTCCCTTCCTCAAATAATCTCTGCTAGATTGCCCCTCCCTTCCTCAAAGAATCTCTGCTAGATTGCCCCCTCCATCCCTCAAAGAATCTCTGCTAGATTGCCCCCTCGATCCCTCAAATAATCTCTGCTAGATTGCCCCCTCCCTTCCTCAAATAATCTCTGCTAGATTGCCCCCTCCCTTCCTCAAATAATCTCTGCTAGATTGCCCCCTCCATCCCTCAAAGAATCTCTGCTAGATTGCCCCCTCGTTCCCTCAAATAATCTCTGCTAGATTGCCCCCTCCCTTCCTCAAATAATCTCTGCTAGATTGCCCCCTCCCTTCCTCAAATAATCTCTGCTAGATTGCCCCCTCCCTTCCTCAAATAATCTCTGCTAGATTGCCCCCTCCATCCCTCAAAGAATCTCTGCTAGATTGCCCCCTCGATCCCTCAAATAATCTCTGCTAGATTGCCCCCTCCCTTCCTCAAAGAATCTCTGCTAGATTGCCCCCTCCCTTCCTCAAATAATCTCTGCTAGATTGCCCCCTCCCTTCCTCAAATAATCTCTGCTAGATTGCCCCCTCCCTTCCTCAAAGAATCTCTGCTAGATTGCCCCCTCCATCCCTCAAAGAATCTCTGCTAGATTGCCCCCTCGATCCCTCAAATAATCTCTGCTAGATTGCCCCCTCCCTTCCTCAAATAATCTCTGCTAGATTGCCCCCTCCCTTCCTCAAAGAATCTCTGCTAGATTGCCCCCTCCATCCCTCAAAGAATCTCTGCTAGATTGCCCCCTCGATCCCTCAAATAATCTCTGCTAGATTGCCCCCTCCCTTCCTCAAATAATCTCTGCTAGATTGCCCCCTCCCTTCCTCAAAGAATCTCTGCTAGATTGCCCCTCCCTTCCTCAAAGAATCTCTGCTAGATTGCCCCCTCCCTTCCTCAAAGAATCTCTGCTAGATTGCCCCCTCCCTTCGTCAAATAATCTCTGCTAGATTGCCCCTCCATCCCTCAAATAATCTCTGCTAGATTGCCCCTCCATCCCTCAAATAATCTCTGCTAGATTGCCCCTCCATCCCTCAAATAATCTCTGCTAGATTGCCCCTCCCTTCCTCAAAGAATCTCTGCTAGATTGCCCCCTCCCTTCCTCAAATAATCTCTGCTAGATTGCCCCCTCCCTTCCTCAAAGAATCTCTGCTAGATTGCCCCTCCATCCCTCAAAGAATCTCTGCTAGATTGCCCCCTCGATCCCTCAAATAATCTCTGCTAGATTGCCCCCTCCCTTCCTCAAAGAATCTCTGCTAGATTGCCCCCTCCCTTCGTCAAATAATCTCTGCTAGATTGCCCCCTCCATCCCTCAAATAATCTCTGCTAGATTGCCCCCTCCCTTCCTCAAAGAATCTCTGCTAGATTGCCCCCTCCCTTCCTCAAAGAATCTCTGCTAGATTGCCCCCTCCCTTCGTCAAATAATCTCTGCTAGATTGCCCCCTCCCCTTCCTCAAAGAATCTCTGCTAGATTGCCCCCTCCCTTCCTCAAAGAATCTCTGCTAGATTGCCCCCTCCCTTCGTCAAATAATCTCTGCTAGATTGCCCCCTCCATCCCTCAAATAATCTCTGCTAGATTGCCCCCTCCCTTCGTCAAATAATCTCTGCTAGATTGCCCCCTCCATCCCTCAAAGAATCTCTGCTAGATTGCCCCCTCCCTTCGTCAAATAATCTCTGCTAGATTGCCCCCTCCATCCCTCAAAGAATCTCTGCTAGATTGCCCCCTCGATCCCTCAAATAATCTCTGCTAGATTGCCCCCTCCCTTCCTCAAAGAATCTCTGCTAGATTGCCCCCTCCCCTTCCTCAAAGAATCTCTGCTAGATTGCCCCCTCCCTTCCTCAAATAATCTCTGCTAGATTGCCCCCTCCATCCCTCAAATAATCTCTGCTAGATTGCCCCCTCCCTTCCTCAAAGAATCTCTGCTAGATTGCCCCCTCCCTTCCTCAAATAATCTCTGCTAGATTGCCCCCTCCCTTCCTCAAAGAATCTCTGCTAGATTGCCCCCTCCATCCCTCAAATAATCTCTGCTAGATTGCCCCTCCCTTCCTCAAAGAATCTCTGCTAGATTGCCCCCTCCCTTCCTCAAATAATCTCTGCTAGATTGCCCCTCCCTTCCTCAAAGAATCTCTGCTAGATTGCCCCTCCCTCCCTCAAAGAATCTCTGCTAGATTGCCCCCTCGATCCCTCAAATAATCTCTGCTAGATTGCCCCCTCCCTTCCTCAAAGAATCTCTGCTAGATTGCCCCCTCCCTTCCTCAAATAATCTCTGCTAGATTGCCCCTCCCTTCCTCAAATAATCTCTGCTAGATTGCCCCTCCCTTCCTCAAAGAATCTCTGCTAGATTGCCCCTCCATCCCTCAAAGAATCTCTGCTAGATTGCCCCCTCGATCCCTCAAATAATCTCTGCTAGATTGCCCCCTCCCTTCCTCAAATAATCTCTGCTAGATTGCCCCCTCCCTTCCTCAAATAATCTCTGCTAGATTGCCCCCTCCCTTCCTCAAAGAATCTCTGCTAGATTGCCCCTCCATCCCTCAAAGAATCTCTGCTAGATTGCCCCTCCCTTCCTCAAATAATCTCTGCTAGATTGCCCCTCCCTTCCTCAAATAATCTCTGCTAGATTGCCCCCTCCCTTCCTCAAATAATCTCTGCTAGATTGCCCCCTCCCTTCCTCAAATAATCTCTGCTAGATTGCCCCCTCCCTTCCTCAAAGAATCTCTGCTAGATTGCCCCTCCCTTCCTCAAATAATCTCTGCTAGATTGCCCCTCCCTTCCTCAAATAATCTCTGCTAGATTGCCCCCTCCCTTCCTCAAATAATCTCTGCTAGATTGCCCCCTCCTTCCTCAAATAATCTCTGCTAGATTGCCCCCTCCCTCCCTCAAAGAATCTCTGCTAGATTGCCCCCTCCCTTCCTCAAATAATCTCTGCTAGATTGCCCCTCCCTTCCTCAAATAATCTCTGCTAGATTGCCCCCTCCCTTCCTCAAATAATCTCTGCTAGATTGCCCCCTCCCTTCCCTCAAATAATCTCTGCTAGATTGCCCCCTCCCTCCCTCAAATAATCTCTGCTAGATTGCCCCCTCCCTTCCTCAAAGAATCTCTGCTAGATTGCCCCCTCCTTCCTCAAAGAATCTCTGCTAGATTGCCCCTCCCTTCCTCAAATAATCTCTGCTAGATTGCCCCCTCCCTTCCCTCAAATAATCTCTGCTAGATTGCCCCCTCCCTTCCTCAAAGAATCTCTGCTAGATTGCCCCTCCCTTCCTCAAAGAATCTCTGCTAGATTGCCCCCTCCCTTCCTCAAATAATCTCTGCTAGATTGCCCCCTCCTTCCTCAAATAATCTCTGCTAGATTGCCCCCTCCCTTCCTCAAAGAATCTCTGCTAGATTGCCCCTCCCTTCCTCAAAGAATCTCTGCTAGATTGCCCCTCCCTTCCTCAAAGAATCTCTGCTAGATTGCCCCCTCCCTTCCTCAAATAATCTCTGCTAGATTGCCCCCTCCCTTCCTCAAATAATCTCTGCTAGATTGCCCCCTCCCTTCCTCAAATAATCTCTGCTAGATTGCCCCCTCCCTTCCTCAAATAATCTCTGCTAGATTGCCCCCTCCCTTCCTCAAATAATCTCTGCTAGATTGCCCCTCCCTTCCTCAAATAATCTCTGCTAGATTGCCCCCTCCCTTCCTCAAATAATCTCTGCTAGATTGCCCCTCCCTTCCTCAAATAATCTCTGCTAGATTGCCCCCTCCCTTCCTCAAATAATCTCTGCTAGATTGCCCCCTCCCTTCCTCAAATAATCTCTGCTAGATTGCCCCCTCCCTTCCTCAAATAATCTCTGCTAGATTGCCCCCTCCCTTCCTCAAATAATCTCTGCTAGATTGCCCCCTCCCTTCCTCAAAGAATCTCTGCTAGATTGCCCCTCCCTTCCTCAAAGAATCTCTGCTAGATTGCCCCCTCCCTTCCTCAAATAATCTCTGCTAGATTGCCCCCCCCCCTTCCTCAAATAATCTCTGCTAGATTGCCCCCTCCCTTCCTCAAATAATCTCTGCTAGATTGCCCCCTCCCTTCCTCAAATAATCTCTGCTAGATTGCCCCCTCCCTTCCTCAAATAATCTCTGCTAGATTGCCCCCTCCCTTCCTCAAATAATCTCTGCTAGATTGCCCCCTCCCTTCCTCAAATAATCTCTGCTAGATTGCCCCCTCCCTTCCTCAAATAATCTCTGCTAGATTGCCCCCTCCCTTCCTCAAATAATCTCTGCTAGATTGCCCCTCCCTTCGTCAAATAATCTCTGCTAGATTGCCCCCTCCCTTCCTCAAATAATCTCTGCTAGATTGCCCCCTCCCTTCGTCAAATAATCTCTGCTAGATTGCCCCCTCCCTTCGTCAAATAATCTCTGCTAGATTGCCCCCTCCCTTCGTCAAATAATCTCTGCTAGATTGCCCCCTCCCTTCGTCAAATAATCTCTGCTAGATTGCCCCCTCCCTTCGTCAAATAATCTCTGCTAGATTGCCCCCTCCCTTCCTCAAATAATCTCTGCTAGATTGCCCCCTCCCTTCCTCAAATAATCTCTGCTAGATTGCCCCCTCCCTTCCTCAAATAATCTCTGCTAGATTGCCCCCTCCCTTCGTCAAATAATCTCTGCTAGATTGCCCCTCCCTCCCTCAAATAATCTCTGCTAGATTGCCCCCTCCCTTCCTCAAATAATCTCTGCTAGATTGCCCCTCCCTTCGTCAAATAATCTCTGCTAGATTGCCCCCTCCCTTCGTCAAATAATCTCTGCTAGATTGCCCCCTCCCTTCGTCAAATAATCTCTGCTAGATTGCCCCTCCCTTCGTCAAATAATCTCTGCTAGATTGCCCCTCCCTTCCTCAAATAATCTCTGCTAGATTGCCCCCTCCCTTCGTCAAATAATCTCTGCTAGATTGCCCCCTCCCTTCCTCAAATAATCTCTGCTAGATTGCCCCCTCCCTTCGTCAAATAATCTCTGCTAGATTGCCCCCTCCCTTCCTCAAATAATCTCTGCTAGATTGCCCCTCCCTTCCTCAAATAATCTCTGCTAGATTGCCCCCTCCCTTCCTCAAATAATCTCTGCTAGATTGCCCCCTCCCTTCCTCAAATAATCTCTGCTAGATTGCCCCCTCCCTTCGTCAAATAATCTCTGCTAGATTGCCCCCTCCCTTCGTCAAATAATCTCTGCTAGATTGCCCCCTCCCTTCGTCAAATAATCTCTGCTAGATTGCCCCCTCCCTTCCTCAAATAATCTCTGCTAGATTGCCCCCTCCCTTCGTCAAATAATCTCTGCTAGATTGCCCCCTCCCTTCCTCAAATAATCTCTGCTAGATTGCCCCCTCCCTTCGTCAAATAATCTCTGCTAGATTGCCCCCTCCCTTCCTCAAATAATCTCTGCTAGATTGCCCCCTCCCTTCCTCAAATAATCTCTGCTAGATTGCCCCCCCCCTTCCCTCAAATAATCTCTGCTAGATTGCCCCCTCCCTTCCTCAAATAATCTCTGCTAGATTGCCCCCTCCCTTCGTCAAATAATCTCTGCTAGATTGCCCCCTCCCTTCCTCAAATAATCTCTGCTAGATTGCCCCCTCCCTTCGTCAAATAATCTCTGCTAGATTGCCCCCTCCCTTCCTCAAATAATCTCTGCTAGATTGCCCCCCTCCCTTCCTCAAAGAATCTCTGCTAGATTGCCCCCTCCCTTCCTCAAATAATCTCTGCTAGATTGCCCCCTCCCTTCCTCAAATAATCTCTGCTAGATTGCCCCCTCCCTTCCTCAAATAATCTCTGCTAGATTGCCCCCTCCCTTCCTCAAAGAATCTCTGCTAGATTGCCCCCTCCCTTCCTCAAATAATCTCTGCTAGATTGCCCCTCCCTTCCTCAAATAATCTCTGCTAGATTGCCCCCTCCCTTCCTCAAAGAATCTCTGCTAGATTGCCCCCTCCCTTCCTCAAAGAATCTCTGCTAGATTGCCCCCTCCCTTCCTCAAATAATCTCTGCTAGATTGCCCCCTCCCTTCCTCAAAGAATCTCTGCTAGATTGCCCCCTCCCTTCCTCAAATAATCTCTGCTAGATTGCCCCCTCCCTTCCTCAAAGAATCTCTGCTAGATTGCCCCCTCCCTTCCTCAAAGAATCTCTGCTAGATTGCCCCCCTCCCTTCCTCAAATAATCTCTGCTAGATTGCCCCCTCCCTTCCTCAAATAATCTCTGCTAGATTGCCCCCTCCCTTCCTCAAAGAATCTCTGCTAGATTGCCCCCTCCCTTCCTCAAATAATCTCTGCTAGATTGCCCCCTCCCTCCCTCAAAGAATCTCTGCTAGATTGCCCCCCTCCCTTCCTCAAAGAATCTCTGCTAGATTGCCCCCTCCCTTCCTCAAATAATCTCTGCTAGATTGCCCCCTCCCTTCCTCAAAGAATCTCTGCTAGATTGCCCCCTCCCTTCCTCAAATAATCTCTGCTAGATTGCCCCCTCCCTTCCTCAAAGAATCTCTGCTAGATTGCCCCCTCCCTTCCTCAAATAATCTCTGCTAGATTGCCCCCTCCCTTCCTCAAAGAATCTCTGCTAGATTGCCCCCTCCCTTCCTCAAAGAATCTCTGCTAGATTGCCCCCTCCCTTCCTCAAATAATCTCTGCTAGATTGCCCCCTCCCTTCCTCAAAGAATCTCTGCTAGATTGCCCCCTCCCTTCCTCAAAGAATCTCTGCTAGATTGCCCCCTCCCTTCCTCAAAGAATCTCTGCTAGATTGCCCCCCTCCCTTCCTCAAAGAATCTCTGCTAGATTGCCCCCTCCCTTCCTCAAAGAATCTCTGCTAGATTGCCCCCTCCCTTCCTCAAAGAATCTCTGCTAGATTGCCCCCTCCCTTCCTCAAAGAATCTCTGCTAGATTGCCCCCTCCCTTCCTCAAAGAATCTCTGCTAGATTGCCCCCTCCCTTCGTCAAATAATCTCTGCTAGATTGCCCCCTCCCTTCCTCAAAGAATCTCTGCTAGATTGCCCCCTCCCTTCGTCAAATAATCTCTGCTAGATTGCCCCCTCCCTTCCTCAAAGAATCTCTGCTAGATTGCCCCCTCCCTTCCTCAAAGAATCTCTGCTAGATTGCCCCCTCCCTTCCTCAAAGAATCTCTGCTAGATTGCCCCCTCCCTTCCTCAAAGAATCTCTGCTAGATTGCCCCCTCCCTTCCTCAAAGAATCTCTGCTAGATTGCCCCCTCCCTTCCTCAAAGAATCTCTGCTAGATTGCCCCCCTCCTTCCTCAAAGAATCTCTGCTAGATTGCCCCCTCCCTTCCTCAAAGAATCTCTGCTAGATTGCCCCCTCCCTTCCTCAAAGAATCTCTGCTAGATTGCCCCCTCCCTTCCTCAAAGAATCTCTGCTAGATTGCCCCCTCCCTTCCTCAAAGAATCTCTGCTAGATTGCCCCTCCCTTCCTCAAAGAATCTCTGCTAGATTGCCCCCTCCCTTCGTCAAATAATCTCTGCTAGATTGCCCCCTCCCTTCCTCAAATAATCTCTGCTAGATTGCCCCCTCCCTTCGTCAAATAATCTCTGCTAGATTGCCCCCTCCCTCCCTCAAATAATCTCTGCTAGATTGCCCCCCTCCCTTCCTCAAAGAATCTCTGCTAGATTGCCCCCTCCCTTCCTCAAAGAATCTCTGCTAGATTGCCCCCTCCCTTCCTCAAATAATCTCTGCTAGATTGCCCCCTCCATCCCTCAAAGAATCTCTGCTAGATTGCCCCCTCCCTTCCTCAAATAATCTCTGCTAGATTGCCCCCTCCCTTCCTCAAATAATCTCTGCTAGATTGCCCCCTCCCTTCCTCAAAGAATCTCTGCTAGATTGCCCCCTCCCTCCCTCAAATAATCTCTGCTAGATTGCCCCCTCCATCCCTCAAATAATCTCTGCTAGATTGCCCCTCCCTCCCTCAAAGAATCTCTGCTAGATTGCCCCTCCATCCCTCAAATAATCTCTGCTAGATTGCCCCTCCCTTCCTCAAAGAATCTCTGCTAGATTGCCCCCTCCATCCCTCAAATAATCTCTGCTAGATTGCCCCCTCCCTCCCTCAAATAATCTCTGCTAGATTGCCCCCTCCCTTCCTCAAAGAATCTCTGCTAGATTGCCCCCTCCATCCCTCAAAGAATCTCTGCTAGATTGCCCCCTCCCTCCCTCAAAGAATCTCTGCTAGATTGCCCCCTCCCATCCCTCAAATAATCTCTGCTAGATTGCCCCCTCCATCCCTCAAATAATCTCTGCTAGATTGCCCCCTCCATCCCTCAAAGAATCTCTGCTAGATTGCCCCCTCCATCCCTCAAATAATCTCTGCTAGATTGCCCCCTCCCTTCCTCAAATAATCTCTGCTAGATTGCCCCCTCCCTTCCTCAAATAATCTCTGCTAGATTGCCCCCTCCATCCCTCAAATAATCTCTGCTAGATTGCCCCCTCCATCCCCTCAAAGAATCTCTGCTAGATTGCCCCCTCCATCCCTCAAATAATCTCTGCTAGATTGCCCCCTCCCTTCCTCAAATAATCTCTGCTAGATTGCCCCCTCCCTTCCTCAAAGAATCTCTGCTAACCCTCCTATTTCCAGGGCCACTACTATCAGCGCCACCGCAGGATCGGCGCTAACGATCTGAAGCTTCGATGGTCAGCAACCCCGGGACAATAACTGATTACGCAATTCTAATGTGGCCAGACGGCCTCGCACCGATTTATTGAAAAGATCACGATTTGAAAGTAGTCAATCTACAAATAAACAGCAATCGGGTGAAATCAGGGCAAAGAATTGGGGTGGGGCGAGAGAGTGTGAGGGAAAACACATTTAAAAATTTCAACGAAAATGCGGGCGGAGGGGGGTGATATGGCGAAAATAGAAAGGCCGTGGGGCCGAGAGAAAAAAGAGTCGAATTATGGGCGAATGGAAAGTCAAGAGCAACGGGGAATCGAAGGGGCCGGCTTCTGGTGGAACCCACCAAATTGGGGTGGCTGCGACGAGGCGGACGGCTCGGCACTTTCTCACAACATACTCGTCACTATAAATCACGGGTTATCTTGAATGATTCATCGAAAAATTGAAACACAAAATGGGTTACAAGTTCTACGAAGAATTGCGCATCTTTTGCGACCAAGGGACCGAAAAGTAGTTCTGGCGATTTTCTGTGGTTAGGCGTTGAAGTTTTTCTCGTTGGTTTGCGGGTTTCTTGTTAACTTCACAGGGCTCTATTTTGCGTGCAATCCGAGCCCATATTTGGTAGAATCAAGGAATCATCAATCAATCAACCAGCGTTGAAAAACCGCTACGCGGCTTAGTCTTATTTCCGCTACACATTACTTTACCTCCCCCGCCCCTCCAGCCGGAAGTTTTTGGCTATAAATCTTTTATTTTACATCATTGTAGGCTCAAATTAAAACTCTTAGCACATTTTTCGACGCTCTATCGAATGGCCTTGCCAAAATTCCGACAAAATAAGCGAAAATACCGAAAAATTTGAGGCCCTTCGGCTGTTTACTTTTGATTTTTTGACAGACCCGTATTTTTTTTTGACATTTATCGAAGGTTTTTGTACAAAAATGTGCTTAATTTTGGTTTCTCGTTCGGACTAGCGTGGCGGGGGGGGATTTGCGAATACGGTCGCGGGAAAATGGACGAGCAAAAACTGGGGGAAACTCTTGACATTTTTGGGGCGCGGCCGACGCTTTCCCATTGGTCGGAAACGCGGTGGAAGCGGGCCACGCCCACCTGGGGTATTGCCACCCGCGTCCTACCATATTTTTTGCCGTTTCTTTCAGAATGTCGACATTTAAATAAGCTAGTTTTTCCGGCAAAACCCCCCGAATCCTGCGCAATAAAATCGACTGTCTGAATTTCGACATAACGACATTTTGAATTATGATAGCCAAGGACGTAGCGTAAGGTGGGCCCCCTGGGCCCGGGGCCCCCGAAATCGGCCGGGGCCCGAAAATTTCATAAGGGGGGACCCTTATGATTTTGATTTTCTCAAAAATTTTGCTGCCTGCGGCGCTATTTTTTTCACGTTTTTACTGCTATTTGTAGAGCTATATAGCCTCTTTTACCTAAATTTTTCGCCTGCGGCGCTGTTTTCTCATCAATTTTTTGAGTTTTTCGAAAAATTTTTTCGGGGCCCCCCCGAAATTTTTTTCTGGCTACGCCCCTGATGATAGCCAATCGGCTTTTTGCGATCTGTGATTCGGGTAAGCAACGAAATCTGGGAAAATGCGTGGCAAAAACCCCCGGTTCTCTCTCTCACTCTCTCTCACTCTCTCTCACTCTCTTTCTCTAGCTCTCACTCTCTATCTCTTGCTCTCTCGCTCTCTCTGCCTCTCTGTCTCTCTCTGTCTCTCACTCTCTCTCTCTCGCTCTCTCGCATTGTTTGTTGAGTGTGTTAGTATTGCAATAAAATAATTTATCCGGTTTTCAATATATTTAATAAAACGGCGTCCTTTTTAGGCCTCTCTCCGGCAGCGGCTGAATGATATTTATTGCCCGCCGATTCCTCTGAATTCGCAGCCAAGCCACCTGAAAACACAATAGATAATTTCCATTTTAGAGCGAGGGCGAAACCTCGAAAAAGGGGCGTGGCCTAACCAATCAGGTCTTATTTGCTAAACTGGCTGCCAATCCATCGATTCCTCATCTTAAACAACTTTTGGGCAAACTAGCAGCGACCGTTTGCCCGGGTACCTGATTTTTCGGGTCACAGAATCACTGCTAGCTGGCCTTTCCAACGGTCAAATGATCTCCGCTAGCTCGCCATTGGCCAAAATGGCAGGCAGTTTATCGATTCTCACTTCCCAAACAGTCTCTGCTAGCTTGCCCGCAATTTTCTGAGCCAATTGCACGTTAGAATCCTCAAAAAAAGACAAAAAGGAGGGCTCCTATCCGATTACGGCATCAAATGCTCTCTGCTAGCTTGCCATTGGCCGATCTGCCTGTTAGGTAAGCGATTCCCACTTCCCAAATGCTCTCTGCTAGCCTGCCCCTCCAAATAACACCGACCACAGCCACCGTCAGCGAGAAGCAGTTCGTGATGGCCAGGGCCATAATCCAGGGCCCCGAAGTGGATAGGCAAGAGCTTCTATCCTTTTCTAAAGCATTAAAAATTATTTTAAAATTTCTTGATCACCTTTTTTCGGCTGAATTTCGCTGCTGAATCCATCGAAACCCCTCGTCGCGTCCATCGCCGCCAATTTTCCATCTAAAACGAATTTTTCCCGGGGGCAGGCGAGCAGAGGACTCGAAAATAGGTAGACTCGCTGACAGTTTAGCCAATGGCCAGCTAGCAGCGACAATTTGATGCCGTAATCGAATGGGTTTCGGCGTTGGTCAATTTTTCGGAATTGCCGCGCGTAATCGGCCTCGAAAATTGCGGGCTAGCTAGCAGAGGCCATTTTGGAATCGGAAATCAGCAAACTGGCAGCCACTCTAGCAATTGGCCAGCTAGCCAAGACAATTTCGTCACGCCACGGCGAGCTAGCAGCGATTATTTGCGGCCAAATTTCAGGTACCCAGCGTAAATGGTCTCTGCTAGCTTGCCAAGAAGAATTTTCAAATCTTTTCAGTGGTTATCGGTAGACTGACAGCCAGTTTAGTCAATTGCAAATAGCTAGGCAAGCTAGCAAAAAGCATTGTGGAAGCCTGCGGCTACCTATCGGCTGGCCGATTCGCATCAGTCGCTCCTCGATCGTCAGATTCTTCGGCAAATCCCGCTTCTGCTGGCTGCGCGGGCAATGGGGCGGCTGTAAAACGTATAGGTTTTGTAGAGTTTTTCAAGGGCTTTCGAATGGTGTATATATCATTACGCTATGTAATTCCTGGAAAATGTTATAATGGGTTAAAGTTTGTGCCTCGGGCCACAAACTTCAATCGATCAAATCTCGGCCTAGAAATGTGGAATTCCGATGGATAATAGCTGGTTTTATAGCCCTTTTTAAGGGCTTTAAAATGGTGTATAACACATTACGGTATGTATATCCGTGTAGCACGTACGATACTCTTTGCGCATTCCGCGTCGGCCCGCGCGCACACCTGCAGCAGACAGTTGAAGTGGACGCGTTTCGTGCTGCAAAAAATCCATGACTTGCAGGTTCCTTTAATACGGAATTTATGCTTCTAAAGGCACATTGAAGCCAAAAAGGGGGCGTGGTCGCTATGGATTTTGCCTTCCCGGTCCCTTTAATACGAAATTTATGCTTCTAAAGGCACATTGAAGCCAAAAAGAGACGCTCTTTCCATGGTTTTTGCCTTCCTGGTCCCTTTAAAGCGAAATTTTGGCTTTTAAAGGCCCATTGAAGCCAAAAAGGGACGCTCTTTCCATGGATTTTGCCTTCCTGGTCCCTTTAAAAGCCAAAGTTTCCCGTTTAAAGGCCGATTGAAGGCGAAAAAGGGGGCGTGGCCTACCGGGAAAATCGAAAGGCCTTCGCCGGCGCGTAGATGACCCCATTGGTCTCGTCGTATTTTGGGTGGGGGAGGATCGTCTCGTCCAGTGAACATCTGAAGAACTAATTACGAAATGCAAATTGTCTCTGCTAGTTTGCCAATCGCTAATCTGGCACCCAGTCTGGCGATTCACCACGTCAAAAACTCAGCTGGGCAAGCAAGCAGAGAAAATTTGAGGGGTATTTGATTTTCGGTCAAAGAATTGCTGCTAGCACGCCTTCCAAGGCCAAATTGTGCCTGCTAGCTTACCCATTCGATAAACTGGCAGCCAGTTCATCGATTTTTCCTTCCCAAATGGTCTCTGCTAGCCTGCCCTCCATTTCGGGATAGGTTACGCGTGGAAATTCCAAGAAAAGGCCAAAGCAAGGGCTCCTAGCCGGTTACGCCATCAAATTTCCTCTGCTAGCTCGCCCATTCGCTGAACTGGCAGCCAGCTCATCGATTCACACTTCCCAAACGGTCTCTGCCAGCCTGCCCCCTTTTCCAGAAACCCTTTAGCGTTGGAATTCTGCAAAATTCGAGGATTTTAGCCGATTACGCGATTAAATTATCGTTTTTTGACGATCTACCTTACCCATTGTCGTCGACGAGCATAAATGACTGCCGGTGGCCATTGTGGACGAAGCAGCGATAGACGCGGAACCGGAAATCGCCGCTTTTCCCGCACTCCCAACGGTGGAATATCTAAAATTTGGCGGGTTAAAGGTGGAGCGACATCTGGGGTAGGCTAGCAGAGACCATTTTGGAATTTCGGCAGCATCAATTGGCAGTCAGCTAAGCTAATGGCAAGCTAGCAGAGGAAATTTGATGTCGTAAACAGCTAGGAGCCCTCGTTTTGGCCTTTTCTTGGAATTTCAACGCGTAATTAGCTCCGAAAATGGCGGGCAGGCTAGCAGAGGCCATTTTGGAGTTGCGAATAGTTTAGCTGGATGCCAGTTAGGCCATTGGCAAGCTAGCAGAGAAAGTTTGACGTTTTCCGGACGAGCTAACAGCGATTCTTTGCCCTAAATCAGGCACCCCTCGGCAAATGTCCTCTGCTAGCATGCCTAGAAATGTTTGAAAGAGGTGAATCGATAGGTTGGCTGCCAGTTTGCAGAATGGCAGGCTAGCAGAGGCCATTGGCCCTCCCAAGGCGAGCTAGCAGCGATTCTTTACGCCAAAATCTAGCCTCTCTGCAACTCGGCAACTAGCAGAGTCCATTTGCGGAGGTCCGAACCCACGATATCGTCAACTTTCGCGTAAAGTAAGGCTTAGGCTTAGGCTTAGGCTTAGGCTTAGGCTTAGGCTTGGGCTTAGGCTTCGGGTTAGGCTTAGGCTTAGGCTTAGGCTTGGGCTTAGGCTTAGGCTTGGGCTTAGGCTTAGGCTTAGGCTTAGGCTTAGGCTTAGGCTTAGGCTTAGGCTTAGGCTTAGGCTTGGGCTTAGGCTTCGGGTTAGGCTTAGGCTTAGGCTTAGGCTTGGGCTTGGGCTTAGGCTTAGGCTTAGGCTTAGAGGTCGTCCATGGAAATCGTCCATATCGATAGGCTTCGCCAAATTTTTCGATTTTTGTCGGTCAAAAATTTTTTTAAGGTTTTGAATAATTTTTTAAATGTTTAGACGTTGTTTAAACGGTCTCGTTGTTTTTAAACGTATTTTACAAGAGCTTGTCAAGCCTAAGAATCCGCAAAAATCGAGCCTCTCCGCAACTCGGCAACTAGCAGAGTCGCTTTGCGGAATTCCGAACCCACCATATCGCCAACTTTCGCGTTATTCACCGCCCCGCCATCGAGCGTATTGAGGTGTAGCGAGTAGTGGCATTTTGGAGCATCAGAGGAGGTGAGCAGCTGATGCCGCACGACGTCTCTAAGTTTCACGATTTTCCCTTCAGCGGCCCTTTAAAAGGGGGCGGGGCTTGGTTTTTAAGATCGCTTGGGCTCAGTTGGCAGCCAGACTATCTGATTTCATCGCTAAAAAGTACCTAAAATTCGCCTGGGCAAGCTGGCAGCGACAATTGGCTAGCAGCTGATTTTTTTTCGTGAAAGAATCTCTGCTAGCTCGCCTCGAAATGGTCAAATTGCCCCTGCTAGCTTGCCATTCGGCTAACTGACTAGCAACAAATAAGAAAACATCGAAAAACCCGGATTTTGAAGCTCTAAAATTACATGGCGTAATCGATTCGAAAATAACGATTTCTCGCATCTCAGAATCAATTTTCGTCTTTTAAAAGTCAACTCGTATCTAAAATTGGGTGCGGAATCCGAATCTGAGCTCAGAATTTCCAAATTCCAACGTTTTCGCCAAGATCCGTGACTTCCACGGGCCTTTAAAATGCGGAAAAGTGCCCACTGTGCATCGTAGAATGCCTGCATCGATCGCACATCTTTTCGCCCTCCTCCACGATGATGGACGCATCGCAGTTGGAAGATTCGATCGTCTTCGGTGAGGGCGGAAAACGAGAACGAGACGACAAGGCGTACGGTATATACGTCGGAGGGTACGGTAACCGGGTCCTGAAACGAATTTCTAGCTGGCACACTCCCTTTAAACGCGATTTTCACGATTTTTTTGCTAGGCAATCTAGCAGAGACCTTTGCGGAATTTCCTGAATTTTCGCCGCTAGCTTGCCGATTTTAAAAGGAGCGTGCCAGCTAGCCGACGACAAAAAATCCAGCCGTCACACTCCCTTTAAACGCGATTTTTACGCTTTTTTTTGCTAGGCAATCTAGCAGAGACCTTTGCGGAATTTCCTGAATTTTCTCCGCTAGCCGGCCTAGGTGTCACACTCCCTTTAGAATGTGCGACATCCGGGGCCTACCGTAGTATTGCGGTGTACGCCACACTCCGTGTCGTTCAGCATCAGCGTCAGACGGGCTGCCGGGGCCTAAAGGGGGCGTGGCTTCTAGATTTTGACTAGCTGGGCCCTTGAAACCGATTTTTGAGGCTTTTAAGGGTCGCTTGAAGGCAAAAAAGAGGGCGTGGCTTATAGATTTTGGCTTCCCGGGTCCTTGAACTCGAACTTTCGAGCTTTTAAAGGACGCCTGAAGTCAAAAAGTCGGCGTGGCTGATGGATTTTGCCTTGCTGGCTCTTTTAAACCGATTTTTGAGGGTTTTAAATGTAGATTGAAGGCAAAAAAGTGGGCGTGGCCTACCGCGTGGAATAGCTTTGAGCAGTGGGGCAGGTCTTCGCGATGCGAGGCGAAGATACGGCCCGAAAAGGGCGAGTCCAGCTCGATTCCGATGTACTCCCGCCCGCACACCGCCTTCGGGGGTACTGCAATGGACCGGATCGGGTTAAGGTAGCGTTTTTTTGCGGTTTCCGGCGCAATGCTAGCCAGGTAGCGGCATACTGTAGTGACTACCAGATTTTTTGAGATTTAGAGTCGATTACCACCCAAATATGCCCAAAATTCTCAATTCAGGTACTCCCCCCCCCCGGCCAAATGGTCTCTGCTAGCATGCCCAGGCGGATTATTCGACAAGATTGAATCTGTTGGCTGCCAGTTAAAGGCATACTGTAGTTTTTGCAAGAAAATGGCCGGGAAAACCGGTTACGACATGAAAATCCAGAAAATATCAATTCGGGTGCCCCGGCAAATGTTCGCTGCTAGCTTGCCTGCGCGGATTTTCCAGTGCAAAAAATCGGTAAACTGGCTGCCAGCTTAGATGTTAAACCCTAAAAAAGTGAGCACGAGCTGTCACGACGCCTTTAAAAACTCACGAAAAGCCGGCGGGTCCCGACGGCGGCTGGGGCAACGGCGCACGTCGAGGAAACGGGAAAACTGGAAAGGGATCGTGATCCTCAAGAATCCTGGCCAGCCTGCCAGCCTATTGACTTGATAGTCCCTTTAAAATCACGGTTTCTGCGGTTTAAAGGGTCTCTAAAGGCAAAATCCGGAAGCCACGCCCCTTTTTGGGCGTTTTGGTACTAGAAGCCGATTTTTCCGCGTTTAAAGACCGCTTGAAGACAAAAAAAATGGGCGTGGCTTATGGATATTGACTTCGCAGTCTCTTTAAGTGCTTCTTGCAGCTTTTAAAGGGCCATTGAAGGCAAGGCAAAAAGTGGGCGGGGCTTACGGGTTGAACGAACCAACCTTGAGGGGTGACGGGCTGAGGGGGATTATTGAGGGGTAGACGAGAGCTCCTCCTCCTCCTCCGTGCGCGGCGACAAACTACAAAAATAATCATATGCTTAAAAAACAAAAAGTTTAATAAACTAAAAGAATAAAAAAGTTAAAATCCTACTATATATAAAAACCAGTGGAAAAAGACCGCTTCGCGGCCGTTTTCCACTGGACCCCGTCCACGAACCATGAATTTGAACAGCTTTCTTTTTAGCCTGCGGTGCAAGAACCTGAGTCAGACCTTTCTTTGGCCCGCGGCGCCAGAGCCAGCGTTCCGCTAGAATCTTTGAGCCTGCGGCGCTAGTTACTGGTCTTTCTCGCGGATTTAGCCTGCGGCGCGAGAGCGTTTTTCAAGGACCTTTTCTTTGGCCTGCGGCGCTAGAGCCTAGATAAGGGACTCATCCTTGGCCTGCGGCGCCAGATTCTGGACCAAGAACCTTTCCTTGGGCCTGCGGCGCTAGAGCGAAGGCCAGGCCTAAATCGCGCACACGGAAAGCCTAGAAATATGTTTTGTTGCTGAACTACAAAAAAGCAAAACGCAAAATTTCTCGCGGATCCGAACCCGCGACCCTCAACGCCGTAGCCCCGGCCGTGATCCACTACACCACAGGGGGAGGTTGGAACGGGCAGCCGTAAAGGCCTCTTCATATCCTAGGGGCCTAGCGAGCTGTGCTAAAAGGAAGGGGCCCCAGCACCTCCGACTGGCAGGCCTTCAGGCCAATTTACAAAATTCAACTTTTGAGGTGGAAGCTGGTCGCATTTTGTCAAAATAATAAGATGCGCGTGATCCTCGCCATTGAATGCATGAGTTGTCAAAAATACAGGTCCAAAGTCGCGAAGTGTATTGAGATATAGCCTGGACACCACCGCGCTTGACACGATTTATTAAGGAGCTTCCAGAAAAATCCTTATAAAAACTTTGTTTTCAAAAATTTTGCAAAATCCGAAAAAAAAGTATCTGGGGAAATACTTTTCCTATCTACCCTCCAAAAATGAGTCCCCAATTCCCTCTAGGCGCTGAGAAAACTTCCGGACAACGCGGCAAAAACCCATTTTGTTAAGGGTTTTTTACTTTTTTGCTTATAAAATTGTTAAATGAAGGAATTTCGTAAAACAAAAAAATGCATCACTGACAAATGTGTTTCTCCACCTCCATGCCAAAAATCAGCTCGAAATTCGGCCTGACGGCCGAGAAATCGGCTGTACAGAAAACAAACATACTTTTCTCGCTTATAGGATAGGATCACTCCGCTAGGGTAGCCTGAGGCGTCCGGAGGAATCAAGCGGAAAATGGAAAAATCGGATTGTCGATTTTTTTTCGCGCAGGCACAACTTTTTGGGCTTTACAATCCTACTATCCTACTATATATAAAAAAATAGTGTTTGTGTGTGTGTGTGTGTGTATATTTGCATGCACTTCCGTTAGGATGTTCCGCTCCTACAGCCTCGGGGAAGGGTTTTTTGGATAGGGAAGAAGCGACAATGGGTTTAGAATGGTCCGGAATCGACTGCACACGCATAAAAATTTTGAAAAATTGCGGTTTTCGCTATTAAAAATAGGTTTTTGTAAAACCCTGTTTGTTAGGGGAAATTAGCATGCGCCGGAAGTAGGAAGAGCCTATATAAAGGGACCGAGGAGCCGTTTTTGACTTTTTTCTTGCTAGAATTCAAGAAGAAACATGCAATTAAGGACTTTCACCGGTCCTGGACGGGGCCAGGGTTGAAAAGCCGCGAAGCGGTTTTTCAACCCTGGTTTAAAATCTAATTTTTGTCGTAAGCGCCAAACTGACATCCAGATCACTTAAAAATAGCCATTTAATTGGCTACAGTAGCCCTAGGCGTCAAAAGGAACGCTCGAATAAGCTAAAAAAAAGTACATTTTCCGATTTCCGAAATAGCCGTTTTAACGCACGAAATTTGTGCCATAATCGATTAGCCCCAGTTGCCAGCAAAACCCATTTATTCACCACAAAAAAAACAAAAACGAAAAACAACACACAAAAACACACTGGAGACCAAATTGGGGGGAGGGGGGAGGAGGCCTTGGAAAGAGGAAAAACGCCCCGCGGCCGTAAAATCGCCCCCCAACACCCAATCGGGCCCAAATTTTCGGGGTCTGTAGTTTGTCGGGCATTACAGGGCTGGACAAAATTTCGCCGAAATTGGGTGCCGGGGAGAGGTGCCACAAGCCGGCGGAGATTTCGGGTACCCGGGGGGCTAGAGAGCGCGAGAGTGCGACAGGGAGAGGGGCAGAGACGCAGACAGGGGGCCAGAAGGACGGACTGTCAGACAGATGGACGGGCAAACAGGCGAGAGAGAGGGAATAGTGGAGGCGGGGCAGAGAGAGGGCGAGGGAAAGAGAGAAATGGGGGGATTAGGTGGCCTTCAGCTTGCCGGCCGGCTTCTTCCGGTTGGTGGGGACGGATTTCGGCTCGGCGTTCGGTTCGTTGGCTGCCAGTTTGTCGGGTGTCGGCGCGGCGTTCGACTTTTGGCCGGGTTTCCGCACGTAGTAGGCGTTGTAGAAGAAGTGGCCGAACAGCAGCACGTAGCTCAGCTCCATCAGCAGGCAGATCGTGAACTGGGGGAACTGGACGGCACGGTGGCAACCTGCAAATGACCACTGCTCGCCTGCCTCGAAAAAAATCAGCGCTGTCACGCTCCCTTTAAAATCGAAAAATATTTTTGCAGAAAAACGTAGAAAATTTTGGTTTTTTGGGGTATCTAGCAGAGTTTCTGGTGGAATCCTGACTTTTCACTGCTAGTCTGCCTAGCTGGCAGCCAGCTTATCGATTGCCGCTCCCCAAATGATCACTGCTAGCTTCCCCGACCAAAAAAATGGATGTCAGGCGCCCCTTAAAATCGAAAATCGCATTTTTGGTTTTTTAAGCGTATGAGCATGGAATTTTGCGGATTCCCGAATTTTCTTTGCTGGTCCGCCTGATCGCCTGCCAGTTTATCGATTCCCACTCCTCAAATCGTCACTGCTAGCTTGCCCTCTTCGAAAATCCTCTGTCATACCCCCTTTAAAGCCGAAAAATGGCAAATTTCGCGATTTTCCGGGGTAACTAGCAGGGGTGCTTTGCGGAAAAGGGGGCGTGACCTTACCGTCATATTTCCAGAGCCAATACGCGTAGCCCTGGGTGCCGATCGAGAAGATGAACTGGGCAATCTGGGCGCTCGTCAGCGAGGGGGCCACCCATGAAGGCACGTGGAGGCGCGCCGCACGCATGAAGTAGTATCTGGAAATATCCCTCACTTCACTGGCCCTTTAAAATCCGAAAAATTTTTTAAAGGGACAGGCGAGGCAAAAAAGGGGCGTGGCTTCGAGATATTGCCTTCAATGCTCCTTTAAAACCCAAAAATCATGTTTTAAAGGGGTAGACAAGGCAAAAGGGGGCGTGGTTTCGTGGTAGCGCCTTCCACGGCCCTTTAAAATCCGAAAATTTTATTTTAATGGGGCAGACAAAGCAAAAAGGGGCGTGGCTTCGAGGTAGTGCCTTCAATGGGCCTTTTAAAACGTCAAAGTTTGTTTTTAAAGGAGCAGACAAAGCAAAAAGGGGCGTGGCTACGGGATAGTGCCTTCATGGGCCCTTTAAAAACCCGAAAATGCTGTCATAAACGGACCGGCAAGTCAACGTCTGGGCCCCGCCCCCTTTCGCCTCCAAATTCCTCCGCTAGCTGGCCAGGCGCCAAACTGACGACCAAGCTACGATTTAGCCATCCAAAAAACGTCGGGGCAAGCTAGCCGAGGCCATTTGCGCGCGCCTGCTCGTTTTTGCGGAAAGAAACGCTGCCAGCTCGCCTTGGAAGCATCAAATGACCTCTGTTAGATTGCCATTCGCCTAGCTGGCTGCCAGTTCATCGATTCCCACTTCCCAAATGGCCTCGGCTGGCCTGCCCTCCCCGAAAATGTGCCCAAAAACGCGCCGTACGTGTACATGACGGAGTGGATGGCAAAGTTGACGAGGCCAATGTAGAGGTGGATGCCCTTCATCGTCTCGTACGTCCAGCAGCAGTAGTTCATCGTCAGGATGTGGTGGTACCTGCACAAAAACTAGGGGCATAAATCGGTTTAAAGGGCCCGGGAAGGCAAATCCATATGCAGCGGACACGCGCATTGCCTTCAACGGGCCTTTAAAATGGGAAATTTTTAATTTTAAAGGGATCAATTCACTAACTGGCTGCCAGTTTGCCGATTCGGCCAATTTCTGGGGTTTAAAGGGCCTCGCAAGGCAAAATCCGCAAGGCCTAAGGACCCATTTTTGGCTTCGATGGGCCTTTAAACTCGGCGAAATTTAATTCTAAAAGGATCAAGTCACTACCTGGCTGCCGGTTTGCCAAATTGACTACTTTTCCAGGTTTCAATGGAGCGTGACAGATCAAAAAACTCGGCGTTGATCCAGCGCTACCGTACCTCACCCCCCCCCACCCCGCAAACGCACCAGTGCAAAAAGATGAGCGGTCGCTTGCGGAGGACGATGAACAGCGTGTCGCCAAACTCGACGACCTTGCTGACGACGAACAGCACCTGGTAGTAGCCGGCCCACGAACGGAACACCCGCGTACGGTACGGCTCGCAGAAAACGGCTGCAAAACGCGAAATCAACGTTTTTTGGATTGGGCTGTGTCGATTGGATGCCACTTTGGCCGATGAGGCCATCAAAACAAGGCCACTCCTCCATTTAAAGGGCCAGTGAAGGCAAAAGGGCCCCAATCTCGGCTTTTCGTGGATTGGGGCGCTTTAGGTTCCGGGAGGATAGGGTAGCCGAAAGTAACTCGATGTCCCCTATCTAATGACCAGATGGTTACAGTCGCTTCGCGACGGCAACCATCTGGCCTTCGGGCTACCCTACATGTCCCACTCCACCACCTCCTTTCCCACCTTCATCAATATCCCCGATAGCTGAAATCCCCTTCAAAAACTACCTAAATACCTTCCTGATG
Source organism: Mesorhabditis spiculigera (assembly GCA_958295435.1). Lineage (NCBI taxonomy): Eukaryota > Metazoa > Nematoda > Chromadorea > Rhabditida > Rhabditidae > Mesorhabditis > Mesorhabditis spiculigera. The sequence goes on from CATQJA010002707.1 coordinate 1,341,053, forward strand.
GCTTCAGATACCCCCCATGGCTGAAATCCCCTTCAAAAACTACCTAAATACCTTCCTGATGGCTTCAGATACCCCCCATGGCTGAAATCCCTTTCAAAAACTACCTAAATACCTTCCTGATGGCTTCAGATACCCCCCATGGCTGAAATCCCCTTCAAAAACTACCTAAATACCTTCCTGATGGCTTCAGATACCCCCCATGGCTGAAATCCCTTTCAAAAACTACCTAAATACCTTCCTGATGGCTTAAGATACCTCCCCTAGTCGAAATCCTTTTAAAAAACGAAAATAACGACCGACCGGATGGAATGAGATAAAAAAGAAATGAATTCCCCCGTGAAAATTTTCATCCACGAAACGGGCGCCACCTGGCTCACTATGTCCAAAATCACCCCAACCTTCGTCCCCCACCCCTTTTACTAAGGAAAAAACTTTCCAAGTTAATTTTAATAATTTCAACTAAAACTTTTTCATAATTTTTTTATCAGTTTGGGGGTTTCTGACCACGCTCTATCCGAATCCGAAGAGACCTAAGCTCTAGCTCTTTTCCCCTTCGAGTTGAATTCGGCTTCAGACGGACAGACGGACAGACGCGTCAAGAAAATTATTATAGTTGATGGTCATACCTCCGTTACAGTACTCCTAGCCGTCAAGCGGAATGGCGCGGAAAATCCAAAAAATCGAGTTTCGTGATTTTCGCAGCGGCATAACTTTTTGTAGTTTGGAGTTAAAGCCTTCTTTTTTTGCGCCAATCTCTAAACTGGCATCCAGGTCACCATATTTGCAGCTTAAATCGGCTACAGTACCCCCGTGTCAAGAGGAATGGCGCGGCAAATGGGAAAATCGTGATTTCACAAGATGGTCTAACTTTTTGTAGTTTGTAGTTAAAGCTTTGTTTTTCGCACCAATCGCTAAACTGACATGCACATCACCAAATATGTGGCTGAAATCGGTTACAGTACCCCCGCGGAGAGGAATGGCGCGGAAAATCGGAATTTCACGAGTTCTCGAGGTGGCCCCACTTTTTGTAGTTTGGCGTTAAAGCTTTGTTTTTGTGCACCAATCGCCAAACTGGCACATAATTGTCAAAAATCATTGTGAATTGGCTCCTGTGAAAAGGAATGACGCCAAAAATCGCTAAAAATTGAAAGAAGCGTACAGCTGAGGCCGTTCTGCTGCACATCCTCCCACGTGGCCACGCCCACCACCCAGAAGCCGACGGCGCTGAAGATGGCCAACCCCAGATTCCACACGGCCAGCAGACCCGTCAACTGCAAATGAACGTCATTTTTAAAGGTGGTGGAACATCAGGAAAAGCCGCGCCATTCCAGCGCGTAATCCATCCGCAAATGGTCTCTGCTAAGTGCTTTTACAGTCGGGTAACTTCGCAGAAATTATTTAGGAAGCTTAGGAACTATCTAGGCAGAAATTCGTGCCGAAATCCGTGGCCAAGTGGCTAGTGGCCCCGCCTGCTAATCTGACGACCCGGATTCGACTCCCGGGCGCGGCAAAGTTTTTGCTTTTTGGTTGAAAATCTCAGAATCGTTTAACTGGCTACCAGGAAGTACACTTCCGCTTTTAAAAACAATTTGACACCGATTACGCGACGTTATTAATTACCAATCCGATGACCCGGGTTCGACTCCCGGGACCTACAAACCTTTTACTTTTTGCTCCAAACCTTTAGAATCGACTAACTGGCAGCCAGTAAATCGGCTGTAAGTTTCAAAACCCTATTTTAAACCGATTACATAAGGTTACTAAAGCCACGGGTTCGACTCCCGGCCGCAGCAATATATTTGCTTTTTGCTTTTGGTTCTTTAGGATTTCCGGGGGGGGAAACCAAATTTTTTCCTGGTTTTCCCGGTTGACCTAGTAATCAAATATAAAGTGTTTTCACATTGTTTTTAGTAAATTTTAACTATATTTAAAGTAGGAAAACCTTTCAAAAAAGTTAGAAAAATGTTTGAAAAAGTCGAAAATTGGTCATTTTGGGTCTTTCCCCCCCGCTAATCCTAAAGGTTCTATAGGATTTTTCGACCTAAAATTAAATTTTTTAATTAAAATGTGGGTAGTTTTTATGCTCAGGAATAGTTAAAAACCATTTAGAAACGCATGCGCTATTTAGAAAAAAATTTAGGCTTGGACCGAAAAAATTTGGTTTCCCCCCCCCCCGGAAATCCTAAAGAACCTTGCTTTTTTATAACTATAACTTTTCGGGGCTGCCAGACACGCTCTGGCAGCCAGATGAGCTACTGGTCGTCTAAAAACCCGACTTCCACCCCGTTAAAGGGCCATTGAAGGCAAAACGGTGACGGGGTACCTGAAAGGGGCGCCGCCGGGCCATGATTTTCTGAATGGAGAAGATGGCGACGAGGTAGATGACCGTCGAGATCAGGCCAAAATAGCGGGCACGGCGCATGAAGCTGATCGAGCGGCTCATGCGGAATGTCGACGCGTTCATCGACAGATCCCAGAAGTCGACGCCGAAGCGGTACGTCTCCGAGGCGGCAGACTGCTAATAGGCGATCAAATGGTCTCTGCTAGTCTGCCTCTAGTCTAACTGGCAGCCAGTTAGACGATTTGCACCGTTAAGAAATTTTCGGGCGAGCTAGCAGAGACCATTTGTAGGTAGCTGGTTTTTGAGTCAAGAACCACTGCTGGCTCGCCGTTAGAGCCTCAAATTGTCTCTGCTAGTTAGCCTCTACCCTAACTGGCAGCCAGTCAATCGATTCCCATCCCCAAATGGCTGCTGCTAGCCTGCCCACTACAGAAACATCGGATATCCCTCTCCCTTTCAGACCAAAACCGGGGCTAACGAGCAGGGATTCTTTGGGGGGGTCCTCAATTGCCTCTGCCAGCTTGCCATCCGCTTAGCTGGCAGCCGGTGGAGCTATTGCGGAAAACAAAGCAACGCTGCTAGCATGCCGGCTAGGCCACGCCCCCTTTCCACACTGTTACCTTCACTTGAATTTGAATTTTTGGCCTAATTTGAATTTTTGAGTTTTCAGAAAGCTTAAAACCAACCAAGACCATCTCTGAAGCCATCGGCGGTGGAGAATGAATTTTTAGGGCGCTTTTTTCTACGGGTTTTGGCACACCGGAAATGATGCAAATGATTTGGAGTCAAAGTTTGCAGTTTGTAGTCCGGGGCGGAGAGAGGGAGAGAGAGGGGCGTAAAGACCGCCAGAATTCAATAATTCCCCACCTCAATTCAATTCGAAATCCGTGGCCAAGTGGTTAGTGACGGCGCCTATGGGTCTGATGACCCGGGTTCGACCCCCCGGCGCGCCAGGCCTTTTGATTTTTGCTCAAACCCTTCGAATAGGCGGATTGGCAGCCAGCAAGCAGATTTGAGTGCGCACAAAACAATTTTTGAATCGATTACGCGAGGTTCTTCGGGTCTCGGGTTCGACTCCCCGCCGCGGCAGGGGGTTTTGCTTTTTGCCTCAAACTTTCAGAATAGGTCAACTGGCAGCCAGTAAGCCGGATACAGCCCGAAAACCAGAAAACAGAAGAAACCATGTCGAAAATCTCACAAAAATTGACGTCGAAAGTTTGGCCAAAAATTGAGGGTTTGCGATCTGTTTTGAAAGTAATGTGTAGTTTTTCCGCGTGTAGTCTTTCACGATCTGAAGCTTCGTTAGCCGGCAGTAATCGATTACGCAATGTTAATCTTGCAGAATAGAACGCAAGGCCCTGACGAATGGAGCGAGAGAGAGAGAGCGAAAGAGAGAGAGAGAGGGAGAGAGCGAAAGAGAGAGAGAGAGTAGAGAGAGAGCGAGAGAGCGAGAGAGCGAGAGAGCGAGAGAGAGAGAGCGAGAGAGAGCGAGAGAGAGCGAGAGAGAGAGCGAGAGAGAGCGAGGAGAGAGAGGGAGAGAGAGGGAGAGAGAGAGAGAGCGAGAGAGAGCGAGAGAGAGCGAGAGAGAGAGAGAGAGAGAGAGAGAGAGAGAGAGCGAGAGAGAGACAGCCAGACAGATAGACACGCCAATAGTGCATTTATAGTTTGTATCATTGCGCGAACATCTGCCTGTCGCGGCAATCCAGGTCAGGGGTCGACAATCACAGTTGGTTTCACTACTTCTACTTCTACTTGGGCTTTCCCATCTCTCCCTCCCTCTCTCTCTCTCTCTCTCTCTCCCTCTCTCTCTCTGTCTCTCGCCCATCCCAAAACCCAACATTTTTAGCCTATTCTAAAATGCCTGCAGCTCAACAGCGTCGATTCGCTTATCTGAAATTGAGTACGGACCAGCAACGTCATGTCCATCGCCATCTTTCATTTGGACTCAAAGCTGCTCTGCGGTACATCGCCAAGGTTTGTCCCTCTCGTTCTCTCGCTTCCTGGCTGACAGTGAGCAGGGTCTGAGCGTTTGAAGCAAAAAGCAAAAACTCTGCCGCGGCCGGGAGTCGAACCCGGGTCGTTAGGTTGGCATGCAAGGTCGCTAGCCACTTGGCCACCGGTTTCAAAGCTGATTTTTCCGATATCTCCATAACCCGCACTACACTAGAGCGGCCGTAATCAGACCAGCCGCCTACAGCGACTTTGCTTTGCTATTTATTTGTATTTTTTTCACATTATGCAAATTAGCCCTCCAAGACCCCCAAAAATCCACAGAACCGGATTTAACTTTGGAAACTTGTACTTTTCCGGAATTCTGAGAACGTCATCGGAAACAGAAGGGACGATTCCCCTGAGTGACGGCGAATTAGGGCATTTTATCCAGGGGAAGGCCCTCGAATCGGGCCTCGAAAGTGACATCCACACACAGACAGACAGAGATACACCCCAAGATTATATAAGGTGTGATTATTGCATCATCTAAAATGGCAAAAGGGATGAGGATTTGCAGCACTTTTCATCTGCCGCCCACCCGGCCCCGCAATTCCTTCTCGACGGCTACTACGGCGAAATTGACGTTCGCGTCGACAGCCTGACGTTCCTGGTAAGGGGTTTTATGTGGGATCAGATGTTGATGGGCTGCAACGTGCTGCCTGGTTGCCAGTTAGTCGATTCTAAGAGTTTTATCCAGAAAGCAAACCATTTCCCGCGGCGGGGGAGTCGAACCCGAGGCGTCAGATTGGTAGTCCTAATAACGTCGCGTAATCGATTTGAAATACTATTTTAAAAGCTGAAATGCGCTTTTTGGTAGCCAGTCAAATGATTCTGAGAGCTTCAACCAAAAAGCAAAAAGCCCCGCCGCGACGGGGCGTCGAACCCGGGTCGTCAGATTGGCAGGCGGGACTGCTAACCACTTGGCCACGGATTTCCGCGCCAATTTCTGCCTAGTTAGTTCCTAAGCTTCCTAAATGATTTCTGCTACGTCGTCCGACTGAAAAAGCACCTAGCAGAGACGATTTTCGAATGGCAGTCAAAAAGCAAGAAACTTACCGCGGCGGGGAGTCGAACCCGGGTCGTTAGATTGGCGCCCCCCCTTAACCACTTGGCCACGGGTTTCGGCGTCAACTCTTTGGAGCCAAATCATTACTGCTATTGAAATTACTGCGAAAAAAACCGACGTTGCTTCAGCCAGTGACTGTGGACGGATTTCCGTGGTCTGATGTCCAGATCAGTGTCGCGAATTCGTCACGATGGTGGGACAACTCCCCAGAATTGGACCATGTCAGCATTACCTTTCATATTCGCCTTCAACCAAATCGATTCTGTTCCGGCATCGAATTGTCCGATCGGTAGGTCTCTCTCTCTCTCTCTTACTCTCTCTCGCTCTCTTTTTCCCTCTCTCTCTCTCTCTCTCTCTCTCTCTCGAACCCTCACTCAGACACACGGCATTTTGTTGCAGGAACGACTACACGACGCGCGACCCGTTAACGCTGCTCCCAACAAGGTAAGGTGGTACTAGCTTACGATTCGAATTCCCCGGCTTATTTTCACAATGTCGAAATTTGATAATGTCGAAATTCAGAATGTCGAAATTTACATAGGCTAAAATTGCCGGTAAAGTCCCCGATTTCTAGGCAAAATAATGTTGTCGTGAGATAAGATAAAAAAATAGAATGTGGAAAAAATTTTTTGGCTCGGATTTGGCGGTTTCACCGGTAATATTAGCCTATGTAAATTTCGACATGATGAAATTTCGACATTATGATAGCAATTCGAATTCCCCACGCTGGCAACGAGACAACAGATTATCGCCGGCAGAGAGAAAATATAGACTACAACATCCAGACTACGAAAGGGGCTCCCAGGCACGCTGCCCGGGGTTCGACTCTTGCCCGCGGCAAACTTTTTGCTTTTTGAGTTTTGGGCCCCATTTTTTGTCGGAACCCCTAAATTGACATCCAGACTACAAACTACAGCGCTTACCTAGAGACCATAGGCTACAGAGGGGCCCCCAGGCACGCTGCCCGGGTTCGGCCCCCGTCCCGGGCGTATCCTTTCGTGTTTTGAATTTTGGGCTGGATCTCGGCGTGATTGGCTAAACTGACAGCCAGACTACAGACTACAACCATTGGTTTTGTCTAGGGAGACCTCAGCGGGCGTGACGGCCTATCCGTATTCGAAAAACTTTCGCATCGTCGACAAGCTGACCAGGTGGATGAAGATGCGCCAAGTGAGCGTCTCGATCGATCGGTCACTTTGTCATCCAATCCAGGTTTTGTCCTATATTTTATTTTTATTTCTAAATTAGTCTTCTAAGAGGGGGGCCGGGATTGAACTAGCGGCAGCTCTGGATAGCCTGAGAGGCCGATGCTCTACTCATTGCGCCACAGGGCTTCCCGGCGGAGGGTCCGGGTTCGATTCCGCGACATCGAAAGAAACGAAATTTCTTTTTGCTCTTTTTTTTGCAATCGATTCAGCTCGGCTTCTAGATGCGTGTTGATACCTCAGTATAACAAAATTAGCAAAATTCTATTTTTATCGGCCATTTTTCCGCGTTTTTCGCCTACAAATTGCGATTTTTTTTCAATGTTAGTATTCCTAGCACAAGCTATCAAAATGCCGCTCTCGGGACGCGCTATCAAACGCATGCTAAACCATCTCGATCGGGTTAACTAGCCGTCAATAGGAGCATTCGGAAAATCCGGACTTTTTTAGAAGGGAGACAAAGAAAGACTTTTCACCGAATAGCCATCCCACGGAAAGCCACTTCACCGAAAATCTTTTCGCCGAAAGGGTTCGGCGAAAAGGGAAATGAAGGGGAGGAGGATCAATCGTTTATTGAGCGCTTCAGATGCTGCCCGATGGATTTGGGGAGCTGAACATCTTCTGGCGACACAATTTTGCGATCAGCGCAGAATTCGAGGGGGAAATTTCGGGCGATTCGCGGTGAGTGAGAGAGCGAGAGAGAGACAGAGCGAGAGAGAGAGAGAGGGAATGTGAGAGAGAGCGAGAGAGCGCGAGAGACAGAGAGATAGAGAGAGTGAGAGACAGAGAGTGAGGGAGGGAGATAGAGGGAGAGAGAAAGAGTGAGAGAGGTGTCGCCATCCGCCCTATTGGCTTTCGTTCTAACGTTTAAAGGCCCTTTCAGCGAGATCAGTTCGGCTTATTGGATGCCGAAGGATACGTGCCCGGATCAGGCGACAATCAGCGGGGTTTTTCTCGGGTGGCCACTTGCTGCATTCCTGGAAAATTTTAAAGATGCAGTGGATCAGGTAAGCTGTTTTTATCACTCTCTCTCTCTCTCTCTCTCTCTCTCTTTCTATCTCCCTCTCTCTTTCTATCTCTCTCTTTCTATCTCTCTCTCGCTCTCTCTTTCTATCTCTCTCTCGCTCTCTCTTTCTATCTCCAACATTCGCCTTACTGGCTGTCAGATAACCGATTCCGAAAGTCCTAATGAAAAAACAAAAACCCTGCGGCGGCGGGGATTCGAACCCGGGCCGTCAGATTGGTAGGCGAGGCCACTAACCACTAAGCCACGGTTCTTTTTGTCTTTTTTTCGCGAAATCAATTTGTCTGCCCTCCACACAGTCTAAATTCAATTTTCAGCTGATCAACACTCCATTCCTCCGTTTGACGCAGAGTTATTGGAAAGTGAAAGATTGTCTCGAATCCGTTTCAATTATTCCACAACTCGTCCATCATATTCTTCAATCTGTAAGTCGACAAATCGATCGATTGCCGGTATTCTACAGTATTCCCAACGTCTCTTTCTTTCTTTCAGCCTCTCCCATCAACCCCTGAACGTCGTCGTCTCGTCATTATTGACGTCGAGCTGCAATGGCCAGAATTCGCACAACGGCCGGCATCTCGACAGGTAAAAACCCCATTCTGATATTTTCAAGCAAAAAGCAAAACTTCTGCCGCCGCCGGGAGTCGAACCCGCGCCGTCAGATTGGTAGGCACGGCTACTAATCACTTGACCACCGCGTTCGACCCTGATTTTTCTATTTTCTAAATTTTTTAATTCCAGGTTGCCATGAAACGATTCGCAGACGCTGAAGAAGAGATGATGGCGAAATTGGGGGAGATGATGAATAGGATGGACATTCCCTTCACAACCCAATTATATCAATTGATGTATCCACTGGGAGATGAATCGAACGAAATATGTCAACCAACTGGAATACACGCAATTATTGCACAGAATTATACTTCCAAGAAGCAGCTTATACACGAGGTATCTTCCTCAAAGAATCTCTGCTAGATTGCCCCCTCCATCCCTCAAAGAATCTCTGCTAGATTGCCCCCTCGATCCCTCAAATAATCTCTGCTAGATTGCCCCCTCCATCCCTCAAATAATCTCTGCTAGATTGCCCCCTCCATCCCTCAAAGAATCTCTGCTAGATTGCCCCCTCCATCCCTCAAAGAATCTCTGCTAGATTGCCCCCTCCATCCCTCAAAGAATCTCTGCTAGATTGCCCCCTCCATCCCTCAAAGAATCTCTGCTAGATTGCCCCCTCCATCCCTCAAATAATCTCTGCTAGATTGCCCCCTCCATCCCTCAAAGAATCTCTGCTAGATTGCCCCCTCCATCCCTCAAAGAATCTCTGCTAGATTGCCCCCTCCATCCCTCAAAGAATCTCTGCTAGATTGCCCCCTCGATCCCTCAAATAATCTCTGCTAACCCTCCTATTTCCAGGGCCACTACTATCAGCGCCACCGCAGGATCGGCGCTAACGATCTGAAGCTTCGATGGTCAGCAACCCCGGGACAGTAACTGATTACGCAATTCTAATGTAGCCAGATCCGCTGGCACGCCTTTATTCCAATGACACGCTTTAAATCAGGCAACCACACAACGGGTAATATTCAGATATTAATCACAGCAAAATCCGGGATTTTCACCGAAGAACTGGGGGAGGACAAAGTTTACGACAAAAACACTTCAACGAAAATGTGGGCGTTGGGGGGTGGTATGGCGATAATAGAAGGGCTGCGGGGCCGAGAGAAAAAAGAGTCGAATTATGGGCGAATGGAAAGTCATGAGCAACGGGGAATCGAAGGGGCCGGCTTCTGGTGGAACCCACCAAATTGGGGTGGCTGCGACGAGGCGGACGGCTCTGCAGTCATCGCGCAAAAACTCTTGAAGCTGGCCGAGATCCGGTGCGTCGCGCACTATGATGACAAAGCGTTCGAAGGGGCGGCGTCCGCCGCGCCAAAGTGCGATGAGGTTGCTCAAAAATTCTTTCGATGTTGCCCAGACGGCCCCGAAGGCGACATTTTCGAGCTGTGAGCTGAGTAGACGAGGCAATATCCCAGAGGCCACCCCTCGGATGAAGACGGGGAGGTGGATCACATATGCAGGCAGATCTTGAAATTGCGCCAGCGAAATTTTGGTAATGCCGAGACGTTCGGGCAGGTCGGTGGGCAGCGGGCTGAGCAGCTCCCAAATGAGCACGTCCGTCTTCGCGAACAGCTCGAAATCGTCGATGTCGATTATGAGATCCTCCGAGGAAACGCGAATCGCTGCATAGCGTTGCCCATCAAATACGCGGAGGTTATCAGTCTTTCCCATCTTCGACGACTTCTTGTTGTACGGTCCCATTGCCATGGCAATCTTCCATTCCCATTCAATTCCCTCTCTTCCATTCGTCGCCATTAGGGTCAGGTAGAGGGGGATCGCGCAATCGAGCCGTCCTTGATCCGTTCCTTCAACGCACGCGGGCCACGAAAGAGCGGGCAGGTCTGAAAATGAAATTTTATTGAAAGCATACACGGCAAGCTAAGCCTAAGCCTAAGCCTAGCTGGCAGAGAAAATTTGCGGAAAATACCGACCTGGATCTTCGGTCGGGGGCTCCATCAGCTTCTCCGTGTCGATTCGGACGCCGGCTACCTGAAAAATAGAGTTTATAGTTGGTAGTTTGCCAACAAACAGCCTAGAGAGATCATTTATCACCTTTACCAAAAATTCCGCATTCAACAAGCTAGCAGAGACCATTTGAGCTAGAAAACAAATCGCAAAAATCAGCAAAAAAAACGAATTTTTCACACTTTTGGCCCAAAATTTCACCCAAAATCGATATTTTCGAATTTTTACGAGCCTAAACCCTATAAAAAACCTGGGGCAACGAGCAGAGACACTTTGCGGAAACCTAAACAACCCGAAAAGGGCAACGGGGCAGAGATCCTTTGACGCCCGGAAGAAGTAAAAGCCTAGGAAAATGTATTTTTCGACATTTTTGACCCAAATTTTGAGGCTGAAAATCGCTCAAATAATCGCTGCTAGCTCGCATTTGTTCCTCAATGATCTCTGCCGGTTACCCCGCTAAAATCAAGCAAAAAAATCAGTTTTTGTAAATTTTGAAGTAGCAAAATCGGATTTTTAACTTTTTTGGCCTCTAAAAGCGTCAAAAAATAATTTTCTACGTTTTCGAAACTTTTGGTACCCCAAATCCCGATTTCGCAAGCGGTTTTGAGCTCTTCAAAAGTTTTCCATAGCAAAAGGGCCCTAGTTTGATGGTCTAAAGCATCCAAAAACATGCTAAAAAGATCTTTCCTCAATGATCTCTGCTGGCTGCCTAAAAAATCACGCGGAAATTCCCGCTTTTCGCACCAATAAAGTCCAAAATTTGAAAAAAAACCCCGGGGCAACGAGCAGAGACGCTTTGCGGAACGGAGAAAAAATCGAGGGCAACGAGCAGAGAGCATTTGAGTCGTGAAAAACTCACCGAGAAGGGGTGCCCGTTCCGTAGCACATCGACGGTTGCGCCCAACTGACTGAAGACGGCGTCCAACGACAGCGCACTGTCGTCCTTGTTGCCCAACTGCTTCAGTGCGCCGCTGCAAAAGTACAGCATAAAAAGACTACGAAAACTAAATTATTAAATTCAAGATTATTAATTCAAAAAAAATAAATTGCGAAAATTAAGAAAAATTCGATTTTTGTATGTAATTTCAAAAAATTTCCTAGAAATCTCTTTTTTTTCACTAGCAAAGTATGCTTTAGAAACCTAATACATATATCAATCGATAGAGCATAAAATTCTGCACAGAATTCGGGCTTTAAAAAACCTATAAAAAAGACCAGAAACGAGAAAATTTGATTTTCGCCTGAAATCTCCAAAATTTTTAGAACTTCGGATTTTCTAGGTGATAAAGTATTTCTCAAGGCCTAAAATAAGCCTCATTCGCTAGAAAATAAAAATCTACATCAAATACTCAGCTTTTCAAACTTACAAAAAATAAACAAGTCGGAGAAAATCGGGTATTACACAAAATTTTTGAAAAATTTCATTTTTCCAAAAAAAGAACGAAATTAATTAAATTTGCGGCGTTTCAAAAATTGTGTATGCTGTGCAGAATTTTCCGCTCTACCTTCTTAGCCATATATCACTGAATTAAGATACCTTTCTCGGTTGCTTTCGGGCGAAATGTTGGCGAGGGATGAGGGGTCGAGCAGCAGTGTCACGTCCGAGTCTGGGAGGGGGCAGAAGGGGCCCAAGCGCTGGCCCGTGACGTCGAACTGCAAAGATATGGTTAAAATTGCCCAAAAAAGCTTTATTCATTCATTCCTTCATCTATTCGTTTCATTTTCATTTATTCGCGGGCCAGCTAGCAGAGATCGTTGCTGAATTTTATCTAACAACCTTTGCTAGCCCGCCAAAAATAGAAAATTCCTCCCCCAATCGTCTCTGCTAGATTGCCCCATTTTTTTAATGGCCAGGCGAGCTAGCAGAGACCATTTGAGCTAAAAAACAAATCGAAAAACCCGCAAAAAATCGAATTTTTCACATTTTTGGCCCAAAATTTCACCCAAAATCGATATGTTCGAATTTTTACGAGCCTAAACCGTATAAAAAACCCCGGGGCAACGAGCAGAGACACTTTGCGGAAACCTAAAAAACCCGAAAAGGGCAACGGGGCAGAGATCCTTTGACGCCCAGAAGAAGTAAAAGCCTAGGAAAATGTATTTTTCGACATTTTTGACCCAAATTTTGAGGCTGAAAATCGCTCAAATAATCGCTGCTAGCTCGCATTTTTTTCGCAATGATCTCTGCCGGTTACCCCGCTAAAATCAAGCAAAAAAATAAGTTATTGTAAATTTTGAAGTAGCAAAATCGGATTTTTAACTTTTTTTGGCCTCTAAAAGCGTCAAAAAAATAATTTTCTACGTTTTCGAAACTTTTGGTACCCCAAATCCCGATTTCGCAAGCGGTTTTGAGCTCTTCAAAAGTTTTCCATAGCAAAAGGGCCCTAGTTTGATGGTCTAAAGCATCCAAAAACATGCTAAAAAGATCTTTCTGCAATGATCGCTGCAGGCTGCCTAAAAAAATCACGCGTAAATTCCCGCTTTTCGCACCTCTGAAGCCCAAAATTTGAAAAAAAACCCCGAGGCAACGAGCAGAGACGCTTTGCGGAACGCAGCAAAACAAAAGGGCAACCAGCAGAGAGCATTTTAGCTTTAGAAAATAACAAAATCTCGAAAAACTATTTTTTTTCACATTTTTCGGCACAAATTTTACGCCGAAAAAGCGCAAAGATAACCTCTGCAAGCGGCCGTGTTTTTCCGCAATGATCTCCGCTGGTTGCCCTACTTAAATTAAGCAAAAAATGCGTTTCAAATTTTAAAATTCAAGAAACTTGGTTTTCAAACTTTTTTTTACCACAAACACCTCGAAAAAACAAGGGCAACGAGCAGAGACGCTTTGCGGAACGGAGAAAAAAATCGAGGGTAACGAGCAGAGAGCATTTGAGTCTTGAAAAACTCACCGAGGAGGGGTGTAATTTCCGCGGCACATCGACGAATGAGCCAGACCGACCGGGGACCGCCTTCAGACATGGCACGTCTTCGCAGTAGTTGCCCAGCTTCTTCAGGTGGAGGCTGAAAAATAGACAATAAAAATTACGAAAATTAAGAAAAAGTATTTTTTATATAAAATTTCCAAAAAAATAAAATTTTCGAATTAATAAAGCACTTTTAGAATCAAATCTAGCCTCAAGCGATAGAGAATTAAATTCTACACAAAACGCGGCTTTTTTACAACCCGAAAAACTTTTCGAAATCTTCATAAATTCGATTTTTACATGAAATTTTTGAAAATGTACAAACTACGAAGACTCAATTATTAAATTCAAGATTATTAATCAAAAAAATAAATTGCGAAAATTAAGAAAAATTCGATTTTTGTATGTAATTTCAAAAAAGTGCCTAAAAATCTATTTTTTTCACTAGCAAAGTATGCTTTAGAAACCTAATACACACATCAATCGATAGAGCATAAAATTCTGCACAGAATTCGGGCTTTAAAAAACCTATAAAAAATACCAGAAACGAGAAAATTTGATTTTCGCCTGAAATCTCCAAAATTTTTAGAAAATTCTTCAAACTTCGCATTTTCTAAGTGATAAAGTATTTCTCGAGGCCTAAAATAAGCCTCATTCACTAAAAAATAAACATCTACATCAAATACTCAGCTTTTCAAACTTACAAAAAATAAACAAGTCGGAGAAAATCGGGTATTACACAAAATTTTTGAAAAATTTCATTTTTCCAAAAAAAAGAACGAAATTAATTAAATTTGCGGCGTTTCAAAAATTGTGTATCCTGTGCAGAATTTTTCGCTCTACCTTCTTAGCCATATATCACGGAATTAAGATACCTTTCTCGGCTGCTTTCGGGCAAAATATTGGCGAGGGATGAGGGGTCGAGCAGCAGTGTCACGTCCGAGTCTGGGATGGGGCAGAAGGGGCCGAAGCGCCGGCCCGTGATGTCGAACTGCAAAGATATGGTTAAAATTGCCCAAAAAAGCTTTATTCATTCATTTATTCGTTTTCATTTTCATTTATTCGCGGGCCAGCTAGCAGAAAACTTTGCTGAATTTTATCCAACGAGCTTTGCTAGCCCGCCAAAAATAGAAAATTCCTCCCCCAATCGTCTCTGCTCGATTGCCCAATTTTTTCATGGTCAGGCAAGCTAGCAGAGACCATTTCGGAGCGCAAAAATCGATTTTTGGAGTGCCAGCTAGCCGAGATTTTTGCGGAAATGCCGAAAATCGATAAAACGTACGATGGTCTCCCTGAAGAACACGACGGTGACAAGGTCGATGGCCTTCTCGAGATGCTCAGTCGTGTAGAACTTCGTCCACTCGATCGGGTTGTTGCGGTGGATCTGATTGTTGTTGCCGTGTCGATACGGGCTCAGCGGGAACACCCTGCAAATAAACCATTACGATGGGTAAATCGAGAAAATCTAATTTATACATTAATCGATAGAGAAAAAAATTCTGCACAAAATACGCTGTTTTTCAAACGTTACAAACAATAAGAAATCTTAGAAAACTCGATTTTCATGCGAAATTCTCAAACCATCAAAGTTTTTTGCATAAAAATCTAATTTTCCTAGACGCTGCTGCTTTTTATCGCCTTCTAAAACCGCGTATCTTGTGCAGAATTTTCCGCTCTATCTTCTCAGGTTTAAATCACTGAATTAAACTACCTCTCGCCGTGGACGTGGTGAAAAACATTGCCGAGGGACGGGTAGTCGAGCGCACAGTCGAGCATGATCGTCACATTCGGCCAACGAAGCAGCCAGCACGGTCGAAAGGGCGGCCACGAGAAGTTGGTCTGAAAAAAAAGGGTTTGATAAGGTTGCTAGAAGCCCACAATGACTTTTAATTTGAATTTCAAACACCAATAGTTTTCTAGTGCTAGAAAGTCAAAATAATTCTTAAAAATGGGAAATTTGACCTGTTATGGCCATTTTTCATACATTTTCACCAAAAAAAAAACACAAATTTTCGAAAATTTTGATTATTTTCATATTGTTTTTACAAAATTCCAGAAAAATTGTTTATATTCTGCTATAGGGCCGTAACCCCCTGTTTCCACTTTTTTCCCAGGACCCAATTTTGCAAAAATAAATAGCAAAATTGTCTCTGAACTGTTTTTCACCCTGGAAAAAAAATTTACAACTATGAGAAAAATTGGCATTATTCGACAAAACCCCCCTGTTTTGAAGTTTTTTAAATTTTTTAAAGTTTTTCGATAGTTTGTCTGGTTGAAAATAGCTATAAATTGCCAAAAACACGATTAAAACATTTTCTATTAACTTAATAGGCATTTCTAGACTTGTACAAAAAAGTTAGTTAGGACGAACCCTAAAAATCAACTTTTCCCACCTGTGGCAACAACGGTTCGCCGCGTAGTGGGCGAAGATGGCGCGCCAGCTCGTCCCGCTTCAATTTGTCGATCTTGGCGTTGGAGAAGAGGAGCTCGGTGTCGGCCGGGTCGTCGAAGCAGTTGTGGTCGATGCACATCAAAGAAGAAGATCTGCTGGCCAGATACACCACGCTCCAGTGCTTCTCGGCGCCGCGCACCATGTTCTTGAGGATGGCGTGGGATTTGGCGAGTTGAACGAGGGATGGCGGATCGAGGAATCGCACAATGTTCTTGACGGTGTAGGCCGGGAGCTGCAGCAACGGCACGTCGAGCTTGGCTAGCTGTTCCGGGCGCTCCTTCCAGCGGATGGGCGATTGTTGGCGCTCCCGCGACGGCATCACCTGCAAAAAAAAACGTATTTTTCGATCGTGGGCAGCTAAAAACAAGAATAAGAACGTAAATTGGGCATATAACCAGTTTTTTTTGTAGCTTTTTCCACATTTCTGTAAATAACCATTTATCAAGCAGTAAAAGCAACGTGAAAACAATTCGCTAGACACGAGCGGTAAATCAACGATTCAAAAAGCAGAAGAGAAACCATGCAATTCCCATGAAAAAGGGCGACAAATCAAAACTTGCAAAGTAATAGTGAAAACAACTTGAAACGAGCGATAAATGGGCATTTCCATTCAGAAATCGGGAGCGACAAAATGGCCGCCTCCGTTGATGCCATTCAAGAAGAACATCTCCGCGCCGGGGGCCTGCAGAATGATGTGGGTCTCACGCGCCCTCAACGCCAGCATCTTTCCATCGGTCTCGGCCGTCAGTTGTCCTCCACGATTCCTGGAATTGATAGTGTGGTAATTTATCTTTAACTTTGACCAAATTTGGCGTTCCAGCTTGAAAAAAACTTTCGAGGGAATTTCCCTGCCAAAATAAGAGCGAAAACAGCAAAAAGAAAAGGGTTAAAAAAGGCGAGCGTTAACAAAATTTTTATCGCAACGTCTTCCCCGTATTTTTTCGGTGATTTTTCCGCGAATTTTGAGCCGATTTGGACGCTGTGGCCTCAAAACCGCTACCTGTCAGCACCAAAAAAAATTCACAACATTTTGCACGTTCTTCTATGACTCGTTATCAATCCTACACTTGCAAAAACACTCCCAAAATGCGTTGTATGCAATTACCTTGATGGGCCTTCGCGGGGCGGTCGAGATGTGGTGTGGGGGGCGGTCGTAGGTTTCGCTTGGGCAGCGTCTCTTCGCCGTCGTCGGCCCGTTGGTCAGCCGCTTGGCCGTGACGCCGTCGTTGCCGGTCACCTGAAAAGAGAAACTCGAAAACTCGTTAAAAATTATTTTTTTTGGCTAAAAAATACGTTATAAAGCATTTTACGAGTTTTTAGACGAAAATCGATTTTTATTTCCTTTATAAATCGTTTAGAAATAGTTTTTAAAATACTTTGGAGGTTCTTATGCTAAAAAATGGGATTTTTCGATTTGAAAATGCTATAAGAAAGGTTTTATAGTACGGATCAGCAACGAAAAGTTGCTTTTTCCATGAAAAGTAGCTTCAGAATGATTTTAATCGCGTTTTCTGCTGTTGTCCATGCTAAAAAGTCGGCCATTTCCTGCAAGAATAGCTTTAAAAAATTGGTTCTATTTCTATTTCCGAAATTTTTAGATAAAAATTCTTTACAAAATTTTGAAAAATCAAATTTAGAAAATTTTTATGTCTTCTAATAAGCGGAAAATCCTACAAAACACTGCAAAAAACAGTTTTTAGGTTGAACAATAGTTTTTATAACCTAGAAAATGATTTTGATAACAATTCCGAAGCGCTTGGACCAAAAAATTCGACTTGTACCTCAAAAATTACCAAAAATAGGTAATTTTTGCATCATTTTCGCCGTGTTTTCCGCTGAGCCCAGGCAAAAATGTGACTGTTTCAACAATTTAAAATTTGTAAGGATGCTAACATATTTTGTCTGCTTTTTAATAAGCGGAAAATACTGGAAAAGGCTATATAAATGCATCTTTTCTATTCCTATTTTTCAATTTTCAAAAAATGCGATACCTTTGGGGGGTTGAAGTCGACGTGGTACGACCTCCCACTGGCCCGGTGGCGAGTAGATTGTCCTCGATGGCGACGACGCCGTCCATCGGCGTGTTCCGCTTCTCCACCATCGTGTCCAGCCCTTCCGCCTAAAAATTGGAATATTTTTCATGCCGAAAAGGTCAAAATATCGCGCGGCAGGGGAAGCTCAACCGCTGCATCTTTTTTACACCGTCTGAAAACCCGAAAACCTCCGTTTATCGATATTAAAATGAAATGAAATGTGATTCTACGCAATCTGCTGGAATTTTACCATTTTTTTTTGACGAAGTTTGGGTAGCGAAAATAGTTTTTCTAGCATTTTCCGGGTCTTTAGACCAACAAAAAGCGACTTTTCCCTTCAGAATTCGTAGGAAAATACTTTTAACCACATAATCCGAGATGTTTATACAACAAAATTCCCCCTAAAAAGGTGCTTATCATTTTAGTAAAGCGTTTCCCGCGGTTTCTCGTGAAAAATGCGACGTTTACTTCGAAAATTTGCAAAAAAAAAAACAATTTTTGCAGCCTTTTCCGCGGCGATAGACAGAAAAAGCTTCTCTTGTCCTTGCAGAGTGTCTAAAAAATAGTTTTTACAATATTTTCTGCTGTTCTTGGAAAAAACGTAATTCATCCCGTGAAAAGTGGCTTAAAACTAACTTTTATGAATATTTCCGGGGTGTTTAGACCTAAAAACCTTTCTATTTTCGACTTTCTTTCCAAAATTCTGATAAATTTGGAATTTGCGGGCCAGTGGGGCAGTTTTTTTTGCCGGGCTAGCCCAGCAATCGAATCCAACGTGTTTTTGCCATGTTTTGTGCCTTTTTAAAGCATATTTAGCGGTAGAAAAACTTTCAAAGCAGGCAGAGAATGTTGGAAAAGTCGAAAGTAGCATCATTTCGGGCGGAAAGACGCTTTTTCGACCTAAAATTCAGTTTTTTAGGAAAATTTGTACCGTTTGATGCGCCGAAAAAAAGCAGACTGAATATCTAAATATATTTAAACCAGCAAAACTATCTAAAAACCTTAAAAAATGTTTTAAAAAGTGGGAATTTTGATCGAAACTATATTTTTGACCTTTTTTAGTTTTTTTAAAGTTTAAAGCCTAGATTTTTCAGGTTTAAAAGCATTTTATTTTTTGCGGTTCTTAGACAAACAACATCGGCTCTTTCCTTCACAAGTAGTTTCAAAATTTTCAAATTTTGTGCGTCAAAAACATCAACAAAAACCTGTTCAAAAGCTACAAAAAGTTACAAATTCTTATTCGCAAAGAGTCGATTTTTTGGTCGAAAAAAGCTATAAAAACGATTTTTTGAACTGCTTTTGAAGGAAAGAGACGAAGCTGCAAAAAAAGCCAGTACCTCAACGGTGGTTCTGGGGAACCCGTCACGAATAAAGCCCTTGGCGCAGGCGGACTTGTCGAGATTCGTCTCCAACAGCTCGCACACCGTGTCGTCGCTGACCGGGGTCCCCGTCTCGACCGTCTCCTTCGGCGCGCGGCCCAGCGGCCCACCTAAAAACGGGTTATTTGTCGCATTTTCACTCAAATTACATCTATAATTTGAATTTCTCTGTTTTTGAACGTTTTTTGTCACGAATTCACCGATTTCCCCCGTTTCCTGTTTCGCAAAGGTGCACAGCCGCCCTTTTCTTTTCAAAAATAAGCTTTAAAAGTGCAATTTAGGGTTTTTCCAAGCTACAAAGCGCACAAAGTCAGCGGCAACGAGAAAACAGGCGACCCTAGCAAGGCCGAAAAGACAAAATTAAGTGCTGCAAGGGCAGGAAAACGCCACACTGGCTCAACAACCTCGACAAAGCTTCGAAATTCCCTAAGTTTTGTAAAAAACGCGTGCAACGGCCTGAAAAAGCTCTAGAATCGCCGAAGCAGGCGAGGTTCGCTTTTATCGGGCAACTAAAAAGCAAATGATAAAGTTCGTTGGAGCCTATAAACACCTCAAAACGTCAAAAAAAAGCAAGAAACCCGCGCTGCGCCTCGAAATGCTCTAGAAAAAGCCCAGAAACCAGCCCAAAACAAAGAGAAAGCGTTTTCGGTTGGCGAAAAATTCGAAACTGAGTTTTCAAAAAGGCTGGAAAGTTATGCAAAGGATTTTGTATAGGCTAAGGGCCTAAAAATGCTTGAAAACTCCCTCGAATAAGCTTAGAAACTTTTCTATTTTAATAAAGTTTATTTATACCTCGGCTCCGCGCCAATTACCGCCAGCGGACCGAGGCGACACACGAAATTCCATTTCCCAAGCAAAGGGCACGGAAAAAATTCTCGGTACGCGGCGCTCCTCTGTACGCGGAACCGTCCGCGGTGTAATTCGTACACTCCAAACGGAAAACGCCCAAATTGCAATAATTCACGGGTTATCTTGAAAGTTTCGTCGAAAAATTGAAACAAAAAATGGGTTACAAGTTCTACGAAGAATTGCGCATCTTTTGCGACCAAGGGACCGAACAGTAGTTCTGGCGATTTTCTGTGGTTAGGCGTTGAAGTTTTTCTCGTTGGTTTGCCGGTTTCTTGTCAACTTCCCAGGGCTCTATTTTTCGTGCAATCCGAGCCCATATTGGGTAGAATTAAGGAATCATCATCATCAATCAACCAGCGTTGAAAAACCGCTACGCGGCTTGGTCTTATTTTGGCTACACATTACTTTACCTCCCCCCGCCCCTCCCACCGCAAGTTTTTGGCTACAACTTTTTTATTTTACATTGTTGTAGGCTCAAATTAAAACTCTTAGCATATTTTTCGACGCTCTATCGAATGGCGTTGCAAAAATCCCGACAAAATAAGCGAAAATACCGAAAACTTTGAGATACTTCGGCTGTTTACTTTTGATTTTCTGACAGACCCGTATTTTTTTGACATTTATCGAAGGTTTTTGTACAAAAATGTGCGTAATTTTGGTTTCTCGTTCGGACTAGCGTGGGGGGGGGGGATTTTGCGAATACGGTCGCGGGAAAATGGACGAGCAAAAGCTGGGGGAAACACTCGAAGCGGCGTCTCGTGCACGCGTTCCCATTGGTCGGAAACGCGGTGGAAGAGGGACACGCCCACCTGGGGCATTCCCACCCGCGTCCTATCATACTTTTTGCCGTTTCTTTCAGAATGTCGACATTAAATAAGCTAGTTTTTCCGGCAAATCCCCCGAATCCTGGGCAAAAAAATCCTCTCTTTCTCTCTCTGTCTCTCTCTGTCTGTCTCTCTCTCTCCCTCTTGCTCTCTCTGACTCTCTGTCTCTCTCTGTCTCTCACTTTCTCTCTCTCTCGCTCTCTCTCGCATTGTTTGTAGGGCCATAATGTTGCAATAAAATAATTTATCCGGTTTTCAATATATTTAATAAAACGGCGTCCGTTTGAGGCCTCTCTCGGGCAGCGGCTGAATGATATTTATTGCCCGCCGATTCCTCTGAATTCGCAGCCAAGCCACCTGAAAACAAAATCGACAATTTCCATTTTAAAGCGAGGACGAGGCTGCCAATCTATCGATTACTCTTCTTAAAAAACTTTCGGGAAAACTAGCAGCGACCATTTGCCCGGGTACCTGATTTTTCGGGTCACAGAATCACTGCAAGCTAGCCTTTCCAACGGCCAGATAATCTCCGCCAGCTCGCCATTGGCCAAAATAGCAGGCAGTTCTTTGATTCCCACTACCCAAATGCTCTCTGCTAGCTTGCCCGCGATTTTCTGAGCCAATTGCACGTTAGAATCCCCAAAAAAAAAGAAAAAAGGAGGGCTGCTTTCCGATTACGGCATCGAATGCTCTCTGCTAGCTTGCCATTGTCCGATCTGCCTGTCAGGTAAGCGATTCCCACTTCCCAAATGCTCTCTGCTAGCCTGCCCCTCCAAATAACACCGACCACAGCCACCGTCAGCGTGAAGCAGTTCGTGATGGCCAGGGCCATAATCCAGGGCCCCGAAGTGGATAGGCAAGAGCCGCTATCCTTTTCTAAAGCTTTAAAAATTATTTTAAAACCTTTTGATCACCCCTTTTCGGCTGAATTTCGCTGCTCAATCCATCGAAATCCCTCGTCGCGTCCATCGCCGCCAATTTTCCATCTAAAACGAATTTTTCCCGGGGGCAGGCGAGCAGAGGACTCGAAAATAGGTAGACTGGCTGGCAGTATAGCCAATGGCTAGCTGGCAGAGACAATTTGATGCCGTAATCGAATGGGATTTTCGGCTTTGGTCAATTTTTTGGAATTGCCGCGCGTAATCGGCCTCGAAAATTGCGGGGAAGCTAGCAGAGGCCATTTTGAAATCGGAAATCGAAAAACTGGCAGCCAGTCTAGCAATTGGCCGGCTAGCCAAGACAATTTCGTCCCGCCACGGCGAGCTAGCAACAATTCTTGGCGGCCAAAATTCAGGCACCTGGGGGCAAATGGTCTCTGCTAGCTTGCCTAGAAATTTTTTTAACGTGCTAGTTGAGAAGCTATCAGTCAGTTTACCTATTGGCAGGCTAGCAAAGAAATTTAGCTTTTTCAAGGCCAGCCAGCAGCGATTCTTGGCGCGAAATTCAGGTACCCAGCGTAAATGGTCTCTGCTAGTTTGCCAAGACCAATTTTCAATTTTTTTTCAGTGGTTATCATTAGACTGACAGCCAGTTTAGTCAATTGCAAATAGCTAGGCAAGCTAGCAAAGAGCATTGTGGAAGTCTGCGGTTACCTATCGGCTGACCGATTCGCATCAGTCGCTCCTCGATCGTCAGATTCTTCGGCAAATCCCGCTTCTGCTGGCTGCGCGGGCAATGGGGCGGCTGTAAAACGTATAGGTTTTGTAGAGTTTTTCAAGGGCTTTCGAATGGTGTATATATCATTACGCTATGTAATTCCTGGGAAAAGTTATAATGGGTTAAAGTTTGTGCCCTTGGGCTACAAACTTCACTCGATCAAATCTCGGCCTAGAAATGTGGAATTCCGATGGATAATAGCTAGTTTTGTAGCCCTTTTCGAGGGCTTTAAAATGGTGTATAACACATTACGGTACGTATATCCGTGTAGTACGTACGATACTCTTTGCGCATTCCGCGTCGGCTCGCGCGCACACCTGCAGCAGACAGTTGAAGTGGACGCGTTTCGTGCTGCAAAAAAAACTCCATGACTTGCAGCTACCTTTAATACAAAATTTATGCTTCTAAAGGCACATTGAAGCCAAAAAGGGGGCGTGGCCGCTATGGATTTTGCCTTCCCGGTCCCTTTAAAACGAAAATTTGGCTTTTAAAGGCACATTGAAGCGAAAAAGGGGGCGTGGCCGCTATGGATTCTGTCTTCCGGTTCCTTTAAATCGTAATTTTCTACATTAAGGCCCATTGAAGCCGAAAAGAGACGCTCTTTCTATGGTGTTTGCCTTCCTGGTCCCTTTAAAAGCAAAAGTTTCTCGTTTAAAGGCCGATTGAAGGCGAAAACGGGGGGCGTGGCCTACCGGGAAAATCGAAACGCCTTTGCCGGCGCGTAGATGACACCATTGGTCTCGTCGTATTTTGGGTGGGGGAGGATCGTCTCGTCCAGAGAACACCTGAAAAAGCAGTTACGACATGCAAATTTTCTCTGCTAGTTTGCCAATCGCTAATCTGGCAGCCAGTCTGGCGCTGCAGCGCTTCAAAAACTTAGCTGGGCAGGCAAGCAGAGAACATTTAAAGGGGTACCTGATTTTCGGTCAAAGAATCGCTGCTAGCACTCCGTTCCAAGATCAAATTGTGCCTGCTAGCTTGCCCATTCGCTAAATTGGCAGCCAGTTCATCGATTCCCTTCTTCCCAAATGGTCTCTGCTAGCCTGTCCGCGATTTTGGGATAGGTTACGCGTTGAAATTCCAAGAAAAGGCCAAAACGACAAGGGCTCCTATCCGGTTACGACATCTAAATTTCCTCTGCTAGCTTGCCCATTCGCTAAACTGGCAACCAGTTCATCGATCCACACTTCCCAAATGGTCTCTGCCAGCCTGCCCCCTTTTCCAGAAACCCTTAAGCGTTGAAATTCTGCGAAATTCGGGGATTTTAGCCGATTACGCGATGAAATAATCGCTTTTTAACGATCTACCGTACCCATTGTCGTCGACGAGCATAAATGACTGCCGATGGCCATTGTGGACGAAGCAGCGGTAGACGCGGAACCGGAAATCGCCGCTTTTCCCGCACTCCCAACGGTGGAATATCTGAAATTTTGAGTTAAAGGTGGAGTGACACATGGGCAGGCTAGCAGAGACCATTTTGGAATTTCGGCAGCATCAATTGGCAGTCAGCTAAGTTAATGGCAAGCTAGCAGAGAAAATTTGCTGCCGTAATCGAATAGGGTTCTTAGTTTTTGACAGTTTGACTGGGAATTGAAAGCGTAATTGACCCCCCGAAGAGTGCGGGCAGGCTAGCAGAGGCCATTTTGGAGTTGCGAATAGTTTAGCTGGATGCCAGTTAGGCCATTGGCAAGCTAGCATAGAAAGTTTGACGTTTTCCGGACGAGCTAGCAGCGGTTCTTTGCCCCAAATCAGGTACCCCTCGGCAAATTGTCTCTGCTAGCATGCAAAGAATGTTTGAAAGAGGTGAATCGATAGGTTGGCTGCCAGTTTGCAGAATGGCAGGCTAGCAGAGGCCATTGGCCCTCCCCAGGCGAGCTAGCAGCGATTATTTGCGCCAAAATCTAGCCTCTCCACAACTCGGCAACTAGCAGAGTCGATTTGCGGAATTCCGTACCCACCATATCGCCAACTTTCGCGTTATTCACCGCCCCGCCATCGAGCGTATTGAGGTGTAGCGAGTAGTGGCATTTTGGGGCATCAGAAGAGGTGAGCAGCTGATGCCGCACGACGTCTCTAAGTTTCACGATTTTCCCTTCAGCGGCCCTTTAAAAGAGGCGGGGCCTCGGTTTTAAGATGGCTGAGGCTAAACTGGCAGCCATACTATCCGATTACAGCCCCACGAAGTACTAAAAATTCGCCTGGGCAAGCTGGCAGCGACAATTGGATAGCAGCTGATTTTTTGCGTCAAAGAATCTCTGCTAACTCGCCTCTAAATGGTCAAATTGCCCCTGCTAGCTTGCCATTCGGCTAACTGACTAGCAACAAATAAGAAAACATCGAAAAACCCGAATTTTGAAGCTCTAAGTTTACATGGCGTAATCGATTCGAAAATATCGAATTCTCGCGATCTCAGAATCAATTTTCGTCTTTTAAAAGTCAACTCGTATCTAAAATTGGGTGCGGAATCCGAATCTGAGCTCAGAATTTCCATATTCCAACGTTTTCGCCAAAATCCGTGACCTCAACGGGCCTTTAAAATGCGAAAAATGCCTCACTGTGCATCGTAGAATGCCTGCATCGATCGCACATCTTTTCGCTCTCCTCCACGATGATGGACGCATCGCAGTTGGAATATTCGATCGTCTTCGGTGAGGGCGGAAAACGAGAACGAGACGACCAGGCGTACGGTATATACGTCGGAGGCTACGGTAGCCGGGTCCTAAAACGAATTTCTAGCTGGCACACTCCCTTTAAACGCGATTTTTACGATTTTTTTTTGCTAGGCAATCTGTCGGAATTTCCTGAATTTTCTCCGCTAGCCCGCCTAGGTGTCACGCTACCTTTAAAACGTGCAACATCCGGGGCCTACCGTAGTATTGCGGTGTACGCCACACTCCGTGTCGTTCAGCATCAGCGTCAGACGGGCGGCCGGGGCCTAAAGGGGGCGTGGCTTCTAGATTTTGACTCGCTGGGCCCTTGAAACCGATTTTTGAGGCTTTTAAAGGTCGCTTGAAGGCAAAAAAGTGGGCGTGGCTCAAGATTTTGACTTGCTGGGCCCTTGAAACCGATTTTTGTGGCTTTTAAAGGTCGCTTGAAGGCAAAAAAGTGGGCGTGGCTTATAGGATTTGGCTTTCCGGGTCCTTGAACTCGAACTTCCGAGCTTTAAAGGACGCCTGAAGTCAAAAAAGTGGGCGTGGCTGATGGATTTTGCCTTGCTGGCTCTTTTAAACCGATTTTTGAGGGTTTTAAATGTCGATTGAAGGCAAAAAGTGGGCGTGGCCTACCGCGTGGAATAGCTTTGAGCAGTGGGGCAGGTCTTCGCGATGCGAGGCGAAGATCCGGCCCGAAAAGGGCGAGGCCAGCTCGATTCCGATGTACTCCCGCCCGCACACCGCCTTCGGGGGTACTGTAACGGACCGGATTGGGTTAAGGTAGCGTTTTTTTGCATTTTCCGGCGCAATGCTAGCCAGCTAGCGGCATACTGTAGTTACTACTACATTTTTTGAGATTTAGAGTCGATTACCACCCGAAAAAGTCCAAAATTCTCAATTCAGGTACCCCCCGGCCAAATGGTCTCTGCTAGCACGCCCAGGCGGATTTTTCGACAATACTGGGTCTGTTGGCTGCCAGTTAAAGGCATACTGTAGTTTTTGCAAGAAAATGGCCGGGAAAACAGGTTACGACATGAAAATCCAGAAAATATCAATTCGGGTACCCCGGCAAATGTTCGCTGCTAGCTTGCCTGCGCGAATTTTCCAGCGCAAATCAGTAAACTGGCTGCCAGCTTAGGTGTTAAACCCTAAAAAAGTGAGCACGCGCTGTCATGACGCCTTTAAAAACTCACGAAAAGCCGGCGGGTCACGACGGCGGCTGGGGAAACGGCGCACGTCGAGGAAACGGGAAAACTGGAAAGGGATCGTGATCCTCAAGAATCTTGGCCAGCCTGCCAGCCAGTTGACTTGATAGTCCTTTTGAAATCAATTTTTCCGCGCTTTAAAGGGTCTCTGAAGGCAAAATCCGGAAGCCACGCCCCTTTTTGGGCGTTTTGGTACCAGAAGCCGATTTTTCCGCGTTTAAAGGCCGCTTGAAGGCAAAAAAAATAGGCGTGGCCTATGGATTTAACTTCGCAGTCTCTTTAAGTGATTTTTGCGGCTTTTAAAGGGCCATTGAAGGCAAAACCGGGCGAGGCCTGTCCGCAGGAAGAACCAACTTTTAGTGGTGACGGGCTGAGGGGGATTATCGAGGGATAGACGAGAGCTCCTCCTCCTGCTCCTCCTCCGTGCGCGACGACAAACTACAAAAATAATCATATGATTAAAAAATAAAAAGTTTAATAAACGAAAGAATAAAAAAAATTAAAATCAAAACTGAAAAATTGACCTGGCTGAACTTGGCGAGAATGAGCAAAAAATAGACGCTGTTGCTCATCGCATCACTCTCGATATAGCCTGGAAATCATAGAAAAATTCATCAAGGCCTTTTAAAGGGACCGGAAAGTAAAAAAATTCGAGAAATTCATAGCCGCCCCGCCTTCACTGGTCCTTTAAAACCATCGAAATAGCTTCCAAGGTTCTAAAGTTGTTTCGCATTAGCTTAGCTGGCAGAAGTTTATCCACTGGCCGCGTTAAAAATTCAATTTTGAACATTTTAAAGGAGCGTTGAAGGCAAAAATGAGACGGGGTGCCCGAATTTTTGAAAACCGTCCACAAAGGCAAGCTAGCCGAGATTCTTTGGGGAATCGCCTAGCTGGCAGTCAGATTGGAGGGGCGTCTAGTCGAGAGCCGCATAGTATCGCCCTAACCCCCCTCCTAAATGGGTATGGAAATGTGGGGCAGTGAGTACAAAAGGGGAGAGGGGTACTATTTGTCCCTTTCCCCTCCCTTTAACCCCTTTCACCACCATTCCCCGAAAAAGTGGCCTCCATTTTGGCGTGGCGTCGTCCTTTCCACCACGCAGCTCCTCCGAATTCCCCAAAGAATCCCGGCTAGCTGGCCCCTGATTCAGGTCTCCTATATTTAGCCTTCAATGGCCCTTTAAAACGGCAAAATTTGACTTTTAAAAACTACAAGATGTTAACTGGCTGCCAGCGAAGCTACTAAACGATTTAAAAGCTCCAAAAGTTCCCTGGTTCCCCAATGAATCACTGCTAGCTTGCCCTGATTCCTCGATTTCAGGTACCCCCTTGTTTTATCTTCAGCGGTCCTTTAAATTTGCAAAAGCTTGGTTTTAAGGGTACCAGCAAGCTAGCTGGCAGCCAGTTCATCTATTTCTGGCGGAAAAATATATTTTAAAGGACCATTGAAGGCAGTGAGGGCTGTAGTTGGTTAGCTTTTTTTGGCTTCCCAGTCCCTTGAAAATGCAGAACAAAGAGGCAAGCGAGCAGAGGGCACTGTGGAATCCATAGAATCGTATGAAAAGATGAAACTCCAAAAATCGCGGGAGCCTGAGGATAAAGAGAGAGCACGACCTCCCCCGGGCGATGCCAATGTCAACAGTATTCAGCCGGAATATCTAGGCCATCCATGACAGGATAGACAAATATTACGCACCACAGTTGCAACTGGATCACAACGAAACTGGAATCGCGGAAAAACTGGAAAAATGGTGCCAAAAATTCCGCACATGTCACCTGCTTGTTTGCTAGGGGGCCAGGGGCCTTCCGTAGTTTGTAGCCTAGGTTTATGGTTGTAGTATGTAGTCTGGCTGCCAGCTTGGTCATCCCATCGAAAATCCCGATAAAAAACGCAAAAAGCAAAATGTTAGTCGCGGCGGGGGTCGAACCCGGGTCGTGTGCCTGGTAGCTTTTCTGTAGTTTGCAGTCTCGGTGCAATGTTTGTATTTTGTAGCCTGGCTGGCAGTTTAGCCAATCCGCCACTCAGAATCAAGACTTATTAACAAAAATCGTTTATATGGCGTAATCGACTGGCGGCCGTCGCTTCCATCCCAGTCGATTACGCCAACAAATCCAGCGCTTGTAGTCAATATCGTTGATGTAGTTTGTCGTCTGGTTGGCAGTTTAGCCAATTCGCCGCTCAAAATCAATGTTTATTCGCAAAAAACGGGGCATTTATATGGCGTAATCGATTGGCGGTTTTCCCAATCGATTACGACACGAAATTCATTGTCTGCGGTTCCGGCGTTTCACAATAATTCGGTAAAGCCATTTGCCAATGATGAGCTTGGCGAGTTCGCTGAGTTCTTCGTAGTTGAGGGCTCCTTCGTGTCTCAAGTGGTCGCTCACCTCAAAATATTGCATTTCGTGTTGTTAGAATTTGATTTCTCGGGGTTTGGTTAGAAATTTTGCTTCAAATGCCTCAGATGGCAGCCAGACTACACAATACAACCCCCATTGGCGGACTACAAACTACAAAACGGCCCCCAAGCGCTACCGGGGTTCGAACCCCGGCCCAGGCGCAACATTTTGCTTTTTTGAATGTGGACTTGGATTTCGGTTTGATTGGCTAAGGTGGCAGCCAGACTACAGAATACAAAAACCTTTGATGCCCTCAACCCGAAAAAGCGGGGTTTTTCAAAATTGAGTTTTGGAATTTTTGTCAACGTTACAAAAATCGTACCGCTTTCTGTTTTGCATCCTCGGCGCATTTCCACGGTGTCCGCAGCTGGTTGTCCAGCGCATTAATGGCTGCCCCATTGTTGAGGAGCACGAGCACACAGTCGAGGCGGCCTTTAAAGGGGTGGTGACAGGGCCGTTTTTTGCCTTCAGTGGTCCTTTAAACTCCCAAAAAATTAGATTAATGACACCTCGAAGCCAACTGGGGCCCAGTTTACAGATTTCGCTTTTAATGGACCTTTAAAATCTTGAAATCAGCTTTTAAAGGGCCTGGAAAGTCAAAATCCATGGCGGTTTCCGGCTTCGCCGGCCCTTTAAAAACCCCAAAATGCTTTTTCAAGGTACCAAGAAGTCAGCTGGCAGCCAGGCCTGGGAATTCAGACTTCAATTGCCCTTTAAACAGCTCAAAAGCGAGTTTAAAGGTGCGGTGACACCCGCCAGTTACCGTACCCCGGGTGGCGGCCACATGAAGCGCCGTCTCCCCATTATGATCAACGGCACCAACAAGGGGAATACAGAGCGATGTCGCGTCCTCTTCTTCGATCTAAACCAATGGGCGGGCTAGCAGAGAGCATTTGCGGAAATCAGGTACCCCTGCAAATGATCTCGGCCAGCCTGCCGGGAACTTTTTTAAGGGTGCGAATCGATAGACTGGCAGCCAGATAGGCCAGTGGCATACTAGCAGGAAAAATTTGACATAGCCAAAGCGAGCTAGCAGCGATTCTTGGCCCCAAAGTCCAGGTTTTAAAGGGAGCGTGACACTTGCCTTCAGCATCTGTGTGATGCAGTGGGAGAAGCCGGCGTAGGCGGCCGCGTGCAGTGGCGTGCGGCCCATCGCGTCGGCAATAGGGCGAACCTGAATTTGGCAAAGGGTCTTTGCTGGTTTGCCCAGGTTAAAGGGAGATTGACAGCTAGAAATTGAACCTTTTTTCATGAAGTCATCGATCCCCAGTGATCTCTGCTAGTCAGTTTAGACATTCCTCAAAAATCTCTGCTGGTTGACGATTTTAAAGGGAGCTTGACAGCTAGGAATTCCGTTGGGTTTTCGGGTGTAATCGATTCCGCAATGATCTCTGCTATCTTGCCGTTTCTACCTGATTATCGACAGTGGTGCGCCACTCGAAGCCCAGCTCGCGTATCATCACGTACAAGGTGTGAGCCTGACCGCCGAAACACGCCGGGAAGATGGCCGTTCTGGAAGGAGGTGTATTTCGTAGTCTTTCTTGATCTCTCTCTCCCTCTCCCTCTCTCTCTCTCTCTCTCTCTCTCTCTCTCTCGCCCTCACTTTCTCTGGTTTACTGACTGCCAGATAACCGATTCCGACAGTTTAAAGCAAAAAAACAAAAAAGTCTGCCGCGGGCGGGGGTCGAACCCGAGCCCCTAATAACATCGCGTAATCAGCTCAAAATCTAATTTTTCTAGAGGATCCAGGCTTTCTGGCTGTCAGTTTGCCGATTCTGACAGTTTGATCCAAAAGGCAAAAACCGCGCCGCGACGGGGAGTCGAACCCGGGTCGTCAGATTGGTAGGCGCGACTACTAACCACTCGGCCATGGGTTTTAGATTTTTCGAGAAAATGAGGGAAGCTGTATCTCTCTCGCTCTCTCTCTCTCTCACCTCTCCATAAAATCTGTCGCCTTCATGTCCGCGCCAGCGGTCACGAGACACGACACCACATCCGTATGGCCCCTGCCGGCCGCCAGATGCATCGGCGTCGCAAAGTTTTTGTCGCCACCCTGCAAATGGTCTCTGCTAGCTTGCCACGCCCTGCCTTGACAATTATGCCATGAAATTCTGTCTTCAATGCGCCTTTAAAGCCAGAAAAAGCGGTTAAAGGGGCTGTGAGGTCACAATCGAGAAGCCACGCCCCCTTGCTGCCTTCAATGGTCCTTTAAAATGTCTGCCTACGGCGAGTTGCCATCCCTGCTTCACCAGCAGCTTGCACATCCGCTCATTTCCCATCAGGGCGGCCAGGTGGAGCGCTGTCAGGCCGTGGCTGTCCTGAAACCCGGGGATTTTGCCTTCAGTGGTCCTTTAAACGCTGTAAAATCGTATTAAAGGAGCCGGGAAGCCCAAAAAAATAGGCGTGGCTTCGAAATTTTGGCTTCTATGGCCCTTTAAATCAGATAAATTTGTTTTAAAGGGGCCAGGAACCCAAAAAACCCAAAAGCCGGGCCCAGTTTTTGACTTCAGTGGTCCTTTAAAAGCTCCAAAAATGGTTTAAAGGGGCCCGGAAGCCAAAAATCCATCAACCGCGCCCAGTTTTTTACGTCAATGGCCCTTTAAAAGGTGATACAGTCATTTTAAAGGGGCCAGGAGGCGAAAAGGTGGCCTCACTGACCAGCTCGTTCCTGGCCGGCTGGCAGTTTTGCAGCAAAAACTCGACGGCGTCCACATTTCCGGCGACGACGGCCCACATGAAGCAACTGCGATTCTCACGGTCTTTCACCTCCTAAAGGGGGAGTGACAGCTAGAATTTCATCGCGTAATCGGTTCCCAAATGGTCTCCGCTAACCAGTTAAGAAATTCCTCAAAAATCTCTGCTAGTTTCCCTG
This sequence comes from Mesorhabditis spiculigera, assembly GCA_958295435.1. Lineage (NCBI taxonomy): Eukaryota > Metazoa > Nematoda > Chromadorea > Rhabditida > Rhabditidae > Mesorhabditis > Mesorhabditis spiculigera. The sequence goes on from CATQJA010002707.1 coordinate 1,372,494, forward strand.
CTTTTTCAACGCGTAATCGGTTCCCAAAATGATCTCTGCTAGCCAGGGAAGAAATTCCTCAAAAATCTCTGCTAGTTTGACCCGTTTTATAGCGTAATCGGATCGCAACTGGTCTCTGCGAGACAGATTACTTTTCCACAAGTTTCTCTGCAAGTTTTCCCCCTTTAAAGGGGCCGTGACAGCTAGAATTTCATCGCGTAACCGATTCCGCACCTTTATTTGCCCCTTCGCGTTCCTCATCAGCAGTGCCATCGCCTTGGCGCTGTTCTGGGCAGCGTAATGCGCACACGAGACGCCGAAACTGGAAAAACGCAAGTTTTCACATTCGATTACGCCATCAAATTCGACCCGAAAACTGATTACGACCTGAAAAGCTTTTAGAAAGCGCCGGGTAGATTGCTTTTTCCCGTTCTTTTACTTCCTGGCTGCCAGTTAGCCGAAACTGGAGTTTAGGCCAAAAAAGCAAAAAGTTTGCCGCGGCGGGAGTCGAACCCGGGTCGTCAGACTGGCAATCCCGGCCACTAACCGCTTGACCACGTTTAAATTGTTTTTCGTTCTCTCTCTCTTACTTGTCCTTTCCATCTCTGGCGCCTCTCGCCTGTAGCCGCTCTATCGCAGTGATGTTCCCAAAATCAGCCGCGTAGTGGAGGGGCATCCGGAAGTCCTGGTCGATCGCCTAGAAACCGAATTTTCTCCGAATTAAAGGGCCCTTGCAGCTGCAAAATTTCTAGATAGCTAATCTGTCTGACAGTACACCTATTCTGTAAAAACAGCTTTAAAGGACCGTTGAAGGCAACAATCCACGTGATTTCAGCTACCCTCAAAATAATTTTTTTTCGGCGAGGCTTTTAAAGGGCCGTATAAGTCAGAATTCGATTCCCTGGCTGTCAGTTAACAATCTGGCATCCGGCCAACATTTTAAAGGGCCGTTGAAGGCAACAATCCACAAGAAAACCGACATCTGAGGGGGTCTGGAGGTCATCAAGGAGGGCATCAATCACCGGGATGTTGTCAGCGGCGACGGCGAGGTGCAGGGCTGAAACCCCGGGTGTCAGTTAACCGATTAGGACGTAAAAAAACGTCTGAAATTCACGACGTAATCGATTATGCCACGATATGTCCGTTTGGGCTGCAAAAGCGTGCGCGCAAGTTACATAAACGATTACGCCATGTAAATGCGAAGCTACCGTACCGGTTTGGCCATCAACAGCTCGAGCGGAGACGGCGACAGGTTTTCGACGGCCAAGAAGAAGGACGACGTTTACAGCTGAAAAAAAACGGATGGACCACGCCCCCGTAAACTCTCGTACCCTGTGGCAATCTGACCCCGGCGGCACACATCAACGGTGTCTGCTTGTAGACGTCCTTCTGGTCGACGAGCAGGTTCAGCACGGGCGAATCTGAGGAGAGACCATATTTAGAGAGGGAGAGAGAGAGAGAGAGAGAGAGAGGGAGGGAGAGAGTGAGAGCGAGAAGGATAGAGAGAGAGACACAGAGAGAGTGAGAGAGTGAGAGAGAGAGAGCGAGAGAGTGAGAGAGGGAGAGAGAGAGAGCGAGAGAAAGCGAGAGAGCGAGAGAAAGAGAGCGAGAGAGAGACTTCGCGTGAAAATTACCAATGAGAAATTGGCAGCACTGGAAGCTGCAGGCGGCAGCGGCATAATGAAGGGGCGATCGGTCCTTTCCATCGAGAAGCGCCCGCCCGTCCATGATTTTGCCTTCAGAGGAGAGCGCGTCGACTAGCATCTGGAAATGCGGTGCCTTCAACCCTCCTTTAAAAGGCAAAAATTCCGTTTTAAAGGGGCTAGCAAGCGATTATCCATAGCCTCGCTATCGATTTTTGCCTTCAATGGCCCTTTAAACCATCTAAATTTCATTTTAAAGGGGCTAGGAAGTGAGAATCCGTAGCCTCGCTATCGATTTTTGCCTTCAATGGCCCTTTAAACCATCTAAATTTCATTTTAAAGGGGCTAGCAAGCGAGAATCCATGGCCTCGCTATCGATTTTTGCCTTCAATGGTCCTTTAAAAAGCAAAAAAATCTTTTTAAAGGGGCCAGCTAGCAGGGATTCTTTGCGGAAATCTACCTCCCGTACCTTCAACACCTTATCCGAGGGTCTTCTGGCGGCAATATGGACTGGCGTCACCCCATCTTTATCCTTTTGCAGGCACGGGTGCATTCCCTGAAAAAGGCAGGCTAGTAGAGACCATCTGGGGATTTTCACTCGGTGAACTGGCAGCCTGGTTAACGGTTGGCAAGCTAGCAGAGACATTTTAATGGCGTAATCGAATATGAATCTTGATTTTTGTCAATTTCTCGGAATTTCCACGCGTAATCGATTCTGAGGAGGCAGGCAGGCTGGCAGAGACCATTTGGGGATTGTCAATCGATAGACGGGCAGCCAGTTATGCCAATGGCAAGCTAGCAGAGACCATTTGACCCTGCCCTAGCGAGCTGGCAGCGATTCTTTGCGCCAAAATCAGGTGCCCCCCGGAAATGGTCTCTGCCAGCTTGCCCAGCGTGATTTTTGGGGTGGGGATCGATAGGGTGGATGCCAGTTTGGCCACTGGCCAGCTAGCCGAGACAATTTGGCAATACCGTAGGCGTGTGCTGGTGATGGAGGATGAGCCGAATAATGCGCGTGGCTCCGGCGTGAACGGCCCAGTGGAGGGGCGTGGCCCCCGTCGAATCCTCGTCCCACCACGTCAGGCCCTTTCTGAATCGGTTACGCTACGTAAATCATCGATTACCCCATGAAAATCGGGAACGGGATTTAATGGCGTAATCGATTACGATAGCAAATTTCTATTTTAGATTTTATGGCGTAATTTATTTCGAAAATCGCCGATTACGCCATGAAAATCCAGCCCTAATTTTCAAGGCGTAATCGATTACGGCAGGAAAATCAAGCCCTCCAAAACATGGCGTAATTAATTTCGGAAATTAGCGATTACGCGATGAAAACAGCTTGTCGGAATTTCATGGCATAATCGAATAGAAAACGCACGATTATGGTATTTAAATAATTGATTACGCCATGAAAATCGGACCCAAATTTCATTACGTAAACAAATGGAAAAAGCTCGCCGATTACGCGAGCTAAATAAGCGGTTACGACATCAAATTAACGGTCTGAATTTCGTGGCGTAATCGATTACGACGTGAAAAGCTGACTTGATGAGAAGTTGGGCATTCTTCTCGCGATCCGTCAGTGCCGCGTGGAAGAGCGGGGTGCTAAAATAAGATCGGCCATTTCCACAAGGCATCTCTGCTCGTTTGCCCGGTTTTTGAGGCATCTTCGGGCCAGCTAGCATCGATTCTTTGCGGAAAACCGTCAAAAACCCACCGATTCCTGTGATCCTTGCAGTGCAACGAGCTTGGGTATCGCTTGATGTGCTTCTCGAGGTCGCTCTAAAACGCGGAAAAAATTGGCACTGGTCTATTAGCGGGGGGGGTGCCATTTTTCCCCCGTAATTTCTACGGCCCTTAAACAAAATGTATGCCATTTTCTATAGCACTTTAGACGGTTTTGATGTATAAAACTCGTTAAAATTATTTTTTTGTCTAAAAATACGTTATAAAGCATTTACGAGTTTTTAGACGAAAATCGATTTTTTATTTCTTTATAAATCGTTTAGAAATAGTTTTTAAAATACTCTTGAGCTTCCTGCATAAAAATGGGATTTTTCGATTTGAAAATGCTATAAGAAAGGTTTTATAGTAATGATCAGCAACGAAAAGTTGCTTTTCCATGAAAAGTAGTTTCCAGAATGATTTTTAATCAGTGTTTTCTGCTGTTGTCCATGCTAAAAAGTCGGCCATTTCAAAAAAGTGAATAGCTTTAAAAAATTGGTTCTTATTTCTATTTGGGAAATTCTTTAGATAAAAATTTTTTGCAAAATTTTGAAAACTGGAATTTAGAAAATTTTTGGTGTCTTCAAATAAGTGGAAAATCCTACAAACCACTGCAAAAAACAGTTTTTAGGTTGAACAATAGTTTTTATAACCTAGAAAATTATTTTGATAACAATTCCGAAGCTATTGGACCAAAAAATGGATTTGTACAACAAAAATTACCAAAAATAGGTAATTTTTGCATCATTTTCGCTGTGTTTTCCGCTGAGCCCAGGCAAAAATGTGACTGTTTCCAACAATTTAAAATTTGTAAGGATGCTAACATATTTTGTCTGCTTTTAATAAAGGGAAAATACTGGAAAAGGCTATATAAATGCATCTTTTCTATTCCTATTTTTCAATTTTCAAAAAATGCGATACCTTTGGGGTTGAAGTCGACGTGGTATTTCCGACCTCCCACTGGCCCGGCGGCGGCGATTGTCCTCGATGGGGGCGACGACGCCGTCCATCGGCGTGGCCCCCGCTTTCCACCATCGTGTCCCAGCCCTTCCGCCTAAAAAATTGAATATTTTTCTATGCTGAAAAGGTCAAAATATCGCGCGGCAGGGAAGCTCAACCGCTGCATCTTTTTACACTGTCTGAAAACCCTGAAAACCTCCTGTTTATCGATATTAAAATGAAATGAAATGTGATTTCTACGCAATCTGCTGAATTTTTACCATTTTTTGATTTCCAGTTTGGGTAGCGAAAATAGTTTTTCTAGCATTTTCCGGGTCTTTAGACCAAAACAAAAGCGACTTTTCCCTTCAGAATTGGTAGGAAAATACTTTTAACCACATAATCCGAGATGTTTATACAACAAAATTCCCTAAAAGGTGCTTATCATTTTAGTAAAGCGTTAATCCCGCGGTTTCTCGTGAAAAATGCGACGTTTACTTCGAAATTTGCAAAACAATTTTTGCAGCCTTTTCCGCGGCGATAGACAGAAAAAGCTTCTCTTGTCCTTGCAGAGTGTCTAAAAAATAGTTTTTACAATATTTTCTGCTGTTCTTGAAAAAACGCAATTCATCCCGTGAAAAGTGGCTTAAAACTAACTTTATGAATATTTCCGGGGTGTTTAGACCTAAAACCTTTCTATTTTCGACTTTCTTTCCAAAATTCTGATAAATTTGGAATTTGCGGGCCAGTGAGGTAGTTTTTTTGCCGGGCTAGCCCAGCAATCGAATCCAACGTGTTTTTGCTATGTTTTGTGCCTTTTAAAGCCATATTTAGCGGTAGAAAACTTTCAAGCAGGCAGAGAATGCTGGAAAAGTCGAAAGTAGCATCATTTCGGGCGGAAAGACGCTTTTCGACCTAAAATTCAGTTTTTTAGAAAATTTGTACCGTCGGATGCGCCGAAAAAAAGCAGACTGAATATCTAAATATATTTAAACCAGCAAAACTATCTAAAACCTTAAAAAATGTTTTAAAAAGTGGGAATTTTGATCGAAACTATATTTTTGACCTTTTTAGTTTTTTAAAGTTTAAAGCCTAGATTTTTCAGGTTTAAAAGCATTTTTATTTTTTGCGGTTCTTAGACAAACAACATCGGCTCTTTCCTTCAACAAGTAGCCTCTTCCAAAATTTTCAAATTTTAGTGCGTCAAAAAACATCAACAAAACCTGTTCAAAAGCTACAAAAAGTTACAAATTCTTATTCGCAAAGAGTCGATTTTTTTGGTCGAAAAAAAGCTATAAAAACGATTTTTTGAACTGCTTTTGAAGGAAAGAGACGAAGCTGCAAAAAAAAGCCAGTACCTCAACGGTGGTTCTGGGGAACCCGTCACGAATAAAGCCCTTTGGCGCAGGCGGACTTGTCGAGATTCGTCTCCAACAGCTCGCACACCGTGTCGTCGCTGACCGGGGTCCCCGTCTCGACCGTCTCCTTCGGCGCGCGGCCCAGCGGCCCACCTAAAAACGGGTTATTTGTCGCATTTTCACTCAAATTACATCTATAATTTGAATTCTCTGTTCTTGAACGTTTTTTGTCACGAATTCACCGATTTCCCCGTTTCCTGTTTCGCAAAGGTGCACAGCCGCCCTTTTCTTTTCAAAATAAGCTTTAAAAGTGCAATTTAGGGTTTTTCCAAGCTACAAAGCGCACAAAGTCAGCGGCAACGAGAAAACAGGCGACCCTAGCAAGGCCGAAAAGACAAAATTAAGTGCTGCAAGGGCAGGAAAACGCCACACTGGCTCAACAACCTCGACAAAGCTTCGAAATTCCCCTAAGTTTTGTAAAAACCTGCAACGGCCTGAAAAAGCTCTAGAATCGCCGAAGCAGGCGAGGTTCGCTTTATCGGGCAACTAAAAAGCAAATGATAAAGTTCGTTGGAGCCTATAAACACCTCAAAACGTCAAAAAAAGCAAGAAACCCGCGCTGCGCCTCGAAATGCTCTAGAAAAAGCCCAGAAACCAGCCCAAAACAAAGAGAAAGCGTTTTCGGTTGGCGAAAATTCGAAACTGAGTTTTCAAAAAGGCTGGAAAGTTATGCAAAAGGATTTTGTATAGGCTAAGGGCCTAAAAATGCTTGAAAACTCCCCTCGAATAAGCTTGAAACTTTTCTATTTTAATAAAGTTTATTTATACCTCGGCTCCGCGCCAATTACCGCCAGCGGACCGAGGCGACACACGAAATTCCATTTCCCAAGCAAAGGGCACGGAAAAATCCTCGGTACGCGGCGCTCCTCTGTACGCGGAACCGTCCGCGGTGTAATTCGTACACTCCAAACGGAAAACGCCCAAATTGCAATAATTCACGGGTTATCTTGAAAGTTTCGTCGAAAAATTGAAACAAAAAATGGGTTACAAGTTCTACGAAGAATTGCGCATCTTTTGCGACCAAGGGACCGAACAGTAGTTCTGGCGATTTTCTGTGGTTAGGCGTTGAAGTTTTTCTCGTTGGTTTGCCGGTTTCTTGTCAAACTTCCCAGGGCTCTATTTTTCGTGCAATCCGAGCCCATATTGGGTAGAATTAAGGAATCATCATCATCAATCAACCAGCGTTGAAAAACCGCTACGCGGCTTGGTCTTATTTTGGCTACACATTACTTTACCTCCCCCGCCCCTCCCACCGCAAGTTTTTGGCTACAACTTTTTTATTTTACATTGTTGTAGGCTCAAATTAAAACTCTTAGCATATTTTTCGACGCTCTATCGAATGGCGTTGCAAAAATCCCGACAAAATAAGCGAAAATACCGAAAACTTTGAGATACTTCGGCTGTTTACTTTTGATTTTCTGACAGACCCGTATTTTTTTTGACATTTATCGAAGGTTTTGTACAAAAATGTGCGTAATTTTGGTTTCTCGTTCGGACTAGCGTGGGGGATTTTGCGAATACGGTCGCGGGAAAATGGACGAGCAAAAGCTGGGGGAAACACTCGAAGCGGCGTCTCGTGCACGCGTTCCCATTGGTCGGAAACGCGGTGGAAGAGGACACGCCCACCTGGGGCATTCCCACCCGCGTCCTATCATACTTTTGCCGTTTCTTTCAGAATGTCGACATTAAATAAGCTAGTTTTTCCGGCAAATCCCCCGAATCCTGGGCAAAAAAATCCTCTCTTTCTCTCTCTGTCTCTCTCTGTCTGTCTCTCTCTCTCCCCTTGCTCTCTCTGACTCTCTGTCTCTCTCTGTCTCTCACTTTCTCTCTCTCTCGCTCTCTCGCATTGTTTGTAGGGCCATAATGTTGCAATAAAATAATTTATCCGGTTTTCAATATATTTAATAAAACGGCGTCCGTTTGAGGCCTCTCTCGGGCAGCGGCTGAATGATATTTATTGCCCGCCGATTCCTCTGAATTCGCAGCCAAGCCACCTGAAAACAAAATCGACAATTTCCATTTTAAAGCGAGGACGAGGCTGCCAATCTATCGATTACTCTTCTTAAAAACTTTCGGGAAAACTAGCAGCGACCATTTGCCCGGGTACCTGATTTTTCGGGTCACAGAATCACTGCAAGCTAGCCTTTCCAACGGCCAGATAATCTCCGCCAGCTCGCCATTGGCCAAAATAGCAGGCAGTTCTTTGATTCCCACTACCCAAATGCTCTCTGCTAGCTTGCCCGCGATTTTCTGAGCCAATTGCACGTTAGAATCCCCAAAAAAAAAAGAAAAAAGGAGGGCTGCTTTCCGATTACGGCATCGAATGCTCTCTGCTAGCTTGCCATTGTCCGATCTGCCTGTCAGGTAAGCGATTCCCACTTCCCAAATGCTCTCTGCTAGCCTGCCCCTCCAAATAACACCGACCACAGCCACCGTCAGCGTGAAGCAGTTCGTGATGGCCAGGGCCATAATCCAGGGCCCCGAAGTGGATAGGCAAGAGCCGCTATCCTTTTCTAAAGCTTTAAAAATTATTTTAAAACCTTTTGATCACCCCTTTTTCGGCTGAATTTCGCTGCTCAATCCATCGAAATCCCTCGTCGCGTCCATCGCCGCCAATTTTCCATCTAAAACGAATTTTTCCCGGGGGCAGGCGAGCAGAGGACTCGAAAATAGGTAGACTGGCTGGCAGTATAGCCAATGGCTAGCTGGCAGAGACAATTTGATGCCGTAATCGAATGGGATTTTCGGCTTTGGTCAATTTTTTGGAATTGCCGCGCGTAATCGGCCTCGAAAATTGCGGGAAGCTAGCAGAGGCCATTTTGAAATCGGAAATCGAAAAACTGGCAGCCAGTCTAGCAATTGGCCGGCTAGCCAAGACAATTTCGTCCCGCCACGGCGAGCTAGCAACAATTCTTGGCGGCCAAAATTCAGGCACCTGGGGGCAAATGGTCTCTGCTAGCTTGCCTAGAAATTTTTTTAACGTGCTAGTTGAGAAGCTATCAGTCAGTTTACCTATTGGCAGGCTAGCAAAGAAATTTAGCTTTTTTCAAGGCCAGCCAGCAGCGATTCTTGGCGCGAAATTCAGGTACCCAGCGTAAATGGTCTCTGCTAGTTTGCCAAGACCAATTTTCAATTTTTTTCAGTGGTTATCATTAGACTGACAGCCAGTTTAGTCAATTGCAAATAGCTAGGCAAGCTAGCAAAGAGCATTGTGGAAGTCTGCGGTTACCTATCGGCTGACCGATTCGCATCAGTCGCTCCTCGATCGTCAGATTCTTCGGCAAATCCCGCTTCTGCTGGCTGCGCGGGCAATGGGGCGGCTGTAAAACGTATAGGTTTTGTAGAGTTTTTCAAGGGCTTTCGAATGGTGTATATATCATTACGCTATGTAATTCCTGGGAAAAGTTATAATGGGTTAAAGTTTGTGCCCTTGGGCTACAAACTTCACTCGATCAAATCTCGGCCTAGAAATGTGGAATTCCGATGGATAATAGCTAGTTTTGTAGCCCTTTTCGAGGGCTTTAAAATGGTGTATAACACATTACGGTACGTATATCCGTGTAGTACGTACGATACTCTTTGCGCATTCCGCGTCGGCTCGCGCGCACACCTGCAGCAGACAGTTGAAGTGGACGCGTTTCGTGCTGCAAAAAAAACTCCATGACTTGCAGCTACCTTTAATACAAAATTTATGCTTCTAAAGGCACATTGAAGCCAAAAAGGGGGCGTGGCCGCTATGGATTTTGCCTTCCCGGTCCCTTTAAAACGAAAATTTGGCTTTTAAAGGCACATTGAAGCGAAAAAGGGGGCGTGGCCGCTATGGATTCTGTCTTCCGGTTCCTTTAAATCGTAATTTTCTACATTAAGGCCCATTGAAGCCGAAAAGAGACGCTCTTTCTATGGTGTTTGCCTTCCTGGTCCCTTTAAAAGCAAAAGTTTCTCGTTTAAAGGCCGATTGAAGGCGAAAACGGGGGGCGTGGCCTACCGGGAAAATCGAAACGCCTTTGCCGGCGCGTAGATGACACCATTGGTCTCGTCGTATTTTGGGTGGGGGAGGATCGTCTCGTCCAGAGAACACCTGAAAAAAGCAGTTACGACATGCAAATTTTCTCTGCTAGTTTGCCAATCGCTAATCTGGCAGCCAGTCTGGCGCTGCAGCGCTTCAAAAACTTAGCTGGGCAGGCAAGCAGAGAACATTTAAAGGGGTACCTGATTTTCGGTCAAAGAATCGCTGCTAGCACTCCGTTCCAAGATCAAATTGTGCCTGCTAGCTTGCCCATTCGCTAAATTGGCAGCCAGTTCATCGATTCCCTTCTTCCCAAATGGTCTCTGCTAGCCTGTCCGCGATTTTGGGATAGGTTACGCGTTGAAATTCCAAGAAAAGGCCAAAACGACAAGGGCTCCTATCCGGTTACGACATCTAAATTTCCTCTGCTAGCTTGCCCATTCGCTAAACTGGCAACCAGTTCATCGATCCACACTTCCCAAATGGTCTCTGCCAGCCTGCCCCCTTTTCCAGAAACCCTTAAGCGTTGAAATTCTGCGAAATTCGGGGATTTTAGCCGATTACGCGATGAAATAATCGCTTTTTAACGATCTACCGTACCCATTGTCGTCGACGAGCATAAATGACTGCCGATGGCCATTGTGGACGAAGCAGCGGTAGACGCGGAACCGGAAATCGCCGCTTTTCCCGCACTCCCAACGGTGGAATATCTGAAATTTTGAGTTAAAGGTGGAGTGACACATGGGCAGGCTAGCAGAGACCATTTTGGAATTTCGGCAGCATCAATTGGCAGTCAGCTAAGTTAATGGCAAGCTAGCAGAGAAAATTTGCTGCCGTAATCGAATAGGGTTCTTAGTTTTTGACAGTTTGACTGGGAATTGAAAGCGTAATTGACCCCCCGAAGAGTGCGGGCAGGCTAGCAGAGGCCATTTTGGAGTTGCGAATAGTTTAGCTGGATGCCAGTTAGGCCATTGGCAAGCTAGCATAGAAAGTTTGACGTTTTCCGGACGAGCTAGCAGCGGTTCTTTGCCCCAAATCAGGTACCCCTCGGCAAATTGTCTCTGCTAGCATGCAAAGAATGTTTGAAAGAGGTGAATCGATAGGTTGGCTGCCAGTTTGCAGAATGGCAGGCTAGCAGAGGCCATTGGCCCTCCCCAGGCGAGCTAGCAGCGATTATTTGCGCCAAAATCTAGCCTCTCCACAACTCGGCAACTAGCAGAGTCGATTTGCGGAATTCCGTACCCACCATATCGCCAACTTTCGCGTTATTCACCGCCCCGCCATCGAGCGTATTGAGGTGTAGCGAGTAGTGGCATTTTGGGGCATCAGAAGAGGTGAGCAGCTGATGCCGCACGACGTCTCTAAGTTTCACGATTTTCCCTTCAGCGGCCCTTTAAAAGAGGCGGGGCCTCGGTTTTAAGATGGCTGAGGCTAAACTGGCAGCCATACTATCCGATTACAGCCCCACGAAGTACTAAAAATTCGCCTGGGCAAGCTGGCAGCGACAATTGGATAGCAGCTGATTTTTTGCGTCAAAGAATCTCTGCTAACTCGCCTCTAAATGGTCAAATTGCCCCTGCTAGCTTGCCATTCGGCTAACTGACTAGCAACAAATAAGAAAACATCGAAAAACCCGAATTTTGAAGCTCTAAGTTTACATGGCGTAATCGATTCGAAAATATCGAATTCTCGCGATCTCAGAATCAATTTTCGTCTTTTTAAAAGTCAACTCGTATCTAAAATTGGGTGCGGAATCCGAATCTGAGCTCAGAATTTCCATATTCCAACGTTTTCGCCAAAATCCGTGACCTCAACGGGCCTTTAAAATGCGAAAAATGCCTCACTGTGCATCGTAGAATGCCTGCATCGATCGCACATCTTTTCGCTCTCCTCCACGATGATGGACGCATCGCAGTTGGAATATTCGATCGTCTTCGGTGAGGGCGGAAAACGAGAACGAGACGACCAGGCGTACGGTATATACGTCGGAGGCTACGGTAGCCGGGTCCTAAAACGAATTTCTAGCTGGCACACTCCCTTTAAACGCGATTTTTACGATTTTTTTTTGCTAGGCAATCTGTCGGAATTTCCTGAATTTTCTCCGCTAGCCCGCCTAGGTGTCACGCTACCTTTAAAACGTGCAACATCCGGGGCCTACCGTAGTATTGCGGTGTACGCCACACTCCGTGTCGTTCAGCATCAGCGTCAGACGGGCGGCCGGGGCCTAAAGGGGGCGTGGCTTCTAGATTTTGACTCGCTGGGCCCTTGAAACCGATTTTTGAGGCTTTTAAAGGTCGCTTGAAGGCAAAAAAGTGGGCGTGGCTCAAGATTTTGACTTGCTGGGCCCTTGAAACCGATTTTTGTGGCTTTTAAAGGTCGCTTGAAGGCAAAAAGTGGGCGTGGCTTATAGGATTTGGCTTTCCGGGTCCTTGAACTCGAACTTCCGAGCTTTAAAGGACGCCTGAAGTCAAAAAAAGTGGGCGTGGCTGATGGATTTTGCCTTGCTGGCTCTTTTAAACCGATTTTTGAGGGTTTTAAATGTCGATTGAAGGCAAAAAGTGGGCGTGGCCTACCGCGTGGAATAGCTTTGAGCAGTGGGGCAGGTCTTCGCGATGCGAGGCGAAGATCCGGCCCGAAAAGGGCGAGGCCAGCTCGATTCCGATGTACTCCCGCCCGCACACCGCCTTCGGGGGTACTGTAACGGACCGGATTGGGTTAAGGTAGCGTTTTTTTGCATTTTCCGGCGCAATGCTAGCCAGCTAGCGGCATACTGTAGTTACTACTACATTTTTTGAGATTTAGAGTCGATTACCACCCGAAAAAGTCCAAAATTCTCAATTCAGGTACCCCCCGGCCAAATGGTCTCTGCTAGCACGCCCAGGCGGATTTTTCGACAATACTGGGTCTGTTGGCTGCCAGTTAAAGGCATACTGTAGTTTTTGCAAGAAAATGGCCGGGAAAACAGGTTACGACATGAAAATCCAGAAAATATCAATTCGGGTACCCCGGCAAATGTTCGCTGCTAGCTTGCCTGCGCGAATTTTCCAGCGCAAATCAGTAAACTGGCTGCCAGCTTAGGTGTTAAACCCTAAAAAAGTGAGCACGCGCTGTCATGACGCCTTTAAAAACTCACGAAAAGCCGGCGGGTCACGACGGCGGCTGGGGAAACGGCGCACGTCGAGGAAACGGGAAAACTGGAAAGGGATCGTGATCCTCAAGAATCTTGGCCAGCCTGCCAGCCAGTTGACTTGATAGTCCTTTTGAAATCAATTTTTCCGCGCTTTAAAGGGTCTCTGAAGGCAAAATCCGGAAGCCACGCCCCTTTTGGGCGTTTTGGTACCAGAAGCCGATTTTTCCGCGTTTAAAGGCCGCTTGAAGGCAAAAAAAATAGGCGTGGCCTATGGATTTAACTTCGCAGTCTCTTTAAGTGATTTTTGCGGCTTTTAAAGGGCCATTGAAGGCAAAACCGGGCGAGGCCTGTCCGCAGGAAGAACCAACTTTTAGTGGTGACGGGCTGAGGGGGATTATCGAGGGATAGACGAGAGCTCCTCCTCCTGCTCCTCCTCCGTGCGCGACGACAAACTACAAAAATAATCATATGATTAAAAAATAAAAAGTTTAATAAACGAAAGAATAAAAAAAATTAAAATCAAAACTGAAAAATTGACCTGGCTGAACTTGGCGAGAATGAGCAAAAAATAGACGCTGTTGCTCATCGCATCACTCTCGATATAGCCTGGAAATCATAGAAAAATTCATCAAGGCCTTTTAAAGGGACCGGAAAGTAAAAAAATTCGAGAAATTCATAGCCGCCCCGCCTTCACTGGTCCTTTAAAACCATCGAAATAGCTTCCAAGGTTCTAAAGTTGTTTCGCATTAGCTTAGCTGGCAGAAGTTTATCCACTGGCCGCGTTAAAAATTCAATTTTGAACATTTTAAAGGAGCGTTGAAGGCAAAAATGAGACGGGGTGCCCGAATTTTTGAAAACCGTCCACAAAGGCAAGCTAGCCGAGATTCTTTGGGGAATCGCCTAGCTGGCAGTCAGATTGGAGGGGCGTCTAGTCGAGAGCCGCATAGTATCGCCCTAACCCCCCTCCTAAATGGGTATGGAAATGTGGGGCAGTGAGTACAAAAGGGGAGAGGGGTACTATTTGTCCCTTTCCCCTCCCTTTAACCCCTTTCACCACCATTCCCCCGAAAAAGTGGCCTCCATTTTGGCGTGGCGTCGTCCTTTCCACCACGCAGCTCCCTCCGAATTCCCCAAAGAATCCCGGCTAGCTGGCCCTGATTCAGGTCTCCTATATTTAGCCTTCAATGGCCCTTTAAAACGGCAAAATTTGACTTTTAAAAACTACAAGATGTTAACTGGCTGCCAGCGAAGCTACTAAACGATTTAAAAGCTCCAAAAGTTCCCTGGTTCCCCAATGAATCACTGCTAGCTTGCCCTGATTCCTCGATTTCAGGTACCCCCTTGTTTTATCTTCAGCGGTCCTTTAAATTTGCAAAAGCTTGGTTTTAAGGGTACCAGCAAGCTAGCTGGCAGCCAGTTCATCTATTTCTGGCGGAAAAATATATTTTAAAGGACCATTGAAGGCAGTGAGGGCTGTAGTTGGTTAGCTTTTTTTGGCTTCCCAGTCCCTTGAAAATGCAGAACAAAGAGGCAAGCGAGCAGAGGGCACTGTGGAATCCATAGAATCGTATGAAAAGATGAAACTCCAAAAATCGCGGGGAGCCTGAGGATAAAAGAGAGAGAGCACGACCTCCCCCGGGCGATGCCAATGTCAACAGTATTCAGCCGGAATATCTAGGCCATCCATGACAGGATAGACAAATATTACGCACCACAGTTGCAACTGGATCACAACGAAACTGGAATCGCGGAAAAACTGGAAAAATGGTGCCAAAAATTCCGCACATGTCACCTGCTTGTTTGCTAGGGGGCCAGGGGCCTTCCGTAGTTTGTAGCCTAGGTTTATGGTTGTAGTATGTAGTCTGGCTGCCAGCTTGGTCATCCCATCGAAAATCCCGATAAAAAACGCAAAAAGCAAAATGTTAGTCGCGGCGGGGGTCGAACCCGGGTCGTGTGCCTGGTAGCTTTTCTGTAGTTTGCAGTCTCGGTGCAATGTTTGTATTTTGTAGCCTGGCTGGCAGTTTAGCCAATCCGCCACTCAGAATCAAGACTTATTAACAAAAATCGTTTATATGGCGTAATCGACTGGCGGCCGTCGCTTCCATCCCAGTCGATTACGCCAACAAATCCAGCGCTTGTAGTCAATATCGTTGATGTAGTTTGTCGTCTGGTTGGCAGTTTAGCCAATTCGCCGCTCAAAATCAATGTTTATTCGCAAAAAACGGGGCATTTATATGGCGTAATCGATTGGCGGTTTTCCCCAATCGATTACGACACGAAATTCATTGTCTGCGGTTCCGGCGTTTCACAATAATTCGGTAAAGCCATTTGCCAATGATGAGCTTGGCGAGTTCGCTGAGTTCTTCGTAGTTGAGGGCTCCTTCGTGTCTCAAGTGGTCGCTCACCTCAAAATATTGCATTTCGTGTTGTTAGAATTTGATTTCTCGGGGTTTGGTTAGAAATTTTGCTTCAAATGCCTCAGATGGCAGCCAGACTACACAATACAACCCCCCATTGGCGGACTACAAACTACAAAACGGCCCCCAAGCGCGCTACCGGGGTTCGAACCCCGGCCCAGGCGCAACATTTTGCTTTTTTGAATGTGGACTTGGATTTCGGTTTGATTGGCTAAGGTGGCAGCCAGACTACAGAATACAAAAACCTTTGATGCCCTCAACCCGAAAAAGCGGGGTTTTTCAAAATTGAGTTTTGGAATTTTTGTCAACGTTACAAAAATCGTACCGCTTTCTGTTTTGCATCCTCGGCGCATTTCCACGGTGTCCGCAGCTGGTTGTCCAGCGCATTAATGGCTGCCCCATTGTTGAGGAGCACGAGCACACAGTCGAGGCGGCCTTTAAAGGGGTGGTGACAGGGCCGTTTTTTGCCTTCAGTGGTCCTTTAAACTCCCAAAAAATTAGATTAATGACACCTCGAAGCCAACTGGGGCCCAGTTTACAGATTTCGCTTTTAATGGACCTTTAAAATCTTGAAATCAGCTTTTAAAGGGCCTGGAAAGTCAAAATCCATGGCGGTTTCCGGCTTCGCCGGCCCTTTAAAAACCCCAAAATGCTTTTTCAAGGTACCAAGAAGTCAGCTGGCAGCCAGGCCTGGGAATTCAGACTTCAATTGCCCTTTAAACAGCTCAAAAGCGAGTTTAAAGGTGCGGTGACACCCGCCAGTTACCGTACCCCGGGTGGCGGCCACATGAAGCGCCGTCTCCCCATTATGATCAACGGCACCAACAAGGGGAATACAGAGCGATGTCGCGTCCTCTTCTTCGATCTAAACCAATGGGCGGGCTAGCAGAGAGCATTTGCGGAAATCAGGTACCCCCTGCAAATGATCTCGGCCAGCCTGCCGGGAACTTTTTAAGGGTGCGAATCGATAGACTGGCAGCCAGATAGGCCAGTGGCATACTAGCAGGAAAAATTTGACATAGCCAAAGCGAGCTAGCAGCGATTCTTGGCCCCAAAGTCCAGGTTTTAAAGGGAGCGTGACACTTGCCTTCAGCATCTGTGTGATGCAGTGGGAGAAGCCGGCGTAGGCGGCCGCGTGCAGTGGCGTGCGGCCCATCGCGTCGGCAATAGGGCGAACCTGAATTTGGCAAAGGGTCTTTGCTGGTTTGCCCAGGTTAAAGGGAGATTGACAGCTAGAAATTGAACCTTTTTTCATGAAGTCATCGATCCCCAGTGATCTCTGCTAGTCAGTTTAGACATTCCTCAAAAATCTCTGCTGGTTGACGATTTTAAAGGGAGCTTGACAGCTAGGAATTCCGTTGGGTTTTCGGGTGTAATCGATTCCGCAATGATCTCTGCTATCTTGCCGTTTCTACCTGATTATCGACAGTGGTGCGCCACTCGAAGCCCAGCTCGCGTATCATCACGTACAAGGTGTGAGCCTGACCGCCGAAACACGCCGGGAAGATGGCCGTTCTGGAAGGAGGTGTATTTCGTAGTCTTTCTTGATCTCTCTCTCCCTCTCCCTCTCTCTCTCTCTCTCTCTCTCTCTCTCGCCCTCACTTTCTCTGGTTTACTGACTGCCAGATAACCGATTCCGACAGTTTAAAGCAAAAAAACAAAAAGTCTGCCGCGGGCGGGGGTCGAACCCGAGCCCCTAATAACATCGCGTAATCAGCTCAAAATCTAATTTTTCTAGAGGATCCAGGCTTTCTGGCTGTCAGTTTGCCGATTCTGACAGTTTGATCCAAAAGGCAAAAAACCGCGCCGCGACGGGGAGTCGAACCCGGGTCGTCAGATTGGTAGGCGCGACTACTAACCACTCGGCCATGGGTTTTAGATTTTTCGAGAAAATGAGGGAAGCTGTATCTCTCTCGCTCTCTCTCTCTCTCACCTCTCCATAAAATCTGTCGCCTTCATGTCCGCGCCAGCGGTCACGAGACACGACACCACATCCGTATGGCCCCTGCCGGCCGCCAGATGCATCGGCGTCGCAAAGTTTTTGTCGCCACCCTGCAAATGGTCTCTGCTAGCTTGCCACGCCCTGCCTTGACAATTATGCCATGAAATTCTGTCTTCAATGCGCCTTTAAAGCCAGAAAAAGCGGTTAAAGGGGCTGTGAGGTCACAATCGAGAAGCCACGCCCCCTTGCTGCCTTCAATGGTCCTTTAAAATGTCTGCCTACGGCGAGTTGCCATCCCTGCTTCACCAGCAGCTTGCACATCCGCTCATTTCCCATCAGGGCGGCCAGGTGGAGCGCTGTCAGGCCGTGGCTGTCCTGAAACCCGGGGATTTTGCCTTCAGTGGTCCTTTAAACGCTGTAAAATCGTATTAAAGGAGCCGGGAAGCCCAAAAAAATAGGCGTGGCTTCGAAATTTTGGCTTCTATGGCCCTTTAAATCAGATAAATTTGTTTTAAAGGGGCCAGGAACCCAAAAAAACCCAAAAGCCGGGCCCAGTTTTTGACTTCAGTGGTCCTTTAAAAGCTCCAAAAATGGTTTAAAGGGGCCCGGAAGCCAAAAATCCATCAACCGCGCCCAGTTTTTTTACGTCAATGGCCCTTTAAAAGGTGATACAGTCATTTTAAAGGGGCCAGGAGGCGAAAAAGGTGGCCTCACTGACCAGCTCGTTCCTGGCCGGCTGGCAGTTTTGCAGCAAAAACTCGACGGCGTCCACATTTCCGGCGACGACGGCCCACATGAAGCAGCTGCGATTCTCACGGTCTTTCACCTCCTAAAGGGGGAGTGACAGCTAGAATTTCATCGCGTAATCGGTTCCCAAATGGTCTCCGCTAACCAGTTAAGAAATTCCTCAAAAATCTCTGCTAGTTTCCCTGCTTTTTCAACGCGTAATCGGTTCCCAAAATGATCTCTGCTAGCCAGGGAAGAAATTCCTCAAAAATCTCTGCTAGTTTGACCCGTTTTATAGCGTAATCGGATCGCAACTGGTCTCTGCGAGACAGATTACTTTTCCACAAGTTTCTCTGCAAGTTTTCCCCCTTTAAAGGGGCCGTGACAGCTAGAATTTCATCGCGTAACCGATTCCGCACCTTTATTTGCCCCTTCGCGTTCCTCATCAGCAGTGCCATCGCCTTGGCGCTGTTCTGGGCAGCGTAATGCGCACACGAGACGCCGAAACTGGAAAAACGCAAGTTTTCACATTCGATTACGCCATCAAATTCGACCCGAAAACTGATTACGACCTGAAAAGCTTTTAGAAAGCGCCGGGTAGATTGCTTTTTCCCGTTCTTTTACTTCCTGGCTGCCAGTTAGCCGAAACTGAGAGTTTAGGCCAAAAAGCAAAAAGTTTGCCGCGGCGGGAGTCGAACCCGGGTCGTCAGACTGGCAATCCCGGCCACTAACCGCTTGACCACGTTTAAATTGTTTTTCGTTCTCTCTCTCTTACTTGTCCTTTCCATCTCTGGCGCCTCTCGCCTGTAGCCGCTCTATCGCAGTGATGTTCCCAAAATCAGCCGCGTAGTGGAGGGGCATCCGGAAGTCCTGGTCGATCGCCTAGAAACCGAATTTTCTCCGAATTAAAGGGCCCTTGCAGCTGCAAAATTTCTAGATAGCTAATCTGTCTGACAGTACACCTATTCTGTAAAAACAGCTTTAAAGGACCGTTGAAGGCAACAATCCACGTGATTTCAGCTACCCTCAAAATAATTTTTTTCGGCGAGGCTTTTAAAGGGCCGTATAAGTCAGAATTCGATTCCCTGGCTGTCAGTTAACAATCTGGCATCCGGCCAACATTTTAAAGGGCCGTTGAAGGCAACAATCCACAAGAAAACCGACATCTGAGGGGGTCTGGAGGTCATCAAGGAGGGCATCAATCACCGGGATGTTGTCAGCGGCGACGGCGAGGTGCAGGGCTGAAACCCCGGGTGTCAGTTAACCGATTAGGACGTAAAAAAACGTCTGAAATTCACGACGTAATCGATTATGCCACGATATGTCCGTTTGGGCTGCAAAAGCGTGCGCGCAAGTTACATAAACGATTACGCCATGTAAATGCGAAGCTACCGTACCGGTTTGGCCATCAACAGCTCGAGCGGAGACGGCGACAGGTTTTCGACGGCCAAGAAGAAGGACGACGTTTACAGCTGAAAAAAAACGGATGGACCACGCCCCCGTAAACTCTCGTACCCTGTGGCAATCTGACCCCGGCGGCACACATCAACGGTGTCTGCTTGTAGACGTCCTTCTGGTCGACGAGCAGGTTCAGCACGGGCGAATCTGAGGAGAGACCATATTTAGAGAGGGAGAGAGAGAGAGAGAGAGAGAGAGAGAGAGAGAGGGAGGGAGAGAGTGAGAGCGAGAAGGATAGAGAGAGAGACACAGAGAGAGTGAGAGGAGTGAGAGAGAGAGCGAGAGAGTGAGAGAGGGAGAGAGAGAGAGCGAGAGAAAGCGAGAGAGCGAGAGAAAGAGAGCGAGAGAGAGACTTCGCGTGAAAATTACCAATGAGAAATTGGCAGCACTGGAAGCTGCAGGCGGCAGCGGCATAATGAAGGGGCGATCGGTCCTTTCCATCGAGAAGCGCCCGCCCGTCCATGATTTTGCCTTCAGAGGAGAGCGCGTCGACTAGCATCTGGAAATGCGGTGCCTTCAACCCTCCTTTAAAAGGCAAAAATTCCGTTTTAAAGGGGCTAGCAAGCGATTATCCATAGCCTCGCTATCGATTTTTGCCTTCAATGGCCCTTTAAACCATCTAAATTTCATTTTAAAGGGGCTAGGAAGTGAGAATCCGTAGCCTCGCTATCGATTTTTGCCTTCAATGGCCCTTTAAACCATCTAAATTTCATTTTAAAGGGGCTAGCAAGCGAGAATCCATGGCCTCGCTATCGATTTTTGCCTTCAATGGTCCTTTAAAAAGCAAAAAAATCTTTTTTAAAGGGGCCAGCTAGCAGGGATTCTTTGCGGAAATCTACCTCCCGTACCTTCAACACCTTATCCGAGGGTCTTCTGGCGGCAATATGGACTGGCGTCACCCCATCTTTATCCTTTTGCAGGCACGGGTGCATTCCCTGAAAAAGGCAGGCTAGTAGAGACCATCTGGGGATTTTCACTCGGTGAACTGGCAGCCTGGTTAACGGTTGGCAAGCTAGCAGAGACATTTTAATGGCGTAATCGAATATGAATCTTGATTTTTGTCAATTTCTCGGAATTTCCACGCGTAATCGATTCTGAGGAGGCAGGCAGGCTGGCAGAGACCATTTGGGGATTGTCAATCGATAGACGGGCAGCCAGTTATGCCAATGGCAAGCTAGCAGAGACCATTTGACCCTGCCCTAGCGAGCTGGCAGCGATTCTTTGCGCCAAAATCAGGTGCCCCCCGGAAATGGTCTCTGCCAGCTTGCCCAGCGTGATTTTTGGGGTGGGGATCGATAGGGTGGATGCCAGTTTGGCCACTGGCCAGCTAGCCGAGACAATTTGGCAATACCGTAGGCGTGTGCTGGTGATGGAGGATGAGCCGAATAATGCGCGTGGCTCCGGCGTGAACGGCCCAGTGGAGGGGCGTGGCCCCCGTCGAATCCTCGTCCCACCACGTCAGGCCCTTTCTGAATCGGTTACGCTACGTAAATCATCGATTACCCCATGAAAATCGGGAACGGGATTTAATGGCGTAATCGATTACGATAGCAAATTTCTATTTTAGATTTTATGGCGTAATTTATTTCGAAAATCGCCGATTACGCCATGAAAATCCAGCCCTAATTTTCAAGGCGTAATCGATTACGGCAGGAAAATCAAGCCCTCCAAAACATGGCGTAATTAATTTCGGAAATTAGCGATTACGCGATGAAAACAGCTTGTCGGAATTTCATGGCATAATCGAATAGAAAACGCACGATTATGGTATTTAAATAATTGATTACGCCATGAAAATCGGACCCAAATTTCATTACGTAAACAAATGGAAAAAGCTCGCCGATTACGCGAGCTAAATAAGCGGTTACGACATCAAATTAACGGTCTGAATTTCGTGGCGTAATCGATTACGACGTGAAAAGCTGACTTGATGAGAAGTTGGGCATTCTTCTCGCGATCCGTCAGTGCCGCGTGGAAGAGCGGGGTGCTAAAATAAGATCGGCCATTTCCACAAGGCATCTCTGCTCGTTTGCCCGGTTTTTGAGGCATCTTCGGGCCAGCTAGCATCGATTCTTTGCGGAAAACCGTCGAAAACCCGAACCGATTCCTGTGATCCTTGCAGTGCAACGAGCTTGGGTATCGCTTGATGTGCTTCTCGAGGTCGCTCTGAAACGCGAAAAAATTGTCCCTGGTCTATTAGCGGGGGGGGCATTTTGATTTTCCCAGTAATCTCTACGTGAGACAGCTTTGAGGTAGGAAAATTTACAACAAAAATTTTGTAGAACTTTTAGCAATAACAGAACCAAAATACACACTTTATTATTGTTACGCGAAAAAAAGCAAAAATTACCCCCCGCTAAGAGCCCAGTACCAGTGCTCCTTCGGCCGCGTGGTAGAATATTTCCGCTTCTTCTTCGGACATTTTTGCAAACCCTGAAATACAGATTTTCAATGATAGGAGGGCATGCCAGCACGGTTTCTTTAGGAAAATAAAAATCGAGTGGGCAAGCCGGCGGGGATTCTTTGCGGAAACCGAAATTTCGCAAAAAAACCGACAAATGCCGGGGTTTCCCACTTTTTCGACATTTTTTGGCGAAAATTTTGGAGGAAAATGGGGCATGCTGGCAGAGTTTCTTTAGGAAACCCCAAAATTTGCCCGCCCAGGCTAGCAGAGATCCTATGAGGCAAAAACATCGCGATAAAGATGATAATAGGCGTGCGGATGGATATGACAGGGCTATGATGATCCACTCTCTCTCCCCCTCTCTCTCTCTCTCTCTCTCTCTCTCTCTCCGCAGGAAAAGACGATCAATAGCCAGGGGGGAGGGGGCAGCTCCGGGAAGGACTGGTTTTTCTAATCGACCGCACTTCCTAGCGCTGTTAGCTGCAGATATCCGCAAAATATCTTTCTTTCTCTCTCCCTCTCTCTCACTCTCTCTCTTTCTCTCTCACTCTCTCTCTCTCTCTCTAGTCTGTAGTCTCGATTTAATGGATGTAGTCTGTAGTCTGGCTGCCAGATTACGATAATAACACGATAAATCTTTATCGGCAAGTTTCATGGCGTAATCGATTGTTGGTGGGCGGGGAATCGTCGTCGAATTCGCCGGACATTACATGCCGTAATCGGTAGCGCCCGATATCCGATGGCCGAGGGAAGCTGAAATGATATATATAGAGAGGGTTACGGTAATGGGGGGGTACTGTAATGAATATATACCTGATGGCTGATTAGAGTTGTTGTAGATATGGATTGAGAAGAAAGAGATGCTTGGTATTGTTGTGAAATGATTAGTTGGATGCCAGTTGGGAAGAATTGCCCGAACCAGGACGATTTACGAGGCGGTAGATCTTCATCGAGGGTGTGAATCTGGAAATGGCGGGAAATGAGGGGATCGAGGCTTGATAACATTGCGTAATCGGATCATAATTTAACTTTTAGAGTGAATTTCAGCTTTCTGGCCGCCACAGTCGCTTTTGAAAATCTGAGCCAAAAAGCAAAAAGTCTGTCGCGGCGGGGAGTCGAACCCGGGTCGTCAGATTGGAAGGCGCCGCCACTAACCACTTGGCCACGGTTTTCGACTTTGATTTTTGGATAGTTCATTCTTTTAGCTTTCTCTCCCTACCTGTACATCTGGATATCCTCTGTTGTCCATCTCCTCCATCAATCCTTCCATCATTCTCTCCATTTCCATCTTCACTCCATCCATTTTCTCCTGTAAAAATCATTCAAAGTACGCTACAATACGCTACAGTATACTACAGTATAATTAACAGACCTGTGGCAGTGGATTGGCGCTAATCTGTGTATCAATAATGACGAGACGACGACGGTCAGGGGTTGATGGGAGAGGCTGAAAGAAAGAAAGAGACGTGGGGAATACTGTAGAATACCGACAATCGATCGATTTGTCGACTTACAGATTGAAGAATATGATGGACGAGTTGTGGAATAATTGAAACGGATTCGAGACAATCATTCACTGCCGAATAGCATTGCGTGAAGCGGAGAAACTGGGTGTTGATCAGCTGGAAATTGAATTTAGACTGTGTGGAGGGCAGACAAATGGATTTCGCGAAAAAACGGCCTTCAAGACCGTGGCCTAGTGGTTAGCGGCTGGGCCTACCAATCTGATGACCCGGGTTCGCCTCCCGGCCGCGGCGGAATTTTTGTTTTTTGCGCGAAACTTTTAGAATCGGTTAATTGGCAGGCAGTAAAGCGACTCCTAGAGAGAGAGAGAGAGAGAGAGAGGGAGAGAGAGAGAGAGAGGAGGGAGGGAGGGAGAGAGAGAGAGAAAGAGAGAGAGAGAGAGAGATGACATACCTTATCAAACGCATCCTTGTAGACGTTGAGATATTCCTCGGCCGTCCGTTTCATTGCTATGACAATTGCCTAAAAAGTGTCTTTTTTTTGGGCGTCCTTGGCTTTTTCGGCTGCTTTTTCTGAGGGCAGAAATTGTCGAAATGAACTTCGAGAGAAAGAAAGGAAGATTTATCAAAATAAAGACTAACCTGATCGGGACATGTGCCCGATAGAAGCCAATAATCCAGCTCGAGACTGCTGAAAATACAAAGAATACAAAGGGGTTAATGGGAGAATTTTCTCTCTCCCTCTCATTCTCGCTCCCTCTCACGCTCTCTCCCTCTCTCTCCCTCTCTCTCTCTCTCTCTCTCTCTCTCTCTCCCTCTATCTCTGGCTCTCTCTCTTTCTCTCTGATCGCCGTACCTCGTCTTCACACGGGCCCTGTCTCCAAATACGGGGCAGATTGCAAAGTTTTGCCGTCGGAAAAGTCGAAGGTCCTTCAGCCCGTCCGGTAAAGGCTGAAAAGAATGTTAATAAGTCAATGATTAGTAACATGGGCCCGGAGGTATTTATGGCTTTAAAAACAAATTTCCCAAAAACATTCTGCGTTTAAAACCGTGGTGAAGTGGTAGTGTGCGCGCCTACCAATCCAACGACCCGGGTTCGACTCCCCGCCGCGGCGGACTTTTTGCTTTTTGGTTGAAAGTTTTAGAATCGGCTAACTGGCAGCCAAGAAGCCAGACTTTGAAGTTAGAAAAATTAGTTTATGAGCCGATAGATAACGCTGTGTCCTTGGTGGATCGGGTTCTACCCCCCCTAGCAGGGCTGGGTCTTTGCTTTTGTTTCAAACATTCACAACCTGTTCTTTGGCCGCCAGTAAGGCGAAGGAGAGAGCTAGAGAGAGAGAGAGAGAGAGAGAGAGAGAGAGAGAGAGAGAGAGAGAGGAACTGACGCTTTGGGTTTCGGCTAATTCTTGATCGATTTGTATATTCAGCCGTCTGCCCATCATCCATTTCGTGACTCCCTCCAGAATCCTCCAATTCGTCGCTCCTTTTCGGCCGAACCTTCCCAAGGCTCCCGGGCTGAAATATGGTGTATGTCTCAAAAACAACGATTTTTTTGCAGTATTTTGCTTCGCAAATTCGGCTGCACATATATAGTTTTTATGGGTTTGCTTAGCATGCTTAGAAACAACGAAATTTCGGTCAAAAAGCCGGCCTTTCTCGGCACAAAAAAAAAATCAATATTTTCGAGTTTTTCCATGAAAATTAGCAGTTTTCAGCGTCCCTCTCTTTATAATAGGTAAATTGGGACCTTATGAAAGAGTTTCTTTAGCCAAAAATTCGAGGAAAACCGGCAAAAATGGGAGCAATTATCTGGGATCAAAAATGGTATGGTTACCTGCCGGGAAGAATACAAAGGTAGGAGGGGTCGAATCCAGGCGTTCGCCAAGTCTTTCTGTAAGATTTCCTATTTGAACGTTCAGCGTCCCTTTAAAGGCCCAAAAACTGTTTTAAAGGCCCCAGGAAGCAAACTGGCAGCCAGGCTATAGATTTATCGCTTCAGCGTCCCTTTAAAGGCCCAAAAAACTGTTTTAAAGGCCCCAGGAAGCAAACTGGCAGCCAGGCTATAGATTTATCGCTTCAGCGTCCCTTTAAAGGCACAAAACCTCTGTTTCAAGGCCCCAGGAAGCAAACTGGCAGCCAGGCTATAGATTTATTGCTTCAGCGCTCCTTTAAAAGCACAAAACCTCTGTTTCAAGGCCCCAGGAAGCAAACTGGCAGCCAGGCTATAGATTTATTGCTTCAGCGCTCCTTTAAAAGCA
Organism: Mesorhabditis spiculigera; assembly: GCA_958295435.1. Taxonomy (NCBI): domain Eukaryota; kingdom Metazoa; phylum Nematoda; class Chromadorea; order Rhabditida; family Rhabditidae; genus Mesorhabditis; species Mesorhabditis spiculigera. Next base: position 1,398,005 of record CATQJA010002707.1, read on the forward strand.
CAAAACCTCTGTTTCAAGGCCCCAGGAAGCAAACTGGCAGCCAGGCTATAGATTTATTGCTTCAGCGCTCCTTTAAAAGCACAAAACCTCTGTTTCAAGGCCCCAGGAAGCAAACTGGCAGCCAGGCTAGAGATTTATTGCTTCAGCGCTCCTTTAAAAGCACAAAACCTCTGTTTCAAGGCCCCAGGAAGCAAACTGGCAGCCAGGCTATAGATTTATTGCTTCAGCGCTCCTTTAAAAGCACAAAACCTCTGTTTCAAGGCCCCAGGAAGCAAACTGGCAGCCAGGCTATAGATTTATTGCTTCAGCGCTCCTTTAAAAGCACAAAACCTCTGTTGAAGGCCCCAGGAAGCAAACTGGCAGCCAGGCTATAGATTTATTGCTTCAGCGTCCCTTTAAAGGCCCAAAAACCTGTTTTAAAGGCCCCAGGAAGCAAACTGGCAGCCAGGCTATAGATTTATAGCTTCAGCGCCCCTTTAAAGGCCCAAAAGCTGACTTTAAAGGCCCCAGGAAGCAAACTGGCAGCCAGGCTCAAACTGTGTGACACGTTACCGATCCGCGATGGCAATTCCGGGACAGTTGATGGTGATATCGACGCTCTGTGGGCTGCGGGAATGATTATGGGGTTGAGGCGGTAGATTGAGGTCAATCGTCACGTCATCAATATCGTCCCTCGTCATTGCCGGCTTGATCGTAATGAACATCCTCGGAATTCCGAGCGTTCCCTGAATAACACCCGGGTGCTTTCGCATTATCGGGGGCAGTCCGGATTTTGACCACAAGACGCTCCAAATGCCGTTTTTTTAAATTCAAAGTCTCTGGAAAAGCTAAGCTAAGCCTAAGACCAGGATTAGCTTCATACAAACGAAGCCTGAGCTTACAACTGGAGCCAAGCTAAGCTTCAAAAACAACAAAAAACTCCGAAAATGGGGCTAAAACGCTATTTTTTTATAGCTGGCTATTTTTTGTTGACATTTTCGTTAGGTCATTCGAGGGATAATCAAAATATCTAGTAACAATTTCAATTTCAGCCAAAAATAATGTAAAATAGATTAGTTATGGCAAAAAAACGAAGAATCCGAAAAAGCCGCTCAAACATTGTTGATTTAGAATTATTCAATATTTGAAACCTGTCTCTCTTTTTCGATGCTGATGGAGATGCAAGCGTAGCGGCCCTCGAGGAGAAAGCGGATGGGTGGTTGTCTGGCGAATAGCTAGAACAGAAGCTATAGAATGAGAGACAGAGAGAGAGAGAGACAGAGAGAGAGACAGAGAGAGACAGAGAGAGAGACAGAGAGAGAGAGATCCCCTCAACAAGGATACCTTAGCCATTTTGCGTAGTCGAGCCCTTTGTCTAAATTGTAAATGTTGATTGACAAGTTGTCGTTGATGTTCATCCAATTTCGAATAGGCGAATCGATGATACACATCAGCCGATACGCCGAATCTAAACATTCCAAATACCACCGGATGTTTATCGGGAATACCTATTAGAATCTCGAATTTTCAGGATCTCGTTTCTAGAATCACGAAATTGGTTTAATATGGTTTAAATCAGCATTAAAGGCACGCGAAATTAAACGCCTACACCATGAATCCAGCATAGGCATATTTCGAGATTCCGAACATTCGAGATTTTGACAGATTCCCGTGTATCGGGACGGGGATCGACATTTTCTAGACGTAGTCTACACCTAGTTTCGTCTAGAAATGCCTGGTAACTTCATAAGAAGTATTTGAATAGTCTTTCTAGCCAAATAAAACTAATTCCAACGAGAAAAATATCAAAAACTTCAAAAACCAACGCCCGCCCCCCGAAAATGCAAAAGAGCCGATTTGCCAACCTCGGTTCCCTCCGAATGCCCAATGGATCGTTGTTGCTTGGATGGACTTTGTCGGCAGGGTCGAACTCGGTGAAGTCGTCCCAGGAGATCATCTGGAGGCTGGGTAAGCAGTTACGATCAAAACCGCATTTTAGGGGTTTCACCCTAAAATCGGCCTTAACTTCATGGAAATGTTGATTAAGTAAATTTCGAGAACCGCATCGCGGTCGGCGCAAAATTCTGCACAAGATGGGCTTGGTTCAGCTCGAAACTCGGACGTAAAAAGCGTCCACTTGTTAGCCCGGGGTGAGCCCGGGAAAGTGCGCGTCGCAAGGAGTGGAGTGTAGGGTAGTGTAATGGTAGCGGCGGCCCAGGGGAAAAAATAAAAGTGAAATTTGGACAAGAAGGAGATCCGAAAGAAATAGATAAGATTTTAGTTAGGGTTGCGTTGGTTTACAATGGGGATGAGGGTTTCTAGGAAGATTAGCATCGTATTTCAGACTAACAAGGGGCGGTTTTTAGAAGATTTTAGCATTTCGCACTGTGACAGGGCTTTCTTAGGTGATTCTTTGAAGGCTTTATGCCAAGGTTCGTTTAACGGATTTAGAGCCAAACGAAGATTTAACCGTGGTTTCCACATGGGAGAATGCATGGTCGACAACTAGTTATCCACACGTTCGACGTTTTTACAAAATTGATTCGATAAAACGATCCTAAGCTTTTCAATTTTAGCGAAAAATTACGTCATAAAAAAGCGTTGCAGCGGAAAGGAACCACGAGCCGCCAGAAAAAGAACAGTACCGGAATATCGGGGATGAAACGGGCGACGCCGAGGTTTAGGCCAGGATTTTGACCTGGCTCCTTGGCCTAATTCCCGCTGACCTAGCAGATGGCTCGCCAGACGCCCCAGGAAAATCTTGGCCAAAACCCTATGCATTCACACAATTTTAGGCCAGAATTTTTGACCTCCCCCCCAGGAACCCATCTGCTCGCTCCGGCGTCAATGATAACTATTTGACGCCATTAATAGAAAAGTTACAATTTTTTTAGGCATAAACTAGTTGTAAAAAGCATTTTGAACTTTGAAATACAAAGGCAAAATATCGAAACGATATCGGGATTCCCAAGGAATCTGGAAAATCTGGAAATCAGGAGAATCCCGTATCCACACCTTGTAGTTTGTCGCTTTTAGCAGCGGGGGAGGGTATCGTTATCTGCATGCCTCGCACTCCCCGGCAGGGCAGATCTGACATCTGCGCTAGGCCGATCTACCTCGGAGGCCGATCTAGGATTTCGGTAGAACCCGTGGGCTTTTGTGCCGATTCCATGCCAGAATCGATTTTTTTAGTCGAATTTCATGTCACAGTGAAGTGAGTGAGTGAACGACCGGAAAAACGGATTTGCAAAAAAATCAAAGCCGAAACTCGTAGGCGAGTGGTTAGTGACCTTGCCACCCAATCTGGCGACCAGGGTTCGACTCCCGGCCGCGGCAACGTTTTGCTTTTTGCTTCACACTTTCAGAAACGGTGAACTGGCAACCAGAAAGCGAGAAAAACCACCACCAATTATTTCAGCCCACAGCAAGGAGGTTCCAAAAATCGATTACGCCACCAAAATATCACAGATTTATTCGCACAAATTACATGTCGTATTGCAATGGGAAATCTCGAAAATGTGGCAATTATTCGGGGTCTTCGGGTCGGGCTGAAGCAGCGGTAGTGGGGAGGAAATCGACGCCCGGGAAGACCGAGGAGAACGAGTGGCGAACCTGGAAATGGAGACAAAAATAGGTGGTAGGCTAGCAGAGGGCACTTGAGAACCGATTACGCTATGAAATTCGCCAAAAGCGGGGGCAAGCCAGCAGAGACCATTTGCGGAAATTCCCTCACCTTTTCGAGGACTTGGATGTAGTCCAAATTCCTGTCAATTCCCGGCAACACGTGGAAATTCGAGGGGGTTGACGGGCCCGGCTCGAAATCCGTCGAAGGGGGCAGGGAGAAGCGAAGGCCGTAGGGTAGAGGTGTTGGTTCGTCTGAAAAATGGCTCCGATTACGACATAAAAATCCCCCCGGAAAATCGATTATTCTGCAAAAAATTCCCTCAGAAAATCGATTACGTCATGAAAATAACCATAGAAAACCGATTACGCCGCGAAATTCCCCCTAGCAAACCGATCAGGCTATGAAATCCGTTTCGAAAATAGATTACGCTATCAAAACAGGCTTAAAAACCGATTACGCGACGAAATTGGATACCTGGAAATAGACGAGACTCGGCCTTCCGGATCGATTCCTCGTCGTCGGCGATCAGATGGGTGACAACTGGAAAAAGAGAGCGAATTCCGCAAGAATCTCGGCTAGTTTGCCCGCCAGCTAATCGATTACGCGACGTAAAAAACGTACAGTATCCGGGTGCCGTCATCCGGTGTCCCATTTGCATCAAACGGGAAGCGCCTTGGTCGCCGAAACTCGTCAGGGCCACCTGTAAAACGAGAAAATTAAAGGACTAGTGAAGACAGGGACAGGGGGCAAGCTGGCAGCGATTCTTTGCGGAACTCAGGCCAGCTAGCAGAGTTTCTTATAGAAATCCAGGCTATCTAGCAGCGTTCCTTGAGGAAACAGGCAAGCTAACCGGAATTTTTGCGGACATTCCGCTTGAATAAGGAAATATTTTTCGGCATTTTCAGGGCAATCTAGCAGAGATTTTTTGAGCAGAAAAACAGACATCAGCCTCCTTATCGACAAGTTCATTGCCGCCCTCGTTGGAGATGACGATCGATCGATATATCCTCTTCTCATCCACTTCATCTCTGCTTCCGCTCCATTCCTTTGGCACATATTCCGGTGCTGAGAAGATGACGTCACAGCTGATCTTTCCCTCTTCAATCAAAACGGCTGTCAGCCTAAAAGTGAATAATTCCACAAATTGCCTCTGCTAGCTGACCTGCCCTCCTTGATGACGCAGTGATCGATGGGGTAGCCGACCTTGTAGATGGCGCCGAAAACGGCCGCGTTTCTGGCGAACGCCTGGGGCAGCTCGCCGCATCTGGAAAAACGGGAAAATCACGAATTTTCCTAAAAATTCTAAGGACGAAAATAGTGCCTTTTGCAATGGCAAGCCAGCAGCGATCTTTGGGGAATTCACGCCGTCAGGAGGGCGGAAAACCAGAAAAAAGCAAACCGAATTTTTCAACAAAAAAAAATCAGCGCCGAAACCGTGGCCAAGTGGATCTTGCTTGCCAACCTGACGACCCGGGTTCGACTCCCGGGACCAACAAACTTTTTGCTTTTTGCTCCAAAGGCTGGGAATCGCTAAAAAAATAGCAACAAAAAGCAATACCGTACCCATATTCGGGGAATAGGAAGGGCGACGGGCAGTAGACACCAACACTGTCCATGATCAGGCAGATCGCCGTCAGACCCTGCAAAAAAAATTGGTTTATGGGCTCCAAAATGAAACGAAATGATCGAAACCAGGGCCAAGGCAAGCTAGCAGTAACAATTTGAGGAAATTTTAGCCAGATATCAGTTTTTGGGCAATTTTCATAGCTTAAACGATTGAATTTTCTATTTTAAAGGGGCAGTGACACCTAGCTAGATCCTCAAAAACCTCTGCTAGCCTGCCAGGGGCAGGGCAGACTAGCAGAAAGAATTGGGGAAATTGTACCTGTAAGGTGGTCGGTTGTGGTGCCATCAATGCAATCATTCCATGGATCAGTGCCTGCGTCTCTGCCCCCATCGAATATTTCTTCGTCAAAAAATCTCCCAGCGGCCGGTTACAGTACTCTAAAAACCGTTAAAAATGGGATTTTTCCAAAATGGGAACCTTCGAGTAGGGCGGGGTCTTGCGTGGCGTTCCACCCCGTGCAGAACTCGAGGAATTTCATGAAGCGCCGGCGGTCGATCAGGCTCCTGAAAAAAATGGGGGATTGGAGGGCGTAATCGATTAATTCCTCGTTATTTCCATGCCGTAAGCTATAGCTGTAATCCTTTTTTAGCTGAATTTCATGCCATAATTAATTTTGCGCCCAATTTCATAGCATATAATCGATTTTTCTAGCCGAATTACCTAGAATTATCGATTTTCGGCCCTATTTAATAGCGCAATATTTTTCTGGCCAAATTAGCTAACGTAATCGATTCTCCCAGTTATTTTCATGCCGTAACCTTTTAAAAACCGGAAAAAAATTAACTTCAATCGATCGGTGGATGATATTTGATTCTTGGTGAGGGGTATGGGTTCGAAGGCCATCGTCTCGGGTTCGGGCTCGAATAGCACCTTCCTGATCGGCTTGAATTCGAGGTATTTCGAGACACCGGAAGAGAGAAGTGCCTTCACCATCGCGTCTCGCGCCGTTAGCACCTGGAAAATAGGTTGCGTAATCGATTAATTCCTCAAAGAATCCCTGCTAGCCCACCCGGGCAAGCTAGCAGAGACATTTTGCGGAATTCCAAACAATTCCCCAACCTTTGGCATCAAATCGAACTGAACGCGGCGAATCTTCCTGTATTTCTCGTGGGCGTCGTCGAGGATGTTGGCTGCGGAGGGGCCGCATCTGCAAAAAATGGATTTTCATAGCGTAATCGATTTTTGAGGCCTTCAAGCACCCTTTAAAGCAAAACTCACTCCTCCAAAATCGTGCCCCCATCGCTGAAATCCCGAACGGCGCACTCGCAGCCAAGCATCACCGCTTGCTCGCCTTCTTCTAACTAAAGATGGGGAATTTCATATCGTAATCGATTCCCCAACCGTAATCCCATCCGGTAAAGGGGGCGTGCCCTGGCGTGTGAGCGCGTCGAACCATTCGCTGCGCGCCGTGTGCAGGCTGAACGAGGCCCAGTCGCCGCCGTAGTAGTTGCGTCTGCAAAAAAAAATACATTTTTAACATTTTCACGAAATTTTTATGTGGTTTCTGGGCCCCTAAAATTCTCAAAGGATCTCTGCTAGAATGCCAACATCTAAGAAATTATTATTTGAGCCAAAAACTTGCAAAAAATAAAATGTTGCAATTTTTTGGATTTTCCTGTCCTTCCAATCTGATTTTATTGATTTTTCTAACATTTTCGGGAGCTTTGTTTAGCTCCAAAATTCCCTAAGAATCTCTGTTAGCCTGCCTAGGTTTAGAAAATTGATCTTTTTCGCCCAAAATTGTTTAAAAATCGAATATTTTTAATTTCTGGCTATTTTTTTGTAATTTCAGCTTTAAATTGGCTCAAATATGCGCTAAAAATTCAGAAAATTGGGTTAGGAATCTCAAAAGTGCTCTAAAAGTCGGGCAAACTAGCAGAGACCATTCAGGAATCCCCAAAACAGTTTTAAATACTTTTTTTAAAGACGAACCGATCCAAGTGCAACACGGTTTTGCCGGCCTGCGCGCACGCCGCCGCCATGATCATCTCGGGGAGCCCGGTGCCGAGGATGATCACGTCGAAATGGGTCGGCAACGCTTCTGTTGACGCCATCTGGAAATACGGCTATGAAAAAGAGGATATAATAGGCATTGAATAAAAAGAAAAACGGCAATTCGGTCAGAAGACCTCAAAAAACTGAAAATTACTTACAAACCCATCCTAAAACCTTTAAAACATTACAAAGCCAGTTTACTAGCAAACTTTTCAACGTTGATGCCGAATATCCAACTTATTTTTAGCGTTGAGCAGCAATTCTCGCGTTGTAGCCGATTTTTGGAGCCAAAAAGCACCCTGCAACGAGCTGGCGTCCCAGAAAACCGCTCAAATCTCGACAACTAAAGCTTTCGGCGAAAACCAGACTGCGGATTCGCAATCAGCGTGAGAATCAGCGTGAGAATTGCAAAATTCTTTGAAATCCGAAAAGACGGTGACCTATAAAAACCAAAAAGTCTTAGGATTTTTTAGAAAAAGAACTACAAACTACCGGGATTCTTTCAAAATGTCGAAATTTACATCAGCCAGTTGCCCAGAATCCTCAGCACAAATGTCGACATTCTGAAGTTACGACATTTTTTTTTAATTTCGACATTATGATGGAAAATCCAAACTCCCAATTAAAATAACCCCTCTTTAAATCGTTCGCTCGGCACACATCCCTGGAAAAAGCCTGGCCAACACCTATGCGTGCGTTTTTTTGTCTTTCGGAGTTTCAATTTCAGCCCCCAACAATGCTCATATATTTGCGATAAGAACGCAAAATTAACCTCTCATAGCTCGGGGGGAAAGCCTTTATTCGAGAAATAGACACTGGACAAATTGAAATGGGGCAAAGTGGGGAAAGAAATGGAACGGACACACGGGGAACAGAAATGAAATCAACACACAGTTGAATGAGGGACAACAAGGGGGGTGGGGAATGACTGGCGTTAGGAAATACTCGGGCCCGAATCGGCAAAACGGCAACAAAATACAAAAACTAGCATAAACTAAAACTAAAACCAAACTAAACTTCAAAATTAGGAAAGCCTTATTTAATTTCTCGTTGATCCACGTTATCCTATCCTGAGCCCGATGCCTTGGCAGCGAACATCTAGTTGCTGTAGCCAGAATATAAACTCCCTGTAGCAACTCGAAAAGCCGGCAAAAATTATCAAAGGAAAAAGAGGAAGGCTTGAATTTTTTCAATAATAATTCGGGCCCGAGTATTTCCTAACGCCAGTGGAACAGTAATGTAATGGGGGAATCGTCGAAATGGAAGGCGAGCGGGTCGGGCAGCAGTGGCGGAAGAGGCGGGATTCGCCTGAAAAAGATAAATTAACAGATAATTAATGCGCAAAAAACCCGCCAAAAATGAAAATCAGCCCAAAATGCCTTATAAACCCCGAAAACTGTACAAAAAATCAATTTCCGCCTAATCGATTACGCGATGAAATGGAGCCTAGTAACTGTCAAATTTGATTTGATCAAAAGATTTACTAATAATAACTGCTGTTAAAAACCGATTGTGCTATGAAAATCCCCCGAAAAAAATCGATTACGCCTTCAAATTCCGACCGGAAAATCCGTGACGCCAGTAAATTCGGCTCTATGAATAGATTACGGCGTCAAAATCATCAGGAACAAGCGGCTACCCTATGAAAATCGCTTTTAAAACGATTACGACATGAAAATCACCCAACATTCAAAAAATGCTTTTTTTTACAACCGATTACGCAACCTAAATTGGCTCGCCGAATTGATTACGCTATGATAAGCACCCCCAGAACTGCACCTTCAAACAAGACGTTCGGCAATGTGCGCGATGTGTAGAAGACGAAGTGGAACAGGTAGGCGACCACTAGCCTGAAAAATTCGGCTTTAAAATGGCGATCTAGCAGAGGGCAATTTCCGATAGAGAGAGATAAACAGACAGGAAGAGAAACGCACCAATTATTTGTGGATTTGTACTGCACGTTGAAGTTGGCGACGATGCATCTGCAATACATACAAATTAGCAATTTGGAGCGGATAGCTCACCAGAAATGGGGGAGATGTGAGGAGATGGTGTTGCGGCAGAAGAGATGATTGTAGAGGCTTCGTGGTGTGGGCCCGGCTCGTTAAACCCGCTCTAAAAAAGAAGAACAATTGTATTTGGAAACCCGGAGATGGTAAGGTATTCTGCAAAAAACTCACCAAAAATGAGGAGCGTATTCTTCCAATCCTCTGCTCCCCTTTTGCATCGTATGTTTCGTGAAGAATCCGGTGGTCGCCCATCGGCCCCTCAACACAAAATTGTTCTCATCGAGGAAGGAAAATAGGTGTCGGCCATCACATCGAGTGAAGAATGCCTTCGTGTGCTTATCATCCACGGTCGTGATCTCTGCGTCATCGAGCAGTGTCTTGTACAACTCCTTGGCGTTCTCCGTTTTGACCCATATACAGCTGATCGCTCGCTCTTTTTTCTGCCACTGAAAGATATATTCGGCCAAAGTGTTCGTCATATCCTCTGCGATCTTCGTTGGTACAAGAAGATGAACCCGCTCGAGCCGCCATTTCGCAATTTGTTCAACTTCTTCTATCTTGCTGACTTTTGTCGTGACGTCGGGTGTGCCGTCATATCCGGTGAAGTCTATATACCCAGCACGCACGAGGATTTGACGCGGACGGATTTGTTGGATCTTGCTGATGGGAATCGGTCCTTCCACAGACAGCATCTGCGCGCTGAACTTCGGGGCATCGACAGCGCCCTTCCACACTGCTAGCCGGAACTTGGGTGTCGATCTCCAAAGTGCCTCGGGCACTTCGCGCATCTTTCCGTTGTCAGAGACCACCATCTGGCGATACTCATGCCGGCGCACGACTAGCGTCAAATCGGTGATCGGGCGGCCATCTTCGATGTGCCGGCACCTCCCGCGTGGCCCGAAGCTGAATTTTCCCTGGTGGAATGCCATCACGCTTGCGGCTGAAAACATAGTCACATCGCCGGATTACCCTCCGCAACTTCAATTGTATATTTTGTTTGTGGCTCTGACAAATGATATTGTATTTTCCGCGACAAAACCTAATTCTTTTATTCAGCGGCCCAATATATGGCAGAAAGAGAGTGGGAGAAATGGACACGGAGAGCGAAAGAGAGAGAGAGATAGAAAGAGAGAGAAAGAAATGGACAGAGAGTGAGGGAGGGCAACACGGCCACCAAAAAGATAGACCTATCAACATCACAAGGAAAGTGGAAATGGCAATTGAAATAACGGGTGAAGGGGGACAATTCTTTCTCTTTTTTTTGTGCTCTTGTCGAAGTCGTTGGTCATCTTCGGGCCTCAGGCGAACGCGCGGCGATCCTTGTTCTTCGTAAACTTCATGAAGAGCGCGTCAATGTCGGCGGCGACATCCTGCAAAAAATGGTTAAAATTTGAGGCTGAACCGCCTGACCTTGATGGGCCTGGAGGCATCGAAGGCGGTGTGGATGCCGCGCTTCTGGTAGTAGGCGACGAGCGGTGATGTCATATCGTGGAATTGGCCAAGCCGCTTGCGCAGCGTCTCCTCGTTGTCGTCGGCTCGTTTGATCAGCGGCTCGCCGGTCACGTCATCTTTGCCGGCCACCTGAAAAGAAACATTTGAAAACTAGCTTTAAAAATAGGTTTCTCTATGCCTATACAAAGCTAAGCTAATCCTAAACATAAGCCCCAGCCTAAGCCTAAAGCTAAGCCTAGTCCAAGCCTAAGCCTAAGCCAAGCTTAAACCTAAGCCTAGCTCAAGCCAAGCTTAAACCTAAGCCTAGCCCAAGCCTAAGCCAAGCTTAAACCTAAGCCTAGTCCAAGCCTAAGCCAAGCTTAAACCTAAGCCTAGTCCAAGCCTAGGCCTAAGCCAAGCTTAAACCTAAGCCTAGCCCAAGCCAAGTTTAAACCTAAGCCTAGCCCAAGCCTAAGCCTAGCCTAAGCCTAAGCTAAGCTTAAACCTAAGCCTAGCCTAAGCCTAAGCCAAGCTTAAGCCCAAGCCTAAGCCTAGCCTAAGCCCCAGCCTAAAGCTAAGCCTGGCCTAAGCCTAGTCCAAGCCTAAGCCTAAGCCTAGCCCATGCCTAAAGCTAAGCCTAGCCTAAGCCTAGACTAAGCCAAGCCTAAGCCTAAGCCTAGCCCAAGCCTAAGCCTAAAGCTAAGCCTAGCCTAAGCCTAGACTAAGCCTAAGCCTAAAGCTAAGCCTGGCCTAAGCCTAAACCTAAGCCTAGCCCAAGCCTAAGCTTAAACCTAGGCCCAAAGCCTAAGCCTATTTCTCAATTTTCAAAAAATGCGATACCTTTGGGGGGTTGAAGTCGACGTGGTACGATCTGCCGCTGGCAATGTGAAATCTTCGGCCGGTGATGCGGCGTACGAGTAGATTGTCATCGATGGCGAACTCGACGACGCAGTCCAGCGGCGTCTTCCGCGTCTCCAGCATTGTGTCCAGCTTTTCCGCCTAAAATTGGTATTTAAAAAAATTTAAACCTAAAAATTTAATTCTAAATTAATTCATTTCCAAAAAAAAATCAAATTATCTCAGGCCGCGCCAGCTGAGATTCATCATCGTTTTTAGAACATTTTAGAGGTTCTTCGACAAAAAAAGCGACTCTTTCCTTCACAAGCAGGTGAAAAATTCTTAGAATTTTTGTTCCGCTTTTTGTGCGCCCAAACTCGAGCGAAAATCGCTGAAAATTGCCGCGAAAAATCGATCACGCGTCAAAAAAAACCTGGTAAAAAGCTACAAAAAGTTACAAATTCCCACAAATTTAAATTTTTGTGAAATTTTGGAAAGAGTCGAATTTTTTGTCGCAAAAATGTTTTTTTTTGAAAACTGCTTTTGAAGGAGAGAGACGTGCTTCAAAGAAATATGTACCTGAACGGCGGTTCTGGGGAACCCGTCGAGGATGAAGCCCTTGGCGCAGGCTGGCTTGTCGAGATTCGTCTCGAGCAGCTCGCATACCGTGTCGTCGCTGACCAGCTTCCCCGATTCCACCGTCGCCTTCAGCGATTTGCCCAGCGTGCTCCCGGAAGCGATCTGGAAAGAGGAAATTAATTTTTATCAAAAAAGCTCAATTTTTTTTTTCTGATTTGCTAGCTTTTTTTACGATGCTACTGTTGGCGCCCTCAGTCCAAACGTGCTCTCTCCCCTGGAAAACCCCGCCCCCACGACCTCGGGCGCCTTTTCGAAACTGGCAAAACTATAAAAGCCGGAGAAATACGTATTTTAGTGTGAAAAAAGCCGCTTCACAAGACCCCCATTTTTGCTCACGACTTCGGCCAGCTAAAGGTAATGCGCCAGTTTTACCTAGAAAACTTTAAATTTCCCATCCCGCCCAGATTTTACAAGAAAAATTCTTTCAACAGCTCTTTTTAAACTCCAAAAAAAAATTAAAAACAACATTTTTATACACTACCTACACCAGAAAAACAACAAAGAATGGATTAAAAGCCAAAAATGGCCCAGGAAACGCCGGCGTATCTATAAAAACCGCAAATTGATTTAGAAAACGCCTAAAAAAATCTAGAAACCTAGGGCGGTCCCCAGAAACAGCTGCAGAAAACCTGTCAAAACCCGTAGCAATAGGCACTTTCGCTCTTTCTAAAGCTAAAAAGACATAACTAACGTTAAAAAAGATCTATAAAGCCCCGAAACGGGTTCAAAAAGAACTAGGGCGTCAAAAACCTGAAAAAGAGCTTAGAAAAGGCTTCGAAAAATGCTTTGAAAAACACAAAAAGAAGCCCAGCACGTCGAAAGTGCTCTAGAAAAACCTAGAAACTGGCCAACAGGACCAATTAGTTGTTTCGAAACCAAAAACTGCGAAAGCATTTTCTGACAAATGTGCGGAATCTCAAAAAAGCTTCAAAACTTTCGAAGATGCTTAAAAACGACGTGGGGATTAGCTTAGCCCCTTCAAAATCACTGTAGAAAGGCGAAGGAACGCCCCTGTTAAACAAAAAAAGTCGTATACCTCGGCCCTGAGCAAATCGCCGGTGGATAGATGGCAGGACTCGTAGCGGTCGGCGACGATCGGGGCCTGGGTGCCCTTTCCGGAGCCCGGTGGACCCAGGAAAACAGCCCGGATACCGCGCTCAATCTAAACAACAAAAAAATAAAGATAAAAATCGAAATATGCATTTACCGATTTGACGGCGCTCTCCTTCGGCACCTCCTTCTTTTGCGGAACGCCCATTTTTGTTGTGTGCGGCGGCTCCTCGCTGTTTTTACCTGTAAACGACACGTTAAGGGTGAAAATTCTGGCTTTTCAAGCCGAAAACGTAGAAAACACAAAGACACAGAGCCTTAAAGCACCTAAAATCAACTAGCGAACGCTTAAAAAATCCATTTTAGCGAAAAATCTTTTGTGTTTGCGCTTTTGTGCTGGTTTTAGCCTGAAAAAAACGAAAACCGATGGTTTTCAAGCCAGAAACCCAGAAATCAAAAATAAAAAGAAAAAAGCCCCAACAATTAGCCAGATAAAAGTTTAAAACCCAGATTTCCGTGCCAAACAATCGAGTTGGACTGTTTTTAGCTAAAGATCGAGGGTAATTCCAACATTTGCAGGCGAGAAATGTAGAAAAAAGCGCGTGAATTCGCGAGAAAAAGACTAGAATCCAAATTCACACGCACAAAAAAAGTAAATTAGGCGCCAGAAAGTCAAAATTGACGATAAAAACTACGAAATGGCTCGAAGATCTTTCCACAGCTCTTAGAAAGCTAAAAAATAGTGTTTTGCAAAAGCGCAGATCGATAAAAGGGCTGTTTTTCCAGGGCAAGAAGGCGGCCAGCTCGCGAGATACGTATCGTTTTAAGCCGAGATTCGCCCAGATTCACACTTTGGGGGTGATAAGAGAAGGCCATAAATCAATTGCGGGGCGAGAAGTACGGCGAAGAGCCGAATAATGCATTAGAATTGCTAAAAAATTGGTAAAAACTCTAGAAATCGGGAGGAAATTACTGAAAATCCATCAAAATCCTCAAGAAAGTGCCAATTTTCGGGCAACATCATTAAAATAGCGTGCAAATTGAGGGTTAATGCCTTCTAAAATTATTTTCAATTTTGCCAAATTTTAGCGTATCTTAAAAAAAATGTAAAAGATTTTTGAAAAATGAAAAATTGGGGAACTCGAATTCCATAAGCTCCGCAAGGCGCCACCGTACGGAAAGCGTCAATTGGAGTGCGCGGAGCACTACCGTTTTTTCTCGGGCCTAAATTTTACGCACTTTTTTTTGGCTTGATCTCCGTGATCTCAATTTTCAAAAAATGAACAATTTTAATTATCCGTTTAAAAACGTTTATTCTACACTTTTAAAGTTGCGATTTCGATGAATTGAGCCCTGGGTTCTTGCACATTATCGGAGGGGGGGCTTTACTTTATCCATCTAGAACTGCCTACTAATGTAATCGCAAGAGGTTTACTGTTTTTTTTAGTCGTTCAACTATATTTGGTTGCAAAAACGATAGAAAAACCTGGAAAACTTTTTAGTGAGATTTTTGTCTAAAATCGGCCGCTTTTGGGCAGAAAATCGTCAATTTTTGCGTTTTTAATCAGAGGTGTAGTCTGAAACAGGTTCGGAACCTTTCCTCTACTTACATTGTAAAATTGCAACCTTAGAAAAAAATTGATGAGCCGATGGAACCGATTTTTTCATGCCTTTTGGTGGTGCAATGAATTTCTCAAGTACCCAATACCGGGCCATAGAAGATTGAACATTATGATTTCCGCTAACTGTTTCGAAAGTAGCAAATTCTAGAGCCACGATTCCCTCGGTTTCGCCCCTAATTCGTATGTTTGAAGGGCTTGTATCTCTAAGTAACCTTTAAGATAACTAGCCTTTCGCACGCTGCCATCAATTGGTTTTCTTTTTCGTGCGCTTTCTCAAAGCTGTTTTTTTTGGCGTATCTAACCCCGGGTTGTTTCAGGTAAGAAATGCTGCACTGCCCCAACCACCCGGACGCCCATCTCATCGAGGACCACCGCGCCGGCGACGTCATCTGCCCGGAGTGCGGCCTCGTCGTCGGTGATCGGTAAATTTTTGCTCTTATAAAAGCTCCCTGGTTAGGCTCCAGAACTTTTTTTGGTTCGAAAAACGACTTACATAATTTTTGGGCCATAATTTGGGGAGTTACTTTTGGAAATCTGCCGTTTTCGGGGGCCCTGAAGCTCATAAAACCGAAAATAAACCTGGGGTATCGTTGTCTAGCTTTTGCATAGTTGCATCGTAACAAAAAACTTTGAAAAAACTCCGAAAATAGGAAAATTTGCCGAAAAACAGATCAAGAAAGGATTAGGCCGCCGGAAAATTGGGCAATGCCATCCGGTTACGCCACCGAATACACGCATGCAGTTCGCCACCACAGCTCTCTCTCTTTTGTCTGTCTCGCTGCAGCGACGGGCAGCCGTTTTTTGCCCCGGAGTCGCCCGGAAATTCGGGCGCGCCATTCTGAATTTTGGCTTTCGGGATTCTCGCTTTTTTTGGAGTTAGAAGTATCTTCCGGAAGTGTAAACAATGAAATCCTTTCAATCCAGTCTGCTAAATTCTCGGAAAATATAAATCGGGATTTTTAGGCATTTTTGAAGCGTTGGAAAAGGCAGGGAATTTAGATTTTTGTCATTTTCTGGCCAAACTTTTAGTCCTCTGTTTTTTAGGGGGTCCCTAAACGAAAATGTGCGCCTTTGATACTCCAGAAAAGTTTGGAAATTCATTTTTCGGCAGATTTTTCCATTTTTTTGCTTTTTCAGGCTCGTCGACGTGGGCACCGAGTGGCGCTCGTTCTCGGACGAGCGCAGCGGCAACGACCCGTCGCGTGTCGGCGCCCCGGAGAGCGCGCTCCTCTCCTCCGGCGACCTCTCCACCCACATTGCCGTGGGCTATGGCGCCAGCGAGGCCGATCAGAGGTGATTTTTCGTATGGTTTTTGAGATGCTCCTTTTTCAGCCTGGCCAGCGCTCAGCGGCGCACGATGAACGGCACCGATCGCCAGATGATCCAGGCGATCGGCATGATCCGCGATATGGCCGACCGGATTCATCTCACCAAGACCACTCAGGTAAGCATTTTCGA
Organism: Mesorhabditis spiculigera; assembly: GCA_958295435.1. Taxonomy (NCBI): domain Eukaryota; kingdom Metazoa; phylum Nematoda; class Chromadorea; order Rhabditida; family Rhabditidae; genus Mesorhabditis; species Mesorhabditis spiculigera. The sequence goes on from CATQJA010002707.1 coordinate 1,414,277, forward strand.
CTTTAAAAATAATTTTTGCCTTGTTCAGGACATCGCTGCGAAGATGTACAAGGACGTGCTCGACACGAAGATCCTCAAGGGAAAGAATGGGGAAGCCCAGGCGGCCGCTTGCCTCTACATTGCCTGCCGCAAGGAGGGATACGCGCGCACCTTCAAGGGTAATTTTTGAGCTTTTCATGGCGAACTAGCAGCGGTTATTTGCAGCGAAATTGCCTGGGAGGCTAGCAGAGGCAATTTTGGATTGGAAATCGCGTGTTTCGACTTTGAAAACAGGAACCACCGCGGGGTTAAAAACTTGCAGAGATTGTTTGCGAATTAGGGCGGCAAACTAGCAGTGACTCTTTGAGGAATCGGGGAAAGCAGGCTAGCAGACGGCTTTGAGGAAAATTCCAAGGTTTTGGCTTATTTTTGAAACCCGCGGGCGGACTAGCAGGGCTTTTTTGAGGAATTACGAAGGCAAACTAGCAGCAATTCTTTGAGGAAAATTCCAAGTTATTTTTTGCTGTATTTTCAAATCGCTGAGCGGACCAGCAGCGATTTTTGAGGAATTGGCGAGCTAGCAGAAGGATTTGCGGAAAATAGCAACTATTTTTTGTTTGTAGCGTTAGGCAGGCTAGCAGAGTTTTTTAGATATTTTTTACCACCCTGATTCCCCGCATTTCAGAGATCTGCGCCGTGTCGCAGGTGTCGAAGAAGGAGATTGGCCGCTGCTTCAAGCTGATCGTGCGCGCCATGGAGACCAACCTCGAGCAGATCACCTCCGTCGACTTCATGTCGCGATTCTGCGGCAATTTGGACCTCAACCACGAGGTCCAGGTACGCCATTTCGTGTCGTAATCAATACCGTGCCCTTTTCCAGGCTTGCGCCAGCCACATTGCCAAGCGGGCCGTCGCCCTCGATCTCGTCGCCGGGTCAGTTGATTTTCATTCTTCGAAATAATTCGTGTTTTTTTTAGCCGCAGCCCGATCTCCATCGCCGCCGCCGCCATCTACATGGCCTCGCAGGCTTCCAAGGACAAACGCTCGCCGAAAGGTACAAAAATTTCGGATTTTTGGGGGTGGCAGGCTAGCAGAGGTTTTTGAGGAAAGTTTTGCGGGTTGGAAAAGTTGTTCCATGTCTTTTTGGGGCATGCTGGCAGCGAAATTTTGGGATTTCGAGGCTAGCAAAGATTGGGGGGAATTTGAGGTTTTGAAGTACGTTTTTACAAAAATCTAGTTTTTGAGGATGGCAGACCAGCAGTGAAATTGGGGGAAACTGGCAGAGGTTATTGAGGAAATTTCTGGGTTTTTGAAAATACTTGTTTTGGGCATGCTAGCAGTGATCCTTGAGGAAATTGCCGTTTTTCAGAAAGCTTAGCTTTCAAAAATAGGTCATTTGAGGAAACTAGCAGTGATCCTTCAGGAAATTCGCGATTTTGTGCGCTATTTTTCATGCATTTTTCTAGGCAGGCTAGCAGAGTGGCTTTGTGGAATTTTCCGGTTTTTATAACAATTCTTCGTTGCAGAAATCGGCGACATTGCGGGCGCGGCCGAGGTGACGGTGCGCCAGGCGTACAAGCTGCTGCTGCTCAAGGCCGCCGAGCTGTTCCCGCCCGACTTCCACTTCGACACGCCCATCAACGCCCTGCCCGTCAGCTAGATGTCCATGCAAAGAATCGCGGCTAGCCAGCCCCCGGGCCCCGATTTTCCCCCAATTTCCCCCGCTAGCTTGCCCCACCCCGGCCCCCGAGTTGCTTCTTTTTGCTGGCCCCCAGTTTGCGTCATTTTCACAAAATTTCCCCCAATTTCCCCTGCTAGCTTGCCCCTCGTCCGTTTGATTTGTCCATATTTTGCCGCCCCTAAAAACCCTCAATTTTTCCAAAATTGTCACCATTCCCAAATTTCATTTTATTTAGCTGAAGGGATTCTTCTGGCCCCTCCCCCCCTCCTCGATTCTCGATTTGTTGATTCGGGTACACGCCATTGTTGCAATAAAGTTATAACGTTAATTCGGAATTTTTGAGAATGCACTTTGATTGATTTTGGTTTTATTGCTACTTTTCGTGAATTTGGCGGCGAATTCCGGGTTTTTAGGGGCGCCGAGGGACGTTTTTAGCTTTTCCTGGGGGAGCTTTTGCGCTGAATTCGACTTTAAAATAGAACGCAAAAATATAAGGAAAAATTTCGCGATTTTTCGAAGAAAACTCGTTTTTTTCTCTTGACAGTATGAATTTTTCGTGTTCAAATTTGTGGGTTTAGACTCGGGAATAGTTCAAAACAAAACATTGGGCTCATTTTATAAGTCTTAGCGGCATTTTCACGATATTTAGGTCAGAAAAACTTTGAAAATGTCGAAAAACGCGGAATTTTTGGTCGAAAATAGCTGTTTTGCTTGCTAAAATCGAATTTTTGATTATTTTGACGCTAGGACAAAATTGAAAACAAAATTGCACGACGAAAATGGGTGCTTTTTACATAGTTTTTCGTCAATTTGATCGATAGCTGGGCGCGAAAATCTTTGAAAATGTCTGAAAATCAGCCGTTTTCTGTCGAAAAAGCGATTTTTCTTGCTGAAATTTGTAGTTTTTCTCCTCGGGAATAGTTGAAAACAATGTAGGAATTGGCTTTCTCTATCTACATCGCTTTTTGCTGTACAAATACGTTTTTTTTTGCAGGTGATGCCGTCGCGGAAGCGCCAACATTCGCCCATCCGCCGGAAGGGGCGCCCGGAAAAGCTTGCCAAGATCGACGTGCCGTTGCTGCAACTCCCGGCCAACATCTTCAACAACATTGTGCGATTCCTGGATGCCCCATCCCTCGTTCAACTCGCCAAATCCCACGCCCTCCTCGAGAAGATGGTGCGCGGCGCCGAGAAGCACTGGAGCGAGGTGTATCTGGCTAGCGGATCTTCTTCTTTGATGTGCATCGATTATGACTGCTTCGACGACCCGGCTGACACCGAGCTCCTCTTCTCCAACGCCAAGGTCGACAAGTTCACGCGGGACGAGCCGGTGCGCGACGCTCGCCAATTTATCGATCTGCCCACCGTGCTGATGCGCGAAATTCTGAAGTCGCTCGATGATTGGACGACTTTGGAGGTCGAAAAGGTACACGACCGGCTGGCCGCTTGTTGCAAGAAGTCACCAATCGACGTGGTGCGCGATTGGCAGCGAGCCAGCGACGATGACGGCATTTTCGAGACCGCGTGGGCAGTTCAAGGGGATGGCGGCTGGGTGGAGGTTCGCGACAAGGACAGCCTCATCGGAAAGCACGTTCACTCCTTCAAGTTCTGGGGAGACGGCAGCTACTGGGGTGGTTGGTTCCGGTTCCGCCCGACGTTCACCTCCCACAATTTCTACTATCTGCTGCCGTGGTGCTCCGAGCGGCCAATCAACGCGACTCATTTGATCGAGTACAAGCGGATGTACGAAACGCTGAAGCCGGAAAACGCGTACACGAGCTACGTGATGGATTGCAAAGAGGTGAGGGGTTTTTCAGAATATCTAAAAAATGAATAAAAAATTTAGAATTTTCCGGGATTTTGGGGTCGAAAAACGCACAATTTGAGACATTCTGGGCTTTTGCAAAATGGCAATAACGCTTTTTCTCGCTATCTTTGGAAAGGAAAACGGTTCTGGACTGCTAGCGGGGACCGGTTTCAGTTTTTGATTTCTAGAAAGTTATAACAACTGATTTTCAATTTTGAAAATTCGAAATTTTGAAGATTTTTGTTAATTTTTCATACATTTTCACCAAAAAAATAATCAAAATTTTTACTATTTTTTAGATACAAAAAACAATGTAAAATGCTATAAAAATGAGTGATCATTTGTTATAAGGCCGTTGAGAATCACAAGAGAAAAAAATTTGTGCCCCCCCCCCCCCCGCTAACAGCCCAGAACCGTGGCCATGCAGAAATTGGTGCATTCTGAGATTTTTTGGCATTTGGAAAATTGTGCATTTTGAAATGTAGACATTCTAATCGCAAATTCTATCAGGTTTTCCGCTCGCTGAACGGCTCGCTGGCCGTCGACTATGCCGAAAACAAGAAGCAGATGGCGATCGTGAAGGGATGGCACGTGCCCCGGCTCGGCATCGGCATTGTCGACAATGAGGGGATTGTCAGCCAATTTCTCCTGGACTATATCGACGAATGGCTGGCCGGCGAACGCGAAATCGAGGCGCTGTGGGTGCGGCCCGGCTGGAGCGTGCCCCTCGAAGGCCCTGAGGCGCATAAAGAAGGATATTACGAGCTGGCCGAGATGCCCAACGTCATCCAGAAATACGCGCTGACCATTGATGCTAAAGGTTTTTACTTTTTGGTGAAAATTGCATGAAAACCTATAAAAAATTTTTAATTTTCTAATTTTCAAAAAATTGGAACCTTTTTATGGCTTTTTAGCAGTCAAAAACTACTTAAAACGCTAGAAAAATACATAATATACAATTAAGGTTTTCCTGGTTCTGGACTGTTAGCGGGGGGGGACCAAATTTCCTCTTTGGATTATCCACGGCCCTGTAGCAAAAATAACATTTTTATAGCATTTTACATCGTTTTTAGATAGAAAAAACAATATAAAAAACCATAAAAGAATTCTAAGGGTTTTTTTTCGTGAAAATTGTAGGAAATTACAAACCAATTTCGAATTTTCAAAAAGTGGACAATCATTTTTATGACTTTTAGCGAAGAAAAACTGAAAGCGCCCCCCCCCCGCTAACAGTCCAGAACCGTTTTCCTGTCGAAAGATGGCGAGAAAAAGCGTTATTGCCATTTTGCGGCAGCCTAGAATGTCTAAAATTACGCGTTTTTTCGACTGCAAATTCCCGGAAAATTCTATTGAAACATTTTTGCAGTTATTCAAACGTGACATTTTGATAACATAAAGTCTAATCAAAATTTCAGGCATCGTTCGAGGACAGCTGAAGCGAGAGAAGGATGGAAAGATGCTGGCGTTGAGGGCGCGTGAGACCCACATCATTCTGCAGGCCCCCGGCGCGGAGATGTTCTTCTTGAATGGCATCAGCGGAGGCGGCCATTTTGTCGCTCCCGATTTCTGAATGGAAATGCCCATTTATCGCTCGTTTCAAGTTGTTTTCACTATTACTTTGCAAGTTTTGATTTTGACTTTCATGGGAATTGCTTGTTTTCTTTTCTGCTTTTTGAATCGTTGATTTATCGCTCGTTTCTAGCGAATTGTTTTCACGTTTCTTTCAATGCACGATAAATATTGATTTACAGGAATATCGCCGTTTTTAAAGCCGAGTTTGGGCCGGTTGAATGCCGAAAATATTGGATTAGTTTTTCTAGCCTTCATTTATCGCTGATTTAGCAGCTTTAGAAATAGTTGGGACCGAAATTTAGCGTTTTAAAGCCATTTTTAGGCCGAAAATATACGATTTGGTTTTAATTTGGGATTTTCGATGATTTGGCTGCTTCCCAAATAGTTATTTATCGAAATTTCGCCTTTTTAAAGCCATTTTTAGGCCGGCTAAATTCCGAAAATTCCCCATTTCTCGACCTAGATCGATTTTTCTATAGGTTTAGTTGCTGGGCTCTGATTCTCGAGGATTTATTTTGATTTTAGAATGGCGCGACGGTTTCAGCTTCTCCCGCGGCTTCAACGTTGCTTCTTGAGGAAGGTGAAGCTTGGCGAGAAGCTGCTCGCGGATACTTGCTAGCGGTTAGTCGTCGATTTTTCTACTTCTCCGCCGCTTTTAGGCTTCTTCTACTAATCGAGAAGTGCGCCAGAAGAAGCGCGAGAGCTGCGACAACGAGAAAACGTCATTTCGGGCAGGATTCCGCCAAAAAAATGGGATTGTAAAGGTTTTCTTTCTTTCGGCAAGCGAGCAGAGGAAATTTGAGGAAATCTTTAGCTTGAACTCTAGCGCTAAAATTAGCGGAAACGCGCGTTTTCCCAAAGCATCCCTGCTAGCTAGCCTTTTTCTGACGTTTGAAAACCCGATTTCCGACAGGTTCCGTCGAAAAATGGGATTTTAAGGGTTTTTTTTGTTTAGATAACCAGGCAATCTAGCAGAGATAACTTGCGGAACTCGTTATCTTCAGGTCTAGCGTTCGAAACTAGAAAAAACGACGTTTCCTAAAGAATCCCTGCTAGCTGACCTTTTCCGGGGTTTTGAAAACACGATTTCTTCGGAAAATAGGGTTTTAAAAGTTTTCTTTTAGTGTAGAAAATCAGGCAATCTGGCAGAGGGAAATTGCGGAAAATCTGGGTCCCTTTTGGCCATTTCCCAACGAATCCCTGCTAGCCTGCCCGTTTTTGTGGAATTTTTCGCCAAAACAGCTTAGGCGCGAAAGTGAGCGACAAATTCCGGGTTTTGACAAGCAGCTGATTGATGGCTTTCATGCCTCGCGGAACGGGGCAGCTGGCGCTCAAAAGCTCGTGCTCGTTTTCGGGTTTCTACGGTTCCTCAAAGGATCTCTGCTAGCGTGCCCGCGCCTCTTGAATCGATTTTTCAGGCAAAACCTTCCTAAATGGCCTCAGCTAGCCTGCCAAAAGTAGAAATTTCCGCAAAGAATCGCTGCTAGCCTGCCCCTAGCTAAATTGCTAGAAAATGGGCAGTTTTCGCCAATCTAGACATGTGTTTTTCGTCGTTTTCTATTAGGCTGCTCTCTCTCACTGTCTCTCTCTCTCTCTCTCTCTCTCTCTCTCTCTTTTCCGGGGCAGAGGCCCGGATTGCATTACGCATTGATCCGGCTAGGGGTCCCAGGGGGGGGTGGGCCCCCAAAAAATGGCCCAAATGGCCCGCGACAGGGGCCTGAAAAATTTGTTTATACATATTTTTGGCTCGCCCACGCATTTTGCACTTTATTTTCGAATTCTCTATGATTTTTGAGGGCATGCTGGCAGGGATTTTTGAGGAATTCCGGTTTTTTCAGATTTTCGTCAATTCCCGAAATTTTCTCTGCTAGCCTGCCCGAAAATTTTGATTTTTGGGGGCCAGCTAGCAGGGATTTTTGAGGAATTTCGTGGGTGTCTGGTGCCAACTGGGGTTTTTGAGGTTTTTGACTTTCTAAAAGAAGTTTTCAGGTTTTCCCTAATTTTCGCTGCTAGCCTGCCCCTAAGAATTTCGGGATTTTTAGGGCGGACCAGCGGAGAATTGTCGGAATTTAGTTTTTAGAAAAAGGGGAACGCCGGCTTTTCCACAATTTTCTTTGCTAGTTTGCCCTAAAAATTGTAAAATTAAGTTTTCAGGTTGAGGCAGGCTAGCAGAGATCTTGGCGGAAAAATTTGATATTTTCTGAGAGAAATCAACAAATTTAGGCCAAGCTGGCAGAGGCAATTTGCGGAATTTTTCGTTTTTTTTAGATATAGCAGGGCAAGCTGGCAGGAATTTTTGCGGAATTTCTGTCCCATGGCCCCTGGAATCCGGCCTTCCAGCAGCCGGGTTTTCCCACCATCCGAAGGGGCCAATTGGACCCTTCCGGTCGGCAGAGGAGGAGGGGAGGGGAATCTCTCTCTCTCTCTCTCTCTCTCTCTCTCTCTCCACTCTCTCGCCCCTCGTTTCTTGAATCCCTCAAGAAGATGGCGGGTGGCGCGTGAATCGACTGGCCTTTTTGGGGCCCTCCGGGGCCCCAAAAGGCCCTCCCATTTGCGCATTTTTGAGGTGTTCTTGGTCACTAGCAGGAGAGGAACTTTTGAAAGGATTTCTGCTAGCTTGCGATTGGCTAAACTGGCAGCCGGTCTATTGATTTCGAGCCTTAAAATATTTCTGGGCGGGCTAGCAGAGACCATTTGCCCGATTTCTTGATTTTTTAGACAAAGAATCGCTGCTCGCCCTATTTTCCTCAAATTTCTCTACTCGCTTGCCATTCGTCTATCTGGCTTCCATTTTATCGATTCCCACTTCGAAAATGCTCTCTGCTAGCCCGCCCAAATTTTAGAGTCTTTTGTAGGCCGAAAAATCCGAAAAATGCTGCGAATATCGACAATTTTGCTGTTTTTTGTGCAGGAGGTTGTTGCAGGTATTTGAATATTTTAATTGGAGTAAACTATCGATTTTTTCCGATTTCGGCTACACGATCGAGGCATTCGAAGGCGTGCAAAAATGCTACTCATGCTCCTCGCCGCAATTACACCTCAAATGGGTAGGTCGCGAGGCCAGCAAAATTATTTGTGACCGATTACGACAAAAAATTGCCTCTAATCTAGCTGATAAGCGCCCTTTAAAATGGCAAACGAGCGGAGATTATTGTGGAATTTCCCCATTTTTTCAGCCAAAGGGCCCGAATAATCAACTCCAATTCTTGCGCCAATTCCCCTACTACGCCAACGAGAGCTGCGAGCAGGTCGGTCCAATTTAAAATGGCTTACCATTATTAATTCAAAAAATTCAAATATAATTCTACAAATCGATAATTACACAAGTTTTGATCCATTTTTTTTCATTTTTCCGTTTTTTACACATTTTTGATTTGAAATTAATTCAGTGTTTTTAGTTTTTTCATAGATTTTTAAGTGCAAAAATAGCTCTTAAATCTATTCAAATTCGTGCATTTAAAATAAAAATAAAAATTGAAGTTTGCGGTTTTAAAAATTGAGACCTTTTCAAAATTTTATGTTTTGTTTTAATTTTAACGAATTTTTCACTTTAAAAACCTACTTTTATCGATTTTCAGGTGCGAAATAAACTGCCGGTAGTCGATTGCCCGGGCAGCGTATGCATAAAGGCCGTCATCAAGGAGGCGCCGGCAAAACGGGACGTTTGCGGTAGGTTCCGGGTGATTTCTCTTGACGCATTGGGGTACTGTAGCTGATTTAACGCTAACGAAACTGGATGCCAATTGAACCATTTCCACAAAAATCTAAGCTCTAGCTACAAACTACAAAAAATTAGGTCAATTCGAAAAACTCGCCATTTGCGATTTTTCTCATTTTCCGCGCATTCCTCTTGACGTCGCGGGGTACTGTAGCTGATTTAACGATTATTTTGGGTACACTGGATGTCAATTAAGCCATTTCCACAAAAATCGAAGCTCTAACTATAAACTACAAAAAATTGTACCAGCTGGAAAAATCACGAAATTTAGATTTTTTTTTTCTTTCGTTTTCCGGCCCATTCCTCTTGACGCCTGGGGGTACTGTAGCGGAGTTATGTATGCCATTCGAAAGAGCAGATCGAGTTCTATTCGGTACCAAAATATCAGAGATCGTATCCTACCGTAACCCAATTTTAAAGGGCTCTAAAGTTGGAAAATCACACTTCTGAGATTTTTCGATAATTTTTCGCCTAAAAGTACGGTAGAATATTTTTAACGTTTCATTTAGCTAAAATGGATGCCAGTTAAGCCATTCCCACAAAAGTCTAGCTACAGTAATCCCCGTTTCAGTGGAGGGCGGGGCGATCGTGCGTGATTGCTGGAGTCGAGTGATGGGATCCGAGGCTTTTCCCTTATTTCCGCCAAAAACAAAGAAGCCACATGTAAGTCCAAACCTAGCTATTATGCTCCCTTTCAAACCGGCAGGCGAGCAGAGAAAATTTGCGGAAAATTGCCAAAAAAGCAGTTTTTGACGATTTTAAAGGGGCTGTGACAGCTAGAAAAGCGCGGGCAAGCTAGCAGAAAGAATTTTGGAGGCGGGACTCGATAGACTGGCTGCCAGATAGACGATTGGCTAGCTGGCAGAGCTTTTTGAGGAATAGAAAGCTAGCTAGCAGCGATTCTTTGCGCTATACGCCGGTAACCTATCCAAAAATCTCTGCTAGCTTGCCCCAGGAAATTCTAAAAATGCCAATGGATAGTCTGGCTGACAGTTTAGCGATTGGAAACTAGCAGAAATAATTACATTGCGTAATCGAATGGAAAAAGGGGTGTTTTCCTGAATTTTTCATCGGATTCAGACACCGAAATCAGATACTTGGGCAAGTTCTCTCGGCTAGCTTGTCGGGGGAAAGTTTTAAAGCGTAAATCGATGGATTGGGTGTCAGTTTAGACAATGGGCAGGCTAGCAAAGACCATTTGTGGAATTGGAAAGATTTATAAGCGATTTTGCCGATTTTCAGGTTCGCCTGGTGGATCCGTCGTGGGGTGATCACCCGGAAGAGACTCTCGGCTATATCTACACGTGCCATGGCTTCCTCTGTAATTCCAGTACCACCTACAACTATTTACGCCTCATTATCGTAACCCTAATTTTTGGCGGGTTTTGGCGATGAGCCAAGTTTTCTAAAAAATTGATTTTTCCAGTTTTTTGATTTTGAAGCCTTGAAAGCTCATTTTTTGCTTTTTAGAGGCTTTAAATGACTGCTTAATTTTTCTACAGTATTCCCTGAATTTTTGGCCAATTTTCCTCAATTTTTTCCACTTTTAAAAATTAGAAAAATTGCGAAAAACCCATTTTTTCGTTTTTTCTTTTTTTCTACAGTATCCCCCTCCCTTCCTACAGTACTTTATACAACAAATTACGGGTCCGCGCAAAATTCCTCGATCTGGTCCGCAAAAAATACAATTTTATTTTGATTTTTGATTTTTTGATTTTTTGGTTTCATCTTTATTGAATAAATTTATTTCTACGTATTTAAATCATTGTTATTCTCGATTTTTAGCCAGACTGACAGGCAATCTACAGAATCTAATCGAAAAAACCAGCTTGAAAAGCAAACAGCAAAAAGTTTGTTGCGGGCAGGAGTCGCACCCGCGACCCGAAGATCACCGTTTTAAAGGGTCGTTGCTAGTCTATCGATTCCAATTTTTTTCGCGAAATTAGAATTTGCATTTCAGGAAAGTCAATTAAGCAAAAGAACAAAATTTAAATCGCAGAAAATTTGCATAAAAAATTAAAATCCGAATTTTTAGGGTATAAAACTGCGAATTGAAAGGAATTAGGGGTCAGATGGCGTTCAAATCGACGCGAGGCAACTTTCTGCCGTCCATTCAGCTGCCATGGCGTCGACAGAAGCTGATCGCAAAGGATACCTCCATATTCCCACCAATCATTCGAATGGTCCCGCTTGAGGTGCCGATTTTAACGGGCAACGTGTCGAGGGTTCGATTCCCTAGGGTTCAATCTTTTTGCTTTTTGAAATCTTATTGCGTCATTGGCTAGACGGTCACCCAGATAGCCTATATTTCAAATTTGGGGCGATTTGGCCAAGTGGTCGGCGAGGTACGCCATTGAGCCGGACCTCGATGGTTCGATCCCCGCCGGCGTCGAACTTTTTGCTTTTTGGAATTTTGATGTTCCAATCAATAAACTGTCGCCCAGATAGCCTCTATCCGAAATATGATGCGATTTGGCCAAGTGGTTAGCGAGTTACGCCCCCAAACTACACCCTCGGGTTCGATCCCCGCCGAGGTTCCAACGTTTTGTCTTTTGCAGATTCCGACGTGGGCTGGGCTGTGGCGTGACGCGTTGTGGTGGCCGTCATTTCTGGTGTTATGCAGCGTGGTGATTGTGGCATTGTTGGTGTACAGTGTCGGATTGTGTCGCCAGATGGGGAGGAGACTCGGTGGGTGTCGCTGTACCTGAAAATTGGTCAACTAGCCGAGATCTTTTGGAAATCGCTGAACAGGCCGCCAGAAAGGCTAATCACGACGAGAAAAAGAATTCCCAAGTGTTCTCTGCTAGCTTGCCCACAGTTTTGGCGAAAAAGCTTGAGGTGTCGCTGTCCCTTTAAAATTTGGCAAACCAGAAGAGGTCTTTTGGGAAACGACAAAGTGGCTGCCAGAAAGGCCAAGTGCCGCGAAAAATACAAATTCCCAAATGATCGCTACTAGTTGGTCCCACTTCCGCTTCCACGACTTACGTGTCGTAATCGTATAGCCTCCCCTGTTACAGTAGGCCATCACATGTATCCGGACGTACTCATCGAGCAGGTCTACGGCGCTTCACTCTTCAGCATCTCGTGCCTTATGGTAGCTCTTCTAGCCTTTCTCTCTCTTTCTCCCTCACTCTCTCTCTCTCTCTCTCTCTCTCTCTCTCTCTCTCTCTCGCCGATATCGTTCTCCCTTTCAGTTCATGATCTTCTCCGCGATGTCCCATCAGCTGTCCTATCTCTTCCTCCGCAGCATCGAACTCCACCGCGCGGTTGAAGTCGTCGGAGATGAGGTGAGTGCCGCGGGTTCGACGCAACTTTTTGCGTTTTGCCCAAATTCTCGATTTCTTGTCGCCAATCGACTCGCTGCCTTCCAGAACGCAGACCGTAACAAGCGCGACTGGTACTGCCACTTCAACTCGGAGCTGCAGCCCTGGGACGAGCAGGCGGCCGACGTCGTCGAGTACGTCGAATGGGAGGCCAAAAAGGTACCGGAATCGGTGTCTCGAATTTTTATCAGCAAGACTGGGCGCCAGTTCAGCTACACAAAACTTCTAAGCTTCAAAAAGCAAAATAAAAGTTTTATGAGGCTTTGAAGTTTTGGCGATTTTTCCGAATTTTACCTCGAAAAAATTGAAACTATTTGTGTTTTTAGAGATGTAAAGTTTTTGTTTGTAGTGTGTATGGCAGCTTAGATGCCCAAAAATTTTCAAGCGGAAAAACTAAAAACAAAAAGTTTTATCAGGTATCGAGGTATCATGCTTTTGTCGTGATCTTGATCTCGGATAATCGATAAATTTTTATATTTCAGGGATTTAAACATTTTATGATGTAGTTTGTAGGCCAGTTTAGCAGCCCAATCATTTTCAAGCGAAACGGAGAGAAAACAAAAAAGTTACGCCCGATTTTGTGCCCATTTCAGCGCGCCTCCGCCGAGCGGAAGAGCGGCAAAACGGAGCAGAAACGGAAACGGGCAAAGCGACTCGGGAAACCGTGGCAAATGATGAGTGTCGTGAAGAGGGGATTGGCTCGTAGGCCGAGACAGGGGATGAACGACGCCATGGCCAAGCTGCTGCCCCGGAAGAGCGCTACGCGATGATACACCCCCCAAATAGGCCACGCCCCCTTTCCCCCCTACTGTATAAAACCCCCGAAATAATGATGTGATATAGTGATGTGTGCAATAAAGGGATTTTGCAGAATTTTTCAAAAAATTGGCCTCGAAAATCTTGGAGAAGTGGTTAGTGCTCGGGCCTGCTAATCTCGAGGCCCGGGTTCGACTCCCGGCCTAGGCAAAGTTTTTGCTTTTTGCTCCAAAATTTTTGGAATCGGCTAACTGTCAGAAAGCACATACCAAGTTTTAAAATCTTGTTTTAAACCGGCGACGCAATGTTATGAGGGTCTCGGGTTCGAACCCCACCCGCGACAAACCTTTTGCTTTTGCTCAAGATCCCGATTTTTCTTTGTCAATCCTTTTTATTGTCAGCCAGGAAAGCGGAGACCACTTGAAATTCATAGATTCTGGAGTGCGTCCTTGTACTTCTGGAGTTCGATGCTTGTCTTGGACCACGGGCGCAGCGTTCGCTGATGTTTCGACCCGTCGAGATGAAGCTGCAAGGGAAATCGATAAAGTTGTGTATCAAAAACTCTAACTGACTATCAATCAGTCCATGGGCAAGCTAGCCGAGACAATTTGGGAAAGGAAACATGGATTGAGGGGGGGGATTGAGCCCCGCGTTTCTGGTAAGAGAGGAGGCGAGTTAGCAGAGAAAATTTGGGAATTTTTGAAGCGCTCTTGTCTTTTTTCTTAGGCAGGTAGAGAGGTAAGCTAGCAGAGACCATTGGAATGGTGATCAGTGAGGCTTAAAAGTATTTTTTTGCAAAAATCACCTGCTGCCCACTGGTGCCCTGAGGCCCATTTATGACGGAGGGCAGTTTCTCACATCGCATCACCGCCGAGTCCGAGTGGAACCTGAAAATTTTGTAAACTGGCTGAAAGAAGCTTTGGGGCATTGAGAACCTGGAGTTTGTAGTCAAATTTCAGAAATGAGGAGAGAATTTTTGAAACCGAAAATTTCCCATTTTCCGTCTCATTCCTATTGACGCCTAGGCGTACTGTAGCTGATTTTTGTCGCCTAATCGAAAAGAAAACAAGCCCCTACCTTCTTGACACCTTCTCGATCTTTGTCTTGATGCTGCCGCCGCTTCGCGCCCTCGGAAAGTAGCCTCGGATGCAGTCTGCAAAGGTGGTTCCTAAATGATCTCTGCTACCATGCCATTGGATTTATTGGTGTCCAGATAGACTAACTGACACACAAATTGAAAATTTCGAGCCCTAAAATCCCGCAAATGGTCTCTGCTAGCTTGCCAATCACGAAAAATCAATTTTTGGGAATCAATCCAGCTTTTCGTTCCTAAATGGTTTTTGCTAGCTTGCCACTCGCCTCACTGGCAACCAGCTTGCCTGACTTGCCGACAAACCACAAGCTGCACACATTCATAACCACTCACCGTCCACCGAATTGATGGCAATGCCCGAATCGTGTGCTTCATCCCTCTCCTTTTTCCGGTTCTGCCCGAATGTAAATGTTTGGCTCATCGCCGTCGGCTCGGTGTTGTTCAGCTTGTTTTGAAACCTACAAATCGGCAGGCTAGCAGCGATTATTTGCGGAATTTCATACCGTAACGGCTCCGGATTCGAAGGGCCGGCTCGGGATTTGACCTCCTCCAATTTTGAGCCGTACCTGTTCATTTTGGAGCTGAAAATCGCATTTTAAAGGGAGAGTGAAGACAAAAAAATCGGAAATTGAGAACAATGGCCCGGGTTCGACCCCCGGGACCTACAAGCTTTTTGCTTTTTGGAGTCTGAAGCCGAATCGTACAGGTTTTTCGAAATTGGCTAAACTGACATCCAGAAAGGCCAAATCCAAATGGTACAGGCGATTCCAAGAAAAATAATGACATTTTGAGGGTCTTCGCTGTGGGACCCCCAAAAAAGAGGCCTCACGAGGGAAAAAATGAAAAATTAGGTTTTCCCGGTGGTGGGAAGCACTACAGTAATCGAAGAGACGCTGGTCAGTGAAGTTTTGTCAACACGAATTCGTGGTTTGTAGGTTGATGCCGGAGTTTAAAGGGATGGTGACAACCCGATATCTCGGGTTACGGTACAACGCTTCAACCGCAAAAATGGAAATAATCCAAAGTGAATATCCTCACTGGCATCCAGTTAACCCAACAAAAGCCCACGAGCCCAGGTAGCGCAGTGGATAAGCAAGAAAACTACCAAGGTGACGACCCGGGTTCGAATCCCGCCGAGGTCAAACTTTTTGCTTTTTGCTTGGACATTTCCGGACTTTTATAGCTGACCTTTTAAACTGACGTCTAAGCTTCACATCGCAAGCTTGGAAGCAAAATTTAGCGTAGTGGTTAAGGCACTACGCTCTTCAATCTAGCTACCCGGGTTCGAACCCTTCGGAGGTCAAACTTTTTGCTTTTTGCTTTTAGTAGAGCTTTACTATTAAGTGGAATTGTTTAACTGGCTGAAAATTTAGCTATTTTCACTACAAAAACAATCTGAGGGGTCAGGTGCTGAGAGTTAGAAATTGTTTTGGTGGTCCCGACACGCTAGAATTGGTTAGTGGATTAGTTTATTAGTTTATTTGCTGGGTCTCTGGGGAATTGAAAGGGATTCGAGACCCCCACTCTGTAATGACGAGCACGAGCTCCAATCGAAAAGCCACAAAATTTCAGGAAAACAAAGAGATTAGAGAGGTAGAAGTCTGGATCTAGACAAAATTCTGGAATTTTAAGAAGTGGAATAGATGAACTGGCAGCCAGTTAAGCGATTTACAACTTGAAAATGAAATAGAGCGCAGTGGCTAAGAAACCAGATCCCCAATCTGACCACCCGGGTTCGACCCCCGCCCAGGTCAAATCTTTTGGTTTTTGGGGGTACTGTAGCTGGCGCATTCGCTAAACTTACACCCAGCTAAGGCACCAAAAACACCCAGGTGTCAAGAAAACAGGTGGCCGGCCGGAAAGGGGGCCGTAATTTTTCGCCCGTCGGACCTAGGGGAAGTGACCACTTTTTGGGGTAATTGCAACCTGTGGGAGTGTCTCGTAGCGGGGGGGGGGGGGAAGGGGAGGTAACCGGGGTAACCCCCCAGGGCTACTATAATCAAAAAGGCCAATCAGGGGCCAGGGCAGCCCTGTTTTGGCCTCGAAAAAGCCGCCGGGGGCCTCGAGGGCCCAATTTCCGGGACTTCCGGGCCCGGAAAATTAGCCGTAGCCTGTTTTATTGGCCGGTGAACTCGTAAATATGTATACTGTACGACATAGTATAAATTGGTGAAAAAGCTAACCTCAAAAAACGTTGGCTGGAGCGTACCGGAAGTCTGGAAAAAATTCGGGGGTTTTTAGCTTTAGGGCACCAAAAATCGCACTTATGGTAGGATATCGTTGTCGGAGTTGCCTGCATCGTGTAGAGCTCGTTTTCCTCTTTGGAATGGTATATAACTCCGACGATACAGTACCCCCTAGCGAGTGCCGAATCGCTCACAAACTTTTTGTTCGAAATCACGAATTTTAAAAATTCCCAGGCCTCCAAATACCCGATTCCACGTTTCATAAGGAAGCCTGCCTGCCAGTTTGCAACTTACAATAAGTTTTCTAATTTTTTTGCAAATGTTTTAGAGCCTAAATTTGCTTTTTAACTCACGTCCCGGCACGTGGGGCGGGCTACACGACGCTCCAAACGACACCCATACCCCGCGCTCTCTCGCCATTCCCTCACAACGATTTTTGAAAAAAAAACACACGGGATCCCGGAAAAAAGCTAAAAACTTCTAAAAGAAGAGCCAAGAAAGAAGAAGCCCGGAAAAATCGAACGAATTTGACGAGGAAAAGCCGAGGAATTGAAGCAGGATGGCTTTTGCTGCATCCGCCGAATTGGTGAGGCTTTAAAAAGCGGAATTTTGAGCGCCAAAGTTTCGAAAATGCGCACAATAGCTTTTTTATAGTGCTTTAGCGCTTTTTGGCATGTTTTAGATGCTTTAAACGATCAAAATAGGGTTCTTTTGCTGTAGAAAACTTTTGGAAACCTGAAAAACCGCTTAGAAAAGCGGAATTTTGTGCGCTTAGGTTTTAAAAAGTCTAAAAGAGTTTTTCTAGCTTTTTAACGCTTTATAGTACGTTTTAGCGAACGTAGAACGTGAAAATAGACTCTCTTTAGCTGTAGAAAACTTTTATAAGTCTTGAAAGTCTCATAAAAATTCAGTTTCTGGTTTTTTCGGAGTTTTCCCGGTTTCTAAAAGCAAGTTTCGAAATTTTATGGTTTTTATAAGCTTTAGCAACCCTCTTTTTTCAGACAAACCTCTCGTGGCTGCCCTTTCGACCGTGCTGGCTGCTTCGTTGGCCGAATGTGACGATCATGCTCGACTGCGCGCTCGACTACTCGTCCCTCGCCAACTTTTTGCCCCAAATCTACGGCGAGAGGTAGTTTGATTCAGCGATTTAGAGCTAAGAAGATAAAGCGAAAAATGCTGCACAAGATAAATGGTTTTTAATTTCTAAAAGGTTTGAAATAGGCTAAGAAATCGGTTTTTAAGAAAGTTTTGAAAATTTCGCTGCAAAATTGAGTTTTCCAACATTTCTACGGGATTTTAGGGTTTGTGAAAGGGTGTATCTGGTGCAGAATTGAATTCTCCATCGATTCATGTATAAATTAGATTCTAAAGAAAACTTTATTAGTGAGAAAAATGGGATTTTTATGAAATTTTTGAAAATTTTGTATAAAAATCGAATTTTTCTGTTTCCTTAATTTTTCAAGTCTAAAAACTGTTGTTTTTGTGCAGAATTTAATTCTCTATCGATTGCTGTATAAACTAGATTCTAATGAATACTTTATTAATAAGAAAAATTAGCCTTTAACTGTGATTTTTTGAAAGTTTTGATGGTTTTGTGCAAAAATCGAATTTTTCCGAATTTTCGTAATTTTTGCTAGGTTTTTCAAACCCGTATTTTGTATAGAATTTTACACCCCATTTTTCAGCCACCGCCTGAAGAAGCTGGGCAGCTACTGCGAAGACGTGCCATGCCTGAAAGCGGTCCCCGGACAGTCTGGCGCATTCGTCGATGGGTTGCCGGAGGTCCACCCCGCCCCGGTGAGTTTTTCGAGGGACAAATGATCTCTGCTGGTTGCCCCTTTCCGCAAAGCGTCTCTGCTCGTTGGCCTGAATTTTCCAAAATCTGAGTTTTCCGATTTTGAACGATTTTGTATGAAATTTTAGGCCAAAAAATTAGGTTCTTTGATTTTTTTGAAGTTCAATTGGTCTTTGCTGGTTGCCCCCATTTTTTAGAAGGATTGTAAAAGTGTGAAAATTCGATTTTTACTAATTTTGAATTAATTTGTTTTCCATTTTCCAGCTGACCGGTATCCAAATGGACAAGGTGGACGCGATTCTCGTGTCGAATCCGCAGTCCCTCATCGCCCTGCCATTCTACACGGAAGAGACCGGATTCTCCGGATCAGTCTACGCCACCGACCCGACTATACAATTCGGAAGGTACGCTAAAAATTCTAGACATTTAAAAATTGCTTTTTTCAGGATGATGGCCGAGGAATGCATCGAATACTACGCTCGATGCACGACGGAAGAGGCGCCCGCCGCCTGGAAACGAGCCAATTTGACCGGGTGAGCATTTGATGGCGTAATCGATCGCCCAGAATTTGGTTCTGTACTTTTATCGGGGGGGGGGGGGTTTCCACCTATTAAAGATATTTTACGTGTTTTTAATGGTTTTTGATTGCTAAAAATTTTGAAAATTCGAAAATTGGGATTTTTTGTCATCTTTCACCAAAAGGCAAAATTTTCGACAATTTTTATTATTTTTTGTATGATTTTTGCATCTAAAAACTATGTAAAATGCGATACAAATTATTTAAATTTTGTGATAGGGCGGTAGAAAAAACACAGGGGAAAATTTGGTCCCCCCCCTCTAACAGAACAGAACCAGATTTTATCGATTGACCCATCGTAATCGTCTATTTTTCAGGGTATTCCCGCTGAGCCCGTATCGACACGGCCGCAACAATCAGATCCACCGCGACAACCCGATCGAGTGGACGAAGTTCTACACGGCTGAACAGCTCGAGAAGGCCATCGACCGGGTCACCGTCGTGTCCTTCAGGGAGACTGTTGTGCGTTTTTTAAGAATTTTTCGCAATTTCCTGAAAAATCTCTGCTACTTGCCCTCAAAAAATCGATTTTACGTTCCCAAATACTTTCTGCTAGCCTGCCTGACCATTAAAAAATCGAGCAAGCTAGCGGAGATCATTGGGGAGGAATTTTCGAATTTTTCGAGAGCTGGCAGGGATTTTTGGGGAATTCTCGCTAATTTTCCCCCTTTTTTTTCAGTCAATCCTGGGGATGATCAACGCGACGACGTACGGCAACGGCTACACGATGGGCTCGTGCAATTGGATGATCGCCAACGAGATGGAGAAGGTCAGCCCCGGGTTTTCGAGGCGTTCAACCCCCGATTTTTAGATCGTCTACATCTCGGCGGCCTGTCTCCGGCACACGCACACGAAGGCCGTCGACTGGGATTCGATTGGAGGGGCCGATCGACTGATCCTCACGTCGTTGTCCACCAGCTATCGCGTGCCACAGGTCGGAAAATGCTTCAAAAATTACCTGGCGTAATTGGTTACGCCCGGAAATTCCAAAAATTGAAGTTTTGCGATTTTTAAGCTTTTTTTTGTCTTCACTCGCTCTTTAAATTTGTCTAAATCTTTTAAAATTGATTCTTTATTTTGTAAAAAAAACCGGTAAGTTTACCTATCGTAATCGATTACGCGAGAAAATTCCAAAAAGTCGATTTTACCTATTTTTCGGCATATGTTTGGCTTCGTTTTTTACTTAAAATGTCTTTAAAAATGTCTAAATCTTTTAGAATTTATCCTTTAAATTCAAAAGTTCGTTTAATATTACCAGGTGTAATCGATTACGCCCCGAAATTCGCTTTTCTGACTTCAACGCTCCTTAAAAATTTTCTAAGATTATTTTTATTCCCATTTTTTTCAGACACTAATCGTGGAGCTGTTGAAGGAGACGATCAGCACGTTGAGGAATGGGGGGAATGTCCTCTTTCCCATCCTCCCCACCGGCCTCATCTTTGACCTCATCGCCGTCATCTCCGAGCAGATGACCAAGGTATATTTTTTTAAATTTCTGAATTTATTCTATCTATTTTTTCATTTGTTATCCTTGTTTTCGTATCGTTTGAAATAAATAAAAATAAAAAAATATCGTTTTTCGAGCAAAATTTCGGCTTTGTTAAATTTTTTAAGGTTTTTAGATAGTTTTTCTCGTGGAAATAGAGTTATATTTTACTCAAAACTATCAATCCCCCCCGATAATGCCAAAGAACCTCAATTCGTAATAAAATCCTCTTTTTCAGCAAGGCATCTCCCTGGACGTGCCGATCTACTTCATCTCCCCAGTCGGCAAGCGTACCCTCGCTTTTGCCAACGTCAACTCGGAATACGTCAGCGTACAGTACCAGGAGAAGATTTGGACGGCCGAAGAGCCCTTCAACTACGCGGCGGTGCGTTTTTATGCACAAATTTCAAAGCGTAATCGATTACGCCATTTAATTAGACTTTTTCACCCGGAAAAAATTGAAAAAAGCTAATCCCGGAGGATTTTTGCACCGATTACACTATGAAATTCTAGATGTATCCAATTTTTTCAGTTGCTGAAATGCGGCCGGCTGCAGGTGTACGACTCGCTCTACGGGGATTTCAGCCGCGAAGTCAAGTGAGGATTTTGGTGGCGTAACCGGATAGACCCGGAAAATCTTTTTTCTTGAGAAAATTCCATTTTTTTTCCTAAAAAAATCGATTTTTGTTGTATCGGAATCGGGGCAGCTAGCAGAGGCCATTTGTGGAATTTATCGATTTTTTTCCAGATCGCCGTGCGTCTGTTTTGCCGGCCACCCATCGCTGCGGATCGGCGACGCTGCTCACCTCCTTGAAGTCTGGGGCAACGACTCGAAGAATGCCGTCATTATTACAGGTCTGGAATTGGATGGCGTAATCGATTAGACCACAAAAAACCTTTTTTTGCTGTTTTGGCTTGAGTTTAATCGATTACGCGAGTTAAATCGTCTAAAAATAGCTGACAAAAAAGACTTGTAAATCGTCGCTAAATAGCGTAGGTGTTTCTAAGCTATATTTCGCTATTTCTAAGCGTAAAAACTATGCAATTTTGATTAATTGCTTTTTTTCATAATTTTATTTTACTATTTGTAATTTTTTAATTTACAAATTTCTTTTTGAAAATTATTAAAAAAATGCAAAAACTTCAATTTTTCAACGAAAAATTGCCTTTATTTTGGTTTCCATTTTTTTTAAATTGTTTTCAGTTTTTTTATATTTTTTATGGTTTCTTTTTAGAGCCGGACTTCCCGCTGGCCGACGTGTGCGCCCCGTTTGACTCGTTGGCCATCCGAAAATTCGACTACGTTATCGACACACGACTCGACTACCCACAAGCAAATACCGCACTCGCCGAACGCCTCAAGCCTACGGTATATCGAATTTATTGTTTTCGTACCAATTTTGCGAATTTGGAATCGGTTACGCCATTTATTTCGCGAAAATTCGACGATTTTTACCGCAATTACGGCGCCAAGTTTATGAAAAATTTTCGTTTTTGAACCGATTACGCCATGTAATACGCGTTTTTAGATGCTCTACGTTCCGGACTACTACCATTTACGCAAGGATCTCAATGGAGCGTACTTGTCTTATGTGAGTTTTATTTCTCTTTCTCTCCCTCTGTCCCTCTCTGCCTCCCTCTCGCCGCTCTCTGCCTCTCTCTCGCTCTCTCTCTTCACCGATTACGCCAGGGAATTCTGCCCTGATTTTCACATCGTAATTGATTATCCCTGTTTTTCAGAACCCAATGCTGCCGATCCACTACGAGGAAACGATCAAAGTCAGCGACAGGCCGAGGAGGAAGCGAGTCCTCGTCCATCCGGAGGTAACTAGCAGCGATTTTTGGGGAAATTTGGACCCTTTTTTAGCTGGTCCGCCGCCTGGAAATCGTGGGCAACGAGAAGAACCCAAGCGTGGGCTACGGCCAGCTCCGCGGCTTCCTCAACGCCTACGATAATGCTTTCGAGATTTTGGTACGGTTGTTAGGGTTTTAAAGGGCGCAGGAAGGCAGGGTTCTTATGGCTTTTTTGCTTTCTGGGCCCTTAAAAATTTAGGGCAGACTAGCAGGAGTCATTGAGGGTTTTTTTGTGAATTTTTAGGCGTTTGAAAGGGGCCGGAAAGCCAAATTTAAGCCGTTTTTCGATGAGGCAGGCTAGCAGCAACCATTTAGGAATTTTTCGGCATTTTAAAGGGACTGGGAAGTCAAATTTTCAGCGATTTGCTGGGTTTTTTGACGTGGCAGGCTAGCAGAAACCATTTAGGAATTTTTCGGCATTTTAAAGGGACTGGGAAGTCATAACCCGCGTTTTTTTCAGCCGGCCAAACGCGATCAAACCCTGCGCCCGCGCTACTGCGGCAAGCTCGACGCCGACACGCTCAAGGTGGCCCTGGATCGCCGGCAAATTGCGCACACGATCAGCACGGCCGATGGGAAGACCGTTGTCACTACAGTACGTGTTTTTTAGATTTTTTGGTTCCTAAAAGGTGTGTGCTAGCTTGCCCGGCGTCCGGAAATTGCTCCCAAATGGTTTCTGCTAGCTCGCCCGGCGTCAAAAAAAGCCGGAATTTTGGGTGTTCCTGCCCCTTTAGGACCTCCCAAGTGGTCTCTGCTAGCTCACCTTTGATCCGAAATTTCCGCAAATGATCCCTGCTAGCTTGCCTAGCCTCAGAAGGCTAGAATTTTGATGTCACGCCTCATTTAGCGCGCTCAAAGAATCCCTGCTAGCCTGCCCGAATCCGTTTCGTTTTTCAGGAGAAGCCCCAATCCCGGGTGACGATCCACCGTGACGGCCTGCGGACGAACGTCGAAGCCGACGCCGACGACGACCGGAATCGGATGCTCGACGTCATCGCCAGCTGTCTCAAGCCCGTGCCGTAAACGGTTGTAGTCTGTAGCCTGTAGTCTACCCCAGAATCGTTGAAATTTGTACTTTGTAGTCTACCGTATTCTGCCGTTTTGTAGCCCACTTTAATTCTTTTTTAGTCTATAGTTTGCCCTCGTCCCTATTTATCTATCTGCCGTTTAAAGTTGTATTTTGTAGCCGGTTTTTGCTCTTTTTCTCTGCCCCTCCGCATTCCCGGCGATCTCTCGTCTATTGATTTTGTTGTTAGTTTCTTGGCTTTTTCGTTTAATACGGGTGGAAAAGAATAAAGTTATTTGCCTTGAAAATGTCCTGAAAAAGGGGTGGGCTTGGCCCAAAGAATTTTTTTTGGAATTTTGCTGTTTGTGGTTTGATTTTTTGTGTTTTTTCCCTCTCTCTCTCTCTCTCGCCCTCTCTCTCTCTCTCTCTCTCTCTCTCTCTCTCGCTTCCCGGCTGCCAAAAAGTAGTTTCTGAGGTTTTGAAGCAAAAAGTTTGTAGGTCCCGGGCGTCGAACCTGAGACCCGAATAACATTGCGTACTCGATTTAAAATGGGTTTTTAAAGCTAGAGACGTGCTTCCTGGCTGCCAAATAGCCGATCGTGAGGTTTTAGAGCCAAAAACAAAACATTTTTCGCGGCCGGGAGTCGAACCCGGGTCGTCAGATTGGTAGGCAAGGCCACTAACCACTTGGCCACAGGTATCGGGCCATTTTTTGGGTGTTTTTTTTCGCTGTCTCTCTATCTCGCTCTCTCTCTCTCTCTCTCTCTCTAGCTTCCCTGGTTCGATCCCGCCGGCGGCAAATTTTTTGCTTTTTGATTTTTCCAAATTTTTTCGATTTTTTTTGTAGTCTGTAGCACCGGGTTAACCCATTTTTCAGCAGAATGCGGGCTTCAGCTGTCCGTCTAGCGGGCAGTCTCCTCTCCTCTTCCCAATCCCCATCATCATCATCTACCAACAACCCGCCGACTTCAACGGGGACAGTCGACATTGCAAAGATTGGGCTTCGAAGGCCAAAGGTACGTTGCAGAGGTTCTTTGCGAAATTTTTCTAGCTGTCTCGCTACCTTTAAAATTTTCGGGACAGGCTAGCGGAGGTTTTTGAGGAATGGAAATTCCTAAATTCTCTCTGCGAGCCTACCCTCGCATTTTAAAGGTGGTATGACAGCTAGCAGAGATTTTTGCGGAAATTTTGAGGCGCTGAATTTTAGGTTCTGTTCTGTTAGCGGGGGGGGGGGAGAAAAATTTGGTCCCCCCGCTAACAGAACAGAACCGATTGTCCTTGTTCCAGTTGATGCCCCGTGTCGAAGCCGCCCCTCCGAAGCGCCAGACGGCCGTCGAACGCCTTGAACTTGAGCAGACCATGAAGGTACGGTAGTTTTCTTGAGGCTACCGTAATCCTCGATTTTTTTCAGTACGAATCGATCCGACAGGCGAACGATCTGGCGGCGCGGCTGAAGACGATCAAGGACGAGGGATGCGCCCCGTCGCTGGCTATACAGAGGGGTGAGCGTTTTTCGATTTTAAGGGGAGCGTGACGCCCTTAAAAAGAGGCGTGGTCAGGCTGCGGGCTGGCAGAGACACTTTGAGAACAATTTTCGGGTTTTCTGGCACCTTGAAACCCATTTTGATGTCTTACATGATTCCTAAAGCGCTGAAATCAATTTTCTATGGATTTTTAGGGGGTTTAAAGGGAGCGTGACACCTTGAAAAGGCGGCGTGGCCTAGCTGTCACTGCCCTTTAAAACCCAAATTATAGCCTTTTCGGGTTTTTATGGCGTAATCGATTCCTCCCGCATTAAAATAAGTTTTCTAGAGATTTTTGGGGTTTAAAGGGACCGTGACAGCTAGAATAAGATGGATTTTTCAGATTTTCCTGGCGTAATCGATTCCCTTTTTTCAGACAAACTGTGGCCATTCCTCCACGCCCGTCACCCCGAGGGATTCCGCGATGCGAAGATTGCCCTCTGCAATTTCCACGACAACGAGATGGCGCGGGATCTGTGTGATGCGGAATGCAGGAGGGTTACCGTACTCGAGAACTCCATTCATCTCGCCCAGCAGGCTAAGGTGTCGCGTTTTTCTAATTTTTGGGGCTGAATTTGGTGGCGTAATCGATTACGTTGCCAAAATTGGGCAAGGTTAATCGATTACGCGTTGAAAATAGCCCCGGGCTATTCGATTACGCGATAGAAAAGTGCTTGTTTTCATCGCATAACGATTACGTAGGTAAATCAGCTTGAAAAATCCGATTACGCAAGGAAAAATCGATTTATTGCTTCACAAAAATCGCAGAAATATCGTGAAAATTAACATTAAATTAAGTAGATTATTATGGCTATTTGGTGAGGAGGACGAGTAGTAGGCACTTCGCGTACGGCTTTGGCCTGAAAATTGTCAAAAGGGAGACACTCCATTCCCCATATAGGATATGATCAACTATATGAAGAAGGTTGCCACTGTCACCCTTATGAGAGAGTAACCCCATAACGAGGCATCGGTTGTTCAGTGGATTTAGTATTTCTGTGATTCTCCCAATGCTTACAATGCGATTACCAATATAGAAAAGGAATAGAGACAAAAGGTTTATTAGTAGACACACAATTACCGGAACACAAGAGAATTGAGAGCACGAGGAAATGTCATTGTTCATCAGACACCCAATCGCCCGCGCCAGCAATGCTAGTCACGGGGATTGGGGTCCAGAACAGGGTGTTGGATCAACGAGCGACAAGGGTTCAGTTCCCGTGAGAATTGCCCATAAATCGCGGGACTGAATTGGGACCCTCTGAGCCGGGGGCGGGTACGGTAGGAAATTCCTCCTAAGCGCCCCGCGGCGGGACCCGGATTGGATTAGGTAATGGATTTCCCTCGAAAGGAATCATGCGGATATGGGAATCCGTCATGAGACTTTCGACACTCCCGGCCCACAAGGACAACGAGGGCGATGCCTCACCAGGGAGTTATGGGTAGAACTCTCCGGCCTGGCTGCCGATGTGGACCAGATTGAGCGACCCCCCAGTAGAGGTATGAGTTGAACCCTCTGGACTGGGGTGCAGTAGGCTTGGTAGGAAAGTGGTCTGGTGAGAAGGCCTGGGGGCCCGGGAAACGCGGAATTGGTACAAGATAGGGGTATGACATCTCGTGATGGTGGGTTGTGGAGGAAGTGAAACGGAAGAAAGTGTGTATATATAAAAAAGGGAGGCGGGAGGGCCACGACATTAGGAAACTCTAGGGGTGGGGAAAGATGGGTCATAAAAAGGGAAAGAGGTGGGGAAACTGAGTGACGCTATGAGGCCCGCACCTCTGCCGAAACAGTTGGGGGAAGGGGACGTACTTGTTTGAACGCTTGAGCACTGCTGGACCGATAGGTGGAGTGTTGTGGACCATGGACTTGGACGCGAGTGTTGAAGTCGACCCTGCAGCGGTAGGCGAACGGGTTGGCGTACGTGGCCGGTTTTGGATATCAGATAGGGCCAGGGCCCGGGGAGGGGGACGAACCCTTCTCACAAGACCCTTGACATTGGTTTTGACGCAAAAACGGGCTTGGTTCAAAGGCCGAAAAAAAGGGTTTTGAATTGGTTTTGTCTATACAGCTCCTAAGTGCTGTGCGGTTTTGGATTGATGACGCTACGGTGAGCATCAAAGCTCTCGAAGTGCTTGTGCAATTTTGCGTGGTGTGCACCTCCGCATTTGCTGCAAGGCTCCGTGTTGCACCGTCCGGTGTCGTGTTCTTGTTCCAAGCAGATGCGACAGCGCAGTGACTCACGAATGAGCTTGAACTGTTCTGCCGATCCGGTGAACTTGGTGCAGGTATTGGGACGATGGCCTCGCTCGGTACAGAAGGGGCACCGAGTGGTAGAGGCTTGGGCTCGATAACGGGATAAATCCGAAGCACGCTGTCGTGCATGGACTCTCACCCAATCGTGGAGCTGGTTCACCATCAAAGCGAGTTTGCCTTTCAGCATTGCTTCGGGGTACTTTGCATGAAATGTTTCACCGACTCTCTTGGGAAACTTGCCAAGGATTGTCTCCCTGATTCGCAAATCATTCATTCCCAGGTCATCGAATTCAGTGGCCACTCCATGCAAGGTTCCGAAAACCTCTTCGGCTTGGGTAAAGTCGGAGTCAACCTCGGGCAATAGGAGGATAGCCTCCTGTGCTTGGTTCTGTCTCTGGCTAGGATCGAAGTAATCCTTGAAGAGATAGACGAGGGCTTGGTATAGGCCTTGGGTATTCATCGCGAAGTATTCCAATGATTTAGCGACATGACCCTCCGTGTTCAGGCGTAGCAAATCCAGCTTTTCACCATTAGTGACGCAGACCTGGTTAGCCCGTTCACGGAATCGCAAAAACCAATTTCGGAAACCAGAAGCTTTGCCGTCGAATTTCGGGAGCTTCACGTCATTGACGGAAAACCCTACTTTTCTGGCTCGGCCCCTGTCTTCGCGGCTCTGTTGTGAGTTAAATTCCTCAAACAGATGGATGTTATCATCAGAGATAAACATCTGGTCTGGTATAATCTTCCTCAAATCGGAGAATTCCTGCTCCAAATTCCAATTGGCTTCCTGACGTGAATTCATCAGGTCACCAAAGGTCATATTGGTTTGCACAGGCCGAAATGGGAGATCGTTTTGGTTCAAAGAGTAGCCCGGAGGCTGCAAAGGAACAGCAGGGAAGTGAGACTTCCCAACTGCCGGTTCTGGTTTACGCTCGAGAGCCAACAATCGAGCTTCCAGCTTCGTTGTACGTGTGTACAACGACTCTTGGGCGCTACGCAACTTACGCTGTTCTTCGTTGAGGTTGTTGATGGCCCGGGTAATCGTGGCCTGGGTCTGAACCAGCTGTTGATGCGCGGCCTTGGCTTCGCGTTGACTTTGCTGTTGGCCATCGAGGATGCTGTTCAGGAGGTGCTGGAAGCGATCCATCTGCGTGTTGTCTCCATCGGCTTGTCCAGCAGGTTCAGGTTTTGGGAAGAACATGGTATTGGGTACTTGCGGGGCAGGAGCGGCCCCAGTAGAGGCCTCTCCGGAAAAGCCCCTTTGGTTTTGGATCGCCACAACCGGTGATGGCACTGGGCCGTCGGAGGGAGGCAGGTGCCGGACCGTGGTATCAAGCTCATCGTCTCCAGTGAGGTCATTTTCACCTTCATCTTTGACAATATGAGCTTGATCAGCATCATTGGCATTGGTATGCACGACCTCCACGACTTGCTCAAGGACCTCGGACAGTTGCAGCTCCGAGCCAATGATACGGGCGTAGCAAGCACCGATCTTGACTCGGTCCTCCAACAACTGGGCTAGGATTTCCTCAACCTGAAACTCCTCAAATATTTGATGAAGCTCAGGCAGGGGGGTTTGGTTTTGTTCCAGGATTTTCATCCCGAAAGGTTTTGGCTTTTGTGATCGCATTAATGCGCCTCACAATTTTCTCGGCAAGAGACCTTGCTGTCTTCTTGAACTTGCTCAGGTTCTGATTCCCTACGAGCTCGTCCTCCTTCTCCGCAAACGTCTTGATCTCCTCGCGCAAACCCGGCCATTCGTCCAGGTAACGGCGAAACATCGCGACGTCCGCAGCTCCAGGCATTTCGCAGCTTTCCAAGTAAAGATACCTGAAAAAACCCATCTACTTTGCGCTGGAGCTGGAACACGGATGCGAGAACAGAAGAGAGAATGCGGAAAATTGAAAAGACACGAGAGGGACTGGTTCAAGAATTGGAAGCCACGGCAAAAAGTGGTTTAAAAAAGAACACATAGTTCTAAAACCACAAATTGCATATGAACGGCCCCTGCTGATATTTGAAGAACGCATGCAAATGCATGCCGCGAACCTTATTTCACGCATCGTGAAATTATGCTCACTGTTCCCAAACGGTTTTGCGTTGAAATTTGAGAGCGCACACTAATGCGTGCCGCGAACCTTATTTCACACTCGGTGAAACTATGCTCACTGCTCTCAAAGGAACTGTTTGATTCTACCGTGAGAGTAGAACCTGAGGGAAATACAGTAAAATCTTATGACGCGGACAACCAATATAGCAATCGTCAACAGCAATCATAAGACTTGTCCTGTTGAATTCATCTTCGAAGGCGAGAAATGTCGCTCAACGTCGATAAACTCGTTTTGGTTGTGAATATCGGCAGAGAGGGCAACCAATATAGCAATCGCCACGTTCACTGCCGAAGTCTTGGCTTGGTTCAAGCTTTCTGACATAAGGAAATAAGATTTCCCCAGTTAACGGGCAATACGGGATTCATATTGTTGCCGAAAACTGATCAGAAAGTGGTTTTGGTTCAAACCTCGTTTTGGATACATGATCAGCAACAAATAGAGCAATTTGATAGAGAAAGGGTGAAATGAGGAAATTTCACAGAAAAAAGGATCGGAAATACACGGGCGAGGGAAATTCCTCTTCGCAAATTTTGGGAGAAAATCTAGAGAGGGGGTTGTCCGTTAGCCCGCGGCTACCGTACCCCGGCGGTGTAGTTCGTACACCCCTTGTGTTTTAGGCGTCCAAACTTTGCGAATTCCGTGTTGTTTTCGAGAAATCCTTTTTCTTTCTCTTCGCTCGTTTGGAAAAGTAAGCGAACGTTGTGCTGATCATGGAATTGGTTGAAGAAAAATGATTTCTTCGAAAATTGCGCTGAGGACGCTATAAATAGAATCAACAGCTGCAATTCCTTGAAAAAATAAGCTACGGGTTGAAGCTATTTCTTCGGTTTTGGTTTCAAAATCGATGTTTTCATTCCGGAAAAGGGGGAATGAACATCAAACAGCAATTGGCAGTTAGTTCCTGCGTTACTGGATGACTTTTTTGCATCGAAATTCGGTTTTGGTACAAAAAGCAAAGGTTTTTGGTAATGCGAAATTCGCAGGTGCTGAATTTGATGGGATTCTGCAAGAGAAAAATGCGCAAATCAAGTAATTCCTGCGACAAGCGTCAAGAAAACCTAATTTGGCACCCATGGACAACTTCCCTTCCAACAACAGCGATGTCGTCACATTGTTGCTGCCTTCCGTGAGCCGACCATGCCGAAATCTTGCCGATTTGTCGAATTTGTTGTCCAACACTCGTAGCATCTTCTTCTTTCTTCGGCGGTTTTGGTTTCAAGCGACGAGGTTTTGCCTAACTACCAGAGCGCAAGGCTCATCGAGTGTTGGCATACCTTCCCGATGGGGGAGCTGGGCCGCTCGAAAGCAAACCACCGAGCTGCTCCCCAATCTCTTGCCGTTGGCCAACGGCGGTTCTGGTTTTAGCGAATTGGGTCTATTCAAAGTTGCGTACCTTTGATTAGCACACCACCATCCCCCTTCGGACGACTTACCGTGCCCATCTCCTGGAGAGTTAGGACCGCGGCGTAAGGATAAATCCCTACTAGGGGATAGTTGGCCAACCCGGATCATTCCATCCGACCGGGCCACCCCTACGGTTACCAATTCTCTCCAGTCAGGCTTAGGGGTGGAGGCTCGAGGCCCACTGACGATGATGAGCTTGGGCTGGTCCCTGGCCAACGTCATTGCGCGTTGGAGCGACAATCTTCATCCGGCCTTCCTTCTGGGAGGAGTCGACACGGACTAGACGCAGCCGCGGAAATCCCCTTCTGGGAGGGACGAAATCCGCCCGGCAACGGCATACCGGTGCTGCCATTGCACGCAAACCTGGATAAACTTACCTCGCTAAATGTATTTACAAAAAAACCTAGAGTTGGTGAAAAGGGTGAAAACTATATTGGAGAACACAAAGAAGACACGAGTCGAATCCCAGACGCACCATGTCAAAAGGGAGACACTCCATTCCCCATATAGGATATGATCAACTATATGAAGAAGGTTGCCACTGTCACCCTTATGAGAGAGTAACCCCATAACGAGGCATCGGTTGTTCAGTGGATTTAGTATTTCTGTGATTCTCCCAATGCTTACAATGCGATTACCAATATAGAAAAGGAATAGAGACAAAAGGTTTATTAGTAGACACACAATTACCGGAACACAAGAGAATTGAGAGCACGAGGAAATGTCATTGTTCATCAGACACCCAATCGCCCGCGCCAGCAATGCTAGTCACGGGGATTGGGGTCCAGAACAGGGTGTTGGATCAACGAGCGACAAGGGTTCAGTTCCCGTGAGAATTGCCCATAAATCGCGGGACTGAATTGGGACCCTCTGAGCCGGGGGCGGGTACGGTAGGAAATTCCTCCTAAGCGCCCCGCGGCGGGACCCGGATTGGATTAGGTAATGGATTTCCCTCGAAAGGAATCATGCGGATATGGGAATCCGTCATGAGACTTTCGACAAAAATCACATTTTTTTTGAATTTTGGAATTTTTCGGATTTTCGCCCATAGCCTAGTGGTTAGTGCGTTTGCCTCCCGATCTGCGGGTCCGGGTTCGACCCCTGGCCGCGCTAAACTGTTTGCGTTTTGGATTCTAGGCTCCCCTAGGGTTACCGGTGCCTTTAAAAGGGCTAGGCAAGGTAGCAGAGACAATTTGGGACGGGGTTTTGCTTCAAATTGATTTTGCTTCAATTTTTTTCACTTTAGCGTTCCTTTAAAATGATTTTTCGGGTTCGGGGCAGGCTAGCAGCGGCCATTTAAGGCCCGCATTTACCTACCGTAATGTATCGGCTCCTCCTGGACACTCATCTCGTAATCGATTACCGTATCCCTCAGCTGGCTACGGTACTTTTTCTGCGGCACCCGCCGATCGAAAACGACCATTTGGGTGCTGTCCGCGGAGTCTCTGAAGAGATTTTTAATTTTTTCGGGCCTATAAAGGTGTGGCCTGGTGGTTAGCGCGTTAGGCTGTCAGGCGCGGGGTCCGGGTTCGACTCCCCGGCGCGGCAAATTTCTTGCTTTTGTTTTTTATGTCGAAAGCGGTTCTCCTGGGTCTGGGCGGGCTAGCGGAGATCATTGAGGATCGAGTTTTGGCCGTTTTGGAGGATTTTTAGGGCTAATAAACTTTTTTTGGGCAGGCTAGCAGGTATCCTTTGCGGAAATTTTTGCGAGCTAGAGCAGGGCCATCTAGCAGAGACTTTATGAGCTCTAGGGAGCATGGCCGAGTGGTTAGCTAGTTAGGCTGTCAGGCGCAGGGTCCGGGGTTCGACTCCCAGATGCGGCAGACTTTTTGCTTTTTGCTTTTTTGATGGCGTAATCGATTTACCTCTCAATCTGCACCATCCCCGGCTGATTCCGGTTGAAGACGTTGATTTTGGAGGGGGACGGGGTCCTGGGTGGTGGTTGCTGCTCATTGTAGATGATCACCGACGGGAGACGCTCTTTGGAGGAGGCGGCAGGGGCGTGGTGGCGATGCTGGAATCGATTACGGAATGAAAATCGGCTAGAAAAATCTATTACGACGTCAAAATCGGCTCGAAAAACCGATTACGGCAGAAAATGTCCGTATTTTGATGGCGTAATCGATTCCAAAAATTCCGGGCAAGCTAGCAAAGATCATTTGCCCCTCTGGCTTCCTTACCGGATGCGGTTTCTTGACCCTCCTCCTTGACGTCAGCGTGTGCGTATTCCCCCTGTCGTGGACGGTGACGTGGCACTGCCACAACCCCGCGTCTTCTGCAAGTTCGGGGTTGCTAGGGATTTCTGGCTTCTATAAGCCTTTAAGAGGGTCTAGAACCATTTTAAAGGGCCACTGAAGCGTAGAATTTCGCGTTTCTACGGATTTCTGGCTTCAACGGTCCTTTAAAGCTCTCTAGAACCATTTAAAGGCCCCTTGAAGCCTCCGCCCTCACCTTCAAGCAGTACAGGCATGATCTCCATCGAGAAATCGCCGGTCAGCTCGTCGTAGTCGAACATGTACCGCCCCAGGTTTTCCGAGATTCGCAACACGTTTTTGCCTGAAATTGGGGGCGTGCCAGCAGAGATTCTTTGCGGAAATCCGGCTGATTTGGCTAGGCAAACGAGCAGAGATTCTTTGCGGAATTTAGGGCGGTTTTTTGGTGCTGCTGCTGCAGCTAGCAGGGATTCTTGAGGAATTCGAGGCAATCGAGCGGAAACCCCTTGCGGAAAATACCGGTGATGGTCTTCTTGTTGTACGACGTCAACTTGTTGTCCACCATCCGATTCCCGTTCCCAATCTTGAGCCATATCGCGTTGTTCAGCGTCCACGTGACCTCGATGTCCACCTAGGATTTTGATGGCGTAATCGATTGTCCCCTGGCTACCGTACCTCCTGTTTTTCGGCGTCAGTGACATGTGGACACGAGAGAGAAAACGATTCCATCAGATTTGTCGAGGGATTCGTGATCGAGGAAGAAGCGGCCACGTAGGGGGCTGGCACTGAAAAGGTGTCACTGTCCCTTTAATGGGTCAGGGCCGGCTAGCAGCGAGAATTTGGGAGAAACGGTTTTCCAAAAATCCGCGCCGAAACGCGTGGCCAAGTGGTTAGCGTGCCGGACTTCCAATATGACGACCCGGGTTCGACTCCCGGAACCTACAAACTTTTTGCTTTTTGCTCCAAGCTCTCTGAAATGTCCATCTGGCAGCTTCAGAGGCGAGAGAAGACAGAGAGAGCGCGAAAACCCACCTTTTCTCGCATTCCACGCCCCGATTTTTGGCATCACGTGGATGATGAGCAAAAGGAGTGCGAACCTCATCCTCCTCCCTTTTGCCGCATTTTCTGGATGGCAGAAAGGCTAGAAATTTGCGTTTTGAGAGAAAAGAGAGAGAGAGAGAGACGCAGAGAAAAGGGCAAGCTAGCGGAGGCCATTTGGGAAGTGAAAATCAGGGTTTAGTAGCCAGTTTGCCGGTTGGCCAGCTAGCAGCGGCAATTTGTGGAAATCTAGCCTTTTAAAGGACCATTGAAGGCAAAAATCAACAAGGCAAGCCAGCAAAGAGCATTTGGGAAGTGAAAATCGGCATTTTACCAGCCAGTTAGGCGAATGGCAAGCTAGCAGAGGCAATTTGCGGAATCCTAGGCTTGTCGCCCCTTGGGGGAGAGCAGAACTCAATCTCCTCTGTATGCAAGGAGATTGTACCCGACTGTTCGTGTAGTTGAGCTTTATGTATTAATCTTATAAACGTTCTAGATAGATTAGTGAACTACTCATTTATTAGGCACCATTAATAGACGCGGCTTCCCAATATTATTAGTCCCCACATAATTTAGGTTTAACCAGGTTTCCCCTTAATATATAAGCTACGATTGTCCTACTGTAGAATGCCTACTAGATGGTCTAGAGGAGATCCATCCGACTCTCTGCCCAGGCCTACCTATCGGAGGGCGGCCGAAAGGGGCGGAGCCATAGATAAAAGGATAAGCTACTGAAGGCCCGAAAGGGGACCTCAAACTACGACCGAAAGTGGTGTCGCCATGACGCCACACTCCCGGCCTAAAAAGAACAGGAAAAACCTGGAAAAGGTACAAAAAGGGGGGGGGGAACCTTACGACGCCGTCAGAAGCATGAATGAAAAACCAATGAAAAACGTGTAAAGAAATATTATCGTACGAATGCTGGTTGTCTTGACGGGTGGCGATGACGGTGACATAAGCGGCAGAAGTTGTGCCTACTTTTGGGAACGGCTAGGTGCAGGAAAGCCTTCTACTGGTACGGCTACGTTTTATCTTGGTAGGAAGTCACTACTCCTACAAGCTCGGAAGCGGTCTATGAAGCTTGTAGACGCGAGAATCTACTTGACATCGGAGCGTCTATGGCTCGGCTCGGTATTAACACCGGGATGAGAGAACAAAAGTCTATTGCCGAGCAAAAACGGACTATGAATAGCTTCATGGGCGACTTAGGCTAGTGCTCCGGGCACCAGAGCTGTTGGAATTTGGGCTACTTGGCTCAAAAGAAGGAGCCACCGAGGTCTATTCAACGGCTACAACAACTTATTCACCTCGAAATTTGACTCTGCGGGAATTGCAAAGTGGAGATTGACCTCGACCGTTCGTCAAGTGGGGGTCCCTCCGTGGGGAACGACTACTGTGACGCTCATATTGGGAATCACGATGAGGAGAGCGACTACTATGCCGATCCGAAGGCGCCGCCGTAGAACGCTGTTCTTCGGAAAGAGATGACAAGCGGGAGCCGTCACCGCGTCTACTATCAAACGACTCGCGACTAACGCTGCGGTGGCTGCGGGGTGAAGTGCTGTTCTCCGAGGCAGCACTGGCCGGACTTGAGTACGGTCGCGATTTTGAGGAAGAGTCGGAAGACCTACTTTTGCGGAAACAGGCTACTTCGAAATGGGCATTGCTACCACAATTGCGACATTGGCCAGGCACCTGGCAGCGGCCAAGATGGTTTTTGAAACACTTAGGGCAAAGGTTTCTACTAGTAAGGTAGTCATATTTGGAGCTAGGTGTCGGATATCGAGCACATTTGTAGAGCGAATGCTCTTGGCGGCACAAAGGACATTTGTGAAGAAAACTGTCGCGTGGCGAGAGGTCTCGACGGCGATTAGGTGGTGTCACCGAGGTGTGGTAAATTCGGGTGACTCTATTGGAATTACTGGAAGGGAGAAGAGCTACTTCATTTTCTTTAAAGAGAATGATTTCATTCAGTTTTTTGAAAAGGTCGTCTAAACGAAAGGTTTTACCTCCGTTTTGGGCCTGAAGGCGTTCCCGGGCAAGCTTCCGCTGGATCCAAGATGGGAATTTTTCAAGCAAGATAAAATGTATGCCTTGATTGTCATGATGTTGGTCTACTAGTTTGAGCCGATTAACCAATGCTAAGGTGAGGTGGTACTGGCGCCTGAGGTCAGCTACTGAATTGGAGTCGTTAATGGGAGCGAGCTGATGCAGGTCCCGATGCAACTGTAGTGCGTTCTGATCATTACTACTGTAGCGCAATCGAAATTGTGCAAAAGCCTCGGCGAAAAAGCCCTGTTTGAGGGGGTAGGCTTTAGTAATGATTTCATCAGGCGTGCCTTCGAGAGCTTCACGAAGGGCGCGAAGTTTTTCTACTTCAGTGAGTTGATGCTGGAGACAATGACTCTCAAAGGTTTCGACAAAATAGTCAAAATCGGAGGCGACACCGGTCCATTTAGGGCTACTAAGGTTGGAAAGATTGAGAAGTCTCAATTTCTCAAGGCTGTTTTCGAAAACTTGAGACAGCGGCTGTGTGCCCTCAACAGGGGCCGCGAGAAGCCGGTCAGCTGCAGTAATGCGCTCGTTTTCAGAGTCGAACTTCTGTACCAATGCTTTGATTTCTGCAATGATAGGGAGGACGCTACTCAAGGAAGCGGCGAAGGCCTCGGTTTGTTCTTCGAGGAATTTTTCTACTTCGGGGCGCTTCAGCTCATTCACTTCAGCTACTGCTAGGTCAAAAGCCTCAAATTGTTTTTCGCAGTTAGCTTGCGCATCTGGAAGCGTCACCAAACCACTACTTAGGGCGGCGCGTCCCTTAAGAAAATAGGGCGCCCACTCCTCGGGACGAGTCGGTCCGGGCGCTCTAATAGCTGCCAGGTCCTTACGTGCGTCATCGAGTACTTTTGTAAAGTATGAATTGACTACTTGCAACTGGGTTTTGACGTAGCCGAGGTTACGCGTGACCGGCATAGATATAAAAGTCAATGACAGGGGAAATACAATGCAGCTTAATGAAGTTGGAAAAGAAGGAAAGAAAAACGAACCAATTGGCGGTTGTGAGTAGCTCGGAATATCCGGTATGTCCCTGGCAGCCAGGATGGGAATACCAGAAAGTGGGGGTGGCTGCGGGTCGACCATTAGAGCGAGCGGGTGATGAAACATCCATGCAGACGGGCTTCCATTAGCCGAGAAGATGGCCCGCCGGGGTGGCGAAAGCATTAAGTGGGGGCCAGGCCTCTTCTCTACTGTACGATTGCAAAAATTGACGACTATTTTAAAGGCCTACTGTCGACGGAAGAGAGAAATAGACATGGGAAGTGGGGACATAGGTGGCGTGATTTACGGAATTTCGAAAAGCGGGCTACTGTAGAAAACAATGGGGAAAGTGGGGACCGAGGTGGCGTGATTTGGCGAATTTCAAAGCAGGCTACTGCAGAAGGGCGAAGGGTGCTATACGAGTGCAAGAAGAAAGAGCAAAAAAGATAAAAGAGGAGAGAAGGGGGAAATAGAGAGAAAAAGGGAACAGAAATTTGACTAACAAGGTTGAAAAGAAGGTTGTCAAAAAGGGAAATGCTAATCAGATGGAAAGATGGAAACCAGCGCGCCCTTGTTTATTGCGCCAAATGAGTAGCTCCTCAGGGGGGACAACAGGATATGGCTCGTGCGTACTGTATGGCAGATCCCTGGTACAGTCAGCAGAGGGTCGACAAAAGTTGTATCGGCGGGTACCTCCTTTTTTCTGAAACCAATACAACCCCGGGTTATCCGGCCATGCAGCTCAGACCCTGTGCGGTCGAGGTTGGCGGGGGCCCGACCCGTGGCCTATAGGGTAAGTCACCAACTACTAGCCTTGCTGGTGCGTCGCCCGAAGAGTGCATAAGGGAAGGACAAAGAAAACGAACTGATGCCCCAAGTTCCAAAAGGTAATGCCCAAAATTTCCGAAACTGCCCCTTCAGAAATGAGAACATGCTAAGATGAAAACAAAAGAATTCCGGAGCCGCCAATCGATCCGAAACGGAGAAAACTGTAAACCAAAACGAACGACGAAAACAACGAAAGAAAATAGGAAAAAAACTGAAGGAAAGGCAAAGCAAGAGCGGAAAGTAGAGAAAGTGAGCATTGGAGGAGAAAAGAGTGGAAAAGTGAAATAAGAAAGCTACTTAGTACTGATGGTTATGGTAAGTCTATCTAAAAATGTTGTATAAAATCGAATAAATAGAAATTTAAAATTTAAAATTTAACTACTCGAACTGGTGGGTAAGCGGGTAACGCAGGCTCAATGGTTCCCGGACGGTGCACCATTTCTGTCGCCCCTTGGGGGAGAGCAGAACTCAATCTCCTCTGTATGCAAGGAGATTGTACCCGACTGTTCGTGTAGTTGAGCTTTATGTATTAATCTTATAAACGTTCTAGATAGATTAGTGAACTACTCATTTATTAGGCACCATTAATAGACGCGGCTTCCCAATATTATTAGTCCCCACATAATTTAGGTTTAACCAGGTTTCCCCTTAATATATAAGCTACGATTGTCCTACTGTAGAATGCCTACTAGATGGTCTAGAGGAGATCCATCCGACTCTCTGCCCAGGCCTACCTATCGGAGGGCGGCCGAAAGGGGCGGAGCCATAGATAAAAGGATAAGCTACTGAAGGCCCGAAAGGGGACCTCAAACTACGACCGAAAGTGGTGTCGCCATGACGCCACAAGGCTTTTAAAGGGCCATGGAAGGCCGAAAATCGACTAGGCAAGCTAGCAGAGGCCATTTGTGTTGGAAATCAGCCCAAAATCATGGATCTTTGAGGAGAATCAAGTTGAGGATGAGCAACAGCCATTGAACACTAGCCCCCGCCGTCGAAATTTGATTCGGCGAGCGCTTTTTTCGGGGGAAGGTGAAGCCGAGATGAAGCCTCAGTCGAGAAAAGGGAGAAGCATCTGATGGGTCTTTTGACACCGGGGAAGAGAGAGAGAGAGAGAGAGAGAGAAATAGTAGATTCCGCAAGGCTACTCCTGACACCCTCCTCTCTCGCCCTATCCTGCTGCCCTGCCCCCTAAACTGACGATGCTAATTGTGTTGCCAAAGCCAGGATCTCATCACCCTGCCAATGGCTGGCGGACGGCTAGGGGGGATCATAGACAGACAGAAAAAGGCGCTTTACGACCTGGAGAAACGTGGAATTCCGGAATAATCACTGCTAGCTTGCCAAGGGCCAAACTGGCAAGAAAAATTCATTTTTGGGGTCTCAAATGGTCTCTGCTAGCTTGCCAGGGTCCTAAATTGTCTACCCGATGTCAAATACCTTTTGAAAGGTCAGAAAGAGTACCCGTTTATGGCCCTTCGAGTTATTTAGGGGTAAAGGGCATTAGTTGAGGGTTGATTGATGGGAGATTAGGGAGTCGGGAGAGAGCGAGAGAGAGAGAGACAGACAGACAGACTACTCAAAAACGAGGCACACGTAGAATGAGGAATGATGGGCTGTCTCAAAGGCTCTCCGCTAGTTTGCCCTGTCTATCTCTCTCATTCTCCCCCGCTCTCTCACTCTCGCTACCCAAGGGGGTGAAAATGACTCTCAAGCGCGTCTAAAGCACCCTCGCTGCGCTAATGAGCGTGGGAACACTGTAGCCAGGGCCATTTTCGTCTAGAATATTAGCGAGTTTTCCCCGAAGGCAAGCTGGCAGAGACAATTTGCGGAAATTTGAAGCATTTTGGAAACCCCGACGAGAACATGCCCCCAGGCAACATTCGGGTATTAGGGGAGTGTAAACAATGGAAGAGTGGCGGGGGGCATTCTTTGACTTTCTGGGGGGCAGGCTGGCCGGGATTCTTGAGGAAAAACTTAAAAGCTGAGCGATTAGAGTTTTTTAGGGAATTACAAGGTCCAGGTATAGTTTTTGTGGGATTTTTGAGGAGGAGGCAAGCGAGCAGAAAACCTTTGAGAAAAATCGGCCCGACGCTCGAGATGGAGGCAAACGAGCACCGAAACTTGGGGAATTTTCTTAGGAAGAAGTAAGCTAGCAGGGATTTTTGCGGAATCTGCAGGCTAGGCAGGCAGCAAAGATTCTTTTTGGAATTTTTGAGACTTTTTCTCTAGAAGGAGGCAGGCGAGCAAAGAGATTTGGGGAATTTTCTAGGTTGGCTCGAGCTGGCATGGCTTCTTGAAGAATCTGCAGGTCAGAGCCAACTAGCAGAGATTTTTGCGGAATTTCGTGGAGAAAGAAGCAAGGCAGAATGGAAGACGAGAGAAAATTGGCAGTGTCGTGGCGGAGGGAATTGGACATATCTATCCACACCCACCCACACCCACAATAATAATAAGCATCGCGGTCCCTAGAGGGCCGTTGACTCATTTTCGGGCACAAGGAGAGATGCCTAAAAAGGGGCGTGGCTTGGCGAGGGGCAGCTGGCCGGGAGGCAAGCTAGCCGAGACCATTTTCTCGCAAATCTGGGTTGAAAAAGGGCAGACTAGCAGAGAACATCCCATGGCTGCCAAGCTAGCGGAGATCATTGGCCGATTACTAAATTTGGCCCTGAAAATGCGCGAAACCGCGCCCTTTCCAGCCATCTGTCGTCTCCTTTCGGGCCATATTTTTGGCAAACCCCACCGACCAGTCGAAATATGCAAATGAGACATATGTCTCGGGTAGTGGAGAGAGAGAGAGAGAGAGAGGGAGAGAGAGAGAGAGAGGGAGAGAGAGGGAGAGAGAGGGAGAGAGAGAGAGAGAGAGAGGGAGAGAGAGAGAGAGAGGAGAGAGGGGGAGAGAGAGGGGGAGAAAGGGAGAGAGAGAGAGAGAGAGAGGGAGAGAGAGAGAGAGAGAGAGAGAGAGAGAGAGAGAGAGAGAGGGAGGAGAGAGAGAGGGAGAGAGAGAGAGGGAGAGAGACAGAGAGGGAGAGAGAGAGAGAGAGAGAGAGAGAGAGAGAGAGAGAGAGAGATGGATCGGGATAGAGGGGTAGAAGGTTCGGGTTTTCGCGCATACATCGAACGTAGCTCTAGCATTCACTCACATTTTGAACCCCCTGGGGAAATCCCCCAGGGCAGGAGAACGTTCGAGTTAGCCGGGGGTGTCGAGTGGGTGAGTAGTTGCTTGTTCTAGCGGGCTAAAAAGTGCCAAAAACTCGGCGCTAGCGAGCAGCGATCATTTGAGGAAAAAACTGGGCGAAAATGACGCCTTAAAATTGGGTTTTAAAGGCGTTGGAACCAAGGGTTGGAACTTCCTAAACGCTCTCTGCTAGCCTGCCTTTCGTCTGAAAGATGCGAGGCAAGCCAGCAGAGATCCTTTGCGGAAATTCGAGAGGCATTAGAGCGGAATTTGGGAATCCTGGAAATGCCTTGTGCTAAAAGGGGGGCGTGGCCTGTGTATTTGCCCTGAAGTGATAACCACAGGGAAAATATTTGCCATTTGGATTGCCCTGGAATTCGGGTTGATAATGGGGGGAAAGCTCTAAATTAAAGGCGGCGTGACAGGACAAAAGGCCAATCGATTACGCCATCTAATTGACGAGATTATCGGGCGAATTGATTACGCTATTTAATCCTATTTTTAGCAGGAATTCGCGAAATTCGGCGGCCAACTGGTGGCGCTACGAGGCGATCAGATGAGGCTATTTCGGACAGGTAGCGCACTTTTTGGGTTTCCGCAAATGCTCTCTGCTCGCCTGCCCTTAACCTGAAATTTTCCATTTTATTGGAACAAATTTTTAGTAATTTCAATTTTATTTAACTCAAATTAAAGCTTTAAAACTTAAATTGACCTTTTATTAATTTTTTGGCTTAATTTGAATTTAATTTAACTTAAATTTTTCGTAGAGTTTAATTTTTGCAATTTAAATATTATTTGTTGAATTTTTAGTTTAATAAAAATAAATTTAAATTGTAAAAATATATAATGTACAATTTAAGTTTTTATTAATTTTGTAGTTTAATTTTAATTAAGTTCATTTTATCTTTTTTTGCAGGAAAATCGCTGAACCCAAAGGCGTGCCACTCGCTGACCAGGACGAAATCGACGCAGGAGAGCTGGCTGAGAGAGGGCAACGACGCCAACCAGGACAGCGGTACGCCAATTTCCGCAAATTGTCTCTGCTAGCCTCCCCCTGGCCTGTCACGCTCCCTTTAAATTCAAATTTGCAGAAATCCGCGCCTCGTCCCCGCTAATAATGCTGACCCTGCCGAAGTCGTTGTACCAGCTGAAGATGCTCGACGTCATCAGGTAATTTTGGGCTGGTTTTTGTGGGATTTCCGCCAGGAATCCCTGCTAGCATGCCCCAAAATACGCCGAAAATTATTTTTCGATTTTGGCCGTAATTTTCTGGCTTTTTCCGCAAAGAATCCCCGCTAGTTTGCCCCATTCCAGGAGAAGCCTGCTGCAGCACCACCTCGACCCGGCCCTCCCCACCATCTACAGCCACGGGCCCGTCGAGTTTCTCACCTTCTTCAACGCTACGTACGTTTTTTGGTTCTTTTGCGTTATCGGGGGGAGCCAATTTTTTTCTATAAGCCCAGAATTTTTTAATCAGTTCCAATTAGACTTTAAATGCAAAAAAAAACATAAAAAATGGGTAGGAAAATTTTTTAGGAGAGATATTGGTCGAAAAATTTATATTTTTGATATTTATTAATAAAAAAATGTAAATAAATTTAAATAATTTAAATTTCTGTAATTAAAATTATTTATTAAAAATGGTTTTTGGCTAAAATGGTTTTTAGGAACTACGCGTGGCTGATGTGTGCCCTCGACGACTCGCTCGCCAGCACCGCCGCCAAGAAAATGTAAAGAACTAAATTTAATTTGGGTTTTTACCATTTTTAAAATTACAATTTGGAACTTTAAACTTTGAAATTCAAAATTTTTCTTGGAGATGAATTTTTTAAAAATTCGCTGCATGATTAAACTAAAAGAATTTACCAAATTTTTGAATTTTAACTCTTTTTAGTTTTTAAATTAAATTTTATTGAGTTTACTTTCGTATTTGCAATTTTTTTTATTTTTTTTCAGGCTGTCCCGCCTCTTCCACAAGCTGTTCCACGTCGACCCGGTCGACAACTTCACCAAGCACAAATGGCCGATAAATACGAGGTTCGCCCGCAAATTGTCGCTGCTAGCTTGCCCTCTTTTTCAGAGATTTCTCCCCTCCGATCCACGACCCAATAAAAGTGCCGGCAAAGCTCAAAAATGTGCGTTTTTAGCTGTCACGCTCCCTTTAAAATCTAGCGGCAGCCTAGCAGAGACCATTTGGGAACCGGAATTCCTCAAATGATCTCGGCTAGCCTGCCCCGAGGTTTTAAAGGGATGGTGACACCCCGGAGTTCATGGTTCTAGATTTGAAAAAAAATTAAAACTGTATTTTTTACATTTTTTTCGAATTATTAGGGCGTTGGCGAGTGTCCGGCTCCCTTTAGAAGCCGTTTTGGCTCCTTTTAAAGGGGGCGTGACAGCTGGAATTTATCGATTTTTTTCCAGAAACTCGTCCGCCCCGACGGGTACTACGGTGTCGCCATTCGGCCCCGGCTTTCGATCAATATTGGAGGGAAAGCCGTCTTGGTGCAGAGAAAAAATGACAGGTATTTTTAAACGATTGAAGCGGAAATTAAATTCTATAAAATTTAAATTGTAAAAATTTATGAATTTTAATTTTTAAAAAATTTTGAAAAACGAAATTTTAATTTTTTTAATTTTCAAAAACATTATTCTTCGTTTATTTTTTTGTAGATTGACATTTTTAGGTTTTTATTTATGGGCAGGCTAGCAGGGGATTTTTACGGAAATGTCAAGCTATTTTACAAAATTTACAAAAATTAATTTTTTAAATTTCATAATTTACAAGATTTCATTTTAATTTTCAATTTTTTTCGGATTTGCCATTTTTACTCTTTCTTTCAGTTTCGACGCCTGGGACCTGGTGCGTTTCGCGTATTTCCTGAGTTCAATTGCCGGCTGCTCGGGGAAGAAGACGACCGATACCGTACTCAAGAGACCCAGCTTCGCGCGGCTTGGCCCCGTGCTCAGCGGACTCGGCTATGCCAATGGGTCAGTTTTCGGCTTGCTGGCTCCCAGAAAACCCGTTCTGAGCTTTTGGAGCAAAAAGCAAAAGGTTTGTAGGTCCCGGGGGTCGAACCCGAGACCCTAAAAACATTGCGTAATCCGTTTAAAA
Organism: Mesorhabditis spiculigera; assembly: GCA_958295435.1. NCBI lineage: Eukaryota > Metazoa > Nematoda > Chromadorea > Rhabditida > Rhabditidae > Mesorhabditis > Mesorhabditis spiculigera. Next base: position 1,457,804 of record CATQJA010002707.1, read on the forward strand.
TCGTATTTTAAAAGCTGGAACGAGCTTCCTGGCTACCAAAAAAACGGATTCTGAAAGTTTGGAGCAGAAAGCAAAAACCCTGCCCTGCCCGGGAATCGAACCCGGACCCTCAGATTGGTAGGCGCCACCACTAACCACTTGGCCACGGTTTTGGGCCCCGATTGTTTGCAATTTTAATTTCCCCCCGATTTTCCGCAAATCCTCTCTGCTAGGCTGCCCCTAGCTGGGCTCTGGCTAATACGCCTTTCCAGGCCGCTCAACAAACTCCCCGCCGACCTCCTCGAGGCCGCTTTCGTCGAAATCTGCGCCCAAATCGACGTGCCGCCCGATTGGCAGCGTGCCAATGCCTCGATTCTGGCCGCCTAGGGGATTCCGCAAAGGTCTCTGCTAGCCTGCTCCCTTTTTGGAAACTTCCCTGTCCCTTTAAAATCGGAAAATCTCGTTGTTTTTTTTGGATTTTTTGGCGTTTTCGGGTTCTTTTTTGGCCAGTTAGGAGATTTCCTGGTTTCCGCAAAGTCTTTGCTAGCCTGCCCCGGTCTCTAAAATTCCCAGTCCCTTTAAAATCCTTAAAAATCGATGTTTTCGAATCGATTTCGATTTTTTGGCGATCTTTGTAATTTCGGGTGTATTTCCATGACTTCCCTGGCCCTTTAATAGCTTCAAAAATCCGCTCTGGATTACGGTAGCCCCGCCCCCGAATTTTCATTTTTAATTTTTGACAATTTTTGTAAATTTCTCAATTTGTCACTTTGATTTGCTCAAATTCCCCCAATTTCCCTCGATTACGCCATGTAATCCCCTGGCCCCGCCCCCTTTTCTCTATCTCGAAAATTCCCGATTTTCTAGTCACTTTTCCCCCGGCTTTTAATTTAATTTTATTGTTGCAATTTTTTAAGTTGATTGCTCTACCGGTTTGATCGATTATTTCTACAAGCATAAATATTCCGCAAAGTGCCTCTGCCAAGCTTATGATTCAATCGATTGCGATACGAAAAATACCGATTAAGATTAGCCGCCCGATTTACGCGACGTAATCGATTGCGCGGCGCGAAAAACGAAAATTTTGGTTTAATATGTTTTTATATATATATATATTTATTTAATTTTTCAGCTTTAGAATTTGATTTTGAATTTAATGCCGTAATAGAATAAGTCTTTTCTGCTTTTTGGTCGATTTTATGCCGTAATCGGTTGCCTGGCCAGCGTTCCGGCCGACTCGATTGGCGAATTTTTAGATTTAATCAACAGACTGTGTCCTTTATTGCCTGCACACACCGGGAGGGGGAGCGGATCTTGTTCACTTTCGGGGGGGGTGGATTTTGCTAATTTTTGCGTGGCAATTGAGAGAGCGAGAGATCGTGGGAAGGGAGGAGAGGGCAGAGAAACGAGAGAGCGAGAGAGAGAGAGAGAGAGAGAGAGAAATCGATCACTTTTTGGTCAGAATTTGGCGTTGTTTTTGAAGTTTTTGAAGACGTTCAACAGTCTCTCGGTCTCACCGGCCGGGCCCCGCGAAGCTGTTGAATTTGTTCGCCTGAAAATGGCAGGAATTGATAGGTGTCACGGTGCCTTTAAAATGGCAAAAAATCGACATTGCCATGTCGTAATCGATTATTTAAGCGGCGTAATCCAATACTAAAGGGCTATTTTCATGGCGTAATTGGTTTTTTAGTAGCGTAATTTGATAATTTTATGGCCTAATTTAATTTTTAGATGTCCTAACCGGTTATTTTAACGGCCTATTTAGTTTTTTTCAGCTATTTTGTGGCGTAATCGATTATTTAAATCGCCTAATTGGATACTTAAATGGCGTAATCGGTTTTTCAAGGGTGTAATCGAATAGACCAGTACGTAGAGGGATATTTTCATGGCCTAATTGGTTATTTAAATGGCGTAAACGGTTTTTTCTATGGCGTAATCGATTGGTTGACTAGAAAAAGCTCATTTTTCGTGGCCTACTGGGTTATTCTAGTAGGGTAATTTGAATTTCATGGCCTAATCGGTCCTTTGGATTGCGTAACCGGTTTTTCGATAGCCTGATCGCTTATTTTCCTGGCGTAATCGATTTATCCCGCTCCCGTCGTACCTGTTGTCTGGCAAAAATGATATCTGAGATGTCGCATCCCTGTGAAAGTCCGGCATTCAGAAAGCATGTCCGAGATCGCTTCAGCGGTTGGGACGTCCTGAAAATTCCGATTTTTTCGATTTTGGACGAATTTTTAAAACCCGAAAAACCCGAAAAATTATGCGTTTTTGTGACTTACTTTGCCTCGCGTTGAAATCGCCTGAAATAAACACGAAACTAAATTTCCGGGCGTAATCGAATGCACCCGGGGAATCTGATTACGCGAGGGAATTCGTAAATTTTGGCTTCAACGGTCCTTTAAAAGCCGGATTTTTGTGGTATAACGTTTTAACTGGAAACCAGTTAAACGGATAACAACAAAAAATTCGAGATTCCAGGCAAGCTAGCAGAGATTTTTGAGGCAACACTTTTTACCAGTTTTCGTAGATTTTTGCCTTCAAGGGTCCTTTAAACTCCTTTTTTTATAGTGTCATTTCCACTGGCAGCCAGTAAAGTGGATTAAAACGGAAAATTGGAAGCTTCGGGCAATCTAGCAGAGATTTTTGAGGAAACGCTTTTTACCAGTTTTCATGGATTTTGCCTTCGGTGGTCCTTTAAAAAAGACGAAAACTTACTGAATATATTCCTCAAAGGGGTCCATCCCTTCGAACATCTTATTCCTGACTAATGGCTGTCCCTGGCACACTAATAGACAACAGATGGCCATCATCGACAGTAGCCACAGCCCACGATACCACATTCTCGATGATTTTGAAGCGTTTGAGGTCGGGCACACGTCTGAAAATACGGTATGCATGGCAGATCGGCCCCCAGAAATTGGCTATAGAATCGTAAAAACTGGCCTGGGCGGCAGTTAGCGAAGAAAAAGCGGAAGAACACAAGTGGCAGCAAAAGTGGTTTTCGGATTGGAAAATTGAAGATCTCATTGTCATTCGGTAAATTGTCAAGCAGTGAAGCGATTCCCGTATCAAGAATTCAAAAAGCATGTCGCGAGTGGGGGTCGAACCCACGACCCGCGGACCGATGCGTTTAGGGTACTGTAACTTCACAAAAATTCGATATTTTTAAAATTTTCAAGCAAAATCCGGTAGTCTGGCTGGCAGATTAGCGTTTTCCACATGAAAAATTTAAAAAGCAAAACACAATGCCGCGGGCGGGGATCGAACCCTCGACCCTTGGATCGAAAAATTCAGATTACTGTAATTTCAATAAAATGCAATATTTTTCAAAATTTCAAGCGGAATCCTCTAGTCTGGCCGGCAGAACAGCGAATCCCATTAAAAATTACCCTATTTTTGTCACGACTGGGTGTCCCGCCGTGAAAATGATGCGAATCAAAAATGGATGAGGGGGATGAGGGAATAATGGATGGATATGGCAAGAAATGGAGGGGAGGGGATGAGATTACGTTTCTTTACGCATCCCCACCCACCCAGCCGTCATTTGGATGATCCCGGAAATGTGGGAAAATTACTATAAAGTACCGTAACCCGCGGGATACGTGAATTTTCCTAAATTGCCTCTGCTCGCTTGCGTGCTATTGTTAATATTATTTTTGGTAAGGAGACTGTAATTTGGCAGCTAAAGAAGCGATTCCGCTATCAAAGTTCTAAAAATCAAAACCCAATGCCGCGGGCGGGGGTCGAACCCGCGACCCTTTGCCTAAGCTATACTGTAATTTTGTGAGAAATCGAATTTTTTCATTTTTTCTGATAAAATTCCATAAATTGGATGGCAGTTAAAACAATGCCAAAGAGAAATTTGAAACATTTCACCGGAAACGATACAAAAGAAGACGTGGAGCAATTAGCGGGGGGAATTAGCGGAATTGACCCCTCGCCCTCCATCCGATGACGCCATGAAACTCAAAAATCGAGTTTCCCGTTTTCTACGTCTATTCTGGTAGGCATTTAAGCTAAAATTGATTTCCTATTAGCAAAAATTACAAACTAGAGACAACAAAGTACGATTTTCTGGGCTACAGACTACAGCTCTCGTAAAAAATTGCGAAATCTACATTTTTGGGATTAAAAAAATATCAGAATAGTAATATCAGATAGTAAACCAGAAATGCTAAATTATTTTCTGGCAGCAAGACAGACTACAAACTACAAAGTACAAAAACGCGAAAAATAGCAAAATTCGAATATTTTAAGATTTTTTGCCCGGAATTGTTGACTTTTCAAAATAAGGGGATGCCCTGAGTCCACGAAATGCGAGAACGCATTAATAATTAAACTACGCATTCTATAGCCCCCCCCCCCCAGGGGTCGATGATCCGGAAATTGAGAGGGGAAGGCAGGCTAGCAGAGAGAATTTGCGGAATTTTTTGCTGACCAATCGATTAGATGGCAGCCAGCTTGACTAATTTGAGAATTTCAGACAAAGGCAAGCTAGCAGAGACAATTTGAAAATGATAAATCGACGAGCTGGCGGCCAGAGCGACGTTTGGCAAGCTAGCAGAGACCCTTTGCGGAAAATGAACCATTTAAGTGACGCCTAACCTTAACCTTTCAATCTGCCATTTTACCCATTCAAGAAGTTTTAAAGCCGGGCAGGCTAGCAGAGACCATTTGAGCTCCACAAATCTGCGAACTGGCGGCCAGATGAATTATTGGCTCGCTAGCAGAGGCAATTTGCGGAAAATGAACCGTTTTAGTGACGCAAAATGCAAACTGGCCTCCAGACTGCCGGTCCGTGTCTTTCCCATCCCCTCCTAAAGGCGTTGTGAAGTGTCCGGGGAGTGGATTGTGACGGAGTCGGCTAGGTACCCTCTTTTCCATGGGAATTCCTCGAATTTTAAAGCCCGCCAAGCGCCCCACGCATTTCTGGAAACTCGTCTTGTTTTCTACAAGTTGCAGGCAGAAACCGGAAATGGGTTGCGCATCGAAAATCTTGAGGTTTTTCCGCAAATTGGCGCTGCTAGCCTGCCAAATGCATGTCAGAAAAGCCAAAAATCTAAAAAAATTCCTGATAAATCCCTGATAGCCTGCCCAGATTTTGTGTTGGTGTGAAAACGCCAGTTGGCAAACAGTTTCGAAGCAAAGTGGCTCAAAACTTCGAAATTTCCCGAAATTTTCGCTGCTAGCTTGCCAACTCTCTGCCAGACAAGCGAAGTCGATAAAAAAATTCCTCAAAAATCACCGCTAGCCTGCCAGGAGTCTAAATTGAGCGCCAATCGGTGAGCTGAATGCCAATTTAAAAGCCAAATGCCTCAAAACTAGAAAAATTCTCAAATTGTCTCTGCTAGCTTGCGAACTGTGAGCCAGACAAGAGAATAGTCGACGAAAAATTCCTCAAAAAGCCCTGTTAGCTTGCCTTGGATCGAAATGAGTGCCAAAATAGAGACTGGACGCCAGTTAAATTCTAAACTATCGAATAACTTGATATGAGCACTATAAAAAATAGATTTCACAAAAATACATTGAAAAATGCGTGGGCCGGGGTCCCGTCGGGGAATATTTTGACTGGCTCACCGCGCTATTTTTCGATTTTTCCGAATTTTCAAAAAAATCCGCAAAAGTGTCATCAAAAAACAGCTGTCATCATTTTGGGCTCAAAATTTCCAAAAGGCAGGCTAGCGGAGATAATTGAAGAAATTCCGAAAAACGACGCTTAATCGATTACGCCATTTTTTAAGCCGGGGACACGGTATCGAAGTGCGGCTTTTTAGGATTTTTCTAGCGCAATCGGTTCACTGGCAGCTAGTTTTACGAATCCAATTTTCAAAAAAATCAATTAATTTTTACCGTACCCTAAAAATGCAATTTCATCGCGTAATCGAATACGAAAACCCCGTTTTCAAACTAAACTGAAGCCGGCAAATTGCTTCCTGGTTGCCAGCTTATGTAGATTCCGAAACGCTCCCGGAAACGTTCGAGTCGTCGGACGGCCTCGTTTTGTGCCCGCCGAAGCTATTTAGGTTCCCAGGACCCAAAAAAGCCAAAATCACGTTTTTGCTGCAATTTTTGCGAGAGTCCACTCTGTTCCGGTTGGCTGGCCGGCAGCTAGACGCATTGTCTATTTTTTAAGCGGCACGCAAATGGCCCTTTCCGGGTAAAAACCCCCCTTGGAAAAGGGGGTGTTCGGGGGAGTGTCGCGTAGGCGGGGGTCGCTTTTGGGCTTTTCGGGCATTCCCACGCTTGCAATGGCCTTCGATATCGATAAACTGGCTGCCAGGTAATCGATTACGAGAGGAAAATTCCTAAAAAATTCGATTACGCGATGAAACTTTTAAGGAGCCGCTAAACTGGCAGCCAGTTAATCGATTACGACAGGAAAATCTAGAAAATTTTTTAAAATAAAGTTTTTACTTCTATTTGAAGTTTTTGGAGGTTACGGTAGCCGGGCCACGGCTCCGAGAGGCGCCAAATGACGGCCAGATAGCTTATTTTTGGCGTCCAACAAGCCGAATAGCGCCCTGAAGGGCTACGCGACGCTACAAAACGACAGAACGAGAACGAGGGGGTATTTTCGAAAATAACCCCTGTCCTTCTGTCGGTTTCTGGGGGAAAATAGGATTTTTAGAAAATTTCAAGGACATAGCTTAAATTTTAGGTAAGTTATCGTTAAACTGGCAGTCAGAAAAGCGTTTCCAATATCGAAAACCTTAAATTGTAAAAAGCAAAAAACTTTGCCGCGGCTGGGGGTCGAACCCGGATCGTTCGCCTGATAGGCATTTGTTAAATTTAACGACAAAAACCAGCATAAGGTTAAGCTATTGAAACCGTTTTAAGTCGCGCGTGGGCGTTTCGTAGCCGAAAAATAAATTGGCAGCTAGCTGGAAGGCCGGGGGGCTACGCGCCGCTCCAAATGACGCTTTTTCCCTGGGGCCGGCGGAAAATCTTAAATATACAATTTTGGGGTGATGGATCGCGTCATTAACGGCTTCTGCTAGACAGGGATGCCCGTTTCCGGTAGCTGGGCGCAACGCAAAAATCGGAAAATTTTGAAATTGCCAAAAACATCGAAAAAAATCGGTTTTCAGTTTCCGGGGCATTCCGTTTGACGCCTGGGTGTACTGTAGCGGATTTAACACTTATTTTTGCTAATCTGTATGTTAGTTAAGACATTGCTAAAAACTAAGTTCTAACTACAAAATATTGTGAATACTATGAAACTACTATGAAATGCGATTTTTCCCATTTTCCGGCCCATTCCTCTTGACGTCTGGGGGTACTGTAGCGGAATTAGAGGCAAAATTGTAAAGAGCAGATCGAGTTCTATCAGGTCCCCAATTATCGGCTACTGTATCCTACCGTAACTCCGTTTTAAGGGCCCGTAAAGTTGGGAAAAATTGGGTCTTCGCGTTTTGTCACTTGCCTTTAAAATACAGTTAAAATCGATTATTCTGTATTTCTAAGTTGATAAATGTTTTGTTTGGCATGCAGAAAGCACAGTACAGCATAAATAACTTTATTATTACCAATTATTACTATACAATCTGTACATATTGTGTTGAGACGAGACGGCTGGATCCCAGGTGTCCCTGCCCCTTTAAATCGGCTGATCGACGTTCCATTCAGGCGGGGCATGCCAAGCTGGTTGGCCCCGAGGCAGGCAAGCGCCAAGACTTGTCGCGAACAGGTCCGGAACCTCAGAACTTCCGCTTTGCCCTTCAACGACTTGCCGCACGTCTTCGAGCTGTAACTTGGGATTTGGTGGGAATGTCTTGCTAATTTTTTGCATACTGCTGAACTGGCTACCATTTTATCGAAATTGATTCTTAAAAATTACAAAATTCTAGTGAAAAATCGATTCTTCGAGGATTTTGACTTGCCGATCCCTTTAAAAAATGAATTTCTTCGAGATTTTTGGCACATCGCCAAACGGGCTGCCAATTTATCAATCTGATTTTTAAAATCGAAAAATTCAATTGAAAAATCGATTTTTGGAGGATTTTTCGAGTTACGCATTTTTTGACTTCGCGGGCCCTTTAAAAAGTAAAAAACACTTTGAAAATGTGGTTTTTGTACCTGATGGCATCCAGATAACACAAGAAGCGTTTTCAGCCCGTGCTTCTTGCCGAAAACGATATCCGTATTCAGCCGATCGCCCACCATCACCGTGCGACTCGGGTCGATTTTCCACCTGATCACGTAAACTCGTCATTTTGAAATTTTCGGGTCTGGGATTTTGTAGAGTTTTAACGGGCTTTTGAATGATAGTTCAACCATTACGGTAGCTAATTCCTAGAAAAAGTTATGCCCATTTTCCGAGCAATTCCTCCTTACACCTAGGGGCACTGTAGCGGATTTAACAGCTATTTTAAATAATTTGCATGCCAGCTAAGCGATTCCCGCAAAAAACGAAGCTATAACTACAAACTACACGACATTTGGGCTGATCGAAAAAATCGCGAAAACTCCATTTTTCCCGTTTTCCGGCCCATTCATCTTGACGTCTGAGGGTACTGTAGCGGAGTTATATGCACCATTAGAAAGAGGAGATCGAGTTCTACGAGCTCCCAAAATCTCCGCTACTGTAGCCTACCGTAACTTGGTTTTAAAGGGCTGTAAAGTTGGGAAAAATTGAAACCTCGGATGTCACCATCCCTTTAAAACCCACTCACCTTCTGCAAATATAGTTGAATGAAGCAGTGTTCGGTTTTCCCACCGTAATCGGCTCACGGCCCGAGGCGCAACTAAAAAATGTTGGTTTTAAAGGGAGGGTGACACCTACCGTACTGCTGCGACAATGGGGCCCGCATCGGGTACGACAAGCTTCGGATCTGGACATGGGCACGTCTCGTCCTCATTTGTCGCCACGAATAGCGTCTCGCGTCTTCTAAAAAGCCAATTTTCCTAAGTCGAAAACTTCAAAAACTTAAAATTCTCGTCAGATATTCTGGAAAAACATTCGCCCGATTTTTATTGCGTAATCGGTTGAACTGTCAGCCAATTTAGTGATTTCAATCGACAACTCCAAAATAGCTAGCTTGTTTTTCGGATTTTTACGTAGCGGAGCGTCGCGTAGCCTACCGTAGTACTTACTTCAAATAATTTGCCGCCTTCATCAGTTTTTGGTAGTTAAAGTGTTTTTCATAGCCCACGACCACGGCTGCGACGTGTTCGCGCTGAAAAAAAAGCGAATTTAATGGCGTAATCGATTGAAAAAGCCGGGACAGGCTAGGCACAGCGGCCCGGCGCCTAATAAAACGTCGGGTAGAATTGGAAACGAAGAAAGACCGCAACGCGTGCGATAGACGCGTCGCGCCATTGCGAAATCAAGCCTGCGCAGCTAAAATCATGCTGCTATTTCGCGCCCCAGGCAAAAACCCGTACAGTACGCCTTTTCCTGGGAGCCATTGGGACCGAACCCATGGGCGGTTGTGTAGGAGAGGCCTTTTGCGGAAATTTCATAGCCTAATCGGTTACCTTTAATGATTTAAAGGTGTGGAATCGATAAATTGGCCACCAGCTTAGCTAGGAAACCTAGCAGATATTCCATAGGAAGCAAGGGCAAGCGAGCAGAGAGCATTTGACGAATTTACCTGTACGGCCAGGTCCAATTGGAATAAATATGCTTGATCGCTCGTATCTGCCATCACTTCCGGTCCACTCCCAAAATACTCGATTCCGGCCGCTTTTAGCTCATCTCTAAAAATTTTAAAATTTTTCGTAAATTAGTTTTTCATGGCACTTACCGTATGCCCTTCTCGCCGATGAGGAACACCTTTTTGTTCTTAGCATGAGCCAGCCCGGCCCTGACCAACACGTCGGTCACGACGATAGCCGGATTCACCTGAAAAACTCGAGCTTAAAATCCAAAAGGCAAAAAGTTTCGACCTCGGAAGGAATCGAACCCTCGACCTCTATTAACTCGCTAACCGCTACGCCAATCGGATTCAAAGTTTAGATTGCGCTAAACTGGCAGAAAAATAGGTGCTTCTTGAAAATTTTTCTCGAAAAAGCAAAAAGCAAAAAGTTTCGGCCTCGGAAGGAATCGAACCCTCGGGCTCCATCTAATACACTAACCACTGCGTCAATTGGCTTAAAAATTTGGATCTGGCTTATCTGACACCCAGATAGCCGAATACTAAAAAAAGCTTTACACAAGATCAAAAAGCAAAAAAATTTGACCCCGAAAAGTATTGAACCCTCGACCCACCAGTGCCTCTGCCGTCAGTTGCTCCGGAAACTGTAGATTTCGTAGTTTGTCGCCAAACGCCGCCCGGCTTTTCGTTGCGTTGTTGGTGAGCACGATCACGCGTTTTCCCTGAAAATTTAATCGATTACGCCATGGAATTGAAGTCGCGGGATCGATCCCTTCCGCGGTCAAAGTTTTTTGCGTTTTGCTTTTCCGAACAAATTTTTGTTATAATCCGGCTAGCTAGCTACCAGTTAGGCTAAATCCCAATTTTCAAGACGATTGGCGTAGTGGTTAACGAGTTAGACCGGGGCCGACGGTTCGATCCCGTCCGAGGTCAAAGATTGTTGCTTTTTGTTCCAAAATCAATTTCTCACCTGCAGAAAGAGATTATGTAGAAACTCAGGGGCTCCAGGTATCGGTTCATCCCCCAGCCACAGTACCCCATCCCCATCAAAAATATAGGTATCGACGTCGCGAAGGAGTCGCGTCGCGTTCGAGCAGTTCAGCTGCAGAGGCCATTGGGGAAGGGGAGGGGAGGTGGAGGGAGTGCGGATGAGGGGAGGGATCAGACGAGGGAAGGCCGACTGAAAAACATCCATAAAATCGAAATTTTCCTTTTTGGGCAGTACGTTACTTTCCGCTACGGTACTCCCGCGTAGTGCTTCCAAAAATTGGATTTCTTGGCTTTCAATATAAAACTGGCAAGCCGACTACAATCTGCCATCTTTGAATTCAAAAATTTTTTTCAAAAATCCAAAAAATCTTATTTTCTCCCCCGGCTCAATCCATTACGCCATGAAAATCCTATAGTACGAAACACACCTAATTTCGTCAACATTTTGCTAGAAAGCGTCCAGCTAGGCTAAGTTCAAAAGAAAAATTCTCAAAAAATCGAATTTTAATTTTTAATTTTAACCAGGGTTGAAAAGCCGCTTCGCGACTTTTCAACCCTGGCCCCGTATAAGCCCATGAAATTCTACCCTTTGCATAAATCGTCCGAATTTGTGATAAGAAATAATGAAAAACGCTCCCTCTCTCCCATTATATAGGCTATCGCCACTTCCGGTGCATGCTAATTTTTTCCTAACAAAAAGGGAGCCCGTTTTTTCAAACAAAAAACCAATTTTAATGTTGAAAATAAGATAATTTGCAAAATCTTATACCTGTGCAGTCATCTCGGGAGCATTACGCACCTAATGACGTATCATACGTATCTTAAAAACCTTCCACTCTCGAGATACTACTGGAACACGCTGACGGAAGTTGCATGCAAATGCACACACACACACAGAAACTATTTTTTTATATATAGTAGGATGTCGTAACCGATTGTTACCTTGGGGTAGAATCCACAGCCCTCCAAGGCTTCCTGGTCCCTTGAAACGTCGTAGTTGTCGCGTAGGGCCTGCGCTTGGCTGCTGCTGGCCAATCTACACGAAAACATCATGCGGTAATTGATTAAGCCAGGAAAATTTGGAACGGCTGGGTGTCACCGTCCCTTTAAAAGTGGAAAATGAAATTGTTTTAAAATTATTTGTTTTTGTAAAATATTCCAATAATTTACAGGGTGCGTCAAAAAAAAAGAACCAAGTTTGCACCAAAATATCTCGCTTATCTTTGAGAATCGAAGGTACGTTACCATGCCAGAATGCTTAAATATGCTGGGCATGAAGATATAACACAACTTGATTTTTTCGATTTTTGAGTACGAAACTGTACTATTGACGCTGGTTACGACCGAAAATTGTGCGTTCTTGAACCGGTGGTGGGAAAATTCTGATTTTTGGCCTATAAATAGTTGACATTTGTAGAAAAATAAAAGCAAAGTCTTAGAATTTTTTAAGCTCCAGTTCTCTTTTTACAAGCAAAACAAATTTCACTATTTTGTATCTTTTTACATTTTAATTGGCAACTTGCTTCAAATACGCTGCCCATGGCTGATCTTTTGAAAATGGTGTCTCCGAATGATAATCTTTAGCACAACACCAAATTTTACCTGATTCTATGGTATTTTAATATTGCTTGCTAAAACGTGCCCCAGAAGGATACTGTAGTTTTCGTTTTTCGCGTTTTTCTTTTTATTGTAAGCTGCGATTTTTCTTAAAATTTTATCATTGATAAACACCAGTAAGGGTCACCTATGGGCGAAACATCGCGAAGTTCTAGCCATACACCTTCCCAAAATATGCAAAAAACTTATTTTTGAATTTAGCCACGGAAATTTCTAAATATTTTGATGCATCGGACCGAAAACTACTATTATTTGTTTTCCTGCAAGATCGAAACGTTTCCATGGTGAAAAGAACGAGAAAACGGCGATTTTCTGTTTTTTACCGTAACCCGCCTGGAGCGCTTTTTAGCATGCCAAGACAAAATGCCATAAAATGCCAATTTTTCCATTCTATAGTGTTCTCTGGGTGATTGTAAGAGCACCTACAAAAAATTACTTGATTCCTGTGGCAAATGACAAAGTTATGAGGGAAAGAGGAAAACCCACCCAGGGGCCCGATTTTCGACCCGACGCCCTGGCTCGAAAATCGAATTTTTGAAAATGAAAAAGGCATCGGGGTTTGGTGGATACAATTAAAGCACGTTTCGAATTGTGTATGAGAACGGAATACTGGAATGATCTGGCTGAAGTTAATGGTTCATTTTGATTTAAAACACGAAAATAACGTTTTTTGAAAAGCCGACTTTGGGGAACTCTTCTAAATTCGTTTGCCATGAAAAGATTTTGTGTTTGCATGGGTTCTAGTTGACTACCCAAGCTGAGGCTATGCCAAAAAAGTTGAGGCTACTAAAGCCTCGAGAATTTTTTTACGTCACCTCGAGTTCGAGTATATTTGGACTCTTCATGAATTTCTTTTGAGAGATCGGATGGCCCAATAACCTTGTAAATATAATCTTAGAATGCGCCCATTAAGCAGTATTTAATAAAATTATGACAATAATTCTAACCGCGCAAATGAATTTTATAGACTGGCACGAAGATCTGCGAAATAGCAAGAACCAACCGTTTTGGAGGCGCTAAAAAGCAACCTTCCAAAGGGGTACGGTAGCTAGAAATTGTCTACATGATAGATGGACGCCAGACCTACACAACCAAGCAAAGCAAACACCGAAATCCTATCTGCAATTTTAGAAATATTTTTCCAAAGTTCAGTTTCGTGACCTCGAAAAAATCCATGACCAGGGGGTCGTTGAAAAACTCAAAAATCCGCGGATCTGAAAAATTTTTTTGATATTTTTGCGAGATTGTATCGAGCCTATAGACATGCTAAAACAGCTTATATTGAGGTTTCCACCATAGGTTTTTGTAATATTCGAAATCTACGAAATTTCTCCATATTAAATTTGAGCACGCTATAACTTGCCAACCTGACCTTCAAAAATTCCAAAATTCCGGATGTGCGTAGGGGCAGTCCTTATTTAACCACCCTGTCAAAACCGAAACCGCTCGACCACCAGCAATCCAAAAAAATGCAAACGAAGTTTTGCCGGAACGCACAGTTTTCGGGTGTCATTTGTATGGGTACGTCGCCAAAAATCGAAAAAATCAAGTTGTGTTAAATCTTCATACCCAGCATATTTAAGCATTCTGGCATGGTAACGTACCTTCGATTCTCAAAGATAAGCGAGATATTTTGGTGCAAACTTGGTTCTTTTTTTTTGACGCACCCTGTAAATTCAACCCACCGGCAGCAGCGCGTCACAATTTCCAGCGATTTCCGGCGGCACAGCATTTTGGAGTTTCTGAAATTCCGGAGCTAATCGGATTTTTGGATATTTTTCTAAGAATTAGAAAATGAATTTTTTTTTAAACAATTCAAAAGAATATACTGTCTGTAAATGAAATAGATCTCATTAAATTATTTTTTAAAAAATAGGGGAATTTCGAAAAAAAAAACAGATTGTAGGAAATGTGATTTTTCGAGCTCCTCAAAATTCAATTTATTTTAATGCATCGGCAATTAAATTTTGTAAAAAGTTTTGTAAAATATGAACTGCCTAGCAATTTAGTGAATCCCTTCAAAAACTTTTCAGAAATAGCAAAATTTGCAAAATGGAGGGGCTACATTACCCCCAAAACCGCCGAGGGGTACTGTAACGTCATTTCCGCGAATTTTTCCGTTTTGAGGGCATTTTTGGGTGCACTAGTTGGCAGAAAAGAGGTGAGAATTGCTGGAAATAAAAAACGAGGCGATAAGCGGCGGCAGGGGCTTAGACTTATCTTTTTCCGCGCCGTTTCGCCCGATTTGGGCGAATGACCCTTGGCACCCCTTTAAGCCGCAAAAACGGCAATGTGGAGGGCACGTGGGTTTGGTGAATGGACTATGGTCATTTATAAACGCAAAAATCAAACCAATTCCGTTAAAATTGTCGAAAAAAGCAAAAACCAAAATTACCGCGGGCGGGATCGAACCCGGACCCTGTCGCTGAAAATCTGGGCTCTGACCGACTGCGCCAATGCTCTAAAACCGTGAACTGGCAGCCATATAAACTAATTCCACAAAAATTTTATCGAAAAAGCAAAAAGCAAAAAGCAAAAAATTGCCGCGTCCGGGAGTCGAACCCGGGTTGTGGGGGGTCAAAATCCAAGTATTTCCGATTGCGCCAAGAATTTGGGATCAGATAGAACCCGATCTCCTCTTTTGAATGGTGTATATAACTCTGCTAGAGTACGTCTAGACGTCAAGATAAGTCCCTCGGAACGTTGCGATATTGTGAAACGCAATTTTTACCATATTTCGGGCCCTTAAAAGTCGGGTTACGGTAGGATAGCGTAAGCGATATTTTGGGACCTGATAGAACTCGATCTGCTCTTTCGAATGGTATCCATAACTCCGCTACAGTACCCCTATTCGTCAAGAGCTATTGGCCGGAAAATGGGAAAAATCAAGATTTTACGAAAATCCGGGAGAAAAACTAAGTGCCTAACGATGGCGCTAGTCGTTTGGATGCGCTAACTGGCATCCATATACACTGATTTTACAAAAATTTTATCGAAAAAGCAAGAAACAAAAATTCCGCTTCGGCTGGGGTCGAACCCGGGTTGTGGGGGGTCAAAATCCAAGTGTTTCCGATTGCGCCAAAAATTTGGGATATGATAGAACTCGCGCTCCTCTTTCGAATGATGTACATAACTCCGCTACAGTACGACTAAACATCAAGATAACTCCCTCGGTAAAATGAGAAATCGTCAAACGCAATTTCTACCAACTTTAGGGCCCTTAAAAACAGAGTTATGGTAGGATACGATAGCTCATCATTGGGGATCTGATAGAACTCGGTTTGCTCTTTCGAATGGTGTACGTAACTCCGCTACAGTACCCCGACGCGTCAAGAGAAATGAGCCGGAAAATGGGAAAAATCAAGATTTGACGAAAATCCGGTAGAAAAACTATGTGCCTACCGATGGCGCTAGTCGTTTGGATGCGCTAACTGGCATCCATATACACTGATTTTACAAAAATTTCATCGAAAAAGCAAGAAACAAAAATTCCGCTTCGGCTGGGGTCGAACCCGGGTTGTGGGGGGTCAAAATCCAAGTGTTTCCGATTGCGCCAAAAATTTGGGATATGATAGAACTCGCGCTCCTCTTTCGAATGATGTACATAACTCCGCTACAGTACGACTAAACATCAAGATAACTCCCTCGGTAAAATGAGAAATCGTCAAACGCAATTTCTACCAACTTTAGGGCCCTTAAAAACAGAGTTATGGTAGGATACGATAGCTCATCATTGGGGATCTTGGAGAACTTGATCTGCTCTTTCGACTGGTATTCATAACCCCGCTACAGTACCCGTAGACGTCAAGAGGTATTGGCCGGAAAATGGGAAAAATCAAGATTTGACGAAAATCCGGTAGAAAAACTATGTGCCTACCGATGGCGCTAGTCGTTTGGATGCGCTAACTGGCATCCATATACACTGATTTTACAAAAATTTCATCGAAAAAGCAAGAATCAAAAATTCCGCTTCGGCTGGGGTCGAACCCGGGTTGTGGGGGGTCAAAATCCAAGTGTTTCCGATTGCGCCAAAAATTTGGGATATGATAGAACTCGCGCTCCTCTTTCGAATGATGTACATAACTCCGCTACAGTACGACTAAACATCAAGATAACTCCCTCGGTAAAATGAGAAATCGTCAAACGCAATTTCTACCAACTTTAGGGCCCTTAAAAACAGAGTTATGGTAGGATACGATAGCTCATCATTGGGGATCTTGGAGAACTTGATCTGCTCTTTCGACTGGTATTCATAACCCCGCTACAGTACCCGTAGACGTCAAGAGGTATTGGCCGGAAAATGGGAAAAATCAAGATTTGACGAAAATCCGGTAGAAAAACTATGTGCCTACCGATGGCGCTAGTCGTTTGGATGCGCTAACTGGCATCCATATACACTGATTTTACAAAAATTTCATCGAAAAAGCAAGAATCAAAAATTCCGCTTCGGCTGGGGTCGAACCCGGGTTGTGGGGGGTCAAAATCCAAGTGTTTCCGATTGCGCCAAAAATTTGGGATCTGATAGAACTCGATCTCCTCTTTTGAATGGTGTATATAACTCCGCTACGATACCTTTAGGCGCCGAGATAAATCGATCGGATAATTAAGAAAACTAAAAAAGCTATTTCTACGAACTTTAGGGACCTTAAAAATTGGGTTACTGTAAAATACGGTAACCTATACTTAGCAATCTGATAGAACTCGATTTGTTCTTTCGAATGGTATCCATAACTCCGCTACAGTACCCCGACGCGTCAAGAGAAATGAGCCGGAAAATGGGAAAAATCGAAAAGTTGCAAAAACGCTGTTCGAAAATTTTTTAAAATGTAGTTATTGTTAAAATTACAACAAAAATCGCTAAACTGGCAGACAGAAAACATAAAAAGGGAATAGGGACCAGAAAATTCACACGGGAAGGATTGTTTGGACTGTTTTCGGCATTGGCTACTCGGGTCGGGGGGGGGGTCAATTTTTTTTGGGGAGCAGCACGTGAGGGGGACCGAATGGCCTTGCCCCCGTATCAAATTGGACGACGGGCTAGAACGTGGTTTTTCCAAAATCGGAGATGTCTGTCTCTCTGGCTCCTCAGCTGTCTCTCTCCCTCTCACTCCCTGACCAGCCGGTTCGCATAGAAATGTTCCGATTTCCACGCGCTGTGCGGTGTGTTGCCGGTTTCCCGGTCGGGAAATTTGCTCCCAGGAGCACGACAAATCGTTGCGATCGTCGATTTCCAAAAGAGCAAAAAGATGGTTGCGGCCGGGGGTCGAACCCGGGCCTGGTGATTCAAAATCTAAGCGTTTACCGATTGCGCCAATGACGGGACAATCTTAGCTGCCTGCCAGTTGAGCCAATATCACAAAAATTTCTTGGAAAAAGCAAAAAGCAAAAAGCTAGCCGCGGCCCGGGGTCGAACCCGGGTCGTTCGCCTGGCAGCTAAACGTGTTAAAAAAAGGGTTTAACGATCAGAATGGTTTTTATGGATACCAGATCACACAATGCACTCAAAAAATGCTAAAATTTCCTCTTGGCTACAAAGTACACGTGAAAATCATGGTTTTCGAGGGGTCAATTTCCAGCCAGTCGGAATCAGGCGTCAATCGGAAAAATAAACAATGAGGCACCGTCAAAACTATCGCGTTGCTTTGGCTGGATGGCCGACTGAAGGAAAACGCCAAAATTACGCAATGAAATTCCAAGTTAGGCGAAAAAAACACTTCCGGAGACCAAAAAATCTCAATTTTCAGGGATGGGCCATGGTGTCAATAGGTGTACAATGTAGCCTCTGAAGAACAATGGAACGCATTTGGATAGAGGGCGCCGAGATAAGTAAAAAAAAAACGCCAAGCTTCCAAAAAACTGAAACGAACAATGGGTGGTCCCGGTTTGCCCTTTTTCGCTTTTTCGGGAGCTTCACCCCAAATTGCTTATCAGAAGCTTAGAGTGAATGATTTTCGATCACTAGATCTCCTAAATGGTCCCTGCTAGCTTGCCTGGGTCGTAAATAGGCTAGCTGGCAACCAGTTAGGCTACCTGATTTTCTATAACGGTCTTTGCTAGCCAGCTTCACGAAAACTGGACTAATTTGCATAAAAATCTTGATTTTGAGCTTCGAGTTTTCCGGAAATCCCGGTTTTTGAAAGGTCAAGCTCGAAATTCGAGTTTCCATATATCTCGGCCCCTCCCACTCGGCTTTTCCTACCCAAATCGCCCCCTTCTCGCTCTTCGTACTCGTCGATGTCGGGCATGCGCAAGAAGAAGGCCACGCCACTCCCCAAGAGCGCCAGCAAGGGCAAATTTCCGGTAGAAAATAGTTTTTTGCATTTTTTTTCGGAGTATTCAGCTTTACTGGCAGGCAGATTACCCGAATCTACAGTAACCTCAGCAATTTTTCGTTTAAATGACGTAATCGGTTCGCTGGAAAGGCTGGAGGGCTCTAGGCAGGCCAGCAGAGGACATTGTGGAAATTTCGGAAATTTCTGTGCCAATTTGGCTTTACTGACAGGCAGACAAACCAAATCTACAGTATTCCAATCGAATTCTGAATTTAATGGTGTAATGGATTGCGAAAACCCCCGAAATTCAGCAACAATATTTTTTACTTTTTTTTTGAGCAGGCGAGCTAGCAGAGATCGATTTGGATACCGTACACTTTTCCCTGCTTTCCAGAAAGCTCCCCCGAAGCAGCCGAGCCCGAAGAATGGTGGTGCGGCTGGTGGTGTGGTGCTGGTGAGGGACACACACCAAGAGGCCAGGCAGCAGGTCGTCTACCCCAACTCTCCGCGCGCTGTACGCTACGCTCCGTCGAGTTTTCGATTTATATGGCGTAACTGGATGGCAGTTGAGCTAAACATGACATTAACAATTTTGAGCACGTTTTGACGGATTGAGCACGAGTTTCGCAACCGATTACGCGATGTAATTACCTAGGCAACCGATCAGAGATCATTGGGGCATTGAGGCCAGCGTTTTTCAGGGCGTTCGCGTCTCGCGGCCGCGGAAGGCCACGCGCCCGGGGCGCTCCCCGCACAGCCGCGGCACGCCGACGAAGCACGGCCAAGCCATCGTGACGGCCACCGCCAGCGAGAGGGCGCCCGGAGGGCCCGGACCGCGCGGCGACCGCAACGCCAGCACTTCGGTAGGGGGTCGACTGGCGGGCAGTACAGCTTTTCCAAGCTTTACATTTAAAAAACTGGGCTTTTTGGAAGATTTCGAATAACATGTCGTAATCGGTCAAACTTGGGCTGAAAAATATGGGGGTCACGAGACTTTTTTCAGCGGTCCTTTTCACTCTTTTTCATGTCGTAACCGGATGTTGCAGCCGAACCAGAAGAAGTACCACCACCAACAGCAGCAGCAGCAGCAGCTGAGCAGTGGCCACGCCCACCGGAAGGCGGTCAGCCCCGGCTTCTACCCATCCCCACGACATCACAACAAACAGGGCAGCCACGCAGCCGGAGGAGGAACCGGAAAAGGGCAGCCACGCTCGCCGTCGCCGGTAGGATTTGGCGTGTGTAATGGATTTTTAAAGCAGGCTAGCAGAGATAATCTGTGGAAGACTACAAGATACACCTAAATTACCTGTCGTAATCGCTTACTCTCTCGCAATCCGCTACAAACGACAAAAATTACATTTCGTAATCGGATTTTTTGCGTCGCTAGCAGTGACACTTTGTTGCTACAAACTACAACCCAATTACGTGCCTTAATCGATTTCCCCCTAGGCTCGCCCGGCCTCGGAGAGTGAGCGCCCGACCGAGTTGCCCACCGCGGCCACCACCACCGCCAACACCACAGCCCTCCTCCAGCAGCAGCAGCTGCAGAGTGGGCCACTTTTTGGAGGCACCACCCCTTTGAATGGGCTAACTGGCAGCCGGTTTCAATGTTTACGCAATGAAAACCCAACAATTTAACCGATTACGCGCCTGAACTTCTAGAAGAAGTTGCTGGCACCACACTGCTAAAAATTAATTTTTTTAAATTTGTTTGGTTTTTAACTTATGGTCTGGATGTCAGTCTAACTAATTAGGCCACGAAAACCCCAAAATTTGGTCGATTACGCGATGTAATTGCTTGGCGACTATCCAAAAAGCAGCTGTCACCATCCCTTTAAAGTTGAAATTTTTGGATTTTCTTGATTTCTAGGGATGAACTGGTTGTCAGTTTAGCCGATTACGCCACGAAAACCCCGCTCCGAAACGGGTACTCCGTGAAATTCACGTTTTCAGACGCCCCTTCCCCGCCCAGCTCGGCCCTGTCGACGACCGCCTCCACCCAGCCACAACTCCAGCAAGTGGCCCCGCCGCGTGACGAGGACAAGACGGTCAAGGAGTCGCAGAAGGGAAAGGGAGGAGGAGGAGGAGGACGAGATCCTGATGAGCGGCAGATGGCCAAGTTGCGCAACTTTGTCGACAACACCCTCAAGCTGGGCATTGAGGTGAGGCAGCGGATGACAACCAATTACGCGATCGAATCTGGGCTACAAACTCCACGGCGTTTTGCAGGGAATGGAGACGCAGTGGCGCCTGGTGAAGGACCACCTCCCCGTCGCCGCCACCCGCATGGACTTTGACGCCAACCCGGGCAAAAATCGATTCCAGGGTACGGAACGGGGGCTGTGGTTTGTATTCTGTAGTTTGGAGGCTGGATTTTGTTAAACTGGCATACTGCTCATCTTTTCGAACCGTTAGAACAAAATTTCAACAGGTTTACAAAAAGTTAAATGGGGTTTTCCGCCAACCAGGGGCATTCGATTACGCCAGGAAATTCCAGTGGCCGTTAGGGAGTGTCGTTTGTAGTTTGGCGTCTCGCATTTGCTAAACTGGCATCCAGTGAAGCTGTCTGGCCGCTTAAATCGGCATTTCGAAGCCTTATTTCCCGGGGACCACGACTTTGCGACAATCGATTACGCCACGAAATTGCAGACATGGTGTGCATCGACCAGACACGCGTCTTCCTCGAGCAGACCCACTCTGACTACATTCACGCGTCGTGGGTGGCTGTCGGCGAGGATAGGTCAGTGGCTGGGGGGAATAGATTACGCCATATAATCGCAGGGGTCGAGGGTTCGGATCCTGCCGGCGCCACGTTTTTGCTTTTTGCTTTTCCTGACCATTTTTCCAGAATTTGGCTTTTTTGCATGCCAGTTCAGCGATTCTGAAAATTTGGAAGCTTTTCCTTCAAGGGTTTTCGAGGTATGAGGCTCGAGGGTTCGACCCCCGCCCACGGCAAACTTTTTTTCTTTTTGAAAAATTCTGAAATTTTTCGTAATATATTTGCCGAATTGGCTTCCTTGCCTAGCAGTTTAGCGCTTCTGAAAATGTCATCACTTTTCCTCAAGGGATTTGGAAGTTATAAGGGTCTCGGGTTCGACCCCCGCCCGCGGCAAAATGTTTTGACTTTTGCCCTTTTTGCACAATTTTTTCGATTTTGTTTGCCTTTTGCAGAAAGGCGATCGTGACGCAGCTGCCGGTGCCCTCTGCTGCCCCCGATTTCTGGGAGATGTGTCTCCAGAATGAGGTGCAGGGCATCCTGCTCATCCTCAGCCCCGCCGAGTACGGCCGATTCGGCGCCGAGCACGTCTTCCCCAGCAAGGGGTACGGTAGTTTCGAGTTAGCTGGCAGCCAGTTGAGCCATTCCGGCAGAAAAATTTGCGATCTAACCTTTTGCCTGCGTTTGCAGTGACTTCATCCACTACCGTAACCACCTGAAGGTGGGCTGCGTGAAGAGGGTCGAGGTGGCGGCCAATTGGTCTCTTTCCGTCTACACCATCAAGCACGGGCATCGCCAGAGGTACGTGCACGTCCATCACTACTCGGATTGGCTGCACAACGGGCGGCCCGGCAAAATGGAGGTGCGTGTCGTTTGGTGTCATGTGTAGTCTGTAGTTCTGGGGATAGCGGATGTAGTTTTTGCTACAAGCGGTATGCCGTTCGCTTACCTGTCTGCTAGTTGGCCTGAAAATGAGAAATTAGCCTCGAAAAACCCAAAAATGACAACTACCGTACACCTTTTTCGTCTGTTTCAGGAAATGTGGCAACTGGAGGCAATCTTCCGCCGCTACCGCCACCCCCACGTCTATATGAGCCTGAGTGGAGGGGGACGAGCCGGCACTTTTGCTGCCTTCCAGGTAACCGGCAGAGAACATTGCGGAATTTGAAAAATTGGGGAAAAAGTCGATTTTTCGATCAAAAATGCGAAATTCGGGTTCTAACGAGGGGCAAACGAGCAAGGACGCTTTGTGGAAACCAAAATCTTCACCCAATCGCTTAACTGGCATCCAGTTAACCTATCTAGCAAAGAAAATTTGCCCATTGCAGCTTGCCCACTGGCGTCTGCACTCGGCGAAGGTGGAGGCCGTCTCCATCCCCAGCTGCATCACTGCCACCCGCAATTTCCGGATGCACGCAGTCCAGTCGGCCGTCCAGATGCAATTCCTCTACCTGGCCATCACCAAGCACATCTTCTCCATGCAGGTATCCAGAGGGGAAGGGCAAAAGCAAAAGGCAAAGGGATGCGCGGCCGGAAATCGAACCCGAGCCGTTTTCCTGGGGATCTAGGGGCTTAGCGACTGCGCCATTGCCGCAGAGCTGTTAACTGGCAGCCAGTTAGCCCATTAGCATCCAAAAATCTGTATATTTTAAAAAGTAAAAAGTTTGCCACCCGCGGGAGTCGAACCCGGGCCGTTTTCCTGGGGATCCATGGACTTACCAATTGCGTCATAGTTTTAGTGATGTTCACCGGTATGTGCATCCAGCTAGCCCGTTTTCGCCAAAAAATCTTGATTTTTCGAAAAGCAAAAAGTTTGCCGCGGCCGGGATTCGAACCCGGGTCCTCAGATTGGCAGCCTAAACCCCAACCGACTACTCCATTTGCAGAGCGTCGACGCCATCCTCCCCGAGAAGGAGTCCAAGTTTTCGCGTTTCCTGCAGCTGTTGACGAAATACGCGCAGAGGGACCAGCTGCAGATGAATCGACTGGGCGATGGATTCTTCTGAAGGCCTCTCCCCTCTCTCTCCCCCCCCCCATTAATGCACAAGTACACACACACAGAAGACACACCCAAATTTACCGCGAAATGTTCTGCCCTGCCTTCCACCCCGACTGCCTACTATTTTCATAACGTAATGTGATGCTTGGCATGGGCCGACGATGAAATAAACGCTTTAATGTTACGTGTGGCATACTTTTTATTGTGTCTTTGGCTAAACTGACGGCCAGTGCGTCGATTGGGGCCAATTGAGCTTTGAAAACTATGGGCTACAAGCTACAGACTACGCATTTCGGGCCGGCGGACCAGCGAGGAGCGCTACAGAGCAAAGCGGAAACGATTTTTGAGAAATATTCTTGTGGAAACGTTCTAACTGTCAACCGGGACGTTGATTGGAGCTGATTGAGCTTTGAAAACTATAGGCTACAGGCTACAAACTACGAATTTGCAAGAGCGACCTGACGAAAAAAGCTGTAGCGCAAAGCGGGAACGATTTTTTAGAAATATTTGCGTGGCATCGCCGTAACTGCCAAGTAGCGCATCTATTGTAATTAAAAAAATTTTATTTTAGCTTTATTTTAACGAGTTTTATCAAGTTTTGGACATTCCTTGCTTTCTGACCGGGTACGGCGCGCTACACAGCACACCGCGACTCTGTGCCCTCCCTGCAGCGTTAGGCCCCGGAAAGCCCGATAATGAGATCGAGATCGGCGCTAGACCAATAAAATGCGCTTTACAACGTTGAATTGTTATATTTAGGCTATAATATTATTCAGAAAAGATACAGCAGCTTATTACGAGCATTTTGATGCCTTAAACTGCCATAATTTTGCTAAAAAATGTAGAGATTTTTGGGTTTTTCTGAGTCGGTCTGGCTTCGCCTTCTTTTTTGGTTATTTGAAACATTTTGCAACGAAAAATAGTGTTTCTAGACCAGTTTTTCACGCTGATTCCGAATGCGGAGTTTGTTGTCGGCTGGGAGCCTCATTTTTTCATATTTTGAGCAATTTCATTAGCGGAAAAGCTATGCAGGAGGTTTTTTAGTGGAGAAAATCGGTTGAAACTGGAGAATTACTGCTTCATAGTGAAAATAACCTGTGATTCGGAGTCCGCGTCTAAAAATAGGTGAGAAAAATAGTTTTGAAAAGTTTTAAAAGTTAAAAAATAGATTTTTACCTCATTTTTCGGTTTTCTGAACGTTTTCTACGCTGATTTTTCTCCATTTAACGCAATATCGCAAGAATTACTGCTCTATTCAATAAATAAGTTTCGAATTCAGAATCAGCGTCTAAAAATAGGCTAGCAAGATGGTTTTATAAAGTTTTAGAGCATTTAAAAACCGATTTTCGGAATTTTTTCGAATTTTCGGCTCGGATTTGTAGGGTGTTCTCTATTTTTATTGCCTATTTTATTGCTTTTTAATTGCTCCATTTCCAGATGGCGTCAACAGAAGCGTTGCCGACCCATTTCGACGTGATCATCCTCGGCACCGGGCTCCCCGAGACGATCATGGCGGCGGCGTGCGCGCAGGCCGGCAAAACCGTGTTGCACTTGGATCGGTTCGTCTTAAAAAAAAAGTATTTAAAACTATTTTCGGGATTCCTGAATGGTCTCTGCTAGTTTGCCCGACTTTTAGAGCACTTTTTAGATTCCTAACCCAATTTTCTGAATTTTTAGGGCCTATTTGAGCCAATTTAAAGCTGAAATTACAAAAAAATAGCCAAAAATTAAAAATATTCGATTTTTAAACAATTTTGGGCTAAAAAATCCATTTTCTAGGCCTAGGCAGCTAACAGAGATTCTTAGAGAATTTTGGAGCTCAACAAAGCTCCCGAAAATGTTAGAAAAATCAATAAAATCAGATTGGAAGGGCAGGAAAATCCAAAAAATTGCAAAATTTTATTTTTTTGCAAGTTTTTGGCTCAAATAATAATTTCTTAGATGTTGGCATGCTAGCAGAGATCCTTTGAGAATTTTAGAAGCCCAGAAACCACATAAAAATTTCGTGAAAATGTTAACAATGTATTTTTTTTGCAGACGCAACTACTACGGCGGCGACTGGGCCTCGTTTAGCCTGCACACGGCGCGCAGCGAGTGGTTCGACGCGCTCACACGCCCCGCCACGCCCCCTTTACCGGATGGGATTACGGTAGGGGAATCGATTACGATATGAAATTCCCCATTTTTTTAGTTAGAAGAAGGCGAGCAAGCGGTGATGCTTGGCTGCGAGTGCGCCGTCCGGGATTTCAGCGATGAGGGCACGATTTTGGAGCAGTGAGTTTTGCTTTAAAGGGTGCTTGAAGGTCTCAAAAATCGATTACGCCATGAAAACCAATTTTTTTTTTGCAGATGCGGCCCCTCCGCAGCCAACATCCTCGACGACGCCCTCGACAAGTACAGGAAGATTCGCCGCGTTCAGTTCGATTTGATGCCAAAGGTTGGGGGAATTTTTTGGAATTCCGCAAATTGTCTCTGCTAGCTTGCCCGGGTAGGCTAGCAGGGATTCTTTGAAGAATTAATCGATTACGCAACCCATTTTGCAGGTGCTAACGGCGCGAGACGCGATGGTGAAGGCGCTCCTCTCTTCCGGCGTCTCGAAATACCTCGAATTCAAGCCGATCAGGAAGGTGCTATTCGAGCCCGAACCCCAGACGATGGCCTTCGAACCCATACCCCTCACCAAGAATCAAATATCATCTACGGATCGATTGAAGTTGGTTTTTTTGCGGTTTTTAGTAGGTTACGGCATGAAAATAAGTCGGAAAATTGATTACGGCATGAAATTCGCCTCTAGAAATCGATTACGCAAGGAAACTGGGCCAAAAAATTGATTACGATAGGAATGAGGCTCGAAATTCGTCTGAAAATCGATTACGGCACGCAATTCGTCGTATAAAACTGATTACGCTATTTAATTTGACCTAAAAACGACTACGATAGGCAATTCAAACCTAGATAATCGATTTGGGCGTAAAATTTGTCGTCGAAAATCGATTATGGCATGAAATTCGGCTCAGAAAAATAGATTACGACATATAGTTCGTCTTCGGGAGTCGATTACGCTATGAAATTGACTTAGAAAAAGATTACGTTATGGAATTTGAACCATAGAATCGATTATGCAAGGAAATTTGGCTAGGAAAATCGATTACGCCATGCAATCCCCCATTTTTTCAGAAGCCTAATCGACCGGCGGCGCTTCATGAAATTCCTCGAGTTCTGCACGGGGTGGAACGCCACGCAAGACCCCGCCCTACTCGAAGGTTGCCATTTTCGAAAAATCCCATTTTTAATGGTTTTTAGAGTACTGCCACCGGCCGCTGGGCGAATTTCTCACGAGGAAATATTCGATGGGGGCAGAGACGCAGGCACTGATTCATGGAATGATTGCATTGATGGCTCCCCAACCGACCACCTTACAGGTACAATTTCCCCAATTCTTTCTGCTAGCCTGTCCTGGCCCTGGCAGGCTTGCAGAGGTTTTTGAGGATCTAGCTAGGTGTCACTGTCCCCTTAAAATCGCGAATTCAAACTACAGGGTGTCCCAATAAAAAAGGTCACGCTGGCATTTTGCTATTTCAAATCCGGCCGACTTGAAATTTTGCACAGAGATGCGGAAGGGAATTTAGAATGTTCACAGAAACTTTCAGCCCGATCGGTACAGTAGTTTCCGGGTTATTGTAAAAATAGTGTTTTTCCCACACTTTCGCTTTATTTTTTCGGCGATCTTTTTGGACTTTGCATCAATTAACATAAATTTCCGGCTCTAAATCCCTTATTCTTCTTAACATTGGCGTCGTTAGCCCTTGTTAAAAAATACTTAAATAGCCTATTTTCGACCCGAATTTTGCGAAATAAAAAATTTCTAGGATAAAAAAGGGTCGACGCTTCATTTTCTGCATACATTCCGGGGCTCAATTCCGGCGGAATCCAGGTTAAAAACGTAAAATAAAGCTTATTTTTGTTATAACTCGAAAACTACTGTACCGATCGGGCTGAAAGTTTCTGTGAACATTTTGAATTCCCTTCCGCATCTCTGTGCAAAATTTCAAGTCGATCGGATTTGAAATAGCAAAATGCCAGCGTGACCTTTTTTATTGGGACACCCTGTATTACGCTTTGAAAATTGCCCAAAAACTTAAATTTTGCTAGAATTTCCTCAAATGTTCTTTGCTAGCTTGCCCTCACCCTGGCAAGCTAGCAGAGACCATTTGGGAGCCAATAAAATATTTTTTCAGGGTCTGACAGCGATCTGCCTGATCATGGACAGTGTCGGTGTCTACTGCCCGTCGCCCTTCCTCTTCCCCGAATATGGGTACGGTGATGATTTTTGTTGCTATTTTTAGCAATTCCTACCTTTTGAAGCAAAAAACAAAAAGTTTGTAGGTCCCGGGAATCGAACCCGGGTCCCCAGATTGGCAAGCCGTGCCACTAACCACTTGGCCACGGGTTTCGGCGTTGATTTTTTGTTGAAAAATTCGGTTGGCTTTTTCTGGTTTTCCGCCCTCCTAACGGGGTGAATTCCCCAAAAATCGCTGCTGGCTTGCCATTGCAAAAGGCGCTATTTTCGTCCTTGGAATTTTTAGAAAAATTCATAATTTTCCCTTTTTCCAGATGCGGCGAGCTGCCCCAAGCCTTCGCGCGAAACGCGGCCGTTTTCGGCGCCATCTACAAGGTCGGCTACCCCATCGATCACGTCGTCACCAAGGAGGGCAGGTGAATTTTCATGACGTAATCGAGTGTTTGAGACGATTTTCATGGCATAATCTATTTTTCGAGCAAATTTTCTTGTCGTAAGCGGTTTTTCGAGGCGATTTTCATCGCGTAACCGATTTTTTACGTAGAATTTTATAGCGTAATCTATTTTTCTCATGGATTTTCGTGCCGTAATCGATTTTCCGGGCGAAGTTTGACGTCGTATCCGTATCACATGGTTCAGAAAAGGGGGGCCCCAAGGGTACACGATGCGGAGCGCAGACACAAGGGCAGGCACCCTGGGGGCAGCCAATGGTGGTTGGGGCACCCTTTAGGCTGCGACCCGCGGCCAAAAGAGGCTGGAGGCCGCCGGGCAGAGACGCAGAGAACAGAGAGGGTCTCTGGGCTCTCCACCCCCCGCCCACTCTCTCGCCTCTCCCATCCTGTTCCCGCCCGACGAACCTTTTTCTTAGTATTCTGAACGCTGTGCGTAATCGATTTTATAGTCCGAATTTGATGGCGTCATTGATTATTTCCAGGCTGTCGGCCGTTCTAATCGAAGAGGGAAAGATCAACTGTGACGTCGTCTTCTCATCTCCAGAATACGTGCCAAGGGAATGGAGAGGAATTGAAGAAGGCGATGTGAAGAAAAGGATATATCGATCGATCGTCATCTCCAACGAGGCCGGCAATCAACTTGTCGATAAGGAGGCTGATGTCAGTTTTTGCTGCTCAAAAAATCTCTGCTAGATTGCCCTGAAAATGCCCGAAAACTATCGGCCGATTCCAGCCAAATCTCCGCAAAAATCCCTGCTAGTTGGCCACAGATCTTTCGTTAAAGAATCACTGCTAGCTTGCCTCAAATTCCTCAAGAATCACTGCTAGATAGCCTGATTTTCCTCAAAGAATCCCTGCTAGCTGTCCTGAATTTGCCCCAAATTCCTCAATGATCTCCGCTAGACCGCAAAAATTTTCTCGTTTTCCAGGTGGCCCTGACGAGTTTCGGCGACCAGGGCAGCTCCCGTCTGATGCAAATGGGGCACCGGATGACGGCACCCGGATACTGTACGTTTTTTACGTCGCGTAATCGGTTAGCCGAAGGGCAAGCTAGCAGGGATTTTTGCGGAATTCGCCCTCTTTTCCAGTTGTGACCCATCTGATCGCCGACGACGAGGAATCGATCCGAAAGGCCGAGTCTCGTCTATTTCCGGGTCCGTCCATTTTTCTCCCATTAATGCGCCGTTTTCAGATACCCCTCTGCCCTACAAACTACGATTCTCCCTGCCCGCTTCGACGGATTTCGAGCCGGGCCCGTCAACCCCCTCGAATTTCCACGTGTTGCCGGGAATTGACAGGAATTTGGACTACATCCAGGTCTTGGAGAAGGTGAGGGAATTTCCGCAAATCGTCTCTGCTAGCTTGCCCCGCTTTTGGCGATTTTAATGGCGTAATCGATTGCTTTTGGGCCGTTTCATAGGGTAATCGATTTTCTAGGACTTTTTCATAGCGTAGCCGATTTAATTAGGTAATTTTTACAGCGTAATTGGTTTTTTAGGTGATTTTTATAGCGTAAGCGATTGCACATGATTCCGCGGTGTTCGTGAGTAGGCTGGCGGATAGTGCGCCAGACGACGGGGTGCAGACACACAGGGGAGGGGTGGGGCGCGGAGTAGGCGGCGAAAGAGTGAGACTAGACTATAGGGCACGGGGGAAGAGAACGGGGGGCGAGGCCAGAGCGCAGATTCTCCCTTCCCCTGTATGCCTGCCATCCTGTCCCGGTCAAACGAACACAACTGGTAAAGGGCAGAATGCTGTGGATTGTCAAGCGCCATTTTTATAGCGTAATCGATTTTCTTGAGCTATTTTCATAGCGTAACCTATTCCCAAACGTCCTCTGCTAGCCTACCACCTATTTTTGTCTCCATTTCCAGGTCCGTCACTCGTTCTCCTCCATCTTCCCGGGCGTCGATTTCCTCCCCACCACCGCTGCTTCATCTCGACCCGAAGACCCCGAATAATTGTCCAATTTTCGAGATTTTTCTATTGCATTACGACATGTAAATTGTGCGAATAAATCTGTGATATTTTGGTGGCGTAATCGATTCGGGAACTCTTCGCTGTGGGCTGAAATATTTGGTGGCGGTTTTGTTGCGTTACGATGGGGAATCGGCACTATTTTTCGCTGTTTCTCGCTTTCTGGTTGCCAGTTCACCGTTTCTGAAAGTGTGAAGCAAAAAGCAAAACGTTGCCGCGGCCGGGAGTCGAACCCGGGTCGCCAGATTGGTAGGCCGGGCCACTAACCACTCGGCCACCTTGATTTTTTCGTGGGCTTGCGCTTAATTTTAGCTCTTTTTTCAGGTCCGATGGACAACATAGCCGGCTCGGAATGGCTGGTGTTCATCGTGATGATGCTCCATCTTCTGCTCACCCCCGGCACTAAGGTAGTTATGAGATTTTAATTGCGTAATTGATTCCGGGGCTTCGAAATTCATGGCCTAATCGATTAAACGCGTTTTTTTTTATTTTGATCGCGTAATCGATCCCGCGTTCGTGAATTTCGTGGCGTAATCGATTAAGCGTGAAATTCCTCTTAATAGCCAAATCTAATCTGCCCTTTTCAGGTAGAAGAATCGTTCAACGTGCAGGCCACCCACGACCTCATATACCACAATATCGCACTCGAAAATGTAGGTATTTTCATGGCGTAATCGATTCGATTCTTTTCAGTATGACCACCACGAATTCCCGGGTGTGGTCCCTCGGTCGTTTTCGGGCCCGGTCTGCCTGGCCCTCTCCTCCCTCCCTGCCCGCCCGTTCTTCTGGCTCTTCGGTCTCCACAAGGTGTGGATGCTCGTTTTTGGTACGTTTCACGGCTGTCACGCCGCCTTTAAAATGGGGTAATCGGTTCCGAAATGGTCTCTGCTCGGTTGCCCTTTTCTAGGGGGGACGGTCCCTTTAAATGACTGAAAAACGCTAGAAATCACTGAAAACTCTCCTAAATAATCTCTGCTAGCTTGCCAAAACGAGGGCAGGCTAGCAGGGACGATTTAGGAATTTTTCGCCGTTAGCCGGCCCGTTTCTTGCTGTCACAGCGCCTTTAAAATCACTAAAAACGCCGCAAATCGCTGAAAATCTTCCAAAATAACCTCTGCTAGCCTGCCAAAACGAGGGCAAGCTAGCAGAGACACTTTGAGAACCGATTACGACATCTAAAAAGGGGCAGGCTAGCGGAGAAACTTTGCGGAATCAAGTTTTTTCAGTCCGTTTCGTGCTCGGCTCGGCAATCGTGATCGCGCTGCTCAACTTTTGCCGCTGCGTCCGCAAGCATTTCGGCGACGAGACCGCCACCTTTTTGAGGCAAGCTAGCAGCGATTTTTGAGGAATTCCGATTTTCAGGCTGGTGATCGCCTCGCAGTTCCACTTCCTCTTCTACGCGTCGCGCACACTCCCGAACGTTTTCGCCCTGTTTGGAGGTGAATTTTTCAGACGTTTTTCGGGGCAGAATTTGATAGCGTAATTGGTTTTCTAGAGCAAATTTTCATGTCGTAATCGTTTGTTCCGGATGATTTTCATGGAGTAATCTATTTTTTCGGGTAATTTCCATAGCCAATCCGTTTTTTAGTGAAATTTCTATAGGGTGGATTGAAAGAAAACAGTTTTTTGAATTTTTGGACTCAAAAATTTCGGTATTTCGTCAATTTTTTAGCTGTCACGATCCCTTTAAACTCCAGTTCCTTACTTAATCCATTTTTGCAGTGCTGTTCGTCTACCAGAAATGGCTGGATGGCCATCTACAGTCTGCCGTCCGCTGGGCCACCGCTTTTACATTCGTTTTTCGGTGCGTTTTTGAGATTTTTGAATACCGCAAATGGTCCCTGCTAGCCTGCCACCTCGAATTTCTCGTTTTCAGATTCGAGCTCGTGCTCCTGTTCGCCCCTCTCTTCCTCCCCTCGATTCTCCGGGGCCAGCTCCCGCTTTTCGGCGAGAATGGCGCAATTTACACCGGTATTTCCACGGCATTAAAGGCGCTAGGTAAATCGAGTTTTTTGGGCTAATAAAATTGATTTTTTAGTTGTTACCGTACCCGTGGACTCGTTGCTGTGGGGCTACCCAATCTGGCCCGAGGGGATGGTCATCAACTTTAACCTGTTGCAGAACAGAAGTCACGAATATGGGGTCAGTTTCTCTCTCTCTCTCTCTCTCTCTCTCTCTCTCTCTCGCTTTCTGGCTGCCAGATAACCGATTCTGAGCTTTTGGCGCAAAAAGCAAAAAGTTTGTAGGTCCCGGGGGTCGAACCCGAGACCCTGTTTCAGTGCGTAATCGGTTTAAGATCTGGTTTGAAACCTTGGAAAGA
Source organism: Mesorhabditis spiculigera (assembly GCA_958295435.1). Lineage (NCBI taxonomy): Eukaryota > Metazoa > Nematoda > Chromadorea > Rhabditida > Rhabditidae > Mesorhabditis > Mesorhabditis spiculigera. The sequence goes on from CATQJA010002707.1 coordinate 1,490,025, forward strand.
GTTTTGCTAGCTGCCAGATCAATGATTCTGAGCGTTTTGAGCAAAAAGCAAAAAGTTTGTAGGTCCCGGGGCTCGAACTCGGGTCGTCAGATTGGCAGGCAAGGTCACTAACCACTTGACCATAGTTTTCAGCGTCGTTTTTTTGTTTTTCTCAATTTAATTTCTCTATTTTCAGGTCTCCCCGCTGCTGTGGTACTTCTACTCGGCCCTCCCGCGAGCCCTGCTGTCTTCAATCGTCTTCATTCCCCTCGGGTGTCTCATCGATAGAAGGTAAGGGAGCATGGAATTTTCCGCAAATTGTCTCTGTTAGTTGGCCCCAACCTGGCGAACCAGCAGCGATTATTTGGGAAATTCTGGGTGAACTGGCAATGATTTTTGCGGAAATTTTGGGTAGCCTGGCAGCGTTTTTAGAATTTTCCTCAAGAACCTCTGCTAGCTGACCTGGGAAACTAGCAGAGGTTTTTAGAGAATTCTGGGCAAATTAGCAGTGATTTTTGAGGAAAATTTGGGCAAGCTAGAAGGGACTATTTGCGGAAATTTTGGGAATTTTTAGCTTTTTTTGTGGATTTTTGGCGTCATTTCCAACCCATTTTTTGCAGGCTGCCCCCTCTCCTTCTACCTGCCTTCATCTTCATCTCGCTCTACTCGCTGCTCCCCCACAAGGAGCTCCGCTTCATCATCTACGCCTTCCCCCTTCTCAGCCTCCCCGCCGCCGTCTTCACTGCTAGAATGTGGGTCGAATTTTGGGTTGCGGGGTCCTTTAAAACGGAAATTTTGTTTTTTTTGGACTTTCCAGTTCCTTTAAAATCACGATTTTTGATTTTCCGCAAAAATCTCGGCCAGCTGATCGATTTTTTTAGCTTCCCGGTCCCTTTAAAGATTAGGGCAAGCTAGCGGGATTGATTGAGGACGCTCTAAAGGGACAGTGACACATCGAAAAGTCGAATTTTTGACTTCCCGACCCGTTTAAAATAGAAGCTTTTGGCTTTTTCTGGCTTGCCGGGCCTCGTAAAAATTGGGGCAAGCTTGCAAAGACACTTTAGGAGCCCGGGAAGCTAGCAGCGGCGCTTTGCGGAATTTTTCAAGGGGCAGGGACACCTGGAAAAATTCGGTTTTACATTTTTTTTTGCAGGTGGATCAACAAGGAGAAGAGCTGGCGACGATGGGCCCTCGCCTGGGGGGCGGCCAGTCATTTGGCCGTCAATGCCCTCATTTCCGCCTTCATCCTCTACGCATCGGCCAGGAATTACCCGGGAAATGATGCCGTCGCGTATCTGCAGGTACGTTTCTAGGCGTCGCCACCCCTTTAAAATAGCGTAAACGTTTCCCAAATCGTCTCTGCTAGCTTGCTACTAGCCACGCCCACTTTTTTTGGATATCACAACGCCTTTAAAACCCGCAAATTGTCTCTGCTGGCTTGCCCTTTTGGCCACGCCCCTTTCCTAGATGTCGCCGTCCCTTTAAAATGACGTAATCGGTTCCTAAATTCTCGCTGCTAGCCTGCCCTTTTTGCCACGCCCCTTTTCTAGCTGTCACAGCGCCTTTAAAATCCGCAAATTGTCGCTGCTAGCTTGCCCTCTTGGCCCGCCCCTTTTCCAGCTGTCACAGCGCCTTTAAAATGGCGTTTTGGGGACCGATTACGCTATTTTAAAGGCGCGGAGACAGCCAGAAAATTTGCGGAATTTTCGCGAAATTTAGCCATTGATTTTCATGGCGCAATCGAATGATTTTCCTATCGTAATCGTTTGTTTTTCATGGCGTAATCTATTGTGTTTTTTTCAGTACATGCAACGAATGGACGCCGCGAAACCCCTGACGCTTCATATGGACGGGATGACGTGCCAGACGGGGGTCTCTCGATTCCTCCATCTCTATCCGGATTGGGAGTACGTTTCATTCCACCGTACGTACATTTCGCGATTTCAGGTACAACAAAACCGAGAATCTGACGCCCGCCCAGCTGGCCCGCTTCGACTTTCTCGCCGTCGGGTCGTATGACGGGAAATTGAGGGTAAGCAAGCTTTTTCTGCGGCTTCTGGCTCCCAGATAGCCGATTCTGAGCGTTTGGAGCAAAAAGCAAAAAGTTTGTAGGTCCCGGGGCTCGAACCCGGACCCTCAGATTGGTAGACAAGGCCGCTAGCCACTTGGCCACGGGTTTTGGCCCCGATTTTTCGAAAATTGAAATTTTTTGCTTTTTCGTGCTTTTCTCTTGCTCGCTCCCGTTTTTAAAGGCTAGAGGAGAGAGAGAGCGCGCGAGAGGGAGAGAGAGAGAGAGAGAAATCGAGAAAAAAATCCGTTTTTTCAGGAGCTCGTCCAGGCCAACTACACCTCGACGCACCGTGTCCTGTTCGTCGTGCCCGCCTTCCACGGCGTCACCTGGAGGTCGCATTTCGTGGCGTAATCGATTACGTTATCTTTTTCAGAAAGCTGAAAGGGCCGTCGATTGGCCGTTATCTGCCCTTCCCCCTCGCCTACCCCGAGATCCAAATCACCGAGAAGATTGCCGTGTTGCGGAGGAAGGACTGAGCAGACTACACGCTACAACAAATGACTACACCCTACAAATCACGCCAAATTACGAATTTCCGCCCTGAAAAATCGATAATTCATTTTTGGGGTTTTCTGACGATTTTTAATTCCAAATTCCGATTTTTCCAACTTTTTTTACGAAATTCCGCGACTTTTCTAATGATGAATTTTTACGCTCAAAAATCGATAATTGATTTTTAAATTGCTTTTTTGAAAATTTTTTCAGGAAATTCAGTTCCTTGGAACATTTTCGAAAACCCGATTTTCCTCAATTTTTACGAAATTCCGCCACTTTCCTGACTACGAATTTTTTGTGCTCAAAAATTGTTAATTTATTTTTTGGATAGATTCAGCCTAATTTTTAAATTTTGTTTGTTTTTTGAAAAATACCGAAAATTCCATTTTTTGCCGAGTTTTTCGAAATTTGGAGAACTTTTGAGAATTTTGGAAAAGTCGATTTTCTTACTGTGTTTTTCCGATTTATTAAATGGATTAAATTATACAATTAAAATTACGTGTATCCCCTCTGGAATTTGCTCTCTTTATCCTTTCACTTTCTCCATGGTCATTTTGTTTTTTTTTGTAAAAATTTGTGTATTTTGTAGCTTTATTTCGATAAAGAATTTCCTCGCATTTCTCGTTTAACTGGCTCATCGCATTTACATGGCGTAATCGGATCTCGTTTCGAATCAAACAAGAAATTTTTGAGGAAAATAGCCTTTTTATTCTGATTTTTCTCATTTGCTAAAATTACTTTTTTTGTGTAATTTTTGAACTTTTAATCAGTTTTTAAATTTCTAGGGGTAGTCAAATTAAATTTTACATTAGGAATATTCTAAAAAGCTCGAAAATACGTTTAATTTATGTTTAATTTTGCACTCACAAGGGAAGGGCACGCTCACAGGGTGGAGTTTCGAAAAACGCTCGCGGCTACCCCCGGGTAATCGACTACGGAGAACACGATGCCGCTGTCCGATTTTGCTACGGAGGCCTGTGGACAGAGATACAGCACTTCCGGAAAATGATGATTTACATGCGAAAAATTAGCATTCCGGGGAAGCCTTATTAGGGTCTCCCATGAGCATGGAACCACCAGTTGAATGGCCGAGTGGTAAGCAACTAGCTTGATAGGATAGTGGCCAGGGTACGGATCCGCCCACGATTTTTTCGTTTTGCTTTTTGACAACTTTTTTTTGCACATATCCAGAACCTTGTCTAAATGTGTCAAAAGTCATTCTTTGATGCCGTATGAAACGTTTAGCGAACAAACAAACACTTTTTCGCAAATTTTATTTTTCCGACCTGCCACCCATCCACCCATCGGCTAGTGAAACCATCAAAAAAATTGTGGGGGACCAATGATGACAAAACGGCATCAAGAATGACTTTTGACACATTTAGACAAGGTTCTGGATATGTGCAAAAAAAAGTTGTCAAAAAGCAAAACGAAAAAATCGTGGGCGGATCCGTACCCTGGCCACTATCCTATCAAGCTAGTTGCTTACCACTCGGCCATTCAACTGGTGGTTCCATGCTCATGGGAGACCCTAATAAGGCTTCCCCGGAATGCTAATTTTTCGCATGTAAATCATCATTTTCCGGAAGTGCTGTATCTCTGTCCACAGGCCTCCGTAGCAAAATCGGACAGCGGCATCGTGTTCTCCGTAGTCGATTACCCGGGGGTAGCCGCGAGCGTTTTTCGAAACTCCACCCTGTGAGCGTGCCCTTCCCTTGTTAGAAAAACTAAATTTTTCTCGAAATTTAGAAATTCGAATTTTAAAATATTTTTTGCTTTCTAAAATGTAATTTTTAGACAAATTTTAGTTTCATGAAAATCCATTCCAGATGGCTCCAAAATACGCTGCGTCTCCCGCTGAATTTGCCTCATTTTTGGCTGAACTCCCCGAAGACGTGGGCCCCGAGCTGACCCCGCTGAAGTCGGCGCTCAAAATCGCGTTGGCCGGCCTAATTCCCGAAGGCCATTTTGAAGTCTGGCGTCTCCCCGGGGGATATTATTGCTATTTGATGGATTATTTGGGGTAGGCTGGCAGCGATTTTTTGGGAATTTAGAAGATTTTGACTTGCTAATCTCTTTAAAATCGAAATTTTTGAGGTTTTCCACAAAAATATCTGCTAGCTGTACGGTTTTTCGCCTCTTAGTGCCTTTAAAATTAAGGGCAAGCTAGCAGGGATCTTTTGAAAATTTTAAAGGGATGGTGACAGCGCTGAAAAATTCAGTTTTGGATTTGCCGGGCCCTTTAAAATCCAAAATTTGGGCTTTTCCGCAAAAATCTGTGCTAGTTGTCTTGCCGTTGGCGTGCGGGTGCCTTTAAAATCAGGGGAAGGCTAGCAGGATCATTTAGGAATTTTTAAAGGGTCGGCGACAGCCGAAAAATTCATTTTTTTGAGAGGTTGTAGCCTGTAGCCGAGCCCGGATCTTTCAGGAATTTCCACAAAAATCCCTGCTAGCCTGCCCCTGGTATTTCAGGACGTTTCTCTACTGCCAGAATGCGGGCGAAAGGGATGAGGGTCTTCTAGCCGACGGACTCGACTACCTGCTACAGACTACAAAAATGGGCTCCGTGTTGCGGGAGCGCGAGCTCGTGATCCTCTGGGGAGACGCCGACACGATCGAGAAGGTCGGTTTCGGGGTTGTAGTTTGTAGTCTGCGATCCAGAATAGCAATTTGTAGCCTGCAGTTTCTAGCCTGGCACCCAATACACGTTTTGTGGTCTGTAGCTTGTAGACTGGCAGGCAGTATACAATTTTAAGTCTATAGTTTGTAGTCTGGCTTCCAAAACACGTTTTGCAGCTTGTAGTTTGTAGTCTGGCGCTCAGGATATCGTTTTGTAGTCTGTAGTTTGTTGCCCGGCAACCAGTAACCGTTTTGTAGTTTGTAGTTCTGCTTGCAGCCCATTTTGTAGTCTGTAGCCTGTCCCCTTTTCCAGCTCACCACCCTTCTCGTCTCCGTCCACAACTACCGTACCCATTCTACCGTATGCCTCGACGCCCTGTTCATCATTCCAAATGGCTGTCAGCTGGCCGAGAAATCGCTGCCCCCGGGGTACGGTAGCCAAGACAATCGCAAAATCTTCAAAAAATCGTAAAATCGTAAAAATCGAAAAAATCGTTCGATTTTTTCAGGTATTTTCTGGACACGCTACGGGCCGACGACGCCGAGCTGGTCGCCGCCAGATGGGCATATTCGGCCGAGGATGAGCCGGAGAGGATCAGGTGCGGGACCGGGAGTTTGTAGTCTGGTATCCTATAGTTTGGAGTCGAACGCTCAGAATGTCGTTCCTAAATCTGTAGTCTGTCGTCTGGCCGCCAGTTTGTGTAGTTTGTAGCTTGTAGTCTCTAGAATTCGTCTCTCCTCCCTCCCCTCGTCGTGCGTGCGGTCGTGCGGCGGCGAGCAGCTGGCCGGCTGGGTTACGGTAGACCACCGGGGAATGGTCCAACATCTGCACGTACTGCCGGAGCATCGCGGAAAAGGGATACGGTGGGTGGCGGGCTACAGATTACAGGCTACAAAGGACGGACCACAACTAGCTACAAGCTACAAAATCCAGAGCGACGACAGGCTACAAAATACGAAAAATAGAAATTACAGTAGACTACAGACTACAAAATACAGCCGAAACCCTAGACTACAGACTACAAAATCGGCAAAAACCTGAAACTACAGACTGCAAAACGTATTATTTAGACTTTTAAATGGATAAGGACAGGTGGCCATTAGACTACAAACTAGAAATTTGAGCTGCAGACTACAGACTACAAAATCCGGAAAATCTACGCTACAGGCTACAAACTATAGCCCCATTTTAACGTGCTTTAAAGGTGATATGACAGCCACAAACTACACATTTCAGGCTACAAAGCACCGATTTAAAGCCTCTTAAAGGCGGAGTGATCGGTAGACTACAAACTACAAATTCCAGCGCCCACCTGATGCAAGACATTGCCGCCAAAATGTACGGTAACCCTGGGCTGGCCATTCTACCGTACTACTGTGTGGATGATCGGAATTCCGCGATGCTACGCTGGGTCCCAAATGGGCATACGGTAAGCGTCATTTTGGCCCGGGAATTTCAAAGTTTTCCAGGTCTACGGTAGCGACGGGAAAGCTCAGAAAATTCTGTTTATGCCCGTTAGTTTTGATAAATGAATAAATTTAAATCTCAAAAATGACAATTAAAAAATCGATTTTTCCCAACTGCACGCCCCTTTAAAATCGGTTTACGTTAGGATCCGGTCGCTAATAATTTCTAAGCTGATAGAACTCGATTTCCTCTTTCTAACCGTACTCATCACTCCGCTACAGTACCCCTAGGCGTCAAGAGGAATGGCTCGGAAACTCGAAAAAAATCCAAAAATGCACCGCAAGCTAGCAGCAATTCTTTGCGGCGTAACCAGCTAAAAACTCGTTTATTCAAACAAGGAAATAAAAACGAGGGCTACAAATTGCAGAATTCAACTATCGGCGTCGGGGTCGAAAAACCACTAAAAATCACACAAAAACCGGGGGTAAAAGTACGCTACAGTACGCGACGCCACGCAGCGTACAGTGTCGTCCTCTATCGTACAAGGCAACGAGGAAAAAACAGGGGGGGGGGGCGACGAGTTCAAGGAGTACAACAGAAAATGGGCTGAACTACTGGAACTTGGTGGAAAAGAGCAAAACAACGAGTTGAAGGAGTGCAGCACCAAGTCCAGCTGTACTGCTCGAACTTGATGGAAAGGGGGCGGGCCGACGAGTTGAAGGAGTACAGCAAAAAAAGGGCTGAACTACTCGAACTTGATGCCCTGGGCGAGGGGGAGTTGCTTGGAATGATTGATGGTACAGGTGGATCGTCTCATGTACTGTTTCCACGAGTCAGAGCCAGATTCTCGTCCTCCTCCCGTCTCTTTCTCCCCTCCAAATGCGCCTCCAATCTCGGCGCCAGACGTCGGGATGTTCACGTTCACGATCCCGCAGTCCGAGCCCTCCGGCCTGAAAACGGCGAATTTAATCAAAAATATTGAAAATTCAAAAAATTGATCTTTTTAAACTTCAAAATAACTAAAAAATAAATAAATTTAATACATTTAAATTTCGAATAACGAAAAAAATTTTGTAAAATTTTGAAAGTTCAATTTCATCAACAAATTTTACAAAAAAAACCTCTTTAAGAAATGAAAAAAATAAATTTAATAAATTTAAATTTCTAAAAATGCGACAAATTTTAAAAATTTCCCAGCCCTCCCCGGTCACCAAACAAAATTAAATCAAACTAATTAAAAAAATTTAGTACATTTTACAAGCAAAAAATGTCAAAATTCAATTTAAAAAATTCGCCTAAATCTACCGAAACCCCTAAAAATTAACAAATCTAATAAAGCGTCAAATTAAAATTGGAGTTTAGACCCCGAATTAAAAACATTTTGTTGAAGCTGCAAAAACTTTTAATATCGAATTTTTAATTTAATAATCGAAAAACTTTTAATATAGAATTTTAACAAAATCCGAGCCCTCTGCTCTCAAAATACACAAAAATTCCAGCTAGAAATTTGAAAATTTGAAAACCTTGAAGAATCGGAGCAAACAAATTTAAAATTTGCAAAAATCGCCAAAAATAAACGTCGCCTCCTCACCCGATCCACTTGAAGACGTTCTGGATGTTGTTGGTGAACAGGGAAGAGGAGAGCCCCTGCGAGACGCTGTTGTTCAACTCGATCGCCTCCTCAAAGCGGAAATGTTGTAGAAAAATGCAAAAAATTGACGTACGTCAAGGGTGGAGATTTTGATGACGTAGAGGATGGGGGCGAACGTCTCCCTGATGACCACCTCGGCGTCGCCCTTCAGACCGGTGATGATCGTCGGCAACACGTAGTTTCCATCACGCTCAAGCACCTGCAAAAAACATGGTAAAATAGCCATCTAGCTTACAATTGATGTTTTGACCAAAAACTCCAAAAACCTTCCGAATTTCAAGAAGTGCAACTACAACTACCAGAGAATACAACGCTGAAAGGGGAGAATTAACCGGCTACAAACTACAGAATATCTCGAAACTACAAATCCTAATAAAAGGCGAAAAGCTCCATGCTACAAGCTAAAAATGGCATTTTCGTAGGTACAGGCTACAAACTACCAAGCCAAAAACTACAAACTACAACCCTCAAAAACTTTGGATTTTGTAGCCTGTACCCGGCAAAATTCTAATTCTCGTCTCAGTCCCTCACCTTTCCTCCATAGGCGACCTTCCCGCCGCTGGCGATCGCCTCGGCAATGGCTGCCTTGTACTGAAAAAAACCGTTATTATACAGATATCCAGACTACAAACTACAAAAGATTTATTATGGCAAAAGGTAATACCAAGTATTTCAAGTTTTCAGTAAAATTTAACAAGATTTTCAGCGGAAAAAAGATACAAAACGCCTTGAAAAACATTTTTTTAGTTGAAACTTTTGGCGAAAAATGTACGTTTTCTATAATTTTAGTCAGTTTTCTAAAGTAAAAAATCAAAAAATTCAAAAATTCCACCTTTTTTGGCCGTTTTTCATATTTTTTTTTGCATAAAAAAAAATCGAAATGTTTTGGAAACTTGAGAAAACCGATTGGCCCCGCTAAGAGAACAGTACCTTCAGCACTCCATGCTGATTGTGTAGAGGGCCAATGATGGTGTTCGCCTCGAGTGGATCCCCGATACGACTCTCGAATTGTGCATAGGCACGCGTCATCCTCTCCACAACCTCATCATACACCTTCTCGTGCACCAGCAGACGGCGTGTTGTTGTGCAACTGCAAAGAGACGGAGATTAAATTGGTCTTTTGCGCGTTAGACGAGGTCCTCAAGAAGTTCAAAAGCTTTCGCGAGGGCCCTGAACGTCTTCAAGACGTCGCGTGCGATTCAGATGGCCCTTTTTAGGCGTTGCAGAGAGATTTTTTAGGCGTTCAAGCGCGCACGACGTCACCAAGAGGTTCAAAACGCTTGTTTAGGCTTCTGAACGCCTTGATGACGTCGTGCGGGCTTCAGAGACCAGGGAAAGGGAGATGGCGTCATTTTTCATCGAGGTTCTGCGGCGCGCACGACAACTTCAAGGATTCAAATCGCCTTGGCGAGGCTTCTGAACGCCTCGAAGTCGCCGCGCACGCCCCAAAAAAACGACACAAAAGGGTAGATGACGTAATCTAAATTCCGAGGCGCGCGCGACGTCTTCGAGGAGTTCAAAAACCCCCACGCAGCTCCCCAGAAGCTCGTGCTCACCGCTGTCCGGCCGTTCCAACAGCCGCAAAGACGGCAGCCGGGATGACCATGTCGAGGTCGGCGTCGTCGTTGACGATGATCGCGTTGTTGCCGCCCAATTCGAGGAGAACCTGCAGAAATTGGAGTGTATGGACTACAAACCCCAAAAAAAGTCGAAAAATCGGGATTACGGGCTCCAAATTAGCTAAAAAATTCGACAACAACCTCGAAAATACCTAGAATAAGACTACAAACTGCAGAATAGCCTAGAAATCAGTCTACAAACCCCAAAAGGTCCAAAAATTAGGCCGAAAACGAGGGAAACGCTTTAAAAATCGAGGCTACAAACTACCGAATCGCCTAGAAATCAGACTACAAACTCCAGAAAGCCTAAAATCGAGATTACAAACTATAAAATGCCAAAAAATTCCTAAAAACTAAACTACAAACTAGAGAAAGGTTTAAAAATCCGACTACAAACTACAAAATACCTAGGAAAAGACTACAAACGACAAAACAGCTAAAAAACCCTAGACTAATATTAAACTACAAACTACAGAATGGTCTAAAAATCCGACTACAAACTACAAAACAGCTAAAAACCCTAGACTACAGACTACAAACTCCAAAAATCCGGCAACAAACCTTCCCGAATCGCCCTTGCACCTGCTGGCCGACGATGCGCCCGACTTCGGTGGATCCGGTGAACGACACCAGGTTCACGCGCTTATCCTAAAAAAAACCCAGGAAATTCCACAAGAATCGGTGCTAGTTGACGGACCTTGACGAGTGCCTGTCCGACGTCTCCCTCTCCGCACACCAGCGAGCACAACGACCCGGGCAGGTTGTTCTCCACCAGCACGCTCTCCACAAGCCTCAAAAAAAACAATTAAAATTGTTAATTTAAAATACAAAATTAAATAAAAAATGAAAAACGTTTTTTTTTGCGATTTTTAGGGCTCCCAAAGAGGTTTAGGAATTTTTTAGGGCTAAACCCCCTTAGAAAACCGTATCCTAAACCCCTACCAAAAAGCAAAAAGTCGCGCCGCAGCCGGGGGTCGAACCCGGGCCATGCGGGTGGTGGGCCTGGCACATTACCCCTTGGCCACCAGCTCAAAATAGCTAAAATTGATCTAGAAACCTCAAATTTAATCCCAAAAATTGGAGAATTTCGCACGAAATTGTCATTTTTCGAGGGTTACAAAATAGCAAAAAAAATAAGAAAAATCCCTAGAAATTCCAAATTTGCGGCTCTAAAAATCCTAAAAAAAAACCCCACAAAATTAAGCCGAAACTACAGGCTACAATCCTGAAACGAAAAATAACAAAAATCAGTTATAAACCCACAATTTAATAGCGAAAATAGCGAATTTTACTCGAAATTGTAGCTTTTTGAGGGCTAGAAACTACAAATCACAATAAAACATAAAAAATGCTTAGAAATTCCAAATTTTCGGCCCTAAAAACCCAAAAAAAAACTCAAATTTAAGCCCCAAAAATAGCAAATTTCACTAGAAATTGTCATTTTTGAGGGCTACGAGCTACAGGCTACAAACCACAACGAAAAATAGCAAACTTTTTTCATTAAAACCTTCAAAATTAAGCGCAAAAATCGAGGAATTTCACCAAGAATTGTAGTTTTTTAAGGGCTACAGACTAAAAACTAAAGGCTACAAACTACGAAAAAAAACCAAAGAACGGGGGCTCACTTTGTGACGGCAATGGCGGTGAGCGGGGTGGTGGGGGCGGGCTTCCAGATACACGAGTTGCCGCAAACGAGCGCCAGCGCGTTGTTCCATCCGTAGACGGCACACGGGAAGTTGAACGCCGAAATGATGCCCACCACGCCTGCAAAAAATAGCATTGAAAAACTAAAATTTAAATAAAAAAGCAAAAATCCAAGCAAAATTTTACTTTAAAAATCAGCTAAATCGATTTTTAACGTTCAATTTAACATTAAACACGCTCTAAAAAGGTATTTAAAATCTAATTTTAAAGCATAAAAAAGAGCGCGAAATTATGAACAAAAAATGTCACTTTTAAAAACTATAAAACTCTATTTCAAATAAATTGCAAAGAATCAAAAAAAACGAGCGCAAAATTCCGAGCAAAAACTGACTTCGAAAAGCTATAAAAATCGACTTAAAGTAGAATTTTAAAGCATAAAATAGAGCGCAAAAATTGGGAGCAAAGTTTGACTTTTAAAATGCTTAAAAAGCAACGAAATCCATTGTTGACGCTAAATTAAAAACAGGAAAATCCACAGTGCGAAATTTTGAGTCAGATTTGGTCTAAAAAATTGCATAAAAAAGCGGAAAAGCACTCGAAACCCCAATTTTTGTTCAGAATTTCGCCCTCTAGCCAATAAGCGTCTTTTTCTCGCTGCCGCCGAACTGCGCGCTGACGCGCAGGGTGCGCGATTTGGTAAATTACAAAATTCTGAGCGCGATTTGACCTTAAAAATTCCATAAAAAAGGCGGAAAAACGCCATTTTGCCCCGCAGAATTTTGCGCCTGTTTTGGGCTGGAAAAACGGACCCAACGGGTTCCACTGCTCGAGGAGGGCGTGGCCGGGGCGTTCGCTGGGCAGCACTTGACCGGCAAGCGATCTGGAAAAGCCGAATTCAACAAGTAAGATGGGGATTACCTGCTGAGTCCGGTGGCAAAGTCGCAGATGTCCACGTATTCCTGCACCTCGCCGATGCCCTCCGCCTGGATCTTGCCCATCTCCAGGGATACCTGCAAAATTTGGGGGGTTAAAAAGCGGATTTTAACGGCTACGCACCCAAAAAAAACGTCGAAATTCAGGGAAACCACAGAGGCCTCGGTTTTTAGCGAACAAAAGCCCAGTTTTTGGTTAGAACACCTCCGAAAATCCATTTTCTACGTGTTATTGGCCGCTTAAAAAAGCTAAACATTTTTTCTAGCCAAAAAAGCCGATAGAAAGTCGATTCTTGACAGCTTGAGAAGCTTGAAAAACCATTTTCTCTCCCAAAAAGCTAAGAAACTACAAATTCCGTTTAACGCCGTTTAAAAAGCAAATGTACCACGCTAAAAACCTTGAAAAAAACGTTTTTATATTCTAAAAACCACATAGGACGTAATTTTTAGCTAATATAAAAAAATAGTGTCTGTGTGTGTGTATATTTGCATGCAACTTCCGTAAGTATGTACCGCACCTACAGCCTCAGGGGAAGGTTTTGAAGGTACGTATGATACGTCATTAGGTGCGTAATGGTCCCGAGATGAGTGCACACATATAAAATTGAAGAAAATCGGCTGTTTTCGCTATTAAAATTAAGTTTTTGTAAATATATCGAAAAACCTCTTTGTTAAGAGGCAATTTGCATTGACCGGAAGTGGCCGTAGCCTATAAAAATGGAGGGAGCGTGCGCTTTTCATTTTTTGGTGAGCGGCATTCGGCAAGCCCTATGTAAAGTCAAATTTTCAGAAGTCCTAGACGGGTCCAGGGTTGAAAAGCCGCGAAGCGGTTTTTCAACTCTGGTTTTTAGCTAAAAAAACTCATCAGAAGCCCAATTCTAGCTTCAAAAGCTCCAAAAAGCCGTTTTCTAAGTTTTAAAAAGCTAATTTTTCATGCCAAAACCCCCCAAAAAACTTGTACTTTGTAAAAAGCATACAAGACTGCATTTTTAGGCTAGAACGTTCTAAAAAAAAGTCGAAAAAAACCATATCGGAAGCGCAGTTTTTAGCAAAAAAAAAAACTTCTAAAACACGATAACGAGCTTTTCAAGCCGAATTTTCCATTGAACAGCTCCAAAAACCCCTTTTCTGGCCAAAAGTTCTACGAAAATACAAATTCCGCTTAAAAAAACTAAGAAACTTCAACACCAGCTGAAAGACGTTTTAAAAAGAAAGATTTCCACGCTAAAAACCCCCTAAAAAGGCGTATACTTTGAAAAAACTACCTAGGAAACGGCTTTTAGCTAACAAAGCTGATAAAAAGCCCAATTCTAGCTTCAAAAGCTCCAAAAAACCCCTGTTCAAAGTCTTAAAAAGCAAATTTTTGATGCCACAAACCTCCAAAAACATTTGAACTTTATAAAAACCATACAAGAATGGGTTTTTAGGCAAAAAAAAAACTCTAGAAACGTCAAATCTAAGCTTGAAAAGCTCTAAAAAGCAAATTTTGCACGCCAAAAGCCCGAAAAACGTTTATTTCGGCTTGTAAAAAGCTCCAAAAAACGCGTTTCCGGCGGAATTGTTTCAAAACGTTTAAAAATCCCCGCAATCGATTTTGAACGCTGAACTTAAAGCGGAAACGATTAGACCGCGAAATTCCGAGGAAAATTTTTACTTTTAAAATCATAAAAATAGATTTAAAATAACAATTTAAGGCCCAAAAACAAGGCGCGAGATTCCGAACAAAATGTTGCCTTTAAAAGCGGCAAAATTCGATTTAAAATACTGTTTAAGGTCTAAAAACAGGGCGCAAAAACTGTGAGCAAGATTTTTGGATTTAAAACTGTGTAAAAATCACCGAAATCGATTTTTGCCGATCGAGCGCGAAATCCCGAGCAAAATTTACTTTGAAAAGCCACAAAAATCGATTTGGGATACAATTTAAGGACTAAAAACCGAGCCAAAACGCCCATTACCAGTTTGCCGAGGTTGGTGAGGTTGTGGCGCAGTTTGTCGCCGATCTGGCGCACAATCTCGCCGCGTTTCGGGGCGGGCACCTGGAAAAGCACAAAAATGCGAATGGGAATGTGTGCGTTACCGTCCTCCATTGCTTGTGCGCCTGCTGGGTGGCGGCGATCGCCTTCTCCCAATCGGCCACCGTCCCGTTTTGCACCTGAAAAAGACGGAATAGCTTTAAAAATCTTTAAAAAGCCAAAAAGATTTTTTTTTCATTTTTTAGGAACCGGTTTTTCAAATAAACAAATACGGTAAGTTTTTCTAAATTGTCATCTACTTAAAAAACCGGTTTCAAAAGTTTACACGCTTCAAGTTTGAAAAACCAGGTTTAGTTAAAAAAGTGACGTTTTCTAAGTCAAAAACGCTTTTTAAAAAGTTTAAACGTTTAAAATTGCGAATTTTAACGTCTAAAGTATCGCTTAGAAGTTGAAAAACCTGGTTTAAATGGTTTACAAGTCGAAAATTTCAAAAAATAGGGTTAGTAGTTCTAAAAGTGAAGTTTTTAAAGCCTAAAAAGCCAAAGTTTGAGTCTCTAAGCTTAGCAAGAGCTTTCTAAGGCCGATTTCGCAAGTGCCGATCACGAAGCTGCGCTCAAAAACCTGCAGAATGCCATATTCGCAAAGTTACGCGGGTTTTTGAGCCGGAAAACCGGGAAATTGGCCCGGTTGCTTTGAAAACGGGCGTTTCTGCAAGTTTCGAAGGCACGTTCGTGATCGCCGGCGAGAATCTAAAAAAGATAGGCCTGAAAAAGGGAATTTCAACGCCGAAACACCCCCGGAAACGTTTTACACGGTGTCTTAGAGCGCGCACGGGGGGTGGGGACGGGCATGGCCTAATGGTCTAAGGCGGCGGTCGGAGTGACAGGCGCGGGGTCCTGGTTCGATTCCTCCCCTCGCATAAAGACGCGACACCGTTTTGCTTTTTTTGCACAAGTTTCTGAAAGGCACCGACAACAAATCTTTAGCGAATTCCAGATAGAAAATTAAACAGATGGGGCGGCCCGGAGGCCGAATCAGAAAATCATCTTGGTTTTTGCTTCAAAACGTTCCAAGTCCTTATTTTTCCCCGCGATCGCCCTAATTCTTTGACTAAAATGTTCCCTAGAGTCTTCTCTATCGATCGCCAGGCGCAACATTTCTAATTGTTTTTCGAAAAAAAGTTATAGCCTCTAGAAAGCTTTTTCCCATACATTTTGGGGACCAAAAGGGGGCGTGGCCTAGCCCTGTCCCTCCCGATCCCCCGTGCGCGCTCCAAGTAAGGCCTAAGACGCCGTGTTTAGTCGGCAAAACCACGAGTTAGGCCTACAAAATCGACATTTCACGCCCTGAAACTCGTCATTTCCGGGCTGCCCGGGGCGCCAAAGATTAAAAACGGGAACATGGCCGCAAAAACGCGCTCTATCTCGGGGCAGCAATCTCGGATTGCGCCAATTTTTTTCCGCCATGAGACGGCCCTGGAAATGGCCAGTTTTCGGGTATAAAAACACCGATTTTAGGCCGATCTTCTTCAGAATTTCGTGCCGATCACGAAGCTGCGCTCAAAAACCTGCAGAATGCCATATTAAGAAAACTACATGACTTTTTGGGCCTGAAAAAGGGAATTTAAACGCAACAGTCAGAAACGTTTTTGTGAGCAAAACCACGAGTTTGGCTCAAAAAGCTCTCTAAATTGTGGTTTCGACGTTTAAAACACAGTTTAAAAGGTTTACAAGCCTAAAATTTCAAAAACTAAGCTTATTAGTTCAAAAAAATCAAGCTTTTGAAGTTTTAAAAGCCAAAGTTTTGGCCTCTACGCCTAGCAAGAGCTTTTTCAAAGCCGATTTCGTCAATTCAATGTAAAACTCTCAAAAACTGGATACCTTGGCGATGACGCTGTTGGAGGCGGGGGCCACCGATTCGACGACAGGGCCCGTGGCTGCCCATTGGCCGTTGAAGACGCCGGCATTCTCCTCCTTCAACCCCAATTCTTTCAGGAAAGAATATTTGGGGTCGTTGATGAGGAGGAGTGGTGCTGATGATGAGGACGACATTCGGACGGTGAGCAGCACACGGGAAATTGTTTGACGCGCGCCGCTGGCACTAAGAACGCCCATCTATCTGCAGAAAAACGGAAAAGTCATAGAAAGATGTGCAGAAAAGAGCGGAAAATGACTAAAAATTGATGGGGAAAAGGGCAGCGCCTATAAAAATCGTCGCGACAACGCGGAATTCTATGCAAAAACCCTTTCGCGCCTAAAAAATTCTAAAAACCTAGAAAAACGCGCCGAAAGCTACACTCTAGAAAACGTTTGCTGCAAAAACTACGCTTTTTCCGGGGAAAAATTAGCGTTTAGAACTTTTAGATTGCCTAAAACATCAGAATGGAGCTTAGTAAGCTGCTAAAAAGACTAAAAGAGCGAATTTTGCGGGTCGGGGCGAGACCTAGCTAAAAATCGACGGGAAAACGCTGGCGCGTATAAAAATCAGCTAGAAAACGAGGAACGCGCCACAAAAATGGTTTCGCTTCTAGGAATTCTAAAAATCTATAAAATCAGGCGCCGAAATCGAACCTCTAAAGCCGTTTCCCGTAAAAAAACGCTTTATAAGGACAAAACATGGATTTTGGCGCTTTTCTATTGCCTGAAAACATCAACATTATGCTGCCCAACAAGCGAAAGGTATAGAAAAACGTGCGAAAAGAGTAGGATCATCTTGGAATTAGTAAAACGTCGAATTTTTGAAGTGTGAAAACCGTCGTTCTTGCTTTTCCAAAATCGGTTTTAGCGCCTAAAAATCTATCAAAATGCGCGCCAATCGCTATTTTCTCGCCCGAAAATGGAAAATGGAGCTAAAAAAGGCGGGGAACCACGTGCAAAAGGGCGGCCAGGATGTTAGTGACGAAAAGCGGGGACGAAATGCAGGATTTCGACAAAATTCCCCCATCTAGACGACGGCTACGCGACGGTACGCGCGGGGACGGGGGATTAGAGCGCGCCTACTCGAATCCACGGTTCTAATCTAAACTTACGACCGATATTTTGTTGAAGTTTGTTGTGTAGAGGCGAAAGGATACGAAGAAGGGGCGGGAGACATCTGTCTGAAAGGTAGCCATCCAGCCACAATCAACAATCATATGATCATCCCCCCCCACCCCACCCCCGGGCCCCCTCACCCTTCCAATCCAACAAACAAGCTTTCAGCAATCCGGCTGCTCCGCGATGGGGACACCTATTCGCTGCCGTGATGAGATGTCTTTCAGGTGATTTCCCCTCGATTGGCTGCCAGAGAACACAGCCATTCTCTCAACGAAACCTTTAAAAACGTCATATCTAGCCACCGATCTGAATACCAGGGAGTCTGGCGATACGAGAGAAAGTTTCCCTATCGGAACTTGACTCTAGCACAACAACAGCTCGTCAACGAACATGTCCGATTCCATCAGAAGGTCAATCTACGCGCCACTTGCAAGGTATTTCCGCCCGAGAACCGAATTGCCAGATTGCCGATGTTGCTAGGAGTTTGGCCCAAAAAGCGAACAGCCTGTCTCGATCCGGGGATTCGAACCCGGATCGTCAAATTGGCAGGCGATGCCACTAACCCCCAGACGACCTTCGGCGCTGGATTTTATGGAAGATTAATTTCTCTCATCATCTATCCGACTCCGTTCAGCACTTCTCCATCCAACCAGCCCTCTACTTCTACATCAACGGCTTTTACAACAAAATCTGGATCCACGGTGTCTCATCGGAACCGGAAATGCAGGAGGTGAGAGAAACAGGGGGAGGAGGCCAGTTGATTAATTTGTTATCCGGCCCCGTCGATTCTAGGTATCATCCTTGGGCCCACAAGATGGTATGAAAGTTCTGGTCAGATGGGCCTTGGATGACTTCACCATGGATGATTTCTGGATTTTCGTCAAGCTCTCCGCCAATACAATATCTCCATACATTCATTTTAAAATTAGGTAATGGCACTTTTTTTTGAATAGCATCTATATTTTAGGGGTTCTACATTGGGTGGCGCTGGTTATCGTCGAGATCTGCGATTAATGCCTGACGGGTAGGAATGAATAAGCAAAAGAGAAACAAGACAGTTCCCTAGACGTCCGCAGGCCTGTCCGATTTTTACGAATTAGCTATCTATCAAAAGCTCTCAGAAAAGCAAGTCCGGCACGTTTCGCCGATTTTTGAAAGCTCCACTTTTTTCCTAGATTTTTGGCATTTTTCACGCAAAAGGACACGCTTTTTTGTCCAAAACGCAATTTAGCCGGTTTCAGCGCTATCCTAGCTGTGTTTTCGCAAATTGCTTGCAAGAAGCTGTCGTTGGGCTGCCAGGAAAGGCGTCAAAATTGCTAAATTGCGGTTTTTTTTGTAAGAAAACCCCCTTTTTGAGAAAAACATGAGAAAATCCGCGCGTTTCGCAAAAATAATAGTAAATGGTAGAAAAATTTGAAATTGTTCAGAATCGAAGAGCCGCGCTGGACTCGCCTTACCGAGAATTATCGATAGGTAGCTAAATCTTAAAAATCTGCGGCCGGCTAGGGGGCGGCGGGATTTTTTTCGGACACCCTGGGGGGGAGACCAATTTTTTTCCTGGCGGTCCCGGTTGACCTAGTGATCGAATACAAAGTGTTTTCCCACTGTTGTTAGTAAATTTTAACTATATTTAAGGCAGAAAAACTTTCAAAAAAGTTAGAAAATTGTTTGAAAGTCGAAAATTCAGTCATTTTGGGACTTCCCCCCCCGCTAATCCTAAAGGTTCTATAGGATTTTTCGACCTAAAATCAAAATGTGTGTAGTTTTTATGCTCAGGAATAGTTAAAAACCAGTTAGAAACGCATGTGCTATTTAGGTAAAAATTTAGGCTTGTGCCGAAAAAAATCGGTTCCCCCCCCGGAAATCCCAAAGAACCTCGATTATAATTGATGTTTCAGGAAAATATCGTATGATGTGGCCCATCTTCGAATTCTCGAAAAATTGACAGCAAATGTAAAGAGCCGTCGGATATGCGTCGGTTTTTCAAGGGATGAAGAAGGACGGCCACTGCCGGTAAGACTATCTCCCCCCCGTCCCGGCTTGTCAAAACGTATCTTACCTGCTTCCCTAGCCAAACCTCTTTTTAGACTAGATCATATCGAGGATTGGGCAAACTGCTTTTCTTCCAACGCGACAATCTAGTCGTTTATCCTGGCTTTCCCGAGGGGACAATAATAACTAGCAGGTGGGAGAGAGAGAGCGAGAAAGAGCGAGAGAGAGAGAGAGAGAGAGAGAGAGAGAGAGAGAGAGAGAGAGCGAGAGGAGAGAGAGAGAGAGAGAGAGAGAGAGAGAGAGAGAGAGAGAGAGAGAGAGAGAGAGAGAGAGCGCTAGAGAATGAAAACCACTGAGACTGACAATACCAATAATCATTGTAGCTCATTGAAGATAAGGGAATGGCTATTGGAAGGAACTCGACCCTATCAGGTATTATTCTCTCATCATTCACTCCCCCTTTTTGCAGGCATTCCTCTCGGTCCTCGACCTGACACCCGAAGAATATTTTGACTTCTATTCCAACGCCTTCAACCAGGTATCCAATCCCCCCCCGATAATGGAAAAGAACTCTCCCCTTTCAGCTACTCGACTGTCAACTCATCCGCTTCAGCTTCATCTATTTCTCAGAGAATGAATGTCTTCTCTCTCTTCCAATCATCCACAAACTCGTCCTCCATATCCTCAATTCGGTATCATTTCCCCCCATTAATAGATCGGTGAATGGAGAGATTTAGAGAAAACGAGAGACGGGTGATGGTCGACGGCTTATCGTTCTCGATACACAACTTGCCCTGCCAGCTGAGGAGGGTCGATACATTCCGGTGAACATCTCTCTCTCTCTCTCTCTCTCTCTCTCTCTCTCTCTCTCTCTCTCGTTTCTTTGTCTCCCTTCCAATACCGACAATTCCAGAAGACGTCAGTCAATTGGAGAGCAGACAACGAAATGATGCTGCAGAAGCTGAGCGATGAACTGAACGAGATATCGATTGACCATCCAATTCTAACCTCTCAGGTACCTGCCGTCTATCAATCATCGGCATCCTCATTTCCTCATTTCTAGCTCTACAATGCCCAAGAAGATTTCCCTCTACAAAGACTTTCCGGTGTCTCCCCCGCACATTATCTTTTTTCGACCGGTATCCACACAATAATTGCCCAGAATTATCCCACGCAACTACACCTCATCAATCAGGTATTATCCTCGCTTGTCTGTCCGTGTATTTTGTCTAGCTAGTTGTAAAGTCTAATCGTTCATCTACAGGGTGTCCCAAAAAAAGTACCCCCCCTAGTGGCGCGCGGTCGTGCCCGATTTTTACGGTTTTGGTATCTATCGAAAGCTCTCGAAAGGGCGAGAAAACAACGAGGGTCCATTTTTTTATTATGTATTTCTATTTGCGCATTTTACATCCAAAAACCCCGAAAACCGCTGATTTATGCCAGATTTGCATGCTAATTGCGAAATTCCTGTTGAAAAATCACCTGCTTTTTTTAGAAAAACGTTAATTCCGAATTGGATGAGCGTAAATTTTAAACAACGAAGCCCGCATGTGTTCTCGCCTTCTCGAGAGCTTTCGAATGGTGTAAAAATCAGTCCGATCCGAGCTTCCTCCGCGCCGCTAGAGCGGGGTACTTTTTTGCGTGACACCCTGTATTTCCCAGTTACACTTCTGACTTTCAGATTCAATTGATCCTCAACAGTGCCGGTATCGAAAAGGAAATCAATGTTCGACGGCAATGGCCGATTGCTTTGCACAAACATTCATCAACATTCTAATACTATTTCATTATGATATTTGGGTTCGAGTGCAGTTTACCCCCCCCCCCCCTCCCGCCAGCCCTAACTTTTCAGCCATACGTCCTATTAATGCGCCGAGTATCTCAAAATGTTCGCCGTCGTCGAATTACTCTAAAAAAGTTGTTTTCTTACATCAAAAATTGTTAGAAAAAATTTTATAACAATTATAAGTCTGGGTTTTCTTTAGTTAATTTTTGCTGTTCCAAAGTCAGTTTCGTATCTCGGCTATCTTTTGACGCACAGAGCTGTCAATGGTACCAAAATGTAGCTCTTGCTCTGGAGAATAAGCCTACAGTACGTTTGAGCCGAAAAAATAGCGGAAAACAAAAATATTTGAGTTTTAGACTCCTAGTACATCGAAGCATAGCGGCTTAATCTTTTCAACTTTCAAAATCTTGTAAAAATTTTTTTAGCAATTTTTGCCGCAAGAAAACAACTTTTTTATAGTAATTCGACCACGGCGAACATTTTGAGATACTCGGCGCATTAATAGGACGTATGGCTGGAAAGTTACGGCTGGGGGGGGTAAACTGTAACTGTAATAGTTGGCAAGAAACCCAAAGACTTTTCCTATCTTGCTTCCGCAACGGTTTTTATGCGAAAACTCTGGCAATTTTGAAATATAGATCAGACAAAATGAAAGGCGAAATTGGGGAGTATTCGGGTACTTTCATGATAAACTATAAACTAGCTACGGGCAGAGGGGATAAAATACGCTAAAAGCGCCCGGGGTCGAACCCCGGGGGTACTGTAACTAGAGAGCCGTACATTGGAGTGCTTCGGAATCTTTTGCATTCGGTTTTCTGGCAACCAGTTTAGCCCTAAGAAGGCAAAAAATTAAAAATAAACTCCTAAAATAAACAAAAAAATTAGCATGAAATTTGCCAAATTAACATTTTCCTATCGTTTCGTAATTTGGCCATTACGCGGCCCGGCTATTTCGGATGGCCGCCCAGCCACTTCCGCCCCTTCGGCCCGTACAACCCACGCCTTCGGTAATTTCAGTTAGGCCGGAGGAATCATCAAAAAAGGAAAAAGCAAAAAAATTCGTCTCGCCCAGGGTCCGAACCCTCGGGTCCTGTAGCTCGAGAATTTTACATAGAATCCTATCGAAAATGCGCGCGTTGTCCTTTCTGCCTGCCAGTGGAAGCACGTCAGCAAAAAAAACCAGCAAGGAAGCAGAAAGCAAAAAAGTTTGCCGCGCACGGGGGTCGAACCGTCGACCCTGGGACCGTCAGTCTGGGTATTAACCGATTGCGCTAAGTGCACAGGGATGGTACTTGGCATCTAGATAGGCGATTCAAGCAGCTAACTTTCAAAAAGCAAAAAATGTCGCTTTAAAACCCACGAGTTTAATTAATTTAATTTAATTTCGATACAAATAGAAATTTTTTGCCTTTTTTTAAATTTTCAAACTTCAAACTGTTTTCAGACGCGTTCTTGGTGGCCACTGCCCCGCAACAACGCGTCCACCCCAAATCACATCACCAACGCTACGCAAGTGTACGCTGCTTTACGGTTACCGTATCTCCTTGGAAAAGACGTCCTGTATGGCGTTGTACGTTCCAAACCCTTCCTTAGCATCCAGTTTGACCATTCACCAAAAAACAATGCAACAATCGCCCGTTTTCACGCCCAGACTACAAAGTACACCCCCGAGGCGGGGCGGCCGGCTACAGTACCCCTACAGTGCCCCAAAAAGCGGGGCCAGAAATGTTATAATAGTTGGAATGGGTTAACTGGCATCCAGTTTGGCCATTCGCCAAAAATTAAGGCCTACCCTCCAAACTACAACTTTTAAATAGACTACAAAGTACAACATTTACAGGCCCACCAATCACTCGATGGCCCACGCGGGAACTCAGACCAGCAGCGCCCTGCCACGCAATGTCGAGTACGGTAGTCGACAATTGACGAAGGAGGCCGGCTAGCAGAGAAAATTGGGGAATTGTGATTCGATTACGACAGGAAATTAATCCCCTAAAAATTCCATTTTTTTGTTTTTTTTTTTGGTAGGAGCAAGCTAGCAGGGGCAATTTGCGGATGCGGAATCGATAAACTGGCAGGCAGATAGAACAACGGCCAACTAGCAGAAACAATTTGGGAGCTCCCAAACCGATTACGACATGAAAATAAATAACCTAAAAATTCATTGTTTTTGGGAGGGGCAAGCTAGCAGCGACAATTTGCGGAACATTCCAGGGGCAATTCGGGGGTGTTGCCGGCGGTTCTGCTGAGCAGCGGCCTCCTCCTCATCCTCATCCTCATCCTCATGGCCATCGCCTTTGCCGGCTTCTACGCCTTTCTACGCACACGATTCGTCCTCAGTACGCTTTCCTAGCCTTCAATGGTCCTTTAAAATCGGAAAAATGCTTTTAAAGGGACCGGCAAGTCAGAATCCATCGCACCGCCCATTTTTGTCTTCAACGGCCCTTTAAAATCGGAAAAAATGGTTTTGAAGGGACCGGCAAGTCAGAAGCCATTGCCCCTCCATATTTTGCCTTCAACGGTCCTTTAAGAGCCGGCAGCGGCCAATCCCCAAAAAACTCGGCTAGCCTGCCTGTCAATTGATGCCGCGCGGTCCCTTTAAAATGGGCCAACCGGCTTTTAGAGGGCGGTGGAAGGCAAAAAGGGGGGGGGGCTTGGATTATGGCTTGCTAGGACCTTTAAAACCCAAAAAATCTTTTTTTAGAGCCGCCCAAGGACAAGCATGGCAGCACCCGGTCGACGCGCAGCAAAAAGGTCGGCTAGCAGAGATTCTTTGCGCTAAGCCTAAGCCTAAGCCAAGCCAAAGCTAAGCAAAAGCTAAGCCAAAGCCAAAGCCTAACGCCCTCCTTTTCAGAAGAAGGGCAAACGTGGCAAGCACAAGCGTGATCACTCTGACGCGGTAAGGCCACGCCCCTTTTCTGACCTCCCCGATTTCCATGGCGTAATCGATTAGACCCCGGCCCTCGATTTTCAGGATAACTCGTCGAAGAAGGCCTCAAAAGACTCGAAGGGCTCCAAGGGATCCGCCCACCCGCCCCCCAAGCAACTACCCATCGCCAAGGTCACCCAAACTCGAGACTCGGGGTCCAGGGTTCGACCCCCGGCCGCGACAACCTTTTTGCTTTTTGCGGTTTCTAGCAAAATTTCAAAAGTATCGTTATAGAGAGCCGAGTTGGCTGCCAGAAAAGCCGAGGCCAAAATTTGGGAGCATTTTGGCAGTTGATTCTCGAGTTACAGTACCCCGCCGGTTCGATCCCTGGCGGCGGCACCAACATTTTGCATTTTGCTTTTTTAGTCGGATTTTTTGTAAAGAGACTAACTGACTGCCAGAAAAGCTATTGCAATGATTCCTATAGAATTTTGACAGTTCTCAAACCAGTTACCGTACCCCACGGGTTCGACCCCCGGCGGCGGAACAAACTTTTTGCTTTTTGCTTTTCCGATGCAGTTTTCGATGCTGAATTTCAGGCGCCGGCCAATCGTGCCGATCTGGACACGCTCGTCGACGTGCAGTCGATCAGATGAGAGAGAGAAAGTGGGCGTGGCCTCCTGCCTGAACTACAGACTACAACAACTACCGTACACGACACTCGACTACAAACTATACTCGGAACGCCCTCCTCTCTCTATGACTATCTCTGTCTCTGTGTCTCTCTCTCTCTCCATTTCTCTCGCTCTCTCGCCTCGATTCTGATTTATACCAGCAAAACAAGAAATTACACCTCTACCTTGTGATTATCGTAACCCCCCGCCGTGGATAAAGCTATTTTTGCCAATTTTCTTGTATCACTACTTATACTGGCAAGCAGGCATGAAGATGCAAAAGATTCCGAAGCGCTCCAATGCACGCGTCTCGAGTTACTGTCCCCCGCAGGGTTCGACCCTCGGGCACGGCAGAACTTTTTGCTTTTTGCTTTTTCGCGTGAGGATTGTGGTTGGGTGATTGTGTCAGATGGGTGGCGTGGGTGCAACTTCTTCTTCAGCTTCTTCTTCTTCTCCTGCCAATTATTTGCCAACCGCCCCTCCCAACTCAAATTTGCCCCTCTCAAGCGTTTCTTTGCCCCCCTTCTTCTCCTCTAATCCCCTACGCCACACGCCTATTCACGTTTTTTCCTCCTCAAGGACCCGTCATTTTTTGCGCGAGACTACACAGAACTCATTGTATTTTTTTGGCTACAAATTATGATTTTTTCGAAAAATGAACTTTAGACGGATTTTGTAGTTTGTACTCTGTAGTTGGGCCTAAAACTACAAAACCTTTTCAAAACAATTACAATCACTAAACTGTCTCGCAGTTTCCTAAATACTACAAAAAAATCCGAAATTCCATGAGACTACAAGCTACAACCGCCTCTCGAAAACTTCAAATCTGGCAATTGTGGGAATCCGCATTTTGTAGAACATTTTTTTGGAATGTTTCGTAACCAACACGTTTAATGCGCTTACTGGCAGGCAGGCTAGCCGATGCCATTTGGGAATTTTCTCCTAGAGGCCAGCTAGCAGAGATCTTTGGGGAACTCGGAGGTCCTGGGTACTTGGATCGAGATTTTTGGTTTGCAGCCGGGTTTTTCTGGAGGAGCACAAACAATTGAGGGGGGGGGGGAACGGACGAGTGCCAAATAGAATGCGGAGAGTACGGTATTTACTTTGTTTCTCTCCCTCTCCCTCCCTCTCTCTCTCTCTCTCTCTCTCTCTCTCTCTCTCTCTCTCCCACCCGGCTGGCAGCAACCATTTTTGCTCTGTTTCTCTCGCTCTTTCCCTGCACCCTCTCGCTCTCTCGCTTTGAGAAGTTGTTTAAACTGTTCCCTGCCAGCCAGAAGACAATTCCCGCTGTTTCTCTGCGTTTCTCTGTCTCTCTCCACTTTCTCGCCCGAATTTTTTGAGTAGTTTGCCGACACGGGGGCGTCCAGGGGCCGCGCCCCGCAAAAATTCCTCCCTTTTTTCTGCAAATAAACCCGGGGCCAGCTGAGGGCCCTTCGAAAACATTGATTCACGCAACTCCAAGGCGTTCAGGTTGTCCGGCGGAATCGATTTTCATGTCGTAATCCATTTTGGGGTACTGTATTTCGCTATGAGCTCGATTTCTACCGTATCCCGATATTTTTCCGGCTTCTGAAAACTATTCGGATCAATTGCTGGCCAGTTAAAATATTCCAGGCGAAAAAATGACAAAATGGGTTCTGTAGCGTGATTTTTGAGATTTTGGAATCCACCCTCATTTCTAATTCCACCGTATAGCGATTTTTTGGATTCTGAAAATTAATTCTGGCAAACTGCCAGCCAGTTAGAATATTCCCACAAAAATTTCGTTCAAATTTGCGCAAAAAATTACCGTAACCCTACGCGACGCTCCATTTTCCAGGGGAATGTCTACCGTACACCAGGGCGGAGCTGCCTATACACTCGAGTACTCGCCCGAGTATAAGCCCCGGGAGCGCGAGATCCACAACTCGGTGAGTGGCTTTTGAAAAAGCAAAAAGCAAAAATTTTGTACCGCGCCGGGGGTCGAACCCTCGTCCCCAATTTAACAAGTTTAAACCGATTGTTTTGTGTTTACTTTTTCCAATCGCTGGACTGGTAGACAGTTAAGCCGTTTCCAAAATTTGAAGCAAAAAGGCAAAAGGCAAGAGGAGATTACCGCTCCCGGGATCGAACCATCGACCCTCAGAACGTCATTTCCAGCGTCAAATTCCAGATTTTCGACACGATGTCCCGGCCGTTCTCGCGTACGTCGGATCGTGGAGAGGGTGGCAGTGACATGTGAGTGATTCGGGACGCTTTTAAATGGACCAGTTCGAAAACTGTGGCCAATTGGTCTTGCCATTGGCCACAGTTTGCCTGCCAGTCTGACGACCCGGGTTCGACTCCCCGCCGTGGCAAATGTTTGCTTTTTGCCCAAAACTCTCAGAATCTGCTAACTGGCGGCCAGAAAGCTAGCGAAAGTTAGAAAGAGAGCGATAGTGAGAGAGAAATCGAAAAAATTTGAAGTTTTTGGGCGGGGCTCGGTCAGGAATTTTGCAAAACTTTTGCAAGAAGCGGAAGGGACGGGAATGGAGGCAGATTAATCCTCCAGAGTTTTTCCGCAATTTTTTGGAAGCCATAAAAAATGGGGGGAGACGGGGAAAGCGGAAACATCCGTCATGTCTCAAAATGCCCCCAGGGAATCGCCCTTTCCGAGGCGATTTCTCGGTTCGCAATTCTCAAATTATCTCTGCTCGCCTGCCAATGGTCAAAATGGCTGCCAGATAGGCGATTCTGAAAGTTTGAAGCAAAAAGCAAAAAGTTTGGCGCCGCCCGGGGTTGAACCCTGGCCTTGAGATTTCCAGGCAAGACCACTAACCGCCTGGCCACGCGTTTCGGCCGGATTTTTGTGGCTTTTTTTGCGAATCCTGAATCTCGCTGCCAGATAAGCCAATTACTTTCTCAAATTGCCTCTGCTAGCTGGCCTTGTTTTTTCTAGTGAAAATTAGGCAATCTGGGCGGAAATTACCTAAAAATCGCCCCAATTTTCCCCAAAATGGCCTCCGCTAGCTCGTCAAGTGGCTAAATCGTCGATCTGGCATCCAGAACACCGAACTACCACCAAAAAACCCAGATTTGCCGTGTCCGCGCAGGAAATCGGCGGGAAATTGAGTTTTGGGCGGGGGCTGGGCAGGGCGGATATTGCGTAGTGGCCGGAGGGAAAGGGACAATTCGCCTTTTCTCACAATTTCCTGAGTGGCCAATGCTCAAATAAAAATGTTTTATGCTCTGTCTCATCTCTCTCTCTCTCTCTCTCTCTCTCTCTCTCTCACGGTTAACATTGCGTAATCGCTTCAGAATTTAATTTTTCGTCTGAATTCCGCCTTCCTGGCTTCCAGATTGCCTATTCCGACAGTTTGAAGCAAAACGCAAAAGGTTTGCCGCGAAGGGGAGTCGAACCCTGGCCTTGGGATTGGCAGGCAAGTTCGCTAACCACTTGGCCAAGTTTTTGACCCCGATTTTTTTGTTTTTTTCTCTGCTCTCGCTTTTTCCTCTTTCACTCAAATTGCCCCTGCTAGCCTACCCCCATTTCTTCCAGGCCATGCTCGAGCTGCTGCTCAGTTGGTGAGTTCACAGCTAGGCGTTGTTTCGTCATTTTCATGTCGTGGTCGATTGTTTTCAAGCTAATTTTTATGTTCAAGACGTAAACCCACCAATTGACGCCCAATTAGCAATAATACAGGAAAAAATCTATTTTTTACAGATTTTACGATTTTCAGAATTTGATGTCGTAATCGAATGCTGGGGAAAGTGGTTACTGTAGTTAGTGGCTTTAATAGGTTGAATACGTGATTCTTTTGTGTTTTTTAGGCTTAATCCGGGCTCTATTCTCTCGTGGCGTCACCCCTAATTCCATCACGCGCCTATTTACGCACTTCCCGGGGCTGCAATCCGTTTTCGCTAAATTCCATTTTTGCGCGCGGATTCTTGCTCAAAATAGGTAGCAGTGATCATTGGGGAAAGGAGCAATGATTAAAGCAGGAATAAAATTTTTTAAATGTGTAGTTTGTAGTTTTTAGCGTTTTTTCGCTATTCGATTACGCCATGAAATTCCAAAAATCGCCTACAGTAGGAAAATCGTATTTTTAAGCGCGGTAATTCTCAACTGGATGCCAGTTTGTAGCCTGGAGACAAAATAGACTACAAAAGAATTGTAGTTTGTAGTTTTCAGCCAATTTTTGGACATTCAATTACGCCATTATATTGATTTTCGATTTTCGCTTAAAAATACCTGGAAAATCGTATTTTTCGCCCAGTACAACTTTTAAAAGTGACACCAAACTCCTCGCCTCTGCGTGGGCCCCAAAACCCTAAAAAATTCCCCAAAAATTCCGCTCGGCTACCCCCGGGGACAGTGGGTGTACGTAAAGAGGAAAAAACGGAACACAAATCCCAGCCTTTTCTATTTTTTTTTTGGGTGTGAAAGGGGGGAAGGAGCGGAAGTATCTATAGCCCTCCATACTCCCATTGTTCCGCCCCTGCCCCCAAGAGCGTCAATAGGTGTAGTTCGGCCTCTCCTCTGCCCTGTGTACTGAATCCCAAATGACCGCTGCTAGCCTGCCTAGCCATAATAATCACCGCTAGCCAGTTGACATTTTAAAGGACCAGTGAAGCCCAAATTCACTTTCCTCACGGACCTCTGCTAGGGCACCTGGTTTGAGGATTCAGGATTTCAAATTTTTGCCTCAAAAATCTCTGCTAGCCTGCCCAGAGCTGAGCTTTCCGTTCCGAAATGTTCGCCGCTAGCCAGTTCACCTTAAAGGACCCTTGAAGTCATCTTCTTCAAGGATCCCTGCTAGCTCACCATTCCCAAGATTGAGCCCTTTCTCTAACCCCACCTATCTCTCGCCCCTGGCGAGCTAGCAAAGATTCTTTGTGGAATTCCCGTAGCCTGGCTGCCAGTTTGAATTCCCCAGTTCTCTCTGCTAGCCTACCAGCCCGCTTTTGTTATTAATTACGCGTCTTTGGTTTCCGTGTGAAAATGCCGTCTGGCCTGGCGTATGTAAACACTTGTTATTTCCGTCCCGTTCCGCTTCACCTTCACCTTCTCCTCTATATATAACAATGCCCTGTTTTCCGCCAATTTCCCATAGACGTGCCCCCGTTTTCTAGCGTATTCCCGCGTATTTTCTAAAGGTACCGGAAAGGAAGGGCAGCCTGTAATTAGGCGCTACCGTACTCTGGAATTTGCCCTTGTTTTCTGAATTTTGCTGGCTATTTGCTTGCCAATACACACCTTCCGATAAAAATTTCGTAGTTCTGAGCAAGAAGCAAAAATTTTTGACGCTGGAAGGGATTGAACCCGCGGGGTGCGGTCACTCGAGAATCGAGGCTCGTATAATCTCGGATTTGTGTCAAGCTGGTTTTATGGCATCCAGTTTAACGGGTGACGAAAAAACTTCAAGAAATCAACAAAAAAGCAAAAAGCAAAAAGTTTTGACCGCGGACGGGATCGAACCCGCGGGGTCGCAATATCGACTTTTTATCATTTTAAGGATCTTAGCTTTTTTTTCTAGGCACTGGAGACGTTTTAGGGCCGTTCCGGTCGTCTGGCCGCCCGGAATAGCGGCCAAAAATGGGGGAGAAAAAGGCGAGAAATCGGATTTCGCCGGTGCTGTTTGACCTGGACCTCGACAATTCGATTTCCCGCCCCGAATTTTACTATACACAACGCCCCGCAAAAAAGGGGCGTGGTCGAGTGTTTTCCCCGACTTTCGTTCCGCTAGAAAATAAAACGTCATTTTTGGTTTTTAAGGGGAGAGCGACATCTCGGATTTTGTGGACTTTTGCCTTCCATGGCCCTTTAAAAGGCATAAAATTACTGTAACTTATAATTTTTGCTTTTCTGGCATCCGGTTAATCTGTAGCAATTATAAAAATTTAAATTTAACCAATTACGCCATCTAAATCCAGATTTCCCGTAAAACCGATTACGACATGAAAACCCAAATTCGGTGAAACGGTGATTTTTACAAAAATTTTTCTCGAAATTGGTTTTTCTGGCATCCAATTAAGCTGTTGTGACACTAAAAATTATATTTTAACCAATTACGCCATCTTAATCCCATTTTTCAAAAACCCGATTACGGCATCAAATTTTTCCGCTTGTTTCCAGGTCCATTTTCGCGGCCATTCCCCCTCCGTTTCATGTCCATTTTTGGGGGCCGCACATGGCCGTAAATTGGAGGGTTGCGTAGCCGGAAGACCCGCAAAAAAAACCCGGAAATATCGGGGGGGGTGCGCTCCACGAAATTGGCCCCCAACCCGGGCGAGGCCAAAGGTTTCCCAGGTTTTTTTTGCGGTTTTGTGTTTTCTGCTAGCCAGATAAACGATTCGGGCGGATTCGAGGCTCTAAGGATCTCTGCTAGCTTGCCTGGCCAATTTTGGGCCCTAAAACCGGTTTTCATGTCGTAATCGGTGGGAGGTCCCAAATTGCCTCTGCTAGCTTGCCAATAGCTAAACTGACATCCAGAAAAGCCATTTCCATTTCCTAAATGATCCCTGCTAGCCTGCCCTTTTGGGTAGACTCGAGTTTGGGGTGTTTTGGGTAATGTTTTTGCTCTTTCTGCGACTCTCTCTCTCCCTCTCTCTCTCTCTCTCTCTCTCTCTCTCGCTCTCTCGTTTCAAATTGGTCTCGCTGTGCCCTGAGGGCATCAAATATCTCAATGTCAAGTGCCGACGTCGAAGCCCTTGACACCAATTTTTGACCTTCGAATTCGACCGAACGTCTAGTTTTCCCAGAGCTAGCAGTGGCCCTTTAGGAAATCCATTTTGACTTCAATGGCCCTTTAAAGTTGTTAACTGGCTAGCAGAGTTCATTTTGGAAGAGACAGTTTTGCTCTGGGCAGGCTAGCAGCGATTCTTTGAGCCCAAAATGGAATTTCCGGAAATCAGGTACCCTCGCAGAAAACCTTTAGGAAATCCATTTTGACTTCAATGGTCCTTTAAAGTTGTTAACTGGCTAGCAGAGAGAGTTTGGGAAAACAAATTTTAGCGTTGGGCAGGCTAGCAAACCTCATTTGGGGCCCTCTATTTTCACCAAATTCGGCGGGCCAAATATTTACCCAAACCCGACCCAAAAAATGCAATTTGCATCCCAAATCATCTGCTAGCCGAGGCAATTTGCCGCAAAATAATTAGCACGCCATTTTTGGGGCGGTTTTTTGATTAGGGAGGGGGTGGCGAGCAAATATTTTGATGGATTGGGGCCGGGTGGGACCTAAAAGCTTCTCGGCCTCGCGCTTTTTTGCTAACAGGCAGGCTGGCAGAAACCCTTTGGGACGTGGGAATGACGTAACTGACTTCCCTGGCAACCATTTCAGCCATTTCCGACTCGTTTCCGGTTTTTTCGGTTTCCTAAAAGGTCTCTGCTAGCTTTCCATCCGATTCGGGAATCCTGACTTTTTTAGCTTTCCCCAATTTTCTCTGCGCGACTGCCCTTTTCTAGGCTTAGGAATGGCTTAACTGGCTTTCCTGGCGGCCAGTTAAGCCATTTCCGGTTGGTTTCCGGATGTTTCCGGTTTCCTAAATGATCTTTGCTAGCTTGCCCAAAATCGGGTCCCCCAAATTTCTCTGCTAGCCTGCCCCTCCAGTTTGTGCTCTGCCCCCTTAGCATTGCACCCAGCTCCCATCAACCCATTTCTGGCATCGAATTAAATATTAAGAAAATGCTATTAAAAATTCAATTTTTCAATTTTTTTCCGGTTTTTCAAACTCTCGGAAAGCCCGAAAAAGCTAGAGAGCACAAATTCAAGAGAGACGCAGCCATAATCGCTAAAACATTTCTTGGAGTACACGGGTGAATTATTGACGGTCACGCGACAGGGGGAGGAGGAGCGGGAGGGACGGATTTTACATCCGGAATCCGCCTCCCAACCTTTGCAAGGCTTGTACTTTGTAGTCTAGCGCCCGATTTAGCCCGAATTTTAACTGAACTTAACTACCTAACAGTTCAACCAATACTGCTTCAAATTTGGCTCGGGAGCTTGTATTTTGTAGCCTAGGCTCGTAAAAGGTCGATTTCCACTTCCGGTACTTTTGCAAGGCGTACTTTGTAGTCTAGCGTCGGATTGAGCTAAAATTTTAGCTGTAGCTTCGTTGCCTTCCAGATAAGCTAATACCATTTGTAGTTTGTAGCCTTAAGCCAAAAATCTGCGATTTTGTGCCGCTAATCTCATCGGCTAATTTGTGAGTCAGAAGACTCCATTAGACTCCTCTAGACACCAACGAGACACGTAGACGAGACTAGCGCATAAATTGGAATAAATGGAGGCTAAGGCGGCTAAGTAGACGCGCGTTTCCGGGTGGCTCCTATCCACGTAGGCGCCACAGGCTAATTGCCCATTGAAAGCGAGAAATTTTTGCCTTTGCCGCAGGTTCAATTTTTTTTTCTCATGCCAAAATGGGGATATCCGGGGGCGGGATTGAACCCTTGCGTGGCAGATTGGCGATTTTTGGACTCTAGGCTTCATATGACCCTTGGATGAGCTCGTGAGGCATTTATAGGTGTCGCACGTACTGGCTCGGAATCCTGGCCAACTAGCAGAGATTTTTGCGTTCGTTTTGCACCAATCTGCTAACTGTCTGGCAACTTAGCGAACCCCAAGCTTTGGGGCCTACCGTAACCCAATTCGACGTCAATAGGTGTCCAACGTACTATATCGTATTCTAGGCGAGCTAGCAGAGATTTTTTAGGAATTTTCACGTCAACCTGTTCTCGGCCCTCCAGCTTAACAAAATCCACCCCTGATTTAGTCGTGTCTATTGGAGTGTAGCGTAGCCAGCGGTCTCTCTCTTTGTCTATCCCCATTATTCCGGAAACACAGCGTAGCCTCGCGGAATTTCACGATTGAGTAGAGCCGCCCAAAAAACGGGCTTCTCCCACTACCCGCCCACCAGGGCGCGTCCAGAGTTGCCCCGCGGAACTTTTGCCTTTTCTCGGGTGCGTCCAGAGTTCAGGGGCGGAATTTCTTGTGATATATGGTTTTTAGGCTTCCATGGCCCTTTAAACTTGAAATTTAGGTTTTAAGAATTTAAATAGCTGAACTGCCATCTAATTAACCGATTAAAGACTTTAAATCCAAATTCTGGCCTCTAAACTACAAAATACAACGCAAACAGGGTTGAGGGCTGGAATTTTTTGTAATACTTGGTTTTTGGCCTCAATGGTCCTTTAAAACCGAAAACTTCGGATTTTGTAGTCTGTCTGCCAGGCTACAAACTACAACCGCTACTTTCAGCATGGGCCTATTCTCGGGGAAGAAGATCCGCTGGAACCACTTTGGGAAGAAGTACAACCTCCGTCTCTCCGAATATGAGTGGGACTATTCGGATATCTATGATGTGGGTTGTAGTTTGTAGTCTACAAAATCTCAATATTTCCAGGCGCTCCTGAAGAAAATCCACGAGCAACGCCACGACTTCGAAGGAACGCTGGCCTATATCGATGGATACGGTAGACAGGTAGGACTCTAGACTACAAACTACAACTAGCCGTGATTCTTTGGGAATTTTTTGAACTTTTTGGCGTGATTCGTTTTTCTGCCAGGCAGTCTGAAAATTCATCGATGCAAAAATGAATTTCTTATTTTTAGGCGATAATCCGGGACGACAAATCCCTCCGCGACGCCCTCACCGAAAGCAAGGGAAAACTGAAGGTCCGCCACTTCTCAGCTCCTTTCATGTGCTCAATTCCATTTAGCTGCACACCACCCTCCCCGAAAATGCCGTCATCTCGGCTGCTGATATTGCCGGAAGGCCGGCCAGGTCGCAGAGCGTCCCGCCGTCTTCGGTAAGTTCAGGAGTTTCCACGAGCCGTTTCTGCTGCAGGATCGCCACGGCTACAACACATACCCATCGAGCCACCGTAGCCAGGGAGCCGGAGGGGGTAGATCACCCTCATCCCTTGATTATCACCGGGAGCACCAGCTTGCCCACCGGGAGTCGCCGCCTTCGAGAAACAGGTACTACACCTCGAGATTGCTGTATTTTAGGCAAATCTATCTTTTTTCCGCTTAGCTGCCAGGCAGTTAAGAGATTCCCAAAAAAATTGGGTATAGAAAATTGAAAATGAGAAATATCCGTCGATTACAGTAACCCAGTACGAAAATTCCGTTTATTCCGCTACGCTACTCCTTTCAGGTCGACGTCCCCACAGGAAGGCATCGTCCAGATCCCGCCATCCACGATTCCGCCCCTCGAAAAGGGCGGTCCGCTGCAGCCGTGGCCAGTTGATGTGAGTATTGTAGCGTACTGTAGCCAGAAGTGTACTGTAGCGTTCTGAGGCTTCCCGGTCCCATTAAAAATCTATATTTTCATTTTTTATTGTCTAAATTTTTAACCTGTGCGGCAGGCCACCATTATATTTTGCATTTTCCCAAACCAACGAGAAACAAAAAAGTTCTGCGAATTTGAAAATTTAAGAATTCAACGTCGCAATCGAATGTCTATTACGGTATTTAGGCGCCGCCCCCTCCCGGCTACTACAAGGTGACCACTTATCCGACCATGTATAGCCAGAATCTGCTATACGGTAGGTTGGCAAGGGCAAACGAGCAGAGATCGTTGAGGAATGGGGGGCTCGGGCTCGACCCCTGCCGGGGTCGACTTTTGCTTTTTGAAATTTCGTATTTTCCTTTCCTTGGCAACACCTAACCTGGCATCCAGTTAAGCGTTTTACAGCCTAAGCGCAACCGGTTAGCGTTTAGTTTTTCAAGCACAAGGCGCGGGTTCGACTCCCGGCCGCGGCATTTTTTTGCTTTTTGACAAATCGCTTTAAAACTGAAATCTTTGTAGGAATGCCGCCTCACAACGGGATGCTGTGGCGTTTCCTGGCTTCCCCATTCCCATTCGGACACGGCAAGACATGGATGGGACCCAATAAGTACCACAGCTTCGGCAACTACCACGGCTTCTACCCGGGATATGGAGGCGGAAGGTGAGGAATTTTGGGGATTTGAGGGTTGTAGTTTGTAGTCTGGATCTCAGTTTGTCTAGTTATCAACTTAGGAAGGTTTGTAGCTTGTAGTTTGTAGCCCAGGTCATCAAAAACAGCTATATGGACGATTTTTGCATCTGCGTAGATTGTAGCCTTCGGATGGCCGAGTTAGAGTTTGTAGCCTGTATTCCGTCTGCCAGCTTACCTATTAACCTCAAAACCAGGGGTTGTAGTCTGTAGTTTGTAGCCATAATCTTCGAAAACCAGCTGGAAATGGCGCTTTTTCGGCCGGATTGTAGTCTGTAGCCTTGGCATCAAGGATTTGGAGTTTGTAGTCTAGAGCCTGGATGTCAGTTTGTCTACTTCCAAAATCTGTAGCCTCTCGCCCCTCAATTTTTTGAGAAAATCACTAAAAATCGTCATTTTCAGGTACATGCACAGCAGCTCGTGGGGACCTATTTTCTAAACAACCATCGATTTTTGGAATTATCGATCGATTTTATCGATTTTTTGGCATCGATATCGACAAAATAACCTCGCCCTCCTCATCGAAAAAACAATATCCCATCGTTTTTGGCTCAATTCGTGAGAAAATTTGACGAATTTTTGCAGAAAATTTCCGAATTTTCCACTTTACGCTCGGTGTGCACTACTGTAGATTACGATATGTATTTTTTCGCTAAACTGTGTCCCACGCTCGCGATTTGTACAGGAATAAATAAAAAAATTTCGATTTTAAAGGCAGTGGGACAGCTTTGAAAGACCATCGATTGTAATGCCGTAATCGACCGGAATATCGATTTTAATAAGTTTTATTCGGTCCACAGTAGCGTGGCAATAGACGCGGGACCCAGCTGGATGTTCGCAAATCGATTCGAGAGGCTGGCGTCCTGAAAAATGCGGGTTTTAAAGGGCCGTTGAAGGCAAAAACGGCTTCTCAGGATTATATTGCGTAATCTGAGGCTAAAGTTAAACCTAAATAACCTGAGCAATAAACTGGGTGACACTTTTCGATAACAAAACGATAAAAAATGGGAAAACTAGATTTTAAAGGACCACGGAATCCAAAACTGCAAACCTGCAAACTGGCGGAGACCGTGTGGGAAGTCGATCGGTTCAGGAGCACGACGACGCGCTGCTTTCCATCTGGGGACACGAAGGCCGTGCCTAAAAAATGGTAAAAATTACAAAAGGAAATTTTAAGGGGCCATTGAAGGCAAAAAACCCACTAAACGCTATTCAATTACGACAGGTAATGCGAAATCGAGTTTAAAGGTGTATTTTGGAAATTTTGAAAGTCGTATTGGCTTTTCTGACATGCAAGCCGTATTTCTCTAAAAAAAACATTTTAAAACACCATTGAAGGCAAAGAAACCCCGATCCAAGCTATTCGATTACAACATGTAGTGCGAATTCGCGTTTAAAGGTGTCTTTTGGAAAGTTTTAAAGCGTCTTTCTGACATGCAATTAGCATTTTCCAATTAAAAAAATACAAAAACGGAACTCACCCTCGAGACCGGCGGGTACGGTAATGGCTACGCGACGATACCCGGGACGGATGAATTTCGAGAAATGGCCGAGACCGTAGAACATTGGATTCTTGACGTATTCTTGTTGGGAGGGGAATGCCGTCATTGGGGCATCCACGTAGTTTCCCACCCAATTCGGCCCTCCCTGAAAATCGATAGAAATCAATCGATAAATGATTGGATTACGACATGAAAATCGTAACTATCGAAATTCTAGTTTTTGGGGGCAATGGCGTAACTGGCAACCACACTAAAAGTTCAGCATGTCATTTGGTGTATTGGTAAGCGTTTTGGCCGCAAAGTTAACGACGGGGTTCGATTCCCGCCCGGCGCTAACTTTTTGCTTTTTGGATTTTCGGTTTATTTTTCGATTTATGTCACTAATATGGCTGCCAGACTACAAGCTCCAAATGTTTTGCCCTCCAAATTAGCGACCCGGGTTCCACTCCCGTCCGACGCTTTCATTTTTTGCTTTTTGAATTTTTTGCTGTTTTTTTCGTGCTAGATAGCTTAACTGTCTTACGGACTACAAAATACAACTATCAGACTTTACCTGAATATCGAGGATCAAATTCCAGTCGTTCCATCCGGTGCTCCAGTGGTTCAGATCCTCGATGATGTTGTGCGCGTATTGATCCACTCCCCACCACGCACCCATCACCACGTCTCCATTTGCCGCCTTCCACCAGGAGCACGCCTAAAAATCGCAATCTTTCGAAAAATCGATATTTTTGCCTCAAAAATCTATGTTTTTGATTTTAAAGGTAGCGTGGCATGGATTACCGTAGTCTAGAGGTGTAACTTTTGCTTTTTCGGATCTGTTGGCTAAACTGTCAGGCAGATGACCCATTCCAATCCTCAAAAATACTCAATATTCAATTTTCAAGGCCCACTGAAGCCAAAATCCCCCAAAAGTCCGATCTGCCCGCCCACCTCGGTGTAGAGGATGAATTTATCGGGATACCGATTGTGCAAATCGTCCAGCACGCCCGGCCCCGTGTTATTATCGTCATACCAGTGCATCGCGATACCATCCACGTATTTTGTGGCCTCCGGGTCGGCAAAGATCTGAAAAATGGGGGCAGGCTAGCGGGGAGCATTGAGGAATCGAGAATGAGGCTAGTAAAGAAAGCTTTTGAGGTGAAATCGGATTTTTGGCTGCCGTATGGGATTTCTAGCAACTTAGCGCAGTCGGTTAGGGTCTAGATCATCAGGCAATGGGGTCCGAGTTCGACCCCAGGCCGCGCCAAACCTTTTGCTTTTTGCTCAGAACGATGATGTGACCTGGGGATTCTCCTGGCATCCAGAAGACCCAAAAATTCCATTTCCGGCCTACCGTATCCGCAAAAGCGGGATGGACGTAGCGCTGATCATCGCCGATCATGATTTTGATGTCTTTCGTCACATCCGATCCTTTTAGTTGCGGGCCGAGGGAGTAGCGGATGAAGTCACTGGAAACTACAGGCTACAAACTACAAACTAGCAAAAAATAAGGTTAAATCGTGGCTACAAACTACAAAAATCCGGGATAGACTACCTGAATCTCAATTTGGTTAGAAAAAGCTTCAAGCTACAAAATCTGGCTTGTCACTGGCTGCAAACTTCAAACTGGCATGCAAGCTGTCTAACAGTGAATAGATTCAAGGAAAAATCTAGACCACAAACTACAAATCCCCCCACCGTTCGTAGCTTCCGTTGAAGAATAGCGCCTGCCATCCATAACTAGGGTCTGCCGCCTCGGTCGGCTCATTCTCAGGAGTCATCCCCCAAAACGATAGCCCTTGCTTCTGATATTCCTCGAAAAATCTGAAAAATTTAACTTTTTGACGATTTTTGACTCGCAAGGCCCGGGTTCGACCCCCGCGCGCGACAGGCTTTTTGCTTTTTGAATTTTCGATTCAGTTTTGGTGTCAGCGGGGAAACTGGCACCCAATTTAGCTCATGCCAAAATTTTGGATCGGGTGGTCAAGTGGTTAGCGAGTTAGGCCGTCACTTGCAAGGCTAGGGTTCGATCCCGGCCGCGGTAAACTTTTTGCTTTTTTATTTTTAATTTGTTTTTCGATGCCATTGGCCAAGCGGGCTTCGAGACCACAAAATAGAACCTAATCATAGCGCAGTGGCTAACGAAATAGGCTATCACTCGCGAGGCCCGGGTTCGAACCCCGTCGGGGTAAAATTTTTGCTTTTTGAATTTAAAGCTAATTTTTTGAAGGGACACGCTAAACTGGCCACCAGTCTACAAACTACAACAATTTCCCCAAGGATCTCTGCTAGTTTGCCCCCAAAAACCGACCGTCTGTAGTACTTGGCGAAGGCCATGTAGTACGGGCCATTTGTCGCTCCGAGAAGGTAGCCACCACCCTGAAAATTACGTATTTCATGTCGTAATCGTTTATCTGACTTGCCTTCATCCTGCCCGTGTTCTTCATCCACCCCGGCGAGCTCCAGGCCGTCGCGAACAGCTTCAACTGGTCCCCAGTGGCCTCGACGAGCGATTTGGCCTTTTGGAGAAGCGGAATCTGAAGCGGATATTAATTTTTGAGTACACTGGATGCCATATTGGTCATCTGCAAGCTTAAAGCAAAACCTCGAGCAAAAAGCAAAAGGTTTTTCACGGCCGGGGGTCGAACCCGGGTAGCTAGATTGGTAGTCAGAGCCTCTACCGACTGCGCTAGAGTTATGGTGCTGTTAGTTGGCATCCAAATTGCCGTTTTCAATCAAAAAATTTCAAAAATCAGCAGCATTTTCAGAGAGCAAAAAGTTTGTCGCGCCGGGGATCGAACCTGGGTAGCTAGATTGATTAAAAAGGCAGTTAATCATTTGAAAACTTTAAAAGTCGCTACCCTGGCAGCCAGTTTAACCAATTACGCCCGAAAAATTGACGCCAGCCACCGTACCTTCATCAAATTGTCGTCATCGGTGAGGGCGAAGGTGGCCATGTCGAAGTCGTTGGTCGTGTCGCAATACGAATACGCACGCGTCGAAAAATCGCAAGAGCCGACCGGGACGCGCGTCATCGTGTACTGTATTCCTTCAAAATAGCTTTTTAGGCTGGCTTGCTGGCTTCATGAACAGTTTTTCAATGGTATTTTCAACAATTTGAGCACAAAGCAAAAAGCAAAAACTTTGGCCTAGCCGGGGGATCGAACCCTCGGGTCATTTAGCCTTGCCAAAGCCTTTAATGGGTGCGGTGGATGTCAGAATAATCAAAAATTATACCATTGGCCCCATAGTAGTCCTGGAGAATTTGTTGTTGCAGATCTGGGGATAGAGCCTGAATATTTATGCCAGAAGCGTCCGTCATCGCGCCGCCGAAACCGATTATGCTCTGAAAAACGGCGTTAGGTCGTAATTGGCCAAACTGCTAGGCAGACTGTAGATTTACGCAAAAAAATCGGAATTTTCGGCGTATTGTAGCGTACTAACAATAACATTGCGTAATCGGAGTTCTCAAATATACAGGGTGTCCCAAAAAAAACGAACCATCTGGCATTTCGCCGTATTACATCCAATCGGCCCCAAATTTGGACCAGAGATGTATCAGACCCTAAATAACAACAATCCTGACTTATAGCCCTGTAGCTACAGTAGTTCTCGAGTTATGACAAAAACAAACTTTATTTTCCATTTTTCATAGGGTTTTCGTGGAATTAGACCCCCTAAACATTAAGTGAAAATGATCCGGCAGGCCTTCTTTGCCGTAAGAATTTTTTTCCAGAGTAAAATTCATTCTATAAGCTTCGATTTAAGCGATTTTTACAACGCAAAATTACGCAAGTTCTTAAGCGAAATTAGGGATTCGCAGTCGGAAGTCGATGCAAATCGATGCAAAGTCCAAAAAGATAGCCGAAAAAACTGTTCAGAATTCCGGGAAAAACAGTATTTTCGTTATAACTCGGGAACTACTATAGCTACAGGGCTATAAGTCAGGATTGGTGTTATTTAGAGTCTGATACACCTCTGGTCCAAATTTGGGGCCGGTTGGATGTAACACGGCGAAATGCCAGATGGTTCGTTTTTTTTGGGACACCCTGTACAGGGTGTCCCAAAAAAAATCCCTCCCCCCCTAGCCGGCCGCAGACGGGTCCGATTTTTACGATTTAGGTATCTATCGAAAGCTCTCGGAAAGGCGATGTCGGGACGCCTGGTCGATTTTCATAATTTGGAAATTTTTCCATCAGTTACTAATGTTTTTGCAAAATGGGTGGATTTTCTGATGTTGTTCTGACCAGGGGATTTTTTACAAAAATCGCAATTTAAGAATTTCTACGCGTCTCCTGGCAACCCAACGACAGCTTTTTGAAAGCCGTTTGCCAAAACACAGCTTGGACAGCGCTTAAATCGGTTAAATTGCGTTTTGAACAAAAAAGTCTGTCCTTTTGGCCTGAAAAATGCCGAAAATCGAGCAAAAAATTCCGACATTTCGAAAATCGACCAGGCGTCCCGACATCGCCTTTCCGAGAGCTTTCGATAGGTACCTAAATCGTAAAAATCGGACAGGTCTGCGGCCGGCTAGGGGGGGGGGATTTTTTTTGGGACACCCTGTATATTTTAGATCCGGGCAGGCTAGCAGAGGCCATTTTGGACGCCAATTTACCTGATATTTAATCCTTGGGTCGACAGTTACGGTATTGCTCGAATTTGGGAGGGAGATGAACCTCGAGTCGATTCTGTCCAGACGACTTCCGGCCGCCGAGGTCAGGTACATCGCAAAACTTCCCGTCTAAAAAGGCCGATTTCCTCAAAAATTGCTCCTGGCTTGCCTGCAGCTGGCCGACCGGGTCGACGTCGTCGCAGCCGGCGGCGTTGCACACGCAGCCGATCGCCGGAAGTCCCCCGGCATCAGGGTAGACGCGCTGCACGCACGGTTTTTTGGCTTCTAAAGGCTTTTCCTCAAGAATCGCTGCCAGTTTGCTGCTAGTTTGCCCGAAATTTTTAGCGATTCTTTTAAGCTGACTTCTATTTAGCAGAAAAACATAGAAAACTATTTTTAAAAACTTACAAAATTAAAAAAAATTGAAATTTTTAATCGAAAAACAAGAATTTTTAGCTTCTAAAGGCTTTTCCTCCAGAATTTCTGCTAGCTAGCCCAAAATTTTGTTAAATTCTTCTAAACTGACCTCCATTTAATACGAATACACCAAAAACGGCAATAAAAAGCCGCGTAGAAAGCCACATGGCCCGAGACAGTGAGGGTTGATTTTCGCTGTCAAGCCCCTTATCTGGCTTCTCAATTTCGAGTCGCGGCTTTATATACCCGGCCTACCCGGGGTAGAGCTGTTCTTTGCTCGCCAGTTGACCAGTGGAGCACGGTGAAATGTGCAAAGAATCTTTGCTAGCTCGCTTTAGAAGCTTAAAAAGGTCGTTCGCCCGGAGGTCGACTCCATCCAAATTCAATCCATCAAAAACCCTGAAAATCTTAGCAATTCCGAGTGGATTCTATAGGCTGCATGTCAGAAAGCGGAAACTGGTATAAAAATCTGCATCGACTCCTCAAGAATCGCTGCTAGATCGCCCTTCTTCCTCCTTTTTCTTGCTAGGAAATCCTTGCCCGGTCCCCCAAGAGCCCGAAAAGGGCCTAAAAATTGCTGGTCCTGACTTTTCTAGGTAATCCGGCATGCAGATTACAGTTTTAAACAGCATTTACCCTATTTTGTGCTTTATTTACCTTTAATTTATGGTTTTTATGTATTTTCAACAAGCTTTTACGCGCTCAAAACCTGGGGAATCGTTGAGAGCACTCTATCGAGGTGTCGATAGGCGTGCCTT
Source organism: Mesorhabditis spiculigera (assembly GCA_958295435.1). NCBI lineage: Eukaryota > Metazoa > Nematoda > Chromadorea > Rhabditida > Rhabditidae > Mesorhabditis > Mesorhabditis spiculigera. Next base: position 1,532,985 of record CATQJA010002707.1, read on the forward strand.
GTAGCCGTGTGGCACCATTCGAAAATTGCCCTACGTTCCTTTTTCGTCCAAAGTGACTATTTTTAGTCATTTTCTAGTTGTTTTTCAATTTATATGATAGAGAAGATGTAGAATCTTTTGCTGTATCGAACAACGTTAGAAAAAGCTTAATTCTGTTGGAAAATTGAGGCTTTACCGTTTAATGTTTAAGGTTTGAAGACCAAACTTTTAGTTTTTCAGTATCATTTTTGGATACTATTTTCTCTCTCGTCTTCTTTGCAGTGTTTTATAGAATTTTTCAAGTTTTATTCCCCCATTTTTCAGGTACTTGCCGCCGAAATGAGCAAGCCGCAAGCGCCGCCCGCCCACCACCGGCGCCCCGGTCAGCACCCCAATCGCACGCCCGAGCAGTACGTTTTTGGCTTGATTTTTCTGTTTTAGGCTTTGATTTCGCTGTAGATATCTGGAAAATTTCCGCAATGATCCCTGCTAGCTTGCCCGGGTTTGGGGATATCAAACTCGAGAGAAAAACGAAATTTACAGAAGTTTTTACCCTTTTCGAGCATTTTCCCGGCTTTGAAAAACGTGGAAAATTGCTAAAAAACGCTGGAATTTCCCAAATAGTCGCTGCTAGCTTGCCCTGATTCAAAACTACCAAAATTCGCTAGGAAATTTGGGTTTAGAAAGGATTTTTCGCCATTTTTCGAACTTTTTTTTTGGTTTTTAAACCTTGAAAATTGGCTAAATTATACTGAAAACCGCGCAATTTCCTCAAGAATCCCTGTAGCTTGACCTCGCCCTCTAATCCCCCTTTTTCAGCAAGCTCGACTTCATCAAGCCGAAGTACAACAACACGCTGCCCGACATCCCCTTCAAGGGCAAATTCCTGCCCTGCCCCTTTCTACAGCTGAACAGGTATTTTAGAGTCGTTTATTGTTTTTATTAGTGGTAGTATTTAGTTTTTTTTAGCTTGTATTTTGTTTATTTTAAACTATTTTCAAAGTATTTTGAATATTTTGGGCTATTTAATATTTTTCTTTGCTTATTTTAGATTATTTCGACGTTTGTGAATGTTTGTTTCAGCTTATTTTAAATTTATTTGGGCTATTTTTGGTTATTTTCGAAGTATTTTGCATATTTTGGGCTATTTAGTGTATGATTTTAATTGTTCTGGGCTATTTCGGCTATTTTTTTAATTATTTTGAGTCTATTTTGGGTATTTTAAAGTATGTAGTGTATTACGGTATTATTTACGACCCTATTTTGGTTGTTTTTGATTATTATTGTCTATTTAGAAGTATTTTAGCTTATTTTCAGTATTATTTTGTCTATTTTATACGATTTAGGCTATTTCTAAAATTATTTTTGATTATTTTGGGCTAGCTAGAAGTATTTGCATTTATTTTAACTATTATTTTGAATATTTTGGACTATTTTGGCTATTTATGATATTATTTTGATGATTCTGGGCTATTTCGAATATTTTTTAATTTATTTTAAAGTATTTTGAGTCTATTTTGGTTATTTTAAAGTATGTAGTTTATTTTGGGATTATTTTGGGCCTTATTTTGGTTTTTTTGGTTATTATTGTCTATATTGAAGCATATGTTGTTATTTTTAATTAAATTTTGAATACTTGAAACTATTTGGACTATTTCTTATAGCATTTTTATTATTTTGTGCTATTTTGACGTATTTTGGCTTATCTTTGATAGTATTTTGATTATTTTGGATATTTGAAATTATTTTTACGATTTTTGGAAGTATTTGGGCTTTTTTAAGTCATTTAAAAGGATTTTTAAACGATTTGAAATTGATATCATTGAATATATTGAATATTGTGGTTTATGGCGTAATCGATTAATTTTAAACTATTTTGAGTGATTTAATATTCTTTGTGTTATTTTGGCATTTTTGGAAGTATTTTGGCTTATTTTTAATCGTTTTTTGATTATTTTTGGAATTATTACAGCCTTTTTAAGTTCTTTAAAAATATTCTTAAACTATTTTGAATATATATTGTGGGATATATTAAATACATTATAGTTTATATCAACGTTATTTTAGTCTATTCAATGGCGTAACCCATTTCTGTAGATTCGTGGAGTACAAGCCGACGGAACTGGAGAAGAAGCATGTGCAAGAGGTGCAGTGTGAAGCGGATGTCGGCGTCAAGATTGATCTCATCGACCCACTCACCTATGCCCTACCAAAGAGGCATATCGAGGTATTTTTAGCGATTAAAAAATGTCTAAATTCGTTTCCTAAAATTGAAAAATTGGAAAATGTCAATTGTTTTTGTTGCAAAAATGAAACTGAACTTTCTTGTCATTTTTTTGATGAATTCCAATAGAACTTGTTGTTTTTAAATTTTGTGAATTGTTTAGGATCATTTTCCCAATTTAATTTGGTTTTGATATAAAAATGACCTTGGCGATTTAAAAACTAGGGTTTCGTTTTTTTTCAGAAATTTTTAGCCATTTAAGGCATTCTAAAAAATTCTCATCTTGAATTTTAGAAAATGAAACCCATTTTTTGCTATTTAAAAATCATTTTTGGATTTTTCATCATTTATTTAATGCCGTTCGTTTTTGCAGCTTCACCCAAAAGACGAGGCGCTCGTCTCGGAGGAGCCGACGGGCACGCAGAACCTCAAGAGATCCGCCCAACACTCCAAATGGGTCCCCTGGATGAGGAAGACCGAATATATCGGATCCGAGTTCAACAGGTACACCCCTTCATTTCGTCGCGTAATCGATTAGACCGCTCGATTTTGACGCGTTTTTGCGGAATTCCTAGCGTAATCGATTCCCCGTGTCGAATTTTCAGGTCTCAATCGATTGAATTTGACGATTTTTCATAGCGTAATCGATTTTTCCTGATTTCCTCGCGTAATCGATTAAGCCAACTGCTTTTCGCCGAATTTCGTAGCGTAATCCATTGGCCAAATCGATTTTTGCCCAATTTCCTAGCGTAATCGTTTAAAAATTGCCGGTTTTACATGTCGTAATCATTTGCGGAATTCTGGCAAACTAGCAAAGATCTTTTGATCGATTTGTTTTTGCAGATTCGGCGTCTCGGCGGACCGTCAAGAAACGAAAGTCGGCTACAAACGGCAGAAAGACAAGAAAGACGAAGAGGAGACACCGTTCAAGGATCGACAGTCCGAGATTGACAACATCTCCAAGACGTTCATTGATGTCAGCCGATTTTCAAGTTGTAAATTTTCGTCTTTTTTAGGTGTCCAAGCCGGCGACGAAGCACTACAACAAGAAGGACGTCTATGCCGTCGAGGAGTTCCCGCTGCTGCCCGATTTTGAGGTTTGTAGTCTGGAGTTTGGAGCACCGGAATCGATTACGGCATGGAAAGGGCTAAATTTGAAGGCGTAATCGAATAATTCGGGCGATTTTTGCTAGATTTCATGTTGTAATCGATTAAACCAGGCGATTTTAACAATTTTTGATGTCGTAATCGATTCGCTGGCGCCGGACAGGCTAGCAGAGACAATTTGGAAGCAATTACGCCACTTATTTCCCCGCTTTTTCAGCTTTGGAAATACTCGTTCGCCCTCGTGCAATATGACGGAGATCCGTCGCCGTTGAACGCCCCCGCCGGCCTGAAGAAGGAGATGCTCGCCCAGGCTCAGATCAGGTATTTTTTTGTTTGTTGTTTTTTCGAATTTTGGCAACTTTAGGCCTGTATTTTTGATTTTTATTGTTTTTACGCGAAATCCTGCCTCTAGCGCTATTTTGAACAAAAAGCAAAAAGTTTGTAGGTCCCGGGGGTCGAACCCGGGTCGTCAGATTGGTAGCCTAAGTCGCTAGCCACTTGGCCATGACTTTGGCAAGCTCAAAATTTGAATTTTTTCGATTTTATACTTTTTTGAGCTATTTTAGAGCGCTTTTTTCGCAGAAACCATATTTTGCATAGGATTGCGCGTTTTATAGTAATTTTGAGCTATTTTTACCTCCATTTTGCAGGGGTATGCAGGACGACTCGGGCGAGCAGTTCGTCACCCACTTTTGCCCCACGGTCGAGACGCTCGAGAAGCGGATGGCCGACAAGGCAGCCGGGGTGCCCTATAAGCCGGAGGAGAAGTGGGTTTTTTCGATTACGCCATCTAATCTTTGCGCTTTTCAGATACGAGTACTTCCAAAATCGTGAGTACACGTGGAACGTGCGCAACAAGGGCAGCCGCGGATATATTCAGGTAAAAAAATTGAATTTTTCCTTTTAAAGGTGGCGCGACAGCTCAGGCATTCGATTACGCGATGAAAAGCGAGGTGTCACACTCCCTTTAAAGCGGATTTTTTAATTTATTTACGCTACAAAATTAGATTTTTTCGTGCTAAAGGGAGCGTGCCAGCTCAGGCATTCGATTACGCCGTAAAAATCGGGCTGTCACGATCCCTTTAGCCCGGATTTTCGATTCGATTACGCCATGAAAATCATGAAAATTCTTTCCAGGACAGCTATTTTCTGTCGTTCCGCCGGGATGGTGTCTTCTACAACGAGCTGGACACGAACGTCAAGTTGACCAGGAAGACCAAGACCTTCAACAAGGTCCGTTTTGCCTTCATAGTTCCTTTAAACCCGTTTTTTTGCAGCGCGCCACCCTGGTGATCACCCATTGCGATCCGACCGAAGAGGAAATCTCACAGATGGACCATCGGGTACGGTAACTTTCGAATTTCGTGGCGTAATCGATTACGCGATCGAAATGCTACTCTAGAAAATTACGAGGATTTCGATTTTCATAGCGTAATGGGTTGTTTTTGACGAATTTCATAGCGTAATCGGTTGTTTTTAATGATTTTAGTAGCGTAATCTATTGTTTTTGACGATTTTCATAGCATAACATATTCGTTTTGATCGATTTTCATGGCGTAATCGATTACGCAATGAAAATGTTCCTTTTTTGACGATTTTCGTTGCGTAATCGATTCCGAATTGAATTATTTTTGATTTTGCAGCTGAGCATGCTGCTGGATAAGCACGCGGAGGATGAGGAGGAGGATGACGGGAATGAGAGCGGAGAGGAGCCAGAGAAGGAGAAAGAGAAGAAGAAGGAGCACGAGGAGGAGGAGGAGCACGAGGAGGGAGACAAGGACAAGAAGAGGCCCGCTCCTCCCACTGGCCCTCGACGGGGACCCGTCAAGAGGGGACAGATCATCGAGGAGATCGAACAGATCGAGAGCAGCAGCGGTACGTACAGTTTTATTAATCTTAAACATTAAAATGAATTTTCGAATTTTAAAAAATTAGCTTTTTGAAATCATTTTTTTAATTTTCAAAATTTAATTTTTCAGAAAATTTCAAAACGGTTAAATTTTTATTCGCGTATGTTGCTAATTATTAATATTTATTATTAATTTTATATTATATAATATTTATAAATTATTTTATTAACTGGATTTGAGAAATGCCGATTTTAACTTCGATAAAATTTTTATTTTTCCAAAAGCAAATTTTCGAATTTTTTAATTTTTGTACATTTTAGAAGCTCGGTTTTTAAAACTATGTTGTATTGTATTTTTAAATTTGTAAAAAACTTTGTTTCAAAAAATATTTTTTTGCAGATTCGCTATCGGAGAGCAGTTCGAGTATCGAGACGTCGTCCGACTCCGATTAGAAGAAAAAAACACGAGAATTATCGATTTTTCCACCCTCGTCAATGTTGGATTTTGTACCCTTTTCCTCTGCGTCTCCCTCTCTCATTTTCTGGGTATATCTATTCATATTTCTCTCATTGTTCTTCTTGTTCTTCTTGTTGTTGTTTTTTATTTATCGATTTTCCGATCGATTTAGCGTGTCGATTTTCATGTTGTAACACTCAAATGCATCGCATAAATTTCGTGGCGTAACTGGCGTTTTAAAGGAGCCGGCAAGTCAGAATTTAGTGGCGTAACCGGTTGCAAAACGGATATAGCTGTCTGCCGACGCGTCGATTGGCTTTTTAAAGGGATCGGCAAGTCAGAATTTCGAGGCGTAATCGGATAGATTGAGGCAATTGAATTTTGCACAGAAAAACGCTGCTAGCTGGCCTCCTGAATCCCCAATGGTCTCTGCTAGCTCGCCATTAGCTAATCTGACTGCCATATAATCGATTACGGCACAGAAATCCGGATTTTTATTGCGTAATCGAATGGGGGGCGCGCTCCGCATCACAACAATCGACACATACCGTAATCCAACGGTATAAGGAGGAGGAAATCAATAAATACATACAAAAATACAAGACTAAATTAAGTAAAACGGGACCCGTTTGGACCCTAATTAGGGCCAGGATATGGCAAGTATCAACCGCAATTTGTACATATAAAAAAATGAAAAAATCGAATTTCGAAAAATTGGAAAATCGAAATGTCGAAAAAATCAAAAATAGTATTTTTTCTTTTTAACGGGACCGAGAAGGCGAGAAATAGCCGAATTTGTACATACAAAAATTAATACTGAATGTTGGAATGGAAAATCACAAAAATTAAAAAAAATCGAAAAAAGCGATTTTCGTCTTTAAAGGGACGGTGACAGGGCAAAATTACAGTATACTCGCCCGTTTCTTCGCGATCGCTTCGAATAGGCTGAGTCCGGGGCTCACCTGAAAATTTGGACTTTTAAGTTGATTTAACAAGCCAGGGGTCGAGGGTTCGATCCCCGCCGAGGTCGTAGTTTTTGCTTTTTGCTTAACTAGGGGATTTTGTGGTGTGTATACCCTAGCTGCCATCCAGTGAACTAATTTATACAAAAAAATCGGAAATTTAACTATAAGAGCCGTCAAGCCAGGGTCGTGGGTTCGATCCCCGCGGAGGTCGTAACTTTTTGCATTTTGCACAGATTTCAAATTTTCTTATTTTAAGGGCTGAACTGGCATACAGATAAGCCAATATCTTAATAAGCACACCTGTAACCTAACCAAATCGGGTGGGAGGAGGCGTTGTTGTGTGGTCTCGGCGGTGAGCCTCAGGTTCGCGGTGGACTGGTGGATGGTATTGGAAGGTGTATCCAGGGAGAGGCGTCGATGCCGGCAGCTGGAATTTGTAGTTTATAGGGCTGATTAGCTAATTTTGTAGCTTGTAGTCGATCGTTTGTATTCTATAGTTTGTAGTTTGTAGCTTGAATTTACGCTGTTTATAGCCTGTGGTTTGTAGCTTTCGACGTTGTATTTTGTAGTCTGTGTGTCAGTTTGGCCCATTTTGTAGTTTGTAGCCTATAGCCCACCTAAACATCGACAATATCCGCCTCTTTATCGACCTGATCGACATGATGATGAGGAGGGCCTGGACGAACTTGCTGAGGGAGGACAGCCCGAAGCAGAACAGCCATACTGTCTGAAAATCAGGGGTATCGACTACAGACTACAAAATACAAGTAATGTAATTTAGAGACACTACAACTACCGTTTACCTGATTTCTAATTCCGTACAGCTCGTTAATGACGGCCGCGATGATGCCGGGTGTAATTTGTATCACCGGAACGATTGTGATGAGCAGATAGACTACGGTAAGACGACGCTCCATTTGCATCAGCTTACGCGACTAAAACAGTCGATTTTAAGGGGGCCGGCTAGCAGGGATTCGTGGCGGAAATTCGGTTGACTTCTACAGGGTGGTGCATAAAAAAAAAGTGAAGTTTGCGCTGAAATATCTCGCTAGGGGAAACGAATCGGACCATCGATACCTTGTCAGAATGCTTAAATATGCTGGGCATGAAGAAATAACACAAGTTGTTTTTTAAGATTTTTGACGACCGGTCGTTAAAAAGTTTTGAACATTTTTAAAAAAGTAGAAAACTTTGAAGCGATAAAGTATGGAACTTTTTATGAGTTAGCGGGACAAGAAGGGTATCAAAATGAAGCTCTCGGAATGCGCTATCAGACGCGTCGTAAAGAATAGCGATCGGTTTAACTATCCGTCAACAGGAGCGTTAGGAAAATCCGTACTTTTCCATAATGGACGCCTCCGAATTGACCATGAAAAGTACTTTGCTGCCCAAATTTTTTGTACTTGTTACATGCAACCCTGTTTGCCAAAGATAACCATGTTGTAATTTTAACTAAAGGAGTCTAGAACTTACAGATTCCGTCAAATTGGCCAAGTGCCAAAAAATTTTTTGATCGCGATTTTAAAAATTTTGATGCCAAAAGTTAGTAATTATATATCTGTTGCTAACCGCAAAATATCAGAAATATCGGATGGTAAAGAAATTTTAACTGGAATTATTTCCCCAAAAAGTCCTGAATTTACGAAGGCTCCTATTGACGGCTAGTTAAACCGACCAAAATTCTTTACGACGCGTCTGATAGCGCATTCCGAGAGCTTCATTTTGATACCCTTCTTGTCCCGCTAACTCATAAAAAGTTCCATACTTTATCGCTTCAAAGTTTTCTACTTTTTTAAAAATGTTCAAAACTTTTTAACGACCGGTCGTCAAAAATCTTAAAAAACAACTTGTGTTATTTCTTCATGCCCAGCATATTTAAGCATTCTGACAAGGTATCGATGGTCCGATTCGTTTCCCCTAGCGAGATATTTCAGTGCAAACTTCACTTTTTTTTTTATGCACCACCCTGTAGCTCCCTTTAAAACCGAAATCTCTAGATAATGGCAGGGTAGCTAGCAGAGATTCTTGAGGATTCTAGGCCGATTTTCACCGTGTAATCGGTTTAAAGGGAGAGCGACAGGGTTTCTAGCAAGGATCCTTGATGAATTTAGGTGTCACCACCCCTTTAGACCGGGTTTTAGACGATTTTCCTAGCGTAATCGGTTTAAATGGACGGTGACAGGGTAGCGAGCAGCGTCCCTTAGAAATACCGTACCTTTTTGATGCTTTTGTTGTCCTTCAGCTGCCTCCTTTTTGACTTCAAATAGCATAAAACGCGTAGGTTGATGAGAGACGCGAACACTACCGTACCCCACACCACCATGGCCAGCACCTGAAATCAAAAATGGTTAAACTGGCAGGCAGGCTAGCTGAGAATCTTGAGGAAATTTTTCTAAGTACATTTTAAAGGGCTTGGGAGGCCAAAATTCCACCTAGGGCTCTTGAATTTTAGAAAACTAGTAGAGAATCTTGGGGAAATGTTTTAAAGGATTTCTAAAGACAAAAATGCTCAACCTGGCAGGCAGGCTAGCCGAGAATGTTGAGGAAATTTTTCGAAAAGGACTTTAAAGGCCCATCGAAGCCAAAATCCAGGCTACCTGCAGCGAGTACTTCATCCGATAGATATGTGCACACATCTCATCCGGAACCGGGCTCCCCATCGAGTAGTCCACGATTTTTATCGTGTATTCTTGAATTGGGATCAGCCCGTACAGTAGCCATAATCTAAAAAAAAAATCGATATTTTGAAAATTCCAATTTTTTATTTCTTAAAATTTAATTTTATAAGTAATTTTTAAGTTTAATGTGCCATTTTATAGAGATTTTTACGCGCTTTCGAATGATACCTAAATCATTACCGTAGCTAATTCCTAGACAAAGTTATCGTCGGTTAAAGTTTCCTGCCCAGGCTACAAACTACAATCGATCGTATCTCCGCGTAGGAATGTTGGATTTTGATGATTTTGAGTTTGTTTGAAAGCGTTTTTTAAGGACTATTTTGTGGGCATAAAATTACAGAATGCCCACAGTACCTCTTGACAGGAATCGGGCTCTGGCGACACACGGTCATGTATCGATCGAGGGCCAGCAGGCACAACTGGCCGGATGATGGTACCCACAGCATTTTACGTGCGATTGAGCACGACTCGACGCTCACCTGGAAAATATGCTTACAAGGAGATGGTCTCAGCTCGACACCGAATTTCGATTTGAAAATTGGCACACTGATAGAGCTCGACGAGACGAATCGATTGGTGTAACTTTCAGCTGCCCATACAGTAATATAGCCGAGTTATAAGCATTTAAAGTTTTTGGGGGTTATTCCCCCTACCTTCATAGCCCCTCCCCGTTACCTCCCCACCGTGGCCTGGTGGCCTAGTGGTGTAATCATCGGCATATGGGGATGGGGATCAGGGTTCGAATCCGCCGGCGGTCGGAATTTTTTGCTTTTTGAGGATTTAATTTGGTTTTCGTGGGTAGATGTCTGAACTTCGTTTCATTGCATATCAGGCCTTTTTATCACTTATTTTAGCTTTATGTTTTCAAGATGAGCTCACAGCGGAAGAATAGAATACATAATACCAGGCCCAGAGAATGACTAGGATCCTAACAAGTATGAAATTCGACAACTAGATGTTCAAAGAACAAAAACATGTCGCAAACGGCACACCGGAAGATTGACCGCCTCCTGCAGTTTCCGGAAAGACAGACGCTCTTCGTTCCATGGTGGAAGCAATATTGGACGGGAGTGGCGAATCGGCCAGGGTGGTGGTCATGGTATCCGGCTGATGTCCACGCATATTTGATCACTGGCACAAAACATGGGGCACAGAACTGCTTGTGGGCGATCGACATGAACTTGAATATATTTTCGCGCTTCCCCGGGCGAAAGGTGGCATCATATAGTCGGCAGCTGGATACCAGATAACGCAGGAAGCTCTTCCATAGTCTGTTATAGTAGGTGTCCAGTGGTTGAGCAAACGATGTGCAGTGCGGGGGAATATATCGCAGATGGACTTTTCGATTGGGTCCAGCGAGGCGCTTGATCCTGGCTTCATCACGGAAAGCTGGCCAGCTGTCCATAACCAAGTACTGCTCATCGGGAAAATCACCGTTGAAGAGGAAGTCTTCAAAGAACCTTTCCATGAGATCGACGTTCATAATATGTCCTTTTTTTGGATAGACTACTAAATTATCCGGAATCCAAGTTCCTTCTGGAAGCTTGCCGTTAGGCTCCGATATAACGACGAAGAGTTTTGGGTACAGTTTCCCATCAGCGCTGATGATCGGCATCACAGTCGAAGAATGCGTCACATCATTCGTTGACCCAACAAGTCGGACCACCTTCTTCTCGCCAATGGGCGCCAAACTGCGGGTTGAGATCAGCTCCTTCGATATTCCACATTGGTCAAAGTTGAAAACTTGAGAGGGGAGCAAGTTGCTGATCTCGGTCCGGACCTGTTTGATGAAGTCGAGGCCTGCCTTGTTTATTTCATCTTTGCTGTTCAACGTTTTTCGAGTCACAAATGTGGTCACTCTCCGAGAGACGATTCCTTTCGAAGCCTTAAACCTCGTTATCCACGATGGAGACGCAACGAAATTTGTCACCATATATTTCTCGTTTAACTCCAATGCCATGGTTTGGAGATTGAAATCGTGCAGCGTGATCGCGAGTTCCATTTTTTCCAGTACTTGTTGTTCCAGTTCCACGGCAAGGCTGCGAAGCCTTCCAAGCCGGTCAGCATGAAGATTTCCAGCCCTTTCATAGTCGAGCAGTTTGAGCCAGTGTGATCGATTCTTGAGCCATCGGAAGCGATGGGCAACGGTGTTAAAAGCATAATCCCCGGAATTTTTGAAGTGGATTGCCAGTTCCAGCTGATCACGTGAAACCGCCCTATCTCCAAAGCGAATCTCCTCCGGGCCCAACGCAGGAGGTGTAAGCTCGAAATCGTCAACGTCGACATTTTCCATGTATTCTTGATCCTGGTCTAGCTCTTCCTCGCTATCGGCGTCGAATCCTCCCGTCCTTACGTCTTTCAAGATTCCGTAAAGCCGTCCAAATAGCTTTGCCTCTGTTCGTGTTAGCTCGCGGCGGACGTTTTCCGGCGTGAAGACCAAGGATAGATGTAATAATATTTGAGAAACGTTGATGGAATCATCAGGATCCATGACAATCAAAACCAGGCAAAAGGACACAAAAAAACAACGAGCACAAAATCGGTTCAGCAAATCACACAACAAAGGCTGAACGAAACTGATCAAGACCAGCGCATTATAAGTTGGATGGCGTATCCAGACGGTGGGCGAGTCGGTTCCCTCCGAAAGCATATTCCCACGAAAATCCTCAAAAAGCAAAAAATTCCGACCGCCGGCGGATTCGAACCCTGATCCCCATCCCCATATGCCGATGATTACACCACTAGGCCACCAGGCCACGGTGGGGAGGTAACGGGGAGGGGCTATGAAGGTAGGGGGAATAACCCCCAAAAACTTTAAATGCTTATAACTCGGCTATATTACTGTATGGGCAGCTGAAAGTTACACCAATCGATTCGTCTCGTCGAGCTCTATCAGTGTGCCAATTTTCAAATCGAAATTCGGTGTCGAGCTGAGACCATCTCCTTGTTAGTAAAAAATGACAAGTATAAAATACAAAAATTCAAAAATTGATTTTTTTGAATTCGTTTGCTTTCTCGTTTTTTTTTGTTGTATTTTTTTAATAAAAACTCACTACTAATCTTCCGCTTGCCACAGTCGACAAAAATAAGGAGTGCATGATAATATTGCTGGAGAGGGACCAGATCGACACCGCGCAAAAGGCCATTATCGTGTGTTTGTACCTGAAAATGGACGGCGTTGGGCTACAAACTACAAACATCAAAATTTTCGGCCACAAACTATTAATATATTTCAACTGACAGCTATCCCAGCGATTTCTGGAAAAAAACTATAATTTCCAGACAACAAACTACAAAATTTCGTATGGGTGCCTGAATCGGGGTCCGGCGAAGCTACAAACTACAAATCCCATTTTTTTCGGTTATGGACTACGAATTCCCCCTATCTGGCATACAGTTCAGTGATTTGCGAAAAAAATTATAAACTCTAGGCTATGGGCTACAAACTACAAGCGCTAAACGCTAGCCTACAAAGTACACCAAATTTCACTAACCTCTCCCTGATCGTTGTGGCTGCAATAATGATGGATATGTAGAGGATGAGCGCCATCAGGAAGGAGAACAGATCGACGATGGACATTGGGACATGCCGAAGGTTCAGCTCGACCATTTCCATTCTCGCCGATAGGCCATCGGGCATTTGGACCGCTGAAAAACAGGGCTGTCACGTTCCCTGTAAAATCGAAAAATCAGGGAGAACGAGCAGAGGGCATTGAGGAAAATCGAATCGATCACGACATGGAATTAAAAGGGCAAGCGAGCTGAGAATATTGTGGAAACAATGAAATCGATTACGACAGGAAATGCCTGCAAAAATCCGATTACGCAATGAAATTCCGAAGTCCTAGCCTCAGGAATTCAGCATTTCTCACGGTTGGCTTTTTGGGTTTTCGGATTCTTGGCGCCGCCTGATTAATTATGCGGCGTGAGGGGATGAAAAGGAGGAGAAAGAGCGAGAGGGAGAGAGAGAGAGGGAGAGACAGAGAGAGAGAGAAGCAGAGAAGCATAATTAAACACCCTCCAGCCATATAAGGACTAGAATACAGCAAACTGACACCCAGTTGCGCAATAGCACGAGGAACGAGAGAATTCGAGGGCGAGAGAGCGAGAGAGAGAGACAGAGTGAGTGAGAGATAGGGAGAAAAACGGAACTCATGACGAAACGCAGAAATTCGCAACTAATTAGCAATCGACACGCCAAAGAAAAGGCCTAAGCAAGAGATGAAGAAGCTCCCCCGGAAATTGGCCACGCCCCTTTTTTGGCTTGAATGTTGCCGTCCCCGGGCACGTCATTGGGAGCGATATGGAGGGATCGAGCTAAAACTTCGATTTTTGGAGATCTAGTCTCTCTGTTAATCAGCTAACCAAAAAATCAACATCCTGAGCAAAAAGCAAAAAGTCTGTAGGTCCCGGGAATCGAACCCTCGACCCCTCGCCTGGTAGCCAAACTGGGATAAGTCTTCGAAAAAAGTTACTGAATGGCTTCCCTGGTGCCAGCTAGCTTGTTGCAAATTAGAATACAGACTGCAGACTCCAAAAACCGGAAATAAGACTAATCGATTAGCATAGGTAATTCGGGCTATAAAATCCGGGGATTTCCGGGGGAAAATTCATTCTCAAAATCGCCTCAAGTTCGCGTGCTAATGCTGTCGAAGCCTGAAGCCGAAGGAGGGGTGGACGCAGTTGATGAGGTACCGTAGTTTGTAGTCTGTACCCTAACTGGGGTACCTGATTCCGTTTCGCAACTCTAATCCGGTTTTGTATGCAAATTTCTAAAATCAAATCCTGTAGCTCCTAGCCTGGCTGCCATACTACAAACTGGCACAGGCTACAGACTACAAACCACAAATTCTACCAAAAATTGAGAATTTGTACTTTTCATCCAAAAATTTTGGTATCTAGGGAAATTTTGGCGAGTTGAGCCTCGTAGTTTGTTGTCTACCCTCCAAACTACAGACCGAGACCCAGGCTGCAGACTACAAACTACAGCTCCCGCTTCAGGTGGACGACGCCCGTTTCGCGGAGGTGTCCCGGGTGGTGGCCCGGCTCGTCGAGGAGGGCCAGCTTGGGATGCCCGCCGGTCTTGGTAGGGCTACAGACTACAGACTACAAACCGCGCATTCAGGCTACGGCCGGGCTAAGGTGGTGGAGATGCCGGCGGGCGAGGACGTCCAGCACGTCACCGAGCAGGGCAAGCCGAGCGGGGACAACGAGGGAGAGAAAGGTGTGGTCTACAGACTACGGGCTACACTGAGTAGAGTGCTTTCCAGTTTAACGGTAGCCAGACTATAGACTACAAATTCAGGCTGGGATACAAACGACAGGCCTCCAGACGACAAAATACAAACTACAGGCTACAAATTCTACTTTCAGGCGAATAGCCGGCCAGCTGACGTCCGGGGCCACTACAAACTACAGGCTACAGGCTACAAACTACAACAACCCACCCTCAAGACTACAAACTACACGCACGCGCCGCCATCTGATGTCCCTGAAGCGCCCTCCGACTACAGGCTACAACTACAGGCCACAGACTACACAATCCATGCTCTGCCCCTCCCCTCACCATCGCTTTATTCCGCCAATGTTCTCTGCTAGTCTGCCCCCTCTCTCGCTGTCTCTAGATGTCTACCCCCCCTCTCTCTCTCTCACCTCACCTCTCCTCCGCTCTCTCGCTTAACTTAACTTATTTTTAAGTTAATAAAGAAATTAACTTTACAACGATTGACTACAAACTACAAAATACAGGCTACAAGCTGTAAGCTTGGCTGGAATACATACTCCAGACTGGACGGGTGTTAGACTACAAGCTACAGAGTACGCTGGATGGCAGACTACTAGTTGGGCTGGGCTACAGACTACAAATTTATCAGGCTACAGAGCGCTAGGCAGTTGTAAGACTAAAAATTCTGCTAAACTACAAGCTATAAATTTAACTGGGCCACAGACTACAAATTTCGCTAGGCTACAAATTAAAAAGTCGACGGCCAGGCAGACTGTAGACTACAACTTGGGCTGGGCTACAGACTACAAAGTTAACGGACTACAAACTACAAGTCACGTTGTACTACAGCTCCCAAAAATCACCCAAAAAAATTCCGTAAAAGTGAAAATACGACTGTTATGGCTGGTGTCGGCCTGGGGGGTAGGGGGAGGCGTTCAAGTGGTCCCCGAAATCGAGAGAGGGGGGCTGCACCGGAAAAAGCGGAAACGCGGAACGGAAATTCGCGGGTCGCTGGGCGATTTTGGGAATATTTAGGGTTGGTTTGGTTGGTGCTGTGATCGGCTTTTTCACTCTCTCCCCCTCTCTCGCCCTCTCTTTCTCTCTCTGGATCTCTCCCGCTTTACTGGCTGCCAGTTAACCGATTCTGAAAGCTTGGAGCAAATAGCAAAATGTTTACCGTGGCCGGGAGTCGAACCCAGGTCGTCAGATTGGCAGGCAAGATCACTAACCACTTGGCCACGGCTTTCGCGCCCAATTTTCTATTTAAATTCGTTTTTCTCTCTCTAAAGCCTCGCGTTTTAGGATGTCAGAGAAAAAGCCGCTCGACGCGCGCAGTCTCGTCAGATTCTCGATGGATTATGTTGAAATTAGGGTGAGTTTTGGGGACTACAAATTACAGGCAAATAATGGACTGCAAACTACAATTTGGAGTGCAGGGCAGGCTAGCAGAGATTCTTGAGGAATTTTTGAGCGGACTGTATAGTAATTAGTACAGTGACGTACTATAAATTTTTCTCGCTGCTTTTCTCGCCTGTTTATTTGTCTCTCTTTCCGCCTCTCTGGCTGTCAAAATATCGGCGCCTCGGGAAAAAGGCAATAAAATGCAAAACGACTAGCCAGGGGAAGGGGGGAAAGGCGTGTCCTTATGAATCATTTTCGTATTGTTTTCAGCTTTTTCTTGATTTTCTGAGCTTTCTAGAGGCCTATTTTATTTATTTTTGTCCTGGCTTGCATCCTGAAAATACTGTAACCCCAAAAGATGTTGAAAAAGGCAAACATTCAAAAAATTGATAAGAATCGAATTTTCAAAAATTTCTAAAGAACTTTCTGATAGATTTAAAAACTCGATTTATCGATTTTTGGTTTAACTGGCATGCAGAAAACAGAATTATATCTAAAGACTAAAAACGAAAAACAAAGGTAGCCAATTTTCTTCTGAATCATCAATTTTAGGAAGCGTGATTGTTGGCCAGTTTCCGGCCCGGAAAAGCCTGTTATCTCTAGTGGCTTCTCGGCTTCCTGAGCGGCTTCCCAAGCGGCTTCACGATCAATTCGAATTATTAGTCTATTCTAGTCTAATTATTTGTCATTATTAGCTTTTTTCGGACTTTTTAGATAAAAAATCTTAAAAAGAAAAAATTTTTATGCGTTGGCATTGTTTATATTGTTTCGTCTAGAAAAGTGCCTATTTAGACAACCCGGAAAATGGGCGAGCAAAACCAGGGGTTCGTCTCGGATGAAATGGATCGACATTTGGGGGAGCACAGCCGCACTGTACGCGCCACTACTATTGACGTTCAGGGTACGGTAATTGCCTTTTTTGGGTTTCGATCTTCTATAGCTTTTCTTGCATTCAGGTAACCTATTCCGAAAGTTTGAGCAAAAAGCAAAAGTTTGCGCGGCTGGGAATCGAACCCGGACCTCCAGATTGGTTGACTAACTCACTAGCCACTACACCAAACTTTTGGTTTAATTTTGGTGAAAATAGCGTTTAGAGGACACCACGCAAACGGCTGATGGGAAGGTAAACGTTCCAATTTCCCCAGTCATCACCGAGTAAGTGTTTTTCCAGCCAGATACCTGATTTCGAAATTTGGCTTCCCAGTTCCTTTAAATTGTTAAAACAATAAACTTTTTTCTGATATCGGTTCTTGGCTTCCAAGCAAGCCAAAGTCCTAAAAAAATTGTTGCCTAAAAGGTCACTGCTAGCTTACCAAGCCGGGGTACCTGATTGGACTTTTTTGACTTGCCAATGCCTTTAAAGCGGTCCGTCGGGTCGACTGTTGTGTTGCACCGGTTAACTGTCAGCCGGGCTGTCAGGTAGCGGTCCCGTTTTGCCCCTCCACTCAACCCCTAATCCCATTCGGCCGGCCAAAGTCGGCTTTTGTGCCCTGGGGGCACAAAAGCCGGGCGCGACCCGTTCTGTAGGTGGTGTGACCCCCCGGCGACAGAATCCACTTCTTGCTACTCGTTGGCTACCAGATTGGTCTTTAGCCTTTGTAGTTTAATTCCTCAATCATATTTGCTAATTTTAGAACGCTATCACACTTTTCAAAAAATTGGATTTTTTGACTTAGGCCCCTTTAAAATTGGGTTACGGTAGGATAATCGAGCCAATATTTTGGCAGCTCTTTCTTCTCTTTCGAATGACATATTGTAATCAATTACAGTACCCCTTAGCGTCAAGAGGAATCGGCCGGAAAATGGCAAAAGGCGTTTTTTCGTGATTTTTGATAGTTCTATTTTTTATAGTTTGTAGTTTGGGCCTAATTTTTGTTTTCAAGCGCTTAACTAGCATCCAGATTAGTGAAAGATATGGAAAAATCAATTATAATATTTCTAGATTCCCAGAAAATCGCAGGAAAAAGCGAAAAAATTATTTTCTTGAATGTTCCTCGAAAATCTCTGCTCGTTGACCTTAAAATTCCTCAATAATCCCCGCCAGCCTGCCCCCAAGGCCAAAAAGTCAAAAATTGAGGGGGAGGGGGCAGTAAAATGTCTCGAGGAGGGGGCAATAAACAGGTTTTTCTCCCCCTCTCTCCCCAACCCCGTTTTAAAGGGACAGTGCCAGCTAATCCCGACTCTTAGGAGGGCGAGCAGGGCAATTTTGAGGGTTCTCATGGTTTCTTAGGGAATTGGGGGTCGAGAACAAGGGGATCAAGCCGAGACAACCGGGGGAAAACGATCCCCAAGGGGGCGGCCGAGTTCGAGCAGTTCATTTTGGGGTTGTCGCGCTCTGTCTTGCTTGGCTCTTGAATTTTTGAATATTTTTTGCTTTTGATGGCTTAACTGGAAGCCAATGCATGGGATTCGACTTTAAAAATCGAGAAATTGGAAAATGTTTTCATTGCGTAACCGAATACGTGATTTTGCCGGTTTTGGCCCATAACTTCACCGCCCCTTTAAAATTTCGAGCTGATTTTTTTGGCTATAGTTAAGCTGACATCGAATTAACCCACTCACCCTCCAAAATCCCAATATTTCATTTCGTAATCGATTAATCTCACTTTAAAGGCCCCCAGAAGACGAGGATTACGGTGGATTGGCCTGCTGTAGCTGGACAAAGATGTGCGAGACGCTTGGGAATCGGCAGGGGCGATTTATCGCGACTTTGAGACCGCTGCGGGCGCCCCTCGTTTATGTAAGTGGTTGGGGAATGGAATTACATGTCGTAATAAGAGATACGTAGCTGTCACTGTACCTTTAGCAGCTCTTTAAAGGAACTGGCAAGGCAAAAAAGTGAATTTTTATGGGTTTGCTATGGATTAGCCTTGCCACTTCCTTTAAATACCGTAATCGGGTAGCTGTACGCTCCCTTTAAAATAGGCAGGCTAGCAGAGATTCTTTGAGGAATAATGGAGGGGCCAGCTAGCAGAGATTTCTTAGGGAAACCAGGGCAGACGAGCAGAGACAATTTACTTTTTTAGGCCCTCCAAGCCCTGAAACGCTTCGAACTGGAGCTGGAACGATCGATCAAATCTCGGGATTCTGCGGAGGATACGGCGAAGAAAGTGACCGATGTCATCGATAACATTAATGCGCTGACGAGTGAGTCCAAGGAGCTTTGCTAGCATGCCCGGGAATTCGTTTTTTACGCGAGATTGGTAGTCTGGATGGCAGTTAACCAAATCGCGTTGGAAAAATTCAAAATCCAAGCTGGTTAGCCGATTTTAAAGGACCATTGAAGTCGGGTACCTGATTTGCGGGGGGGGGGGGGGGGTCAAATAAACTCTGCTAGCATGCCTCAGATTTTTAATTTTGAGCGACTGAAGTAATTTGGAGGCCAGATATCATATAAAAAAACGAAAATAATTGAAAAATTAAGAAATTTAAAAGATTTTGTAAAATTCAGGTATCCTAGGTGCAAAAATCAAAGAATCTCTGCTAGCTTCTCTCGGAGTTTTAATTTTTTAAGGAAAATAGATAGACTGGAGGCCAGTTAAAACATTGGACAAGAAAAAACGTGAAAATTA
The DNA here is from genome assembly GCA_958295435.1 of Mesorhabditis spiculigera. Taxonomy (NCBI): domain Eukaryota; kingdom Metazoa; phylum Nematoda; class Chromadorea; order Rhabditida; family Rhabditidae; genus Mesorhabditis; species Mesorhabditis spiculigera. The sequence goes on from CATQJA010002707.1 coordinate 1,552,441, forward strand.
AAAAATTAAAGCAACTTTTTGGGTGGATGTTTGTGGATGGCCATGTGGCCGAGAGGGACCACTGGCTGGGATTTTCCCTCGGGATAAACAATAGAAGGGATGGAGAGCTGAGGCTTTGAGAGAATTGACCCAACCATCCGGCCGTTTGAGTTAAAAGATCAAACCCAACACTCTAGCCAACACACACCGTAGCAAAAGCAAAAAGCAAAAAGTTGTGACGTGGAATGGGATTGAACCTGGGGGTCTAACAACGCTGCGGAATCGGCTTTGAATCCGAATATTTTGAAGTCTATATCCTTACTGGCATTCAGTTACTCCATTTCCGCAAAAAAATCGGCAAAAAGCAAAGAGCAAAAAGTTCTGACCCCGGGCGAGATTGAACCCTCGACCGCCGGAACATCAAAAATAGCAGTTTTTCAACTTTAAAAATCTCGGGAATGGCTTACCTAGCAGGCAGTTAGCTAAATAAACAATTTTTATCCAAAATCCGCAACAAATCCGCGCATAGATTCCGCTTTTTACGCGTGGGCAGCCGATGTAAGAAGGGGCTTTTCGTAGCCCACGGGAGCTCGGGTTTCATGCTGAAATTATTCACCCCTTCTGCATGTGGCCTGGTCGCATAACTGGCTGCTGAAAAATAAGATTTGAATTCTCCACTCTTTTTCGAGCATTAAAGCAAAAAGCAAAAAGCGTTGACCTCCGGCGGGATCGAACCCTCGGGACCCAGGCCTTGCTGGTTACTGTAGGATTTGAAAATTTCTGACGGGAATCGATAAACTAAATGCCAGTTAGGTTAATTCCGACACAAAATCATGAAAGAAACGAAAAAGCGAAAAGCAAAAAGTTGTGACCTCCGACGGGATCGAACCCTCGACCATAAACTTGGGGCCAAAAACACTTTAAAAACAAAATTTTTCCAATTTTTTGGCTTTAGGCAGGCATTTTAAAGGACTAAGGAAGCCTCTCTAAATGCGCAACACGCCCCCACCTCTCGAGTGGCCAATTTTGGTGGTGACGGCCGTCATTCTGGGATAGCCCCATTCGTGCTCAAAATGATGCTCAGATGCCGAGATATTGTCTCGATTTTTTGGAGAACCCTTTTTTTTGTCTGGCAGTCTAGCGATTCGTCAGCGTTTGGGGCAAAAGCAAAAAGCAAAAAGCAAAAAACGTTGACCTCGTCCGGAATCGAACCCTCGACCCCTATAGAATATGGCCTCATAGAATTTTCTGATCTAACCAGGATGTTAATTGGCTGTCTGACAAGCCATCCGCAAAAGAAATATTAAGAAAAAGCTATAATCCAAAAAGCAAAAAACTATGACCTCCGGCGGGATCGAACCATCGATCCTCAGATCGTTCATTTGCATCGCGTAATCCATTAAAATGCATGAAATAAGCTAAATAAAACTTAAACAAACGTTAAAATCAATAAATCCAGCTGCTTTTCGTCATTCTCAAAAATCCAAAAATGACAAATACCCTCGGGGGCGCAATTTTCGCGTTTTTGGCCTTTTTGTCGAAAATTGGCAGGTGGAATGGAGGGAATGGAGGACAGCTGGAATTTATAAATGCGCTTAAAAGAGGGGGAGGGAGACTAGCAGGCATTTTGGAGGAATTCGAGGACTTGAAGAAAAAGCTTAAAAAATACAAAAAAAATTAAAAATTAAAATTCAAAATTTTTAAAGTTTCTAACAAAATTGCAAAATAATAATTTAAAATGATTTAAATAATTTAGATGTATAACTCAATTAAAAACCTTCAAAAACCCTTGAAAAACTAGAAGAAAATCCAAAAATTAAAATTAAAAAAATAAAAATCCAGAATTTTTTAAAATCTTGACAAAATTGCTAAATAAGTTTTAAACAATTAAAACAATTAAAATAATATATAGATCAATTTAAACGAGTTTAAAAAGCCTTGAAATTCTGAGATTTCTGAATGGAGGTAAGCAGAGAGAAACGGGTCATCTGATCCCCCCTTCATATTCTCGGCTTATTCTTCTCCCTTCCCTCCAAAATCTTGGCGGCGTAATCTGAGATTATTTCCGCTGCCTTCAATGGCCCTTTAAAAAACTTTTGGGTCCTCCCGATTTCATCAAAAGCAAATAAAAGCGGAGGGGATGGCCCCCACGTGTCTTTTGGCAAGATGTCAAAAATCGAAAAATCCGGTTTTTTTCGAAATCTGGCCTAACTAGCAGGGATTCTTTGGGGAATTTCGCTAAACTGCCAGGCAGGCTAGCAGAAACCATTTGGGAAATTTTTCTAAAGGGCCATAAAAGGCAAATGATATTTGACAGCGTCCTGGCAGGAAGCCAAAAATCTAAAATTTTGAGTTTTTCGAGATCTGGGCAAGCTAGCAGAGAATTTTGGAAAATTTTGCTAAACTGCCAGGCAGTCTAGCAGAAACCATTAACAAAACGTTTCTAGAGTGCCTAGGCTTAGGCTTCGCTTAGGCTTTTAAAGGACCGTGGAAGGCAAATTTTCCAGCGCACACGAAGCTGAACATCCCGCCCGAGGAGAATCAGATGTTGAGGGGCGTCGCCAACGAGCTCGTCATTTTACAGCGCGTAATCGATGAGGTAAGGGTGAATTTCTAGGTGTCTTACCACCTTTCAAAGTGAGTTTTAGGGTTTAAAGGGATGGCGGCACATAGGAAAATGGAAATTTCGGGGTTTAAAGGCGCGGTGACACCCACAAATCGGGTTTTGCGAAGTTTAAAGGGACAGTGACACCTGGAAAATAGCTTTTAAAGGGATGTCGACATCAAGAGAACGCTTTAAAGGGACAGTGACACCTAGAAAATCCATCTTAAAGGCACTGTGACACCTAGAAAAAACCTTAAAGGGAGTGTGACAGGTCCGGAATCTACTTTAAAGGCAGCGCGCCAGCTAGCTAGATGAATGTTCAGGTGGCCTACACGCTACGCAACACGCCATCACGAAAACCCAGCGTATCCCCGGCTACAGTAAGCCCTAAAAACCGTGAAGTTTATTTTTTATTTTTTAGCAAATCGGCAAGGAAATTCGGATCGACTCGAATACGGTAGCAATTAAAAGAGTGGGTTGTTAAAGTTAAAAAACTAAAAAATTTTCCGATTTTCAAAACTTAAAATGATTTTTTATTTTGATTCTACAGTAATTTTCCTATTTTCCATTTTTAGGAATCCAACAAATCGAGCCTGTTCTCCTACAAGCCGGCCGCCTTCGAGCAGCAGCCACCGCCACAGCCGGATGTTGAGGTCGGGAATGCCTTTGAAGCTATGGATTTGCCTTCAATGGTCCTTTAGAAAGAATTTCTCAATGGTTTCTGCTAGTCTGCCTGGCAGTTTAATGGAATTCCACAAACAATCCCTGCTAGCTCGCCCAAATCTCAAAAAAAAATCGAATTTTTCAATATTTTCCGCGATTCTTCGACTTCCCATCGGTATTTGTCATTTATGCGATTTTAGAAAGCCATCTCTCCGCCTCCAGTTCGTGCTCAGTCTCCGCTGGGAGGTTATTCCGTCAAAACGGGGCCTCAGCTCGACTATACAGTTCCCGAAATCGACGCGAATTTGGTGACTACCGTAACCCGGACCTACGATGAGGTATTTGTAGTTTTTGTAGGTTTCTGTCTCTTTAAAAACTAAAAACTAAAGCAATGGTTAAAATGGCACGCAGTTGAACCGATTACGCAATAGAAATAAGAATTTTTGGCGTTTAAAGAGGCTAGAACACCAAAATACTTAAATTCAGCACTCCCTGAAGGAGCGAATCGCGCGGAATTGCGACCGTATCGAGCACCTCATCTGCTTCATCGATCAGAAGTGCGAGCGGAGATGGTGGTTGAAGGATATGATCAACTTCTTTCAGGTAAAGGAATTGCTTGGCCAAGTGGTTAGTGGGTTTGGCTACCATTCTGACGGCCCGGGTTCGACCCCGGGCCGGGGCAGGTTTTTGCTTTTTGCTTCAAACCCCCGAATCGACAATCTGGCTGCCAATAAGCGAAATTTCGGCAACAGCAAACTAGCAGAAACCATTTGAGCCTCTTTTTCTAGCTGTTCATCAAGCTGGCCCTGTTCGTGTCGGCGTCCGTGTCGGTCGTCTACCACTCAGACATTACGCCATCTATCATCACGCTCGTCATCGCCGTGTTGCAGGTTTGTAGTTTGTAGTCTGTTTCTGGTAGTCCGTAGTTTGTCGTCCACTCTGTGGGTTTGTACTTTGTAGTCTGTAGTTTGACGCCCAGAGTTGTAGTTTGTAGTACAAATTGTAGTCTGGCGGTCAGCTTCGCCATTTTTTGTAGTTTGAAGCATGTAAACTGTAGTTTGTAGTCTGTATTCTCCTATTTCCAGGGTGTAATCGAGCTGCTCGACCAGTACTTCGTCAAGAATAAGAAGCCGGAAGACGTCAAGCTGTCCGTCTTTACGGGGACGGTGAAGAGTACAACGACGGCCTTCAGCTATTAAAAACCGCCTGCAATGGCCCTTTAAAAACCGGATACGACGTGAAATTCGCAAATTTCCAAAAATCCGATTACTACATGTAAATCCCCATCTTAATCTTCAGCTCTTTTTTGCCTTCCAAGTCCCTTTAAAACCAAATATTTGTATTTTCCATGTAAATCTTGATTTACCATCCGATTACGACATGAAATTCGAGCTCCCGATCCGATTACGACATGTAAAAATCCAAAAATTCGAAAATTTATTTTTATCCTGGATTTTTTCTGCTGAAAATAATGGTGCTTAATAAATCTTTTTTAAATAGATAGCAAAATAAAAAAATACAAACTACAAAAAATTGCACTTAAAAAACGTCATTATTGCAATCCCTTTAGGAGCGTCTCCGGTTGCGGAAGAACGACTCGACGTCGGCCTTCTCGATTGGGTAGGTGAAGTGGCAGCCGTACTACAAAATACAAAATACAATCTGGGCACCAGACTACAAGCTGATCTACAGACTACAAACCTCGAAGCTCATCTCCTGCTGCAGACACTCGCCCTCCCGCCAGAAGTACCACTCGTTGTCCCGTTTCTCGGACTACAAAAAAGGATAGATTTTGTAGTTTGTAGTCTGTAGTTTGTAGTCTGTAGTCCGTGGTTTATGCTCTATGCTGTAGTCTGGCTATCAGTTCGCCAGATTTGGTGGTCTTTAGCCTGCTGCCCACTTGTTTTTGTGGTTTGTAGCGTAAGGACCATTATGTAGTCGTTAGTTTTTACCTTGTAGCTGACGAGGTTGACGCATTTGTGGTTGTATTGTGGAACCTTGGCCACACTGTAGGCGTCCACCGTATCCGGGCAGAAGAATGGGCAATATACGCGAGGACCCTCCTAAAAAAATTTTTGCTGTCCCTGCGCCTTTAGAATGGAGGTTATAATCTTTAGTCTGTGGGACTCTGTTAACTGGACGGCATTTTAGTAGATCCCGAAAAAATCCAAGTCCCACCACCTTTAACAACCGATTACGGCACGAAATCCCTCACCTCGAAACAGCCCTGGTTGACGGTGGCCTGGAACTCCTTGAAGCCGCCGTCCTTCTTCTTCCTCAATGCCAATGTGCAGTCCGTTCCATTCCCCGTACGCTTCTTCACGCAATCGTACTTACGATACTCGAAAAGGGACAGACTAGCAGGGGTTTTTGAAGAATTTTCGGGCCAGGTTAGCTAGCAGAGGTTTTTGAGGAATTTTTAGGACAGACAGGGTAGCAGGGACCATTTAGGAATTGGCAATCGCTAAACTGGATGTCAGCTAGCCGACTCGCAAACTAGCAGAGAAAATTTAAGAACTGAGAAGCAATCTGGCAGCAACTTTTGAGGAATTTTCGGTCCGGACAGGCTAGCAAAGGTTCTTTTGGAAACGAACCATGATGATGCCCTCCCTGGGCGGCAATGAGAGCCAGGAGCGGCAGAAGAGGGAGTAGTATTCGTAGCATTACGTAGCTTAGCTCCATCCCCAGGATCTCTTCCTTTTATAGCCTGGGGGCATATCCTCAAGAACTGGTTGAAGCGGACGTTAAGCCAAAGAGTAGCCAAAACAAAGAACCAAGACTGGCGGCTGGCAGCTAATCGGCCAGCTAGATGCCAGTGTAGATAAACCCGCAAAAATCACCCTTATTTTTTAATCTTACAAGTCTTATAAATTGATAAACCGGAGCTCGAGGGTTCAATCCCCGGCGGCGTCAGAAATTTTTGCTTTTTGCTCAATTTTAGCTAGAATTTTTCGAACCTACCTCAAAACTGGGTGCCACCAGACATCTGGGCCACCAGTCATGGATATCCGGATATTGCGCACGCCGTTTCCGTTCCATTCCTTTCGACCCCCCCATTTCCGCTTCACTTCACCTCACGTTTCTCGTTCCGTGTTCAGCAACACAATTTTTTCGAGGGTTTTTCCAGGCTTGTCTGACTTCTAGGAATCATTTTTTGTACTTAAATTTCAAAAAGCAAAAAGTTTGACACCCACCGGATTCGAACCCGGGCCATCAGATTCGCAGACTAACAGGCTACCCATTGCGCCAAATTTTTGGATGGGGCTAAACTGGCGTTCAGGTAGGTGTTTTGAATCGAATCTATAAAAAATGACAATTCTAAATTAATTTATACCGTAACCCGGATCCACCAGGATCGAATTTTTAAAAGTAACTTTTTTAGATTGTTCATTTTTCAAAAAGTTCCTGCTACCTTTAAAAGTCGATCTGACAGCCAGTTGACCCGTTGCAAATGCAAGCCCTGCAAAAAGTCGAGTTTTAATTGAATTCCGGGGGCGGAGGGTGCGTCGCGGGCCGGCTTCCGGGTAACCGGAAACGAGAGCTTTTCGGGTTTTTCAAGCGGATTTTCAGAAGCTTCTTGGTAGGACCATGTCAGCTGGCGTCCAGTCAAACTCCTCTCACCTTTAAAATCACCTAAATCGTACCTAGGACACCGGAAAATCGCTAATCCAGGGGTCGAGGGTTCGACTCTCGACCGCGGCAACAGCTTTTTGCTTTTTGATTCAGGACGTTAAAAACCCTTGCAAATTGTTTTCTGCTCTCCAGAAAGTGCATTTAACTCTTAAAAACAACAATATTTCCATTGCACTCCAGTGTACAGCCTTTCCGGTTAATTGGATCTTTGCCCCGGATCTTCTTGACGTGAAGAGGAATCTTGCGGAACGGAGGGGGCACTTTTCTCATCTTTAGCAGCTCCCCCCTTCTACGTTCGTACTCTAGCTCCAATTAAAGGGCCGGTGAAGGGAAAATTGCCCGGGAATCAGCGCATCTCCGAATCCGGTACCGTCCAATCCACACTTCACCCGAAATTCCATTTCCAAAATTGAATTTCTAGGATTTTTATAGTGATTTCGCTAGATTGGCAGCCAGTGTGACGATGCCACGGTTTTTGGAAAAATTTGGCGTCATTTTAAAGGGAAGGTGACACCAAGTTTCACGCGACGTTTTTCAGACTTCTTGCTGTCACCATCCCTTTAAAAATTGATTTTTTTTGAAGATTTCTTTGGGATTGGCACCCAGCCAGTCTACTGTAAAAGTTTAGGAATATTTGGTCAAGTGGTTAGCGTGTTACACCATCACCCACATGGCCCGCGCTCGAACCCCGAGACCTCCGCAAATTTTTGCTTTTTGCCTAAAACTCGGAACACGCGTTCCTCCACGCAAAACAAACGTCGTCGAGCAATTTCCGGGAATTCCGGTCCATTTTTGGGGAGCAATTTAGGGGGTGACAAGGGGGTGACTGGTCCAGTCTGGCCATTTCAGGAGAAGCTCGAAGAAGCACCGGTCAGCGTTGTTTTCAAATTAAAGGGAGGGTGACATTGGGTGGAATGGGTGTCAGAAAAGGGGAAACGCGAAAAACGAACCGGATAAAGCATTAGAGGGCTGAAACTGGACTTGTTTTCTTAGAATCCCTTAACTGCCAGATGGCCGCTTGGAAATTGGCTTTTTTGCTTTAAGCCGCTGCGTCACAGCTTCGAAAATTTGCGAGCTGCTTACCTGGCAGACAGGAAAGCTAAAGCGTAAACTTCGCATCTCTAGCAAGCCAGGGGAACTAGATATCGTAGTCGATTGACTTTCCGGTACGCTCCAGCTTACAAAGTGGAAAAACTACAGTATCCCTGCTGTAAAAGTCTAACTTTTGTAGCTTGTGGCCTGAACTGGCGGTCAAGCTAGCCTGTCAAAAATTTTTGAAGCTCCTGCGTCTTTCCTTAATTACCTGCCGTAATCGAATAGGCCAAATCCCTCCCGGCTACAAAATAGCGATTTTTGTAGTCTGATGCCTCCCCTGCTAGCCACAATGCCGATCAACACCATCTCTAAGTATGACGTTCCCCAATATGATGGCCTAATCGGTTATGCAGTAGCCTGGGGGGAGGGGGTATGCATTGAGATGTACTCCATCCAAGAAATAGGGCAACAAGCCCAAATTTTACTTTTTTTCCTGGCTTAACTGACGTACAGTTCGTACATTCCACCCCAAAACAGGGCAATCTAGCAAAGATCCCTTGAGCTAGGGGCCGGTCAGTGTACTCGCTGTTTGCCGCCGGAAATGCCGCCCGGAAAGCCCCGGAAAAGAGGCCGAAAAAGCCGACAATAGCGCGTGGATTGCCACCCTCGCCCTCCGCACGAAAAGCCCCAAAACGATACGCGTCACTTTTTGAATCCCAACACCCCAAAAAAAATTGAATTTTGGATGATGTCGGATTTGGCGGGTCCCGTGACCTTTCGGACCTCTCAGATTCCGGACAACAACTGATTACGCTAGGGTATTTTGGTGTTTTTGGGTTAACTGGCAGGCATTAAGCAGAATAGCGTTCAGAAATCGTCAAGATTTCGTTGATTTTTTGGGTTTTCATGTCGTAACTGGATCTCATAAGCGTCGAAAAGAATTGTCGAATTTTCCAAGTTAGAACTGATTACGGTATGAATTTCAAGCCGTATTTTGGCAATCTACCAGGCACTTAGTCGGTTAAAACGACAACAATCGCGAAATTCCGTTTCAATCTCGATTTACATGTCGTAACGCAATGGCCGGAAGGGCATCAAACTTCCATTTCCGCTCCTTCAATTGTTTGCCTTCCCGCGGCCTTTAATTGGAAAATGCGGGCACGACACGACGTTTCGTAGCGTGTAGAATATTTACCCCCAATTTCGCAGGGCTCTCTGTCTCTTGGATTGAGGGCTTTTTCCTGCTCCTCATTTCTCACACAAAATTTGAAGCTTTCGCTTTTTTCCGGAAAAAAATTGGAATCCAGCCAATTTTTCCCCTCAAAAATGACAAATATCGGCTATCTGCCATCCAAGGAACGAAACAGGCTACAAACTACGCTTCGAAAAATTCTAGAAAATGTTTTTTTAGGGTCGTGGGTTCGACTCCCGGCCGCGTCAAAATTTTTGCTTTTTGCTTTCGCTTTTATTCGATATTTTGGAAACGTATTTATTAGCTTACAGATTAGCCAAAACCACACAAACAAAAACAAAAAATAAGCCTCGGGTTCGACCCCCGGGACCTCCGCAATCTTTTGCTTTTTGCTTTTAATGCGATTTTCGTTATTTTTCGATTTTTCCTTCTTTTCTGGCCTAAATTTTTTTTGTAATCTACTAACAGGAAAGCAGTTAAGCCAATTCCACAAAGAATAGCAAAAATCTGTAGCGGGTTCGACCCCCGGGACCTCCGCAAGGTTTCGCTTTTTGCGTTTTCACCTAAAAGACGTTAAATCTTCTAAAAACAAGACTATCGGTTCCGCACGGCTTTCCGGTTATTACAGGCTCCAGAAAGGCCCAAGAAGGCCCGGAATATGTCTAGGAAAAGCGAGAGGGGCGAAAACTTGTCTGGGGCCAAAAATAGCCCCAAGCACACATCCAGGAGGAACAATCGGCCGAAAATTGCCCCAAAAAGAGCGCGTGGCAGGGCGTTGCTGAGGTCATCACACACATCCTCCAAAATTGATAGCCTTTTTGGGGATTTTCTCGTTTTAAAGGGAGAGTGACAGGGTCGAGGGTTCGATTCCCGGGATCTACGCGGGTTTTGCTTTTTTGATAAATACTTTAAATTTAGAATGTCTTTCTTTAAACTGGCATCCAATAAACTTATTCCGGAAATTTTGCGTTTATAGCTCAGTGGCTAAGGAAGCTAGCGGCCAGGCACAGGGTCCGGGTTCGACCCCCGGGACCCCCGCAACTTTTTGCTTTTTGGGGAATCGCTTCCTTGATACCCAGTTATGGTAAGTCCATCAAAATCTAATTCCCAAAATTACCCATTGCCTTTCAAATCCTCGGAATCACTATAAAAATTCAGGGACCCTCGTGGGAAATTCCGAATTTTCCGTATTTCCGGTTGCCGAGAATTTTCGTATTGCCGCGGAAAACAATGACAGCACAATGCCCTAGTGGATTTACGTGGTTTTCTGTCTGTCTGCCTGTCTCTGAATGGGAGGGCTGACCGGAAATGGGTGTATTGCGCACTCCCAAACGCTCTACCGTATATAGGGAAAAGCCGGGGGGGGGGGCTTCATCTTTCCATATCTCGGAGATCACTTGGAATTTGTAGCTGATTTTTTCAGGATAGTTATAATGTGTTCCAGTTTAAATCATGAAACATCAAAAATGACCATTACTCCCTTGGATACGGTAGCCAATTTCCATGTCGTAATCGGTTTTGCTAAAGGCAATTTTTTAGCCTGTTCAGGGCAACTATCGGAGATTCTTTGTGGAATTAGTGTTCCGGTCCTAAAAAGCTATACTAAAGCGGTTAGACGGCTTCAAATTGGCCTCATCGCAGCGGGACTTCACCGCGATTCACCACCCCCCAAAATGGCCATTACGGCCGGGGCGCGTAATTTGGAGCGGAGGGGAAAGTTCGTTCCCGGCAACTACTAGCTACGATTGCTGGGATTTTGATTCTTTACGAGAACGTTCCTAAAAAGTTCTGAAAATCATAATTTTTCCTCAAAGGAAGGATCGAGGTTCGGCTCCCCGGACCTTCGCAACTTCCTGCTTTTGGCTGAAAACATGATTTTAGTGTTGGAAAGGCTTAACTGGCATCCAATTCTTATCTGAAATCGGCGGTAAAACTTTTTGACCCATAGCGCAGTTGGTAAGAGAGTAGTACTTCGGGCATAAGATAAGGTCCGGGTTCGATTCCGGCCCGCGATTTTTCAATTTTTCGATATTTTCCTGCGTTCACCGGCTAACTGGCATCCCGCCTACCGTATCCTGCAAAAAATAATTAAAAATCCCAGAAAAAACTCGAAATTCCGAAAATGTCCTTTCGAGCACAGATCCCATTGGTCAGTCGTTGTGCCCAAGCCCAGATTTATGTCTCTTTTCGCACTGGCTGTGGGGTGCGTCAGGCTCCAATTGACGCTCCCCAGGGCAGTAGAGATGAGCAGCTTTATCCAGGGACGTCATTTAGCACCCCACAACATCGACACGAAATTCCGAAATTCCAAGCTTACACCTATATAAGGCGCGAGCGGGTCGGGGTTTGGGTCAATTTTTTGCCTTCACTGTTCCTTTAAAATTCCTCTAAGCTTGAGATTTTCTATACTGGCGTCTAATTCACGCATTTGTAACCTTAAAATTCTAGTTTTTGTATTTTTTTCGGATCCAGCCGGAGAGGGTACCTATATTACGGTAATTCGGAAATTTCCAAATTTTTACCATCCTATCCGGATATGTGATTTTTAGCTAATCTGGTAAACAGTTTCTCAATTCCTACAAAAATATTTGCGAAAATTCCGTAAATTTCCGCGTTACAACACTTTACGCTTTACAAAATTCAGGTACCCTGGCGTACTAATTCCAATTTACGCCCCCTCCCTCATTTGCCGCCCCCGCTAATCTCGACGCATTTCCCATCTCGCCACCGGGACTCTGATCGTACACTGCTGTCTCGTGTACTAATACGGAATGCATCGGAATTACACAATTTCCGTTTTTCCCAAATGCACTCCCGAAACTACGGTGGATTTCGAGAATCGCCCTTTCTATGTGATTTTCGAGATTTTCCGCCTCCACCGCCCACCAGTTTAGACATTCCAATAAAAATATCACCGAAATTGTACTTGAGAATTAGTTTTTGGGGGTATCTTTAGGTTTTTTTCGCGATTTTTGCACTTTGTAGTTTGTGATTATCTAGGTGATAAAAAGGGTTGAAAACGTTATGGAGAAGCCTTAGGATGGCTGTGTTTACTACACTACTTTCAATTCTCGAAATTTTTATCTTTTCAATTTAGGGGCCGTGGGTTCGAGTCCCCGGACCTCCGGAAGTTTTGCTTTTTGCTTTTTGAGTTTCCAGTCCCTTTAAAAGTATTACGGTAATATTTTTAGGAGTGTTTTGGTTTGGGAACCTCAGAATACATCACTTATTTTTGGGGAGAGCTACGTGCCGATTCTCTTTGCGGGCAGACATAGAGAGAGAGAGAGAGAGAGAGAGAGAGAGAGAGAGAGAGAGAGAGAGAGGCGATAATTGAGCTCCTGAACGTTTCCCCTTCAAGAGAAAAGACCCAAAAAGCCCCCAAAACACAAAAAACCTTAATCCCCTTTCCACCCTTTTTGCCTTGCTAATCCCTTTAAACTCGGGTTACTCAATTATTGTTTGACTTTTCTTTATAGAACACCACGTGGCTATTTGCTAGGCCTTTTTGATGCTATTCCACCTTCTGAACAAAAAACCAAAAATGACAATTAGGGATTAGGGTCGGGGTACTGTAGCCGGGGGTTTATAAGCATTTTTTTCGTTCTTCTTGACTTCATTGTCTAAACTGCCAGGCAAATCCAAATTCTTAAAAGAAAAATAATTTTTGGCTCTGAACTACAACTTTTTCCCGAGAGTACCTGAATTTTCAGGGATGGTACCTGAATTTTTGTAGCCTGTCGTAATCTGTAGTTTTCTGCTATTTTAGTGGTTCGACTATCGGAATCCTTTACCTGGCTGCCAGATAAAACGAATTATCAAGCTATCTAAATTGGGTGTTTATCTGGTGAGGCTACAGACTACAAAATTTACAAAAATCAGATTTTTGCTCCAGGTCCAAAATTGCGCTTGGATACGCGGCTCTGATCTCTGCCCGTGTTTGTAAATCACCCTGGATATGCCTGAATTTTATTATCATGGTATTTAGGGTTTATTAAGTGAATTTAGCGCGTTTAGCCCAATTTATCGCATTTAGCCGTCACCTCCCCGGTCAGGCCAAATTTGTACCCCGGGCTACTAAACACGCTACTTCTACGCAATCCACGCATGCGCTGAAATCTGATTTATCTAAATTTAATCTACCACTTTTCGCTGTGCTGTTATCGGTGGGATAAATAGGACCAAAACCTTCACTTGGGTCTAATTCAGGGTACATGATTTTTGGTGTCACTCTCCCTTTAAACGTGTTTCATTTGAATTTTTTTTTCGTTTTGTTTTCTGTTTCTGTTACTGCAAAAGTCTGGAAAGGATTGGTCAAGTGGTTAGCCGGTTACGACACCGCCCACGGGGGTCCGGGTTCGACCACCGAGACCTCCGGCACTTTTTGCTTTTTGGCGTTTTTAAGCCGTAATCTGCAAAACTGCTTTCCAACTGACTTCCTAGTTCGGTTAAAATCAAATACAGCCTTTAGGAGAGCAATGAAATCACCTAAAATCCGCCCACTTTTTGGCTATTTGCCCCTTCTAGGGAGGCTTCTCCCTCACGAAATATTCATGTATCTGGGGCTAAATATCTCTTCTCCGCCTCAAGCGAACGCCTCCCCACATGATCAGCGCAATCACGCGCTTTTTTGGAGGTGTCTGGCCTCGAAAATATCGATTTTTGGGCGTATTTTGGTGTTTACAGTAGTCCTGGGGTACGGTATCTGGGCATTTTTTAACTTTTTCAAGGACTAGGTTGATTATCTGGATGGCAGTTAAGAACTGAACGTTGAAAAAATCTAAAAAATGGAAAACTGGGGTCAGTACCCGGAAAGTTTTGCTAACTACAGTACACCCGGAACCCTCAGGATTACTGTAGCAATGTATTTTCGAGTTTTTTGCCGGCGTAATTTGGTTATATGGATGGTAGTTTGGTAGTTAAGGCGATCATGAATTCAAAATCCAAAAATGACAAGTCTCCCTGGAGTTGCAGGAGCCCCGGGTTCGGTCCCATCCGAGACTCCAACTTTTTGCTTTTTGCTCTATGAACTCAAAAACCTTGCTAATACTGACGTGGGGCTCCCGGTTCAAAGCTGGGTTCCCAGAAAATCTTGTCCGCTTGGCTGCTCGGTGCCCTGGGGCCATTCTTCGAACTCCAGCCTGCAACTCGAAGGTGGCATTTCCTCAAAGGGGTGTCTACTCTATTTTGAGGCGGATATTGGCTAAATTTTTGTTTTATTGTTTAAACTGCGTGCCAATTTCAGCATTTCTTTCTTTAAACAAATTTAAATAATCGTTTTTAAAATTTAAAAAATAAATTCGCGAAAAAAAGAAAAAATTCGAAAAATTTATTTACTACGATTTTTTCCAATTTTTTTGTTTTTTAGATTTAAACTCACCTTTGTGTTTTTCACTTCAAGTTTAAGATATCTTAAATCTAACGAATTAAAATTATTTCAGGGTACCCGCCGCTGCCAAGCCAGTTCAAACAAAAACACGAAAAAGGATGAGGGGATGCCTGGCAGCGTGTCTTCTTTTCTTCATCTTGGCCCTCACCCACACCACAGCAGGTACTGTATTTTACAAAAAAAAACGAAAAACGAAAAGAAAAAATAAAACAAAACAAAATTTCGAAAAAATCTGAAAAATTCGAAAAATCCGAAATTTTTCCTGTCACCATCCCTTGAAAAGCCGCTTTTTGCAGGATTCCCGCACGGAGCCCAGATGGTGCTCGTTGTTGAGGATCCGGTGGCGCAAGAAGCCCTGCTAGATGCCCTCGCCCAACAGCCACGGTTAGACGACAGAACGGTCAGTTGCTGGTGCCTTTAAAGGACCGTTGAAGGCAGGATTTAATAGATTTCCGAAATAAAATTTCTTACTGAAATTATTCTCTAAATTATCGAACAAAAATGAAATTTTGAAGTTTGTCAAAAGAAAGACAGAAAGCTTTTTTGTCTTCACCATCCCTGTAAAGTCCAATTTTTTACAGGAAGATGCGATCGTCTCGTCCGAAATTGCGAAGCGCACCTCGCTGAAGCGGTTGGCCAAGCTGGGCGCCCGCGGATTCGGCAGAAAATGAGGAAAAACCACCACAAAATCCCGACTTGCCAGTCCCTTTAAAATGTGCTAGTCACCCCCGAAAATCCAGTCAAAAACCCAGGTTCACTTGATCTCACCCGTCATTTGCAGTCCAGCGTAGCCCAGTGTACAGTACCCTCCAATTTCTCTCATTGTCTCTCTCCCTTGTCTCTGATCTCTCGCCCTGATAGTGCAAATTCTTTCTCGCTCTCTCTCGTTGGTGGCCCGCCCCTTTAAAAGCATAAAACATATTCTGAAGCAGTAATAAAGCTCTGTTGCCTGCCAGATTGGAATAAACACAGAAAAGATATAGCAGGGTCAAAGCGTTGCTGCTAGTTAGCCCTCAAAAATCGATTCAGGTACCTGAAGTCAATTCAGGTACCCTCCTTCCCAAATCGGCTTTGCTAGCTGGTCAAGGCCAATTTCCGCAAACTACCACTGCCATATTGCCCACTACCGTCCAGCTGAAGCATCCCTGCTACTTATCCCCCCAGAAAACAGCTATCTGCCATCCAATCCCCCCGGGTGGGGGATGGCACCTGACGATGATTAGGGAGAAGCCTCGGGCATTTCCCTATTGGTTTGGCTTGGCTGTGAGGGGATGGAACCTGTTTTCAGCGCCCCCGAAAAAAGATATTAGCATACGAGGGCTGGGGGCTATAAGACAGGGCGGGGGAATGGCTTATGCCTGCCAGCCCCTCGTCATATGCCCCGACGGCAGTTTCACTTTTTGCCCTTCATTTCCCTAGGCATACAGCTTGTGTTTCGTTTTTTTCATTGGAATACCGTAATTCGCTGCCAGTTTAGCGATGCTGAATGTTAGAAATCATTTTAAAGGGACGGTGACAGCTAATTTCCCGGGGTACCTGATTTGTGAATTCAGGTACCCTCGGGCTTCTTCACTTTTGGACTTCAGAGACTCTTTAAAATATGTACGTCCTTTCTCATTTTTGGTTCTGAATACGGTAATTGGATGCCAGTCAACCGATCCGGCTAGCTTCCTAGCTACCTGTAGTGCTTTTAAACGGACTAGGAAGCGAGCTCGAATTCAGGTACCCTCTCGAGTGTTGCAGGCTTCAGACTTCACAAGCCCTTTAAATCTGGTCATTGCTTTGGTTTTTATACTGGAATACAGTATCTGACTCCCAGTTAATAGATTAACATTTTAAAAGTATGGCGACACCTATAATTCAAATTTTCATGTGTACCCTCCCCTTGAAAACCCCAATTTTCGGTGTTTTTCAGGAATGGACCCCAAATGGCTGCTTTTTGCGTTGTTTGCCGGTTGTGTGATGGCGCAGGAGCGTCATCATCATGGTACGGTAGCTTTAAACGTTAAAAATGCAAAAATGACAAATACAAAACAAATCGATTTTTTGAACATTTTGCAAACATAAAAATTCCAGTTTTTTCAGAATACCGTCGCTACGAGTGTACTCAAAAAGCCACCGGAAACGGCACCGTATGCTCGTTGACGCTTAAGAAGAAGCGGAACGACGATTCGAGGGAATACCATGTGCCGGTGAACCAGGGGTGCTTCGAGGTACCGATTTGTGTAGTATCGATCGATTTAATCGATATTTTTTGCAGTAGTGGTCGTACTGTATGCCAGTTACCGAAAGATAGTTTGAAAATTTTTCAAAAATCTAAAACACAACAAATTTTGCGATTTTAAAGGTACGGTAAGGCCCAAAGTGTCATGCTCAATTTTCAACTCGCTTTCCAGGAGCGCGGGTTCCGCGGCGCGGCCGTGCTGTGCCCGCTGTACTGCCCGCAGACCGGCGCCGCCTACGTCATCGCCAAGAGCCCCTCCAACAACCACAAATGCGTCAACTTGGACACGTACAAGGTAGGTGTCGCTGTCCCTTTAAAATCTCTAACCCGATTTTTTTAGACTGAAGAGAGGAATGGGCAATGGTTCTTCTGGCGCACCGGCAAGTGCATCGATCAGGAAATGACGTTCGAGGTAAAAAAAGCAAAAAGCAAAAAACGCGGCCGCGGCCGGGGGTCGAACCCGAGGCCCCGCAAACTCGAAATCTACGGATTTTCTTGCCTTCCTAGCATCTTTAATCGCTTAGCTAACAACCAGATAGCTCAAAAACTAAAAAGCAAAGGCATGCTTCAGCCAGCACCCGAACCCGGACCCCCAGATTGGTAGTCTAACGTCTAACCGACTGAGCTATTGGGAAAACTCGAAAATCTTGGGTTTCTCAGCTCGGTTGCCACTTCCTTATCCCCCCGGAGCAGGCGAATGTTGAGGAGTTCTTCAAGAAGGTCTAGAAATCGACAGGAAAGCGATAAAAATCGTCTAAATTATTTATTTAATTTATTTAACTTATTTTTGGCATAAAAATCGTTGGGAATTGTGTGTTGTTTGACATATTAAAGGACGGGCAGTACAGCGGAGAACATTTGCGGAAAAGTCGGGGTTTTGGGGGCAGGCAGGCAGAGATCTCTGAGGAAATGGATCGTGACTTCCAGGTATCTTTAAAGTTGAATTTAACGCTCCAATAAATACAGAAAAATTGGGGATATGTACAGAAACGGCGCAAAAACGACAATTTAAAGAATTTCAAAAATAAAACTGACAGGTTTCGTTAAACCCGATTTTTTTGGGAAAAGACGATTTTAACTCGCCTAATACCATGCGGTAATCGATTGGCGGCTGGACCAGATGGAGTGCCATTCTCCCGAGTTGTCACACCACCACTTCTTCTGACCCTCGATCGTCCAGCCGGCTTGGAGGCGGTGGTTCTGCGCGACGAGGACTTGAATGCGGTCATACCGTCGACCAGCGCCATGGCGAGGCTGGCCTGGGCACAGCTGGGTATGTCGGTAGATGAACACCTCGTCAACGACTCGAGTATTCAATCTTAGCAGCTCCTGTAGCGCGGCTGGCAATCGGTAATCTGGCTGGAAGACATCATCATGTTCAAGCAGTTCAAGGGGGGAATGGCATACCTCGGCGTTGAGTTCCCTGTTGAAGCGGAAGCAGATGTCGAGAAGACGGTCGGCACCCGGTGCTGGTCGATTCTATATTCTTTTTTACGCATTCGATTTTCTGGCTGCCAGCTAGCCGATTACGAAAGCTTGAAAGCAAAAAGCAAAAGTTTGCCGCGGCCGACAGGCGAACCCGGGTCGTCAGCTTGGCAGGCCGGGCCATTAACCACTCGGCCACGGCTTTTCGAGCGGCTTTTGAGAAATTTTTTGTTCTTTTTTCGCTGACTCCCGCTTACCGTAACCAGTGCAGCCTCAATGATTGCCATCAGGGCGTCGCTAGCTGTCTGCCAATGCTTGTCCCCCTTCAAGCGCATCCCCAGCCAAATCTCGGGTATATGCGCCACCTGTTGGTTCAAAATCAGCCTCCTGAAAAATTGACCGACCTCTTCAAAGATCAGCTGATAATGGGCTGGGGTCTGTGACTTCTCCCATTCATTCCCATTCGCCCCAAACGTCAACCACACCTAAATGTATATTCCGAAAAACCCAATCCTCAAAATTCCCCTTTCTAGACGCGTTTTTTGGTCTATTTTGTAGCCCGCCAGGCAGAATATTGATTTTCGAGCCAGAACGATCCTGACTTGCCGTAGCTTTCGAGTAATGTGCGCGCCAATGAGACCCATGAGCTCAAATCGAAGACCGTTCACTGACCTTTGACGGCTGCCGATACAACTGTCGCTCGGCTCGCAACAGCGTCACGAATTGTTCGGCTGTAGATTTCTGGTGTTCGACGCTAAACGAACCTCTCAACATGTTCAGGTCGTTACGGATGGGGAGTCCTCCCTGGAAAAGAGGGTCAGAAACAGAGAGAGAGCGCGAGAGAGAGAGAGAGAGAGAGAGAGAGAGAGAAACACTGATAAACGTATTTCAGAAAACCCCTCACCGCCATCCGTGGCCCAGTGGTTAGTGGCCGCGCCTTCCAGTCTGACGATTCGGGTTCGACCCCCGACCGCGCTGGACTTTTTGCTTGTTGCCCAAAAATATCAGAGTCGGCTAACTGGCAGCCAGAAATGCGAATGACCCTTTAACACCCCACCTGCATCCCTTCCGGGAACTGAAATTGGACCTGATGTTCCGGCAGCGTTTCCGTCAGCCGATTGACAAACGCACACTCTGCCTCCCTCGAATCGAAACTTCGCGTCGCGTAATGCTGCGAGGTGAACGGCTTGCTGCTGAAATCAGTGGCCCTTTGTTTTCAACTTTTTTAATAGAATTTTTAAAATCCATTGAATTTTAATTAATTTAATTCCATTTTAGAAATTGAGTAAAAGGAAAAAGAGCAGTGCTCACTGGTCCTTGTGTTTGAATTGCATCGGCCCGCCAGAATTCCCAATCTGGATGTAGAGGGATGAATTGGAGGCCGGATCTCGATTGACCACCATGATGTCGCTGCTTCGAGTAGTATACTTCTGGAAGGAAGCAGACACTTGGCACCACTTTAGCTTTCTCATTGTCGTTTCTGGCAGGCAGCTAGGTGATTCCGACAGTTTAGGCAAAAAGCAAAAACTTTGCCGCGGAGGGGAGTCGAACCCGGGTCGTCAGATTGGTAGGCAGCTCACGAATCACTTGGCCACGGGTTGCGGCGTCGTTTTTTCGGAACATTGGGCAATATTTTCGCTCGCTCTCTCTTTCTCTCTCGCTCTTCCACATACCGGTTTAGCCGCGGTCACTAAGACGTCTCTGAAGCGGGTGACCATCAGAAAATGATGTGCGGGGCGCCGGGTGAAGATCTGGGAATTAAAGACGTACAGACAGTTCGATTGTTACCTTTGCAACGCGACGAAGGTGCCATTTTTGGGAGAAGCTGAGGTGATGGTGGACGACAGTCTGTTGAGTGTCGCTAAGCTGGTCAAATGGGAATGGGGTCATCCTATAAAGTAGCTTCTAAAGGAGCCGTTTTTATGTGGGGGTGGCGCAGCAAAAGTGGATGATTTAAACAATACTTGAAGGAACACCAAATGACCTCGTTAGGTTTCAAAAGCCGCGTCACGCCAGGTGGACAGCACGCATTATTGACTGCCCCTTATCAGGTCTTATTCAAATTCGAGAGAGAGAGAGAGAGAGAGAGAGAGAGAGAGAAAGTCCTTTAACCGACGTCGTGGCTGAATATCGTAAATTAGCATGGCTAAGTTTGGATTTCCGGTAAGGGCTAACGGTTTTGTTCTCTCGTAATGGCCCTCATATCAACAGAATGCAGATTCAGGATATTGACGCATATCTGCAGACCCTTCCCCCGGGCGACCCCTTTATTGGTGAGTCGAGCGTAACAATTTCACGAATCAATTTCACGATTTAGTCCCTCTGACTCGCGCTCGCGACGACATCTCGCTCTTGATGGAGATGATCCGTAATACTATTCTTCCGCACGACGACCCTGCCAAGGAGCGGATCGCTGAGCTTATCAACGGCTTCCTCGGGATCCCGGGAGAACTGCAGTCGGCCGACGTCTCCTCAACGAGCCTCAATTGAGGTTAAACCGGATATCGCAATTTTCCTAGACTATTCTTTTTCAGCTCATCAACCTTCTCCAAGACGCCATGGATATAACTCCCCATCTCCGCCTATCCGTCTCTCTCTCTCTACCTCCACGTAGCTGCCAACTGCTCGATGCAGTTCACCAGATGGATCATGTGTTTCTAGGCTTTTTTGAATAAATATATTTATACTTATGCCCTGTCCACCAACTTGCATTTTGCACATCACGCTTTGCATGCTATTTTGCATATTGGTCAGCTGGATGCAAATCGATAGCTCGTCACTACATACACACCCAAAGGGCCGTACCCTTCTTGCCGGGTTTTGAGAACCACGCTGCACAATACAACGGCTTCTCATCGCGTCGCGTTGCTGTATCGGTAAAGGAAGATGCGAAAAGCAAAAAGGTTGTCGCGGTAGGGGGTTGAACCCGAGTTCCTCAAACTCAAAATCTATGCATTTTCTTGCTTTCTAAGTCCCTTTATTGGGCTTCCTGGCCGCCAGTTAGCCCAAAAAGCAAAAAGCCAAAAGTTTGCCGCCTCCGGGCGTCGAACCCGGACCCTCAGATTGGTAGTCTAAAGTCTAACCGACTGAGCTAGAGCCGAAAATTTTGAAAGCTGTTTTTAGCTCGGCTGCCGCTTCCTGATCCCCCCGGAGCAGGCCAACGCGGAGGAGTTCTTCAAGAAAGTCTAAAACATCCGGAAAAGCGAGCAGAATTGTGGCAATTATTTATTTAACTTATTTAACTTATTTTGACATATGTTGGGATTTGTGTATTGTTTGACAGATTAGCGGAAGGGCAGGCCAGCAGAGATCTTTTAGGGAATTTAACAATTTAAAGCTCAAATAAATACAGAAAAATTGGGATATGTACAGTAAGACATCGGGAAGGAAAAATTACAATTTGGCGATTTTTTTAAATTATACTGTAGCATTTTCGAGTACAACATTTTCCTTGACCTCCTCGGTCTTGATTTCCGTGATTTGGAGCGTTGCGGAATTTTCAGGGCTAGCGGTGAGGGTTGGTTCGGTTACAGCTACAGTACCCCTTCCGGGGTCTACCGTACACTCCGGGTCATCAACGTAGCGGACGCGTAGCTTGGCAGCAGGGCGGGAGCGGAACACTTGAATTACCGCCTTCACGCCGTTGACGGTGAATTCGCGCTAAACAATGGGAATTTGAGGGCAGGCTAACAGAGACTCTTGAGAAAAAGAAATCCTAGCTAGCAGGGACCATTTAGCCATTTTAAAGGAAGTGTGACAGCTAGAAATTCGCGAAAAAACCCACTTTTGTAGGGGAGGTCCTGAACACGAGCTTATCCGGGAGTGGAACGTTCTTCCGCTTCTCCCGCGTCCGTTTCTGGGAGGAGGAGGGGCGACTTGAATCTGAAATTGGGAAAAATAGACTTGCCGGGTCCTTTAAAACCAAAAATTTCACTGATAGCATGCCCTACTGATTTTTTCGCTTCGATGGTCCTTTAAAGGTCCCAAAAATTGCTACGAAGCACACCTCTTGACGACGTGCTATCCGGAGAGAGCCTTGACGAAGAAGCGGTCGGCGAATCGGCGTGCGAAAATTCCTTTGATCTCCTAAAACCGTTGATTTTGTTTTGGTAGCTAGCAGAGAACTTTGGGGAATTTAGAGATTGGCAAGCTAGCAGAGACCATTTGCGGAACTTTCCGATTTTAAAGGGACAGTGACTTACCTATTAGCTTTCGGCGTGCTGTGCTGAATCGCAAAATTCTGGACGACCTGATGAATGGCGACGACATTTTCGTTGAGTTTTGGCTTCCGGGTCGAGGTGCCTTTTCTGAAAATCGAAGTTTGTAGTTTTTCGCCTAGTTTTATTCCTTAGATTGTCACCTGGGAACCAGATTAGATATTCCCATAGTTTGTATCCCACCTGGTGTCGCACATCTCACACTTGAACGCCTCGGCCTTGTTCTGGTAGGTGCACACCGTGCATTCCCACTGGCTCTGAAAAGTGCTCGAAAATCGCAAAAAGCGACAAAAATTTCTTGAATTTTGATGCGGATGGTTTAACTGGCCACTAATTCATCAATTAAACTAGTTTAAATTATAAAATTTCCCGTAGAAAACCAAAAAAAATCACAATTACCAAAGAGGTACCTGAATTCCCGGAAATAGCTTAAAATGAAAATATCGTGAAAACTACTGAGATTTTGAACCTAACTACTAAAACAACTGCTAGTTAACAAATTTAACTAGTTTAAATCTCAAAATACACCCACGACAAACTAAAAAATGACAATTACCAAAGAGGTACCTGAATTTACTCGTAAATTACTAACCGGATCGAGCTCCTCCTCAACCATCGCCTCCTTCTTCTTCTTGCCGGTCATTGCTGGGCTACAGACTAGAGAAATACAGTACAAACATTTAGATATCCAAAAAGAAAAGGTTAAAATCAAGTGATTTTGCGTTGTGAGGGGTCAGCCCGGCCCGCCTCGACATGACCTCCCGTTTTCCGTTGGCCCGGGGGCACGGAGGGCAGGTGTTGCTTGGAGTGGCGTGTAGTCTGTCGGCTGACTGGCAGTTTAGAGGCGAAAATAGAAAAGTTGAGCATTAATAGCTGGATAGCAAAATTAAAGCAGAG
Organism: Mesorhabditis spiculigera; assembly: GCA_958295435.1. Classification (NCBI taxonomy): domain Eukaryota; kingdom Metazoa; phylum Nematoda; class Chromadorea; order Rhabditida; family Rhabditidae; genus Mesorhabditis; species Mesorhabditis spiculigera. The sequence goes on from CATQJA010002707.1 coordinate 1,575,697, forward strand.
TTCTTCAAATCAGGGACCCTCAAAAATTTGAATCCACCAAAAATTTCGAATTTTTCGGATTTTTCTCGAAAATCTCCCATTCGGCCGCGGTGGGCCGCCCAGAAACGGCTTGGCGATGACGTTCGGCGTCACCACGATCGTCCACAACAAATATATGGTAATTTTCGGGGAGGATGGCTTTATATAGCGTAATCGAATATCGATCGGGCAGAGTGGGGGGCGGATTATCGAACAATTCTCATCATTCGAAAAAATCTGTAGCGTTGAAATTGCTTAAAACTTCCAACTGGCATACAGTACATTCAGTTTTACACACAGGGCTACAAACTACACCTTTTTACGCAAGCAAAAGTTCCCAAAAATGGGGTACCTGAATTTTATGCTTTTAAAGCATTTTTTGCGTTTTGCGGTATTTTAAAAATTCTAAAAATATCGATGCCGTCTAACTGATAACGGCGCATCGAATAACGCCGTTTAAAAAAATTTGGAAACTGTCTAAAGGATTTTCTCGGAATCGATTACGCCACGTATTTCCCCCGCTCAGATCAGCAAAAAAATTGGCGCGGGGGCGTACGGGGCGGTGTGGGAGCTGCGGAAGGTGGCCGATCCGAGGCAACAGCTCGCACTCAAGGTACGATTCCGCAAGGAGTCTCTCCTGGCATGCCCTGACTGCAACCTACACCTCTAGACGGAGGGCGTCAAGCCGGAGCGCGCCGAGGAGTTTCTGAAGATCGAGTACGAGGTGGGGCGGGTGGCTGGAAATCTGAAAATTGTGATTTTTGGGGTGTACGTTAGTGTACCGTAGGATACGGTGGGACACTGTAATTTGGAAATTCGAAAAAACCTGGAAATTTGGTTTTTTAGGTGATGGACAAGCTGCGAGCCGCCAATTCCCTGCACTCACCACGACTTGTTGGGGCTGGAAAGGTCAGGGCCCCTTTAAAATAGGCAGGATAGCAGAGGTTTTGGCGCTTTTGAAGGAACTGTGCCAGCCAGGGCAGGCTAGCACAGGTTTTTGGGGAATTTTAAAGGGCAGTGACAGGCCCATTTCTAGACGGACACGCAATACTACATCGTGATGACCCTCCTCGGCCCGTCGCTCGCCGACCTGAGGAAGTGCATGCCGGGAATGGTGGGTTTTTCTGGCTGTCACACCCCCTTCAGAAGAGCATGACCCGCTCTCATTTTCCCCTGAAAGGAGCACGACCTCTAAAACCCGCTTTTTTGCAGAAATTCTCCCCGTTCACGAGCGGAATGTGCTACATCCAGTGTCTTGACGCCATCATCGAGCTGCACCAGCTGGGGTGAGCAGCTACAGGCTACAGAATCTACAAAACTGGGCTAAATGGGCTACAAACTACAAAATCGGCAAGACTACAAACTGGCCTACAAGCTACAAACTAAGATTTTTGCCAGACGACCGACTACAAAAACGGGCTAACTGGACTACCAAGTACAAAAAGACTACAGAAATAGCTGCAGACTACAGACTACAAACTCCAAATTCGCAAAATCTCCTTCCAGCTACGTCCACCGCGACATCAAGCCGGGCAACTTTGCGGTGGGGAAGATGAACACGGCGGCCCGTCGCTGGGTGTACCTCTTCGATTTTGGCCTCTGTCGACGTATTTTTGTAAGCTGGAGGCTTGAATTAAATGGCGTAACGCGTTCCAGTTCGACCGCAGCGACGCGGAGAAGAAGTACAAAAAGTGCGGCGACAAACGCCTCCGCACCCCCAGGAAGCAGTGCAAAATGGTCGGCACGCTGAGGTTGGCGGGATTTTGAGGAACGGAATTTGTAGTTTGTAGTCCAGTTTAGGTACTGTAAACATTTGACGGCAAAATCTCAATAGATAACGGAGATGTAAGCAAAAAACCACTGGCCGAGGGCATTTTTCTCGAAAATTTGCAAAAAAATCGAATTTCGCGGGAATTTGAAATTTTTAAAGTGGATTATAGTTTGTAGCCCAGTTTAACTTCCCACAAAAATTGGGCTCAAAATTTGGCCCAGGAAATGAAAAAAACTCAGGAAAAACCCGGAGCTAGAGTGCAGTTTTTGAAAGCCACTCGATAACCCGAGTTTGGTCGACTGTTGTTTTTTCGAGGCTGCCAAATTGTAGTTTGTAGTCCAGTTCAACTCCCCACAAAAAATCGGCTCAAAATTTCCTCCAGGAAACGAGAAAACAGGGAAGGACCACCTTGCTCGCCCGGCGCTCCCGAAACGCGCGCGACCTGGTCCACTCGGGGGAAGGGGTCTATATAAGCCCCACCCCCTCTCTTCACCTCCAGCCACAGAAAGTGCGATGATCGACAAAACTTAGGACACCTTTGGATTAACCGTGAAAGGAAAAATTGTACGTCAGGCTGAGCACAGATTTTTTTGCTTTTATTTTTGTGGTTTTTAAAGGAGCATTGAAGGCAGGGAGGGGGCAGTCCGGCAAGGATTCTTGGCGAATTTTAGCGCTTTTTCGAGTCGTAAAGGGCGATGATCGGTTGCCTAACGTGAATTTTTGCATTTTCTTGGATTCCACATTTACAAAATTGGCTTTTAAAGGGCCCTTCAAGGCAGAGTAGAGGGGGCAGGCTAGCAGGGATTCTTGGGGAATTTTTAGCGCTTGTTTTGAGCTAGAAAGACGAAGAATTGGCTTAAAAGTCAATTTTTCGTTTTTTTTTCGGATTTCCGACTTTTAAAGGGAATGACCCTCCAAAAGGTTCCCCAAAAACCTCTGCCAGGTACTGCTCGATGAACGCGCACCACAAGGAGGAGCTGGGGCGGCACGACGACGTGTGGAGCCTGTGGTTTGCCGTCGCCGAGTGGCACCTCGGCGAGTTGCCCTGGTAGGAGGTGTCGCTCTACCTTTAAAATTGAAATTTTTGCATTTTTGGATAGGGGTACGGTAGCGTGGATGCCAGGGAGGATGAAAAGCAAAAAATCTAAAAAGCAAAAATCAAAGGGAGTCGAACCCGCTTACGAATTTAGTGAGATTTTTGCCTCCACTACTCCTTTAAAAACCGTGTCCAGGAGCGGGGTGGACAAAGCGAAGACGGAGATGCTCAAGGTGGACGTGCTCGACGACTTGGTGGCGGTGGGTCATTTTTGGAATTTGCCAAAACCAAAAAATCGCGAAAAATCAAGTTTTCAGAAAATGCCCGCCCCGCTCGGGCTCGTCGTCAAGCACTTGAGGGGGCTGCGCTATCACGATGAACCTAGTGGGTCGAGAATTGTAGTTTGTAGTCGGGTAGCCGAAAAGACGATTTTGTAGTTTGTAGCCTGTAGCCTATTTGATTACGCCATTTATCTCCCCTTGTAGACTACGCCCTCCTTCGCGGCCTCGGCGCCTCGTTCCTCCACGATCTGCCCAACTACAACCCGGGCGACCCGCTCGACTGGGAGCCGGCCGGATGCCACGCCGCCCTCTACAAGCACATGCATAATTGGTACGTCGAAATGGGGGTTTGTAGCTTGTAGCTTGTAGTCCGACTGCCAGTAAACTGGCACCCAATATACTATCGCCACTACAGTAACCCTCCTCAGTTGGCCGCCCGACCCCGACCCGGTCACCCTCCCGCCACTCGTCATCGAAAAACCTCCCAAGAATCTGTGTGCCGTCAAGGTTGTAGTTTGTAGTCTGTGGCTTGTACTCTGTAACCCATTTTAGTCCCTGGAAACGGTGCACCAGGACCCCGACTCGCAGAACTCGTACGACGACGAGACCAACGAGGGCATCAAGTCCATCAAGGTACCCGAATCGGGTTTTTGCCTTCAATGGACCTTTAAAAAGATATTTTCGGAAATTTCTCTTGCTAGTTGGTTCTTCTGCCAAGCAGGGAACACGCTCCTTGAAAAAATCAAGCAAAAAGCAAAAACAAAAAGCAAAATATTGACGCAGGAACGGATCGAACCAGCAACCCGGATTTTGATTGCAATGGTCCTTTAAAATAGAGTTTTCTGGCGGCATCGCCTGTACTGGCTGATAGATGGATTGAATCCAAAATTTCAGACCAAAAAGCAAGGAGCAAAAAATATTGACGCCGGAAGGATCGAACCTGCGACCCGTTTTTATCGATTTTTCCACTTTTTTGATGCACAAAGAGTTTTGAATTGTTCAGAAGGGCGAGAAGACGATCGAGTCGCGCAAGGGGAGCAACAGGGCCCTGAGCAAGACTGGCGATCCCTTCTTGGAGGTGACGGCCGAACCGGGCGGCCTCGAAGAACAGCCAACCCTCGGCGACGACGTCACCAACAAGGAACACGCGGACAACCCCCGGAATCGATAATTAAAGCGGATTTTTGCATTTATTTAAGTTAGACACGCTCCCCAAATTGCCTGTGAATACCAATGGATCTGCCCGTGCGCCTTTAAAAGATTTTTCGATCGACTTTATGTGATTCGCCTCGAGTTTTGTGTGTTTTTCATCGATTTTCGGAATAAATTATCCAGATTTTTTGATTTTAAGGAGGGAGTCGCTAAGCTGGCTGGTGGACTACAATCTATAACTTAATATGATTTAAAATCGCCTCTATTAACCGAAAAAATTGTTTTTTTTTGAGCGAGGGTACCCGAATTTATGAAATTTTGTCAAAAACGTTTTAGCAGCTTCTAGGTACCGATTTTGCTATTGGAATCCCTCAAATGGCATGTAGGCTACAAACTACACGCAAAAAAACAAACTTTAGAAATATGATTTACGGAATTTCGGGGGCAAATTTGAGATTTCAGGTACCCCTCGATTCCGGTACCCTCGATCGTGGTAGAGATCAAGGACCATTTGGCCTCTCTCTCTCGCCAGCCAGTTAGCCTTCCTGGCTGCCAAGAAATAGCCTATGGGGCTCTGTATGCTGGGGCTGGGGGGGGGCTGGCTATAGGAGTCTGTTGTACACTGCTGTCCTCCCTTCCCCGCTGCTTCTCCCTAAGCCACGCCCCCACCCCCGCCCCTCCTCAATAATGCTCGAAAAACGCTCGTAATTTGGAAATTCGTGGAAAATTGAAGGAATTTGGGATTACTGTAACCTGGGTAGTGAAAATTTAGATGGCAATCTAGCAGAGACAATTGGGGAAGTTTTGAAAGTGAAAAGCGATTTACTGGCATACAGTTTGATTGTCAGAAAGTCCAAAAATGGATTTGACATCCGATTCAGACAGGTAATAGTTTTGGACGTGTAGATACCTGATTTTCCGGAAATGGTTAGCTGGTCATTTACACATGCCTTTAAAGTGATATACCGATCGATTGCCAACCAAATTGTACTCCAGAAGACCCAAAAATCCATTCTCTATTGGATTACGCGACGAAATTTGAATTTCCTTAAAAGATCTCTGCAAGTTGGTCCCCAGCTAGCTGATGGGGCCTAGTTATATCCCCTGCCTTGGATCGTGCTGGGGGTGGGGGCTGTGCTGCGTAGTCTCCTCTTCGGGCTGGCTGGGGGGGCATGCCCATCCCGAAGACGCTGTAATGCCCCAGCCAAGCAGAGGAGCAAGAGATCCCCCTCCCCTCCTCGACGGCTATTTCCACAATCTGTGTGTAGCAGTTAGGCAGCGCTTTTTGCGGCTTTCTCGGCATTTTTAGGTATCTCTCTCTCACTCTCTCTCCCTCTCCCTCTCGTCGATCAACACCTCCCTCTCTATTCTCGGTACCATCCGACTACCCGCGGCTACTCTTGACGCCAGCTCGCAATGTTGACAAATATCGATTTTCCGAATTTCTAGCTGTCACCATCCCTTTAAATGGTCACCAGTTAGTGTCACTGTGCCTTTAAAATGACCCCATGACATTACAAAATGACGCTGACTGCGTCAATAGGCTCCCATTTCGTAATTCCTAGTGTCTGCCTCCCTTTAAAACCGGATATTTTGCCTTCCATGGTCCTTTAAAGCTTTAATTTTTATGGAAATCGCTTTTCTGGTTGTCGCACTAGCTTTGGAATCTAAAATATGCCTTCAATGAGCCTTTAAAGCAGAATTTTTAGCCCTCGATCGATTTTCTAGCAGTCACGTTCCCTTTAAAAAGCTATATCTCGTTTCAATACCCCTTTAAAATTCTGATTTTCGTGGGCATCCTTTTTCTGGCTTTCACGCTCCCTTTAAAAAGCGTTATCGATTTTTTTCGCGCAATTATCAATCGATATTTAGGGAAGGGGCGCCCTCAACAGTGGTCATCTCCATCTTCTAAGCGAGAGAGCAGAGAGAGACAGCAGAGACAGCAGAGAGAAGCCAAGATGAGCTTCGAACAAGACGAAGCCTATCCGTTCCTCGCGGTCTCCCGTGAGGAACGTGCCGCCAACTCGTCGCGGCCCTTCGATTCCAAGAAGAACTGCTGGGTACCTGATCCGGAAGAGGGTCGGTTTTTAGGCTCTAGGGGTCGTTTAAAAATGGGTTTCGCGCCGACTTGGGTCCTTTGGATGCCAATCTGCATCGTCAACTAGTTAAATTCCAAAAAGCAAAAAGTTTGGCGCCGGCGGGGATCGAACCCGCGACCCAGCTCAGGGGGTCCGTTTTCTGCCGTTAGAGGTCCTTTAAAATGGATTTCTTTGAATTTTGCGCAATTTGCATGCCAGTTGAGGCCCTCGACAATTATTTTTCAAAAAGCAAACACCTTGACGCCGGCGGGGATCGAACCCGCGCCCCATTTCCGAGGCTTCCCAGTCCGTTCAAAAGCCAAAACTCGTTTTTTAATTTTTAATATTCTGGACTCCAGTTTCCCCCAATGATTTCGCAATGTTGGGCCCCCTGGCAAAACGGCTGTGGGGCCGGATTAAACTTTAAAGGGGCCGGCAAGGTGGGGGGTCAGCTGTTGTGCCCCGAGAGGGCATTCCACCTACCCCCCACACCTCAATTCCACCTACACACAACAACTATTGACAGATAGGGGCAGAGAGCGAGAGAGAAAGAGAAAAAATAGGTCAATCGGGGTCAAACTGTGAAATGAAATTTTTAAAGGGGCGGTGACACCTCGGAATCGGCATTATTGGTCAATTTTCAACTTTTTTTTTGATGTTTCTGCTTAAAGTGACATTCATCTAGCCCAATGCAAAAAAAATTTAGACTTTGAATTCGAAGCTAACCAGACGTTCCAAGGGTCGAGGGTTCAAACCCCGGCCGCGACAATCTTTTTGCTTTTTGGGAAATAGATTGCGTAATCGTTGAATTGGCATTCAGACGGCACAAAAACCCAATAACACCTTATTGATTTGATGCCGTAATCCATTCCACCCCCGCCATTCCCAGGCCCCTGAGCCCCCAGATTTTTCCCATTAGTCATGGCAACATTTTTATCGCGCTTTTCGGCGGGATTTTAGTGCCCTCTCGGGGAGCATGGGAGGTAGGGCGAGAGAGCGAACGAGCAAGAGGGGCAGAGAAAAAGTGGCAATCCGATTTTAAAGGGCCGTTGAGGTACCTGAATTTTCAGGCTACATCGCCGCCGAGATCAAGGAGACGAACGGCGAGCAGGTCACGGTCATAACATGCCGTGGAAACGAGGTATAATCGATTACGCGAGGAAAATCATGCGAAAAAAATCGATTTTGGGAACCGATTAGGCGATCAAAAACGGAAAAATAGATATTCCCAGTAAGACTACAAAATACAACAAATTACGCAATGAAAACGTCATTTTTCTAGGTGACGGTGAAGAAGGACGAGGCGCAGGAGATGAACCCGCCGAAATTCGACAAGACCGACGACATGGCCAACCTGACGTTCCTCAACGAGGCCTCCGTGCTGGCCAACCTCCGCGATCGCTATCAGAAGATGATGATCTATGTAGGGAGCCTTTTAAGTACCTTTAAAGTTTTTTTTCTGACTCCTGCTAAACCCTTACAACGCTAACATACACTTGATTTTCAAAAAGCAAAAATCTGCCGCGACCGGGGATGGAACCCATGCTGTTTGTGGCTTCCAAGTGCCTTTAAAAACACGAAAATTGAAATTTTCTTTTTTTAATGGACAAACTGGCCTACAATTAAACAAATTTCAAAGCCATAGGCAAGCCAGCAAACACCATTTGCCATTCCAGACCTACTCCGGACTCTTCTGCGTCGTCATCAACCCGTACAAGCGACTCCCCATCTACACCGAGTCTGTCATCAAGGCGTACATGGGAAGGAGAAGGGACGAGATGCCACCCCATCTCTTTGCCACCTCTGATGAGGCATACAGGAATATGGTCTTCGACAAGGAGAACCAGTCGATGCTCATCACTGGAGAATCCGGTGCCGGCAAGACCGAGAACACCAAGAAGGTCATCTCCTATTTCGCCATCGTCGGTGCCACGCAAAGCGAAGGGGGCGCTGAAAAGAAGGAGGGCCAGAAGGGAGGAACCCTGGAGGAGCAGATCGTCCAGACCAACCCCGTCCTCGAGGCGTTCGGTGGGTTTTGTGGAATTTTGCTAAGAAATTTTTGAATCGTCTTTCCGCTAGCCAGTTGTGGTATTCCAGCCTTAAATGACTCTTGAAAATGCGAGAAAATTTGCAAAAATAGGCTTTCGAAATTCAGATATCCTGAATTCAGGTATCCTCGATTTTTGAACTGTGTAGTTTGTGGCCTAGCTCCAAACTATCCCCCGGCACCCGATCCTATATTCATCGTTCAATGGCCCTTTAAAACCGTTTAATCTCGCAAAATCGCGTTTTTTTTCAGGAATTCAGGTACCCTCAATTCAGGTACCCTCAACTCAGGTACCCCCGATTTTTACGCTTTGTATTCTGTAGTCTAGCTCCAAAATGTCAACCGCCATTTAGGTAATGCGAAAACGGTGCGCAACAACAACTCGTCCCGTTTCGGAAAGTTCATCCGCACCCATTTCTCGTCGACCGGCAAGCTGGCCGGTGGAGACATTGAGCACTGTGAGTTTGCCTTCAATGGGCCTTTAAAATAGGATTTTACGAAACTAGTAGCTAGATTGAATGGGAGATAGCGATTTGCAAAATCTTGGCCCCATTTCCTATCGTAATCGATTGCAGACCTGCTCGAGAAGTCGCGTGTGGTGCGTCAGGCTCCTGGAGAGCGCACGTACCACATCTTCTACCAAATCATGAGCGGCTTCGACGCGTCCCTGCGAGGTGTGTTAATTGTTGTAGTCTGTAGCCTGTCATTCAGGAAAGCTGAAGCTGACCAACGACATCACCTACTACCACTTCTCATCCCAGGCCGAACTCACCATCGAGGGGGTCGATGACAAGGAGGAGATGCGTCTCACCCAGGTACGAACTACAAATTTAGAGATGGATTTTTGTATCCTGGCTACCTTTTTACTTATATCAGAACGAAAAAGCTAATTTTGAGCAAAAATTAAAAAGTTCGGCACGAGAAGGGATCGGACCCGACACCTCGATCTTGCTTTCCATGCTCCTTTAAAATCCAATTTTCAGGAGGCCTTCGACATCATGGGCTTCACCGACGAAGAGGTGCACGACCTCTACAAGAACACGGCCGGTATCATGCACATGGGCGAGATGAAGTTCAAGCAACGACCCCGCGAGGAGCAGGCCGAGGAGGACGGCATTGAAGGTGGGCACCACCCATTTACAGCCTTGATTTTGTGGTTTGTGGTTAGCTGGTTGTCATTTACCACAATGACACTAACCACTATCGTAACGGCCATTTAACTAGCGTAATCGATTCAGGTTCCCATTTCAGGTACCCTAGGGTACCTGATTTAAAATTGCTTAGAAACGAAATACAGCTTGAATTTTTTCGGCCAATGCTTCTTAATGCCAGCCACCTAAGTTAAAAACGAGTTTTAAAATCACTATCATTCCCCTGCTGTAACCCACCGTACTCCAGATGCCCAAAATGCCGCGCACTGTTTCGGCGTCGACGCCGAGAAGTTCGTGAGCGCGTTCGTCAAGCCGCGCGTGCGCGTCGGAACCGAATGGGTCAACAAGGGTCAGAATCTCGATCAGGTATTCACAGTTTTCCAGGTGTCACTGTCCCTTAAATCGACAAATCTATGAAATTTCTAAATCCAATTTTCAGGTCAACTGGGCCGTTTCCGGTTTGGCGAAGGCCGTCTACGCACGCATGTTCCACTGGATCATCCGCAGGTAAAATCGCTTAGCTCAATTAGGTAGGCAACAGCATAGTCAAATGGCTAACACGTTAGCCTGTCAATCCGACGTTCCGGGTTCGACCCACGCCGCGACAAACTTTTTGCTTTTTGCCTACAAACTTCACGATACCTTTAAAAATTACTATCAGGTGCAACAAGACTCTGGACGCAAAGGAGATCGAGCGCAAGTTCTTCATCGGCGTGCTGGACATTGCTGGCTTCGAAATCTTTGATCTGAACTCGTTCGAGCAGTTGTGGATCAACTTTGTCAACGAGCGTCTCCAACAGTTCTTCAACCACCACATGTTCGTCCTCGAGCAGGAGGAGTACAAGCGGGAGGGCATCCAGTGGACCTTCATCGATTTCGGACTGGATCTTCAGGTAGGCAGTCTAGCTGGAATCTGGGGTAGCTGTCCCTTTAAAATACGGTATTGGATTTTATTGGTTCTGGAAACTTGCAGCTGGCATAAGGTACGCCGCAAAAATGGCAAAAAGGCAAAGATCCACAATTCCAGGCTTGCATCGAGCTGATCGAGAAGCCGCTGGGCATCATCTCGATGCTGGACGAGGAGTGCATCGTCCCGAAGGCCTCGGATATGACCTACGTCGACAAGCTGAACGACCAGCACCTCGGCAAACACCCCAACTTCCAGGTACCGTATCGAGTTTGTAGTTTGTAGTCTGCGGTCCGTGGTGTGGTCTGTAGCCTTATGTAAAAATCGATATTTCAGAAGCCCAAGCCGCCAAAGGGCAAGCAGGCGGACGCCCACTTTGCCATCGTCCACTACGCCGGCACTGTGAGGTGAGAAATTTGAATTTTGTATTTTTCGAGTTTTGGATCGAAGGTTCGATCCCGGCTGAGGTCAAACGTTTTTGCTTTTTGCTTTTTGGAATTTAAGCTTAGAAATCGATGCATTGCGCTCCAGAATACGTCTCAAAATTATTTTTAAAACGGACAGTGAAGTCAAATATATGCAAAAATACGTCCTTTTTCAGGTACAACGCGAACAACTTCCTGGAGAAGAACAAGGACCCGCTGAACGACAGCGCGGTGGCCGTGCTCAAACACTGCGAGGGCAACGCGCTGATGCTCGACCTGTGGGCCGACTATGTGACGCAGGAAGAGGCGGCCGAGCTGGCCAAGCAGGACCAGGGAGCCGCCGCCGGGCCCAGGAAGAAGGGCAAGTCCAGCAGGTATGGCAGTTAACCTAAAATCTGTTAAAATCAAAGATTCCATTTCAATTCCAATTTTACAGCTTCATGACGGTGTCGATGATCTACCGCGAGTCGCTGAATAACCTGATGAACATGTTATACCAGACCCACCCCCACTTCATCCGTTGCATCATCCCCAACGAGAAGAAGGCGTCCGGCGTGATCGACGCTGGACTGGTGCTCAATCAGCTGACATGCAATGGTGTGCTCGAAGGCATCAGGATTTGCAGGTGGGGAATAGCTTTCGGTCAAAGAATCTCTGCTAGCCTACCTTTAGAGAATGACTTTTGTAGGATAATCGATTAGCTGTCAGCCAATAAACGCATCGTTGTTTGAAAAATACTTCGTTTTCAATTATTACGAAGGTAATACGCTAATGGCTCCATCCATGCAAATTCAGGTACCCTGCTTGATTCAGGTACCCTCAGGAATCTCCGTTAGATTGCCTATAAACGCTTATTTTTGTAGCGCAATCAATTAGCTGACATCCAGTGACGGAATCGTGACAAAATTTTTATGATTTCTTTTTAACGCGAATGCGCACTAATCGTAGGCGTTGGAATTCAGGTACCCTCAAGATATCGCTGCTAGCTTGCCTTGCGAGGCTGATTTTTCTAGCGTATTGGATTAGCTGTTAGCCAGTTCGACATAGTTTTTTTCGAGAATTTTGAGAATTTGCTTCTTTAAAGAAACCGTTGATTTCAGGAAGGGATTCCCGAATCGTCAGCTGTACGCCGATTTCCGTCAGCGGTACGCTATTCTGGCAGCCGATGCGGCGGGCAAGCCCGAGTTGAAAGCGGCATGCACCGGAATTCTCGACAAGCTCGTCAACGAGGGGCATATTTCCGATGAGGAGTTCCGTGTCGGAAACACCAAGGTATTCCTTCAATGGTTCTTTAACAACTCTCGAAACTTTGGCGAGCTCTTGACTGAGTGCCAGAAAGGGGAGAGGGGGCCTAAAATTATCCTTTGGAAAGCGAGCAGAAACCGTTTAATTCCAGATCTTCTTCAAAGCCGGAGTGCTGGCCCGTCTCGAAGATGCCCGTGATGAGATTCTGTCCCGAATCCTCACCGGGTTCCAATGCCAAATCCGCTGGTACCTCGGGCAGACCGAGCTGCGCCGGCGGTACGATCAGCAGAGCGGTGGGTGCTTGGTGTAGTGGCTAGCGAGTTAGGTTACCATCCACGAGGTCCGGGTTCGATCCCCGCAGTGGTCAACATTTTGGTTTTTGGTTTTCCGGTCTATATCTCAAGTTCCAGGCCTTCTGGTCGTGCAGAGGAACGTCCGCTCCTGGTGCACCGTCCGCACGTGGGACTGGTTCAAGCTGTTCGGCCGTGTCAAGCCCCTCCTCGCCGATACGAAGAAGCAGGAGGAGGTATAACTCGCGTAATTTAATGAAATTGCTGGGTATAGGTCGCCGGCGAGATCGCTCAAAAGATCCAGGCTCTCGAGACGACACTCGCTACGGTGGAGCAAGAGCGGAATCGCCTCGAGGGACAGGTACGGTATTTTAGATTTTTTGGGGCCACCAGCCTTTTAAAATCAAAGTTATGTTGAGCTTTGGCTTTTCTGGCATGCAAGTAACCGATGTAAATCATTAAAGGCTCACTAAAGGCAAACTTTAACCCAAAATTACGCATTTTCAGGTGGCCGGCCTGGTCGAGGAGAAGAACAAGCTGTTCCTCGACTTGGAGAAGGAGAAGGAGTCCCTTCGCACCGCCGAGGAGCAGAACGAGAAGCTCACCGTCCAGAAGGTAAGTTAAATCCTCATGGGCTGGCGCAATGGGTTAGGAATTTGGCTAGCAGGCAGAGGATGCAGGTTCGAATCCTCGCAGCGACAATTTTTTGCTTCTTGGTGGGGAGGGATAATAAAGTGTAACTTAGCATCTACAGTAGTCAGTTTAACTATTCGTTTCCTAAAAATCTTAAAAAATTCGATTCTAGACCGAACTGGACCGGCAGCTGCACGAAACCGAGGATAAGCTCTCTAGCGCCGAAGAAAAAGCCGAGGAGCTTCAGCGGGCCAAGAAGAAGATTGAGGCCGAGGTCAACCAGCTGTCCCAGAACCTTCAGAGGTAAGAATTCCGCAAAGAATCCATGCAAGTTGACCCATTTCAGGGCCGAGCTCGACGTGAAGAAGGCTGAGCAGGAGAGGAACGCGAAGGAGGCATCCATTCGCGCGCTTCAGGACGAGATGGCTAACCAGGATGAGCATGTCGCCCGTCTGCACAAGGAGAAGAAACAGCAGGAGGAGGTATGGCTCAGGGGGTAGCGAGTTGGATTTCCAGGCTGATAGCCCGAGTTCGACTCCCGGGACCTACAACTTTTTGCTTTTTGCACAAAAATTGCTGAAAAGGTCTAGCTGGCACTCCGCCAAGTTTTTCCAAGCCCTAAAAGAATAGAAAAGGCTATATTTTCGACTGAAAAATGGCAAAAATCGTTTCCGATTACGACAACAATACCGATTACGCAATGAAATTTTCAGGCAAACCGCAAGCTGCTCGACGACCTCCACAACGAGGAGGACAAGGCTGCTCATCTGGAGAAGCTGAACGGAAAGCTGCAAGCCCACGTCGACCAAGTGGACAACCAGATCGCACTCGAGAAGCAGACCAGGGCTGAGCTCGAAAGGAGGGAGAGGAAGGTACGGTAGAACGGATAGGTGTTCGAAAATAAAAGAAAAATTGCCAAAAATTTTTCTCGCTTGGTCAAGTGGTTAGTGCGTTGGGCTGTCAAGTTAAGGGTCCGGGCTCGGCTCCCGGGCCCTACAAACTTTTTGATTTTTGGTTTTTGGGCGAAAATCAGCTGATTTCTCCTCTTTCCAGCTGGAGGGCGAGCTGAAGATCCAGCAGGAGACGATCGACGAGCTGCAGAGGGAGCGACACGATGTCGAGCAGAACCTTCGGAACAAGGAGGCCGATCTGCACGCCCTGAATGGGAAACTGCAGGCGAATGAGGATCTGATTGCCAAGCTGCAGCGGCAGATCAAGGAGCAACAGTGCAGGATCTCGGAGCTGGAGGATGAGCTCGACAATGAGAGGTATGGTAGAGTTGAATTGCGTAATCGGATGCAATTTGACTTCGTAATCAGCTAAAACTCATCGATTTTCAAAGCGTAATCGGTTCAACCCTATCCATTTACCGATCGTAACCAATTTCAGGTCCCAACGCCAAAAGGCCGACCGCTCTCGTGCCGACCTGCAGGCTGAGATCGAGGATCTGAGCCTCCAACTGTCGGAGGCTGGTGGACTGACCGCCGCCCAGGTTGAGGCCAACCGAAGGAGGGAGGCTGAGGTTCGTTGGCGTTTAAAGGGAGAGTGACAGCTCGAGAACTCGAGCTACAACCCGTTTACAGGTAGCCCGAATCCGCCGTGAGCTGGAGCAACAGGCCCTCAACCACGAGACCGCCATCAACTCGCTGAGGAAGAAGGGAGGAGAGGCCATCGTTGAGCTCCAAGAACAGCTCGAGAACGCCCACATGATGAAGGCCAAGAGCGATGCGGCCAAGGTGATTTTTGGTGCCGCTGTCCCTTTAAAATCGAAATTTGCCATTTTTTGGTTCTGGATTGGCAAATTTCTGCTGTCACACTCCCTTTAAAGCCCAATTCAGGCTCAACTCCAACGCGAGCTCGAGGAGGCCACATCCAATGCCGATTCTGAGCACCGACAGAAGCTCGAGCTCGAGAAACAGCTAAAGGTAAGCTAGCAGAGACAATTTGAGATATAGGGAGCTAGGAGAGAAAGGTAGGGAAACTAATTCGATCGTGTAATCGATTATTTTCCAGACGTTCGAGATCCAATTCGCCGAGCTGCAACAAAAGACCGAGGAGCAGAACAGGCAGATCATGGAGTACTCGGCTGTCAAGAGCCGTTTGGGCCATGAAAATTCCGAGTTGAACAGGCTGGTGGAAGATCTGGAGAACCAGCTGAACTCGTTGCACCGGCTGAAGGGCACCTATGGACAGCAGTTGGAGGTGGGCGACGCGATTCTAGGTGTCACTGTGCCTTTAAAGTATTTTTTCTTGAATTTTTCGCTTATCTGACCCCCCGAGGGCTAATTTATATCATTAAAGGTCTACTGAAGTCAAAATGATAGGGTACCTGAATTCGGGTACCTGAATTGAGTCACCTGAATTGTGGCACCTGAATTTTGTGATTGAATTTTAGGCAGTACCCTCCCTCTAACAAATCTTTTTCTTTGGTTGTTGGCTTTTCTGGCCTCCAAATAGCTCGTCGAAAACGCCAAAGGACCACTGAAGGCAAAATCCATAGGGTACCTGATTTGGGGTACCTGAATTGCAGCCTTTAGAAAAAGGTACCTGAATCGACATTTTTCTCGCAAGTTGCTCTCTGGGGGATAGTAAACCCATTCCAAGTACTGAACTGACCATGGAACCACCGATTTCAGGAAGCCCGCCGTGCCGCTGAGGAAGCCCAGGCCGAACGTCAAGGTCTAGCCGTTCAGTTGCGCAACTTTGAGCACGAAAACGAGAGCCTCAGACATCAGCTGATGGACAAGGAAGCGTCCGAGCAGGAGAATTTGAGGTGGGCAGACTAGAAAGCGAGCCTTGGGGAGGATCAGCTGGCTAGCAGGGATCTTTGAGGAAACGGGCGAACTAACAAAGATCATTGAGGAACCGAAATTTCCAGACAAATCTCCAAGCTAAACGCGGAGATCCAGCAATGGAAGGCCCGTTGGGAACAAGAGGGTCTTGCTCGCATGGAGGAGATCGAGGCGGCCAAGGCGGCCCTCCAGAGAAAGGTCAGTTGCCTTCAATGGTTTAAATCGAGAATCCAGGTGCAAGAGATGACGGAAGCCTACGAGGGCGCCAACCTCAAGATTCAACAGCTCGAGAAAGTGCGCGCCAAGCTGGCTGGAGATCTCGATGATGCTCAGGTGAGTGGCATCCGATTGCGACGTTTAAATTGTTGGACTAGCGTTATTTTTTTACTCTTCAAGTATGAAAGATCTATCTGGTATAAAATCTAACCATCCTCGCTAAAAAATTCGAAAGCTTTGGGTATTTAAGGGAAGTTGCAGCTGAGCGGCTTGACCACGCCGTCTTTCTAGAGCAGGGCTTAAGCTTCTAGATGGTACAAACTTTTAACTCCATTCAGACTACAGAATCAAATTTAAAAAACATCGAAAAAACCATGTTAAAGGACCACTAAACCCGTTTTCAGGTGGACCTCGAGCGCACCGCCGCCTACGCAGCCGCCCTGGAGCGCAAGCAGCGCGGATTCGACCAGATCATCGCCGAGTGGAAGAAGAAGAGCGACGACCTGGCGAACGAGTTGGACGCGGCACAGCGCGACAACCGCCAGCTGGCCACCGACCTCTTCAAGGCCAAGACCGCCGCTGACGAGCTCGTCGAGCAGGTCGCGATTTTTGGGCTTTTATTCGGTAGTTTTCTGAAAATGGCTACAACCTACAAAATTTAACTCCCTACCTTCCAGAACGACTCCCTTCGTCGTGAGAACGCACAGCTGACGCAAGAAGTCCGCGACCTGACCGAACAGCTCGGATCCGGCGGCCGAACGGTGGCTGAACTGCAAAAGATCTTGAGGGCGATGGAGAACGAGAAGGAGGCCATGCAGAAGGCTCTCGATGGAGCTGAGGCTGCCCTCGAGGCCGAGGAGGCCAAGGTTCTTCGCGCGCAGATCGAGATCTCACAGGTGAGTCCATTAATGATACTCTGTATCTCTCGCCGCTCTCTTTTTGACGTTCTCTCTCGCTTTTTCGATATTTTAGATGAGCTTAATCGCCTTACTGCTAGCCTTACTACCGTTTCCCGTCAAAAACTGCAAACTACAATACCTCTGTAAACTTCAAACTCCAGGTCCGCGCCGAGATCGAGAAGCGACTCGCCGAAAAGGAGGAGGAGTTTGAGAACACGCGACGCAACCACCAACGCGCCATGGAGAGCATGCAGGCGACCCTTGAGGCCGAGATGAGGGCCAAGGAGGAGGCTCTCAGGATCAAGAAGAAGCTCGAGTCCGACATCAACGAGTTGGAGGTAACCGGTTACGATATGATACTCAAGATCCCGAATTTCGCGATTTGAAAGGCGCATGAACCTTAGCTATGCAGTTAAGCTGCCGGCAAAAAATTTAAAATTCAAAAGCTAGGATTAGGCTGGTAATCGCCTTAATGATTGACAACCGATTACGCAATGTGATTCAGGTCGCCCTGGATCATGCAAATCGCGCGAACGCCGACGCGCAGCGCACCATCAAGAAGTACATCGAGACGGTGCGCGAGCTGCAGATGCAGATCGAAGAGGAGCAGAGGCTGAGGTACGGGAGCGCTAAAGGGTCATTGAACGACGGAGGGTACCTGAATTGTATTTTGTAGTCTGTAGCCTTCGGGCCTAATTTGCGAACGTAATTCGCCAGTCTGCGACCCAGTTAGGCGGGTAGCCTGCGCAAAAAATGGCTTTAAAGGGCCATTGAAGTGGAAAAAACTAGGACCCGAAAATTCAGGTACCCTATCAATTTCGTAGTCCGTAATTTGCAGTTTGCAGCCTTTCGAGTGTTTTTATAGAGCTCATCAATAGGCCACCAGACAGACTGGCAACCAAAATCACAAATTCCGATTTTAAAGGGTCATTGAAGTGAAGGCGCATAGCCTAAAATTCGGGTACCCTCGAGATTTTTGTAGTTTATGGTTCATGGTTTGTAGTCTTCGGGTATATTTGCAGCCTCAATCGATAGCCCATCTGCCAGCTTGGCAGCAAAGCTAAGCAAAAACCGATTTTAAAGGGTCATTGAAGGGAAAATCCATAAATCCACAAATTTAGGGACGAGCTGAACGAGCAGCTCTTGGCCGCGGAGAAGCGCAACCAGCAGCTGCAGGCGGAGAAGGACCAATTGGCACAGGCACTCGATGCTGCCGAGAGGGCCAGGAGACAGGCTGAGCAAGAGGCCATTGAGTTGAGGGAACAGGTAAGGAAGAGTGTCTCTGTGCCTTTAAAAGTGAGAAGAGGACGCTTGAACGCCTTGGTGTCGTTCCCCCTTTAAAATCCATCGTACCCCTTCGATCTCCAGGTGAACGACCTCTCGAACCAAGTGGCCGCGCTGATGAACACGAAACGCAAGCTGGAGGCAGAACTTCAAGCCGTACACCTTGACCTCGATGAGGCACTGTCGCAGCTGAAGTTGGCCCAGGAGAATCTCCTCAAGGTGGGCTAGCAGAGACAATTTGGGGAAAGGAGCGGGCTAGCAACGATTCTTTGCGGAATTTAAGGCCCATTGAAATCAATGCCCTCATTTTCCAGGCTCAATCTGATGCTGCCCGATTGGCCGAAGAACTTCGTCAAGAGCAAGAGCACGCCTCTCACCTCGAGAGGGTCCGAAGGGCACAGGAGTCGGCACTCAAGGAGATGCAGGTGAGGAATTATGTTGCGTAATTGGATCGCGAAAAGGAAAACCTTCACGACAGTATTTTTGGGCTGTCGTAGTCATTTTTGGGGATTTTGCACTAGAGAGCGCTTAATTGCGTGGCAGATCAGTTATTCCCAAAATTTCAAAGCTCGACGATAGTCATAATCCGAGATAAATTACATGTCGTAATCGATTGGCTCAACGTCGGTTTTTGGGCTACTGTAGTGTTTTTTTGAAATTTTTTGGCATTGTAAATTCTTAGCTGAGGGCCAATTAGCCAATTCCCGAATTTTCAAAGCCCTACCGTAGCTAAAACCCGAGATACATTACATGTCGTAATCGGATCATCCTAGGCCCGTTTGGACGACGCTGAGGCGGCAGCGCTGAAGGCCGGCAAGAAGATCATCCAGCAGATGGAGGCCCGCATCCGAAGCCTCGAAATGGAGCTCGACAATGAGAACAGGAAATACCAGGAGGCCGACAAACATTTGAGGAAATTGGAGAGGAGATGCAAGGAGGCCGAATTCCAGGTACGCTTTTGCTTATTGTAGCCACTTCTGTAAAAAATCCCATCGAAAACCGCCAATTCCCGCGAAATTTCGGAAAGTTGTGCTTGGCGCAGTGGATAAGAGGTTAGACTACCAATCTCACGACCAGGGTTCGACTCCCCGGCGCGGCAAATTTTTTGCTTTTGCTTTGCTTCATATGTATTTTTAAGAATTCGCGAGTTTTCTAAATCCATTTTTAAGCATTTTCGCCTTCCTAAACTCTTTAAAAACTGGAAAAAGCTTCGCCTCCGTCCGAAATCCCTGTCACCACCCCTTTAATTCCAGATCGATGAAGAGCGCAAGAACGCGGCCCGACTGGACGACCTCATCGACAAGCAGTCGCTCAAGATGAAGGCGCGTTTATCGATTTTTATGAGGTTTTCGGGTCTTGGGTTCGACTCCTGCCCGCGGCAAAATTTTTTGCCTTTTGGTTTTTGGTTTTCGGAGCTAATTTCTCGAGTTCTAGGTACTCAAGCGTCAAGCCGACGAGGCCGAGGAGATCGCAGCCGTCAACCTGGGCAAATACCGTACCCTTCAACAGCAAATGGATGCCGTCGAGGAGAGAGCGGAAATGGCCGAGAACTGCCTCTCTAAATTCCGATGCCGATCACGGCTATCCGTTGTGCCGGCTGGATTCGGGTTGGAGCAGAGCGCGTCGATGATCCCCCTTGGACAGGTACGGTGTCGCTGTGCCTTTAAAAGGGCCTCGAATCCTCGAACTTTTCGATTCGTTGGTGTCACTCTCCCTTTAAAGCCCGAGTGCTCCACTTTCTGAATTTGGCTAACTGACAGGCACCAAACACATTGCATTTCAAAAAGTCGGATTTTCAAGGACCTTTGAAGGCAAAATTCGGGTCATGCGTTCGATCCCGCCGCGCGTCTAAATTTTTTGCTTTTTGCTTTTCGGCCTGAAAATCGATAATCCGTCTCTTTTTCAGCCCCTTCAACCCATCCACCGCTCCGCCTCGATGCAACCCTTCCAGCGCCAACAACAGCAAGGAGGCCAGAATGGCCAAAATGGCCACCCCCAGCTCGAGACGCCCCAACAGGCGCCCCAGCAGCAATAAACCCCCTGTCACCACCCCTTTAAACTGAAAAATATCTGACTTTGTAATATCCCCATGATTTCCTCCATTTTTGACGCTTTTCCCGCGTGGCGCAGTCGGTAGGGCTCGCGTCTTCCGCCCGGACGACCCGAGTTCGACCCCCGCCACCGCAAACTTTTTGCTTTTTGCTCAACAATGTTTGCCACGATTTGTGAAGGGCTCTACACTATTCTCACATCATTTTTGGCTTCTAAAACCCGTTAAAACCGCCTCGAAAGTGTCTCGCCCCCTCGGTCACTTTTGGCGTGTTTTTCTGGGTTGCCTGTCCCTTTAAAATGCAAAGTTTCTGACGAACGCCCCGCTTTAGCAAGCCTTTAGCTATTTATTTGCAAAATGCAATTTTTAAAAGTCTGTAAATCGAAAAAATCAAATTTCCCCGCCTACCGTACCCCCGCCCAGCTCAACCCTGCCATTTTTAACATTTTAAATGTCCACAAAAAATGTTTAATTTGAACTTCCGCCTTTTTACGCTGAACCCTCTAGTCATGTGTTGTAGCGCGGAATTTGCTGAATTTTCCAAGCCCATTTTTGTGTAAAAATGCTTTTCTCCCTCTTTCACATTGTGTGCGTGATTTTTGCATAAATTTGACTACAAACTACAAGCTGTACAGACTGCATCCGACAAAACTTGAAAAATTCCTCATCGATATATGAACCAAAAACGTAATGGTCAAGAGGCTAAGGCGTTTGGCTATCAGGCTGAGGGTCCGGGTTCGAGTCCCGCCGTGGCAGACGGGTTTTTGCCTGTTGCTTTTTGCTTCTAAACTTTATGATTGGCTTTACTGTGAGCCAGATCATCCAGTTCCAACATAGTCAAGTGGCTAAGCGGTTTTGCTACTATTCTGATGACCCGGGTTCGACCCCCGGTCGCGCGAAACTTTTTGCTTTTTGCTTTTTCGATTTGTTTACATCGTCATTTTTTCAGAATTGTCCAATTCGGGCTATGACCTTTCCCTAGATCAAGCACAAACTGTGCGGGCCGCGAAAGGCAGCTGCAAATTGGGTGTGTGTTTTTTTCAGGTCCATTTTGAGGGCCAAACTTTTCAGCTGGCCGCCCTCAAATCTGCTCACCCCGCACACCGTAACACGTCCAGATTTGTCACCTCCGGCTTATTGACCCGGAACGAGCTTTAAAAATTAATTTCTAGGGGTTTTTGATGTTTTTTTTTGGATAATCGATTACGACGTGTAATTCGAAAATCGCCAATTTTGCTTTAATTCGTCATATTATAATTTGAATCAATAAACTAGCGATCAGTTGAGTATTTTTCCAAAAATCAGGGTCTAAAGGCACTAGGAAGTTACGAAAATCCATAACGTTGCAAAATCAGGTACCTCTTCTGCTTTTTCGTTTTATTCAATTTTTAGAAGTTTTTTGAAATGTCTAAGTTCTGAATTCAATAAACCGTTAGTCACTTCGGCTTCTTGCAAAAATCCAGATTTTAAAGGCCCCAGGAAGCTGAGAAAATCCAAAAACAAAAATCCCGGAATCAGGTACCTCCCGGAATTTTGATTTTTTATTTTTTCCCGCCAAATGTGATTTTTCGTTTTAATAATGTTTTTGTTTTATAAACTGACATAGATTCTACCATTTTAGAGAACTCCGACGCTTTTAAAGGACCATTGAAGCCAAAAATGGGCCTCCTCCTCGCCCCCGAGTTGGAGCGTCTGGTGCCGACACTTCCGGAAGCCTGCGTCGTCCTCGTTGCGTATATCGCAATTCTGGGTACGTACTGCGCTACAAACCGCCAAAGTCTCCTTTACAGTATTCCCAATCGTCGGCCGGTTCCACTCCCTGATGCGGCTGTACTGCTTGGCGACGCTGACGCCACTTTTCATCATGCAACTCTTTCAACTGATCGTTCCGCTCGTATTTCCAGAGTTAGGGTCAGTTCCGCAAAGAATCTCGGGTAGCTGGCTGGCAGAGGGGGCAAAAATCGCTCCTAAATGACCTCTGATAGCCCTCCCCGTTGCAGAAGTCGCTACTTCGTGCTCACCACCGCGATCAACATGTACGCGGGGAGTCAGATGCTGCTCTGCAACTCGCTGCTCGTCAAATTCGTGCTGGAGAGGATCTGCGACACTTCCGCTACGTACAGCGACTATCGGTTTGTAGTTTGGGGTCTGGGCTACGAACTACAAGCTACAAATTATAGAAAAAGCACAATTTGACGTCGATTTTGGCTTCCTTGGGCTCCAATTTGTAATTTCTATTCCGCCATCTAGCGTATCCTGTAGTCTGGCAGCCAGTTTATAGGCTACAAGAAACCTACAAACTACAAACTACAACAATTCCAGAAAAATGGTCATCCTCCTCTCCATTATCCCGGCCATGCCCCCGTCCCTATTAGCATCTCAGTTGTCAGGTATTTCCCTGAATTACCTATCGTATCCATTCCCAATCGTTCAGAGGAAACATTCGTCGTCGTCCAGATCTTCAACACTATCTTGAAGGTGGCAGCGATCATTTGGGAGTGCTCGATGCTCATTGGGGTACTGAAGCCTGTTTTTTTGCCTTCCACGTTCCTTGAAACGGGAATCTATGGATTGGGCATCAGTTTATCGATTAACAAAGAGAACAGCGATGTTTTTGGTTGATTACGCTATGGAATTCCGAAAATCCTCGATTTTGAGGCTACCAAATTCCTCAATAATCTCTGCCAGCCTGCCCGTAAGAACAAAAATAACAAGCTTTTGCAGCCAGCCAGGTGCTTCCCTCGCCCCCAAAACTGAACCCCCACCGGAAGTGCTATTTGTATCGCAATGCCAGCGGGTTTCCGCTTTTTCCTAATGACGTCGGGGTAAAAATAGGGCGTAATCGCTTCCGGGTGCAAACATTTTAAGGGAATCATCAAGCTGGCGTGCAGTTTACCCAAACACTTGGTTTTTGAATGTCTTAAAGGCCCATTGAAGGCAAATATATAGCGTAATCCAAAGCCCGGGCTTCAAAAATTCATGTCGTAATAGATTAAACCTTAAGCTGATGCGCACGGTTCGTGGGAAACATGCGAATATGTGCGACGTCTCCCGGGCCGACGTCTACTTGCTGTTCACCTTCTGCGGCTGCAGCACGTCGATCACGATGCTGGGATACGGTAGGGGCTGACTTGGGTTAGTTTGAAAATTAGACATTTTCTTTATTTGCCGGTATGGACATCGTAGAATTTTCCAAGGGCTTTCAAATGATGCCTAAATCATCACCCTACTGTATTCCTAGAGCAAATTATAGCCGTTTAAAGTTTGACGCCACAGGCTACAAATTACAATCGACCGTATCTCGGGCTAGAAATATCGGATTTTGATTGTTTTTAGATAGTTTTATCGAGTTCTTCAAGCGTTTGCCAATGATGTATAATGGATTACGGTAGCTAATGCCCAGAAAAAGATATAACTCCTTGAGTTTGGCGGGCTAGCATGGATTTTTGAGAAATTTTAGGGGCAATCTAGCAGGGATCTTTTGCGGAAATTAACGCCTTTGTATTCCAGAGGCCTCAGTCGGCATGGATTGTGCGTACGAGGACACGCACGACGAGTCGACGCGCATATTGGCTTCTGACGTTGCCGGGCTGACCTGTCTTGGGTTTCCCCAATGGTATTTCCTGGTTTGCCGCTTTAAGGTACGATTTTTCGTCTTTTTCCATCTATCTGGCACATAGTCGGCCAAAATCCAAAATCCAGAAGAAAATTGTCATTTTTAAAGGGCCCGGCAAATAACGTAGCTCTAAAGATTTATAATAGCGTAATCGATTACACTATATAATTTTTTAGCCTGCCACGATGGCTTTGTGCTTCCTTTTCACCTTCCCATGCTTCATCCTCAACCTGTTCCGCCTCCACGCTCGCCCCCTGGAGCGATCGATATTTTTGGTAGGTTTGGTGGCGTAACCGAATATACAGGAATTCCGGAAAAACCGGAATTTTCGGATTTTACTGGCGTGGATGACTTAACTGACTGCCAGTCTCGCCAGCCCACGAACAAAATTACAAATTTTGGAATACTGTAGCGACCCGAATCCCATATCGTAACCGGTTGCAGGGCGAGGAGGTGCACGAGACGTACGGCGATCGACGCAAGTCTGTGCGTACCATGGTGGGAGCGGATGCTGATCTTGACATGGCAAGTCAATTGGCGCAGATGCGGAATGCGAATGGTACGCAATACTACGTTACGGTACACCGTATGGAGGAGCCAAACGTAACTGAACTTGACATTTGCAGGAGTCGTCAACCTAGCCAAGATGACGGCCACCGTACACGTGTCGGCAGATTCTGGAATAGCGGAGGATGTCGTTGAGAAGGGGAGGTAGGGCTTGGAAGGCTTGGCCAAGTGGTTAGGGAGTTAGCCTGTCATCCGCAGGGTCCGGGTTCGACCCCCGGCGGCAGCTAACTTTTTGCTTTTTGCTCCAGGGGCTTTAAATACTATAGTGCAAAGCTAAATTAGACGTTTTTAAAAATAAAATATGATAAACCTATAAAAATTGCCTAAAAACAATTTTTAATTTTTTGCGTTGAATGGCCCTTTAAAACGCAATTCTCGTACTTTGTAGCCTTGCAACGACGCGTCGAGGCTCCGACGAATCGAATATCGAGAAGTTGGAGCTCCCGAATCCCGTTCACTACCAGGTTCGTGCTTTTCAAGGGACTGGAAGGCTTCGATTATCGATTAAATTATTTTTTTAGGAATACAACATCCACGGCTTCCACAGCTTCGATCGGCGCTCATTTCGAGAGGCGCATCGCGACTCGCTAGTGTCCTTTCATGGGTGGGTACCTGAATGGGCTACAATAGCCGTAGGGAGTTGTGGTTTGTAGCTATAAGGATTTTTCTAGAACAATATTTAAACTGATGGTTAGTTAAGCGATTCTACTAGTCAAAACCCGAAAATCATAGCTCTTTGGAGATTTTCTGGGCAGGGTAAATTGAGTTCCATGGTACCTGAATTTCAAGGGGTTGTAGTTTGTAATTTCCTCAACTTTTCTGAGTTTAACCTACTTTCCGTCAGCCAGTTAACCAATTACCCTAGTTAAACCACGAAAATTAACGATATTTCGACTTACGTGGGTACCTGAATTGGACAGCAGGGCACCTGAATTTCTACAGTAGGGTACCTGAATTTCCAAGGGTTCTAGTTTGTAGTTTTTGTTTGAGTTTAATATACGATCTGATAGCCAGCCTGACCAGTACTTAAATTTTCAGTTCATGATCCGTTTTTCAGACGCCCGCACAGCACCGGACGCCAGATTCACTTGCATTCACACAGTACTAGGTGAGCGGGTTGAGGCTTAGCTTAGGCTTCGAAACCAATTCAGAAGTCACCCCCACCTCTTTGGATCTCACTCCGTTGGCTCGACCGATCGATCACATCTAAAATTTGATGGTCCTACTACGGTGGCTACGGTAGAAATGGGGAAACAATCGATATTTGCGACTGGGGATACGGTAAGTCAGCTTGGCTAGCTTAGTCTTAGGCTTGGGCTTGGCCTAGGTTTAGGCTTAGGCTTAGGCTGAGGATTGGGCTTAGGCTTAGGCTTAGGCTTAGGCTTAGGCTTAGGCTTAGGCTTAGGCTTAGGCTTAGGCTTAGGCTTAGGCTTAGGCTTAGGCTTAGGCTTAGGCTTAGGCTTAGGCTTAGGCTTAGACTTGGTTTCGGCTCATGCTCATGCTCCCTCTTTCAGTCTCGTCCTCCCCGTCCCGCCGTCCGCTTTGCCGATCAGCACCTCATCCTCCCGAATCGTGAGACCAAAGAGGAGCGGCTCCGCCCGATGAGCCGAGCTTCGCGAATTGTCGATGGAATTTCATAGCGTAATCGATTTTCAGAATTTTTATTTGTATAAAGAGACTTTTTAACTAAATTTCGTAGTGCATCGGCATAATCGATTACGCCACGAAATTCGGATCTCATAATCGATTACGGCATGTTAAATGCCACCCTGAGATTCGATCACGATACGTAATTTCTTTATTTACCAGCCGATTACAGCCGCTTCGCGACTGCAATCGGCTGGACTTCGGGCTACCCTCCATATTCTACACCACCACATTTCATCCCCACCTTACGCTGATGCCTTCCCGGCAATACCTACACTGATGGCTTCAGATATCTCCTCTAGCCAACCCCCCCCACAAAAACATAGCTACCTTTCGGATGGCTTCAGATACCCCCATAGCCGAAATCTCCTTCAAAGACTACCTAAATACCTTCCTGGTGGCTTCAGATACCCCCCATAGCCGAAATCCCCTTCAAAAACTACTTAGATTCCATCCCGATACTTTAAATGATTTAAATAATAAATTAACATAATTAAAAAGTATTAAAAGTATTAAAGTAACTTAAAAAGCTATTTGGGCGCGGGAAAGGGCCTGGGGAAGAGGGGCGAAAGGAAAGGGGGCGTGGCCTCCCGGGAAAGGGGCCCCCACCCGTTTTATTAAGGCGCCACTTTCAATGTTAATTTTAATAATTTAAACTAAAACTTTTTGATAATTTTTTGATCAGTTTGGGGGTTTCTGACCACGCTCTATCCGAATCCGAAGAGACCTAAGCTCTAGCTCCTTTCCCCTTCGAGTTGAATCCGGGACACGACGGACAGACAGACAGACAGACGGACGCCTCTACTTTTTTATTATAGTTGATAGACTCTCCATAACAAATTCGACAAGGCCCACCAAGCCTCAATACCAAATGCAAAACATCAGCATTTTGCATACGATAGTCCGCGAGGGTACACTCGTTCTGAAGCTGCTTATTGTCGAAAATTAGCCTCTGGTCGTGCACGCAGCATGCTTCCACTTCCTGGAAATAGAAAAGTATTTGCACAAAGAATACATCTAGCTGCCAGCAGGTTTTAAAGAGAGCCTGACAGGCAGACTTCAATGCTCCTTTAAAGGGGCATGGCTTCACAAAAACCCACCTGGACCCTTTCCTTGACCTCCAGTATAGTTCTTTCCGGGCTAAGCTTCATCGGAATCGTCCTACCCGTCAACGTCTTCACGATAAGCTCCAGTTCCATTCAGGCACCCTTCGCAAATTCGTGGTTTTGATCGATTAGGGCATGGAAATGAATTAATAAAGGTTGTTATACATAAAGCAGCTGTCAGTTAGTCGTAATAGGCAAATTTTGTGTCCCGGGAAAGGAAAATAAAATTGTCGAGGAGCCCAAAAATCGATTCAGGTACCCAGGGTACCTGAATCTGCTGATAAGCCCCCTGGCTTCATTTCCGGCGCTCTGAATTGAATGGCGTAATTGGGCTCGTTTAGGCCGGATGCCAGTTGGGGCAGAGAGAGAGAGCCAGAGAGAGAGAGATACAGAGAGAGACAGACAGAGAGAGAGAGAGAGAGAGAGAGAGAGAGAGAGAGAAAGCGCTAGTCTGCTATGATAAAAAGTGATAAATAGGTGGCAAGATACGCATGCACTGATATCAACACACCGCTCCAGCCTCTCCTCCCTTCTCACCTCATGCTCCCCACAACGCAGAAAAAGAGAGCAATGAGCGGATCATTCTCTTCTCTTACTCTCTCTTTGCTATTCCTCCCCCCCTTGCATATCACATCGATTTGCCCCGACTACCCTGATTTCACGCATTTTTAGCAAGGACCGAACGCTTTTCCGCAAATGATCTCTGCGAGCTTGCTCTTATGGATTTTGGGACTTCGATGGTCCTTTAAAACGGAAATAAGATTTTTTTTGTTTTTTACACGTTAACTTAACTAGAATTTTTCAAACATTTTTATAGTCCCGCGATCGATCGAATGTGAGGAGGATTGTTCCGCGTCTTTTCGATGCCCTCTCCACTTCTCTGCCCTCTCTCACTCCCTGTGCTTTCTCTGTTTCTCTGTCTTCTCCTTCTCTGCCCCCTCCCCCTCTCAGCCTCTGTCTTCTCGCAGGCCATCCAGGCGTGTCGGCTGAGATGTGCCGAGTCTACCATTGTAAGTTGTAGTCTAACGGAGCTTGCCCGACTTAAATGGTCCTTTAAAAGGGGACGTGGCTTGTGAAAATCTATATGCGATTTTTTTAGGCATTTCCCCTTTCCCGTGACGAGACGACGTGGCCGCCAAATTTACTGCAGCTCTGTGATTACGGGTGTCGCGTCCAGGCGGTGGGTTTCATCGCGTAATTGGTTGACTAGCTGTCGTAATCGGTTGATTTTCATAGCGTAATCGATTGATTTTAATGGCGTAACCGATTACGCTTTTTAAGTGCGAGACGGGCTGCGCTGATCTGGATGGTCCGGTTTCAACCTGTGCGACGCGGTGCCAGCTCGAAGCCGGCTCGGAGAGCTGCCGCCAGGGATGCCACGCCGTCGAGCAGAATTTCGTCGCCCAGCTGCAGGGTACGGTATCCTATGAGGCGTTATGACTTTTTAGAGGTTGTCGACAAGGCCAGGATCCACCAAATGGACGACCCAGCTACCGTCCCCTCAGACGTTACCCTGGCACCCGAAACCTCGGCGATGCGGGTGTCATTTGGAGACGAGTGGAACCTTGTTGTTCAGGAGGTAGGCTAGCAAGGGCAGCTAGGGAACGGGCGCAAGCAAGCAGAGACCATCTGCCAATTCTAGGTCTCGGCCCTCGAGGTCCAATGGTACATCCAGAGTCGCTCAACAGAGGGAAATCCCGGCTGGAAGTGGACACCCCTACCGCAGAGGGTACGTTCCAGAGATTCTTGTGGAATTGGGGATTTCTTGATTGGAGGACAGTCTAGCCGAAACCATTTACCCTACCTTTTTCTAGAGCTTCCGCAACATCTCTGCAACCTGCGTAGTTGGCATCCCACGTGAATCTTCTGTCGAGGTTATAGTTTGTAGCCTACAGCTTGTAGTCCGTATTTTAGAACACGGCTCGTCTAGCTATCGGGTGGCGAGGCCGGGTAGTCGTTTCTCCGGCTACGAATTGGCGGCTCGACCCGGAAAAAGTGATCCCGAAGGTTCAGGTACCCTCAATTCAGGTACCCCATGGGTTGCCCCGGCTACCGTAATCCCTGGGTTTTTTGGAGGTTTGGGGTACCTGAAAATTCAGGTAGCCCAATTCAGGTACCCACCGCCCGTTTTCAGTTCAGCAGCGGGCTACAACTATCTGGTGACATGTATTCGGTGTGCTGGCTGTCAAATAGACACCAGGTAAGCTGATATTCCTCAAAGAATCTTTGCTGGCCTGCCGGGCCCGATTCCCGAGCAGGAAGGTGGCTGAATTTCCCAATTCCTAACGGATCTTTGCTAGCTGCCCTTTTCAGGGCCAATTTCGCGTGGCGCTCGCCAAACTGGATGATCAGCCGCTCGATGAGCAAAACACAGACTCCACCTGTCACTTGTTGAGGGTGCGATAGTCTTGGGGTGCCTAAATTTGTAATTTTTTGCGTTTTTTAAGAAAATCCCACGCGAGAACTGTTGCAAGGTGACGATAGCCGACGTCACGGACAGCCCGGAGAATCCTGGGCTACAGACTACACACAGCTTCGAGATGGAGGAAGTGCCGGAATTTCCGGGTCCGTCCGCGGGGCTGCTCTGGACAAACGGGACACACATTGAGCGGCTCGCTGATATGGACGATTTCACGCTGTCTCGGCAGCCCCTTTTGGTGCCGTTCGATTTGGCGCTGGAGGACAGGATTTCAGGTACATTCTAGGGTGTTCGAGGGTTCGAATCCTGGGCGCAACAAGCTTTTTGCTTTTTGCTTTTCTCGCCGAAATTTTTCCCTAGAATTATCTACTGGGAGTCAGACCAGCTAGCTGTCCCAGTGCCTTTAGAATTGGACTTTTTAGCACTGGTCGGAATCTCGGAAGAGTTGATCGTCGTCGGGACGGAGCATGGCGGAATCTGGATCGTTCCTACCCCAACGCCGCCCGCCTTGCCAATATTTGAGGATACGATAGTCGAGGCGGTGACTATGGAAAATACGACAGGCACCCTAATGACGTCAACAACCACAACTACGATCCAGACTACAGTAGCCGATCAGGAAGGCGAGGTAAGTGCCTTTAAAGGGGCAGTGACACCTCAGAAATTTCAGTCCGACTCCCACCCGACCCCGCCAGCGCTGCCCACCTCCGTGAAGCTGCGCGAGCCGGATGGAAGTGAGATTACGCAGATTGTTCATGGTAGGTCGGGATGGCCAAGTGGCTAGCGATGTTGGTCAGCAGGCAAATGACCCGGGTTCGACCCCCGGCCGCGGCAAACCTTTTGCTTTTTGGGCTTCAAGCTAAAAAAACTTGTGCCAATTGCGTTTCTGGGATCCAATTCAGCAGTTTCCTGTTTTAAAGCGCGCAGCATGCCAAAATCCACGGCTTGTAGCCTCGCGTTTGCATTTGTAGTTTGTAGCTGAGTTGAAGCTGAGCTGATAATTACCTTTCTGGCAGCCAGTTCAGCACTTTCAAGTTTTAAAGGGCCCGGCAAGTCAATGCTCTCAGTTTTTAGCCTGTATTCTAGCCTTGTAGTCTTATTGTACTTTGTAGTTTGTAGTCCCAGGGGGTCATCCATTTATTCAACTCGGAGATGTGTGTGTACGTAGCCAAGGGGGGAGGGGATGATCCATGACAAAGAAGAAGAGAGAGAATAAGGTGATGCCAGAGAGCGAGACAGCCAGAGAAAAAAGAGCGCGAGAAAGTGGGCGTGGCTTGTAGTTTGTAGCCGGTCGTCGGGCGGGGCGGGGTTGTAGTTTTGTAGCCGCGGTTGTAGTCTGTAGTCTCTCTTCTCTCACTTCTGGTTGGCAATCTTGGCCAGCTCCTCGGGCGACATGTCCGGGCATTGCTCGTAGCTGTAAAGGAATTTTGTAGTTTGTATTTTGTAGGCTGTAGCCTGGTGCTCACCCGTTGTCTCCGCCCTCCTCCTTCTTCTCCTCTTTCTCCTCCTTCTTCTCCTTCTTCTTTTGCGAGCCGCCTCCGCCCGCGGCGCCGCCTGAAGCCGCTGGAGCGCCCGGGGACTGAAAGTGGAAAGTTGGCAACGGGATTTTAAAGCTGTTTAAAAAGCGATTAGTCTCATTAATGCGCGTGCCTTTAATCTGCCATCCAATCCACTTGGGGAAAATTTCGAGTTTGTAGCTGCTTTCTAGCCGCTAAACCTAGGGTCGAGGGTTCGATCCTGACCGGGGTCGCAATTTTTTGCTTTTTGCTTTCGAGCTCGTGCTCCCCAAGGGCTTAGGGGAGGGAGGTCACTCAACT
This sequence comes from Mesorhabditis spiculigera, assembly GCA_958295435.1. Classification (NCBI taxonomy): domain Eukaryota; kingdom Metazoa; phylum Nematoda; class Chromadorea; order Rhabditida; family Rhabditidae; genus Mesorhabditis; species Mesorhabditis spiculigera. The sequence continues at coordinate 1,607,144 of CATQJA010002707.1, forward strand.
GCAGCCCGCCCCTCCCCCTCGCCTCCAAAGAGTGAGCGAGAGAGCGCCACATCGAGAGAGGGGTTAGAGACGCAGAGGGGTGGGGGGCGGGCTAGCAGAGAGCGTTTGCGGAACAACTCGTGCTCCTTTCGGATATCTCCGGCTTCTCCTCCTCTCCCCCAAATACCTTTGTTGGGAGCTGGCTTTCCGTGCCGGTGCGCGACATCAGCATCGACTCGGCCGGCTTCTTTTGGCTGGCCGTCGAGGATTCGCTCTATTTTAGGGTGTCTGTAGGGGTACTGTAGGTTTAAAAATTTGAAATGGGTTTAATTCGTTAGGCTGGGTCCCAGTAATCCCAAAGAGCCATAAAAACCTTTAAAATCTGCAGTTTAAAGGAACCGGCAATTCAGGTACCCAAATTCAGGTACCCTAGGCTTTAGCGTTATCCCTGCTTTTTTAGCTCCAAAACTTTGGCAATCCATTTGCTGCCATGCAAGGCTACTGTATGCAAATTTGGAATGCAAAAACAATAAAGTTTTAATGCCCAAAATTCAGGTACCCCAATTCAGGTACCCTCAAGACGAGAGGCCCCAGACCGTAATCCCTTCATTTTTAAGCTACAAAACCAATGAATTTCGGTTAGCTGACCATCAAGCTATTTTGTCAAGCAAAAAAATGTTCAAATACGCCTACCGTACCCCCCACTACAGTACACCCCAATTACGATACCGGTACGGCGGATGAGGGTCCAGCGGATGCGGTGCCCATCTGTGAGGGGCTGGCCTTCTTCTTGCCGCATTTGACCATCGAGAGAAGCCCGACCACCGTCCAGCCCATTACGCTCGCCAGCCACGTCCACATTTTGCGACTCTTCTGAAAAGGAAAAGATTTTGAGGAATTTCTGATTGGGCAAGCTAGCAGACACAATTTGCATCCCAAAAAAGTACCGTACCTTTGTAGGAGATGTGTGTTAGCAAGCTCAATCGGCGAATACACGAGTTATGAAATGGGCCGGAGAGAGGCGGAGTAATTTTTAACCGGAAACGCATGGAAATCTGGGGGTATTTCCGGCTTGGCAGGCAGGCAGGCTAAATGGCAGAATTCTAATTAATTTATGCAAATTTTCGATCTAAAAAGAATAAAAATTAACGTGGAAAATGCTCAACATTTTTTGGCGATTAGTGGGCCAGGTGGGTGGCGTGTCGGGGGTCAAAAACAGCCATGGAAACATCGTCTTATTCGATGCCAGTTAAGCTTACAGTACCGAAAGAAAAATTTTAAAGGGGCTGGGACACCCGGCAAATCTACAACAATCCAGTTTCAGACCCGATGCAGCGCATGGTGTACGCGCTGCTATCGAAAAAGGGGCTGTTGCGCTGTGGGATGGACGGGGGGCCGTGTACCTTCCTGAGGACCGACACTCCAATGCAGTACGTCGCCGTGGACAGCTGGAATGGGTGGGTTACGGTCTTCAAAATTACAGAAAAATTGGGCTACAAACCAGAGAGCTAGATAACTTTAAAGGGACAGTGACACCTAGAAAAACGAGAAATTATTTCTCGCATTCCAGTTTCGTCTATTTTATCGGCCCTGAGGGTACTGTAGTGCAGGCCGAGCTGTTCTCCTTCAACGCCACCGATTCCTACGCGTTCCAGCGGACTCGGGAGTTGCCAGGTGCCGAATTACCTATCGTAATCGGGTAACCCTACAATTTTTCAGAGCTCTCCCCGGCTGTGGCGATGGAGATTGACTACAGGGAGCAGCAGCTGGTCGTCATCCTGCAAAATGGTACGCTAAAGGGAGCGGGAAGCCGTGCTTTTTGGGGTCAAGGGTTCGATCCCGGCCGGGGTCGTAACTTTTTGATTCTTGCTTCATGCTTTTGGTGACACGATCCCTTTAAAGGCTCTGTGTTCGGCCGAGACATCGTCAGCGGAAATATGAGCCTGATTCGCGACGGATCCTACATGGCCGTCACAAAAATGCATCTGGCGGACGGGCGATTGTTTTGGACCGGGAAAAAGGTGATTTTTTAACTTTCTTTCTGCGGTAAATTCCCGTCTTTTGATGTATTACTTGCGATTGTTGAGAATTTGGGGGTACCTGAATTGGGGGTACCTGAATCGAAGGTTTCTTATTTGAGGGTACCTGAATTGCCAGTTCCTCTAAAATCAAAATTTTGATGTTTTTGTCATGAATTTGGGCATAATACATGGCAGTTAAGCAAGTTTGCAAGGATTTCAGACGTATCGATTTACGTTTAGTGCGGCGAGAACGCGCTGGACGAGGTGTGCTTCTACTCGGAGGAGCCGAGCGACGAGGGGATACATTTTTCGAGGTGGGGCTTCGTTTTCCATACCTTATCCGATTGTTCAGGTACCTCCTCACCGGTCAGCTGGTCGATTTTTCGCTGGTGTCTGCACCATTCTACCCCTGCTGTCTCCCCGCCCCTGAGCATATCGGCTTCATGCCAAATGGGCTGGAGGCCCGGGTTACGTGGCCGTTGCTTCCGGCAATGGCATATCAGGGTACTCTAGTTTGGGATTTGGAGTCTAGAGCTCATTCCGGGGAATGTTGTAGCCCTGAATTGCTACAGTAGTTTAATTTATAACCTTGTTAGAGTTTGTGATCCGTAGTTTGTAACCTGTATTTTGTAGTTTGTACTTTGTAGCCTACCCCCTCCATTTCAGCGATGGGTGAGGGCTGGCGCAACGTGCACTACGAATGTCGCCTCGAGGCCGTCGATGGCTCGCTCAGCCAGACACAACACACTAATGGCAACGATTTGGTAGGCTACAGACTACAGACTGCAAGCCAAAAACTCCAGGTATTCCCCCTGGGTGCTGCTGTCGAGTATACAGTATCGGTACGCGGCTGTACGCTCCACATTTGCAGCCCGTTCGCCGAGAAGAACGTCACCATGTTCAAGGGGTACACTGGTGAGTTTTCGGGGTGTCACTGTCTCTTTAAAACAAATTTCGAGGTGTCACAACCCCTTGAACCCAATTTACAGCCAACCCAGCCTATGCTATCCAAAAAACCGGAAACTCCCCCGAAACCCTTGATCTGCTAGGGCAACCCATCGCCCTGGAACCGTTACGTGAGTTATTGGAGTTTGTAGCCTGTAGCCAACCGGACATTGCAGTATCGGGACTGCCCGCTATCCTACCTGCGATCTTGGCCATCGACAACACCACCCAGACGCTCTACTCGACGGCTGGGAGCGAGACGGTACCTGAATTTTTCGGAACTTTAGCTTACACATCCCTTTAGAAGTTTGTGGGATGCGTCGTTGATGACGGTTAGCCAGTTGACCGCTTCCAAAAAGAAAAATGATGGAAAAATTGAATTTTTAGTTGATTACGCTAGGGTACCTGAATTTGAGAAATGCATAAATCCTGACTTCCAGCGCCCTTTAAAATGTTATCAGCAACGTAAACCCCTTACTGTATGTATACCAGTTTACAGGCCAAGATCGTCAAAAACCGATTGCCAATCTCGCAAGGGGGTCCGGAGGCGAAAGACGAGACTACCGTACTCCTCGAGTACTTCCGCCCCTCCTCTGCGGCTCTGATGGCGTCGCGGGCACTGCTCGTGCTTTCCTCTCCCTATGAGCTGGTCTCCTACCGTATCACTGGGACGCTGGATCAAATGTGGGTTTTGAGGGGAGCAAGAGCTAACCGATTACGACATGTAATTTTTTAGAGGAGATTTTTTGCTTTTTTGTTGGGAATGGGTTAAGTGATAAGCCAATTACATCAAATTTGTAGTCAGAGTACAGGCTACAAACTACAAAACCCCCAAAATTCAGAATCTACGCCTGCTCCTCATTGGACGTTACCGTATGCGCGGAGGTGATAGCCGTGGCGACGGATGAGACAACGGGGGACATTTTCTACTTGACACAGGTGGGTCAGCAGAGATTCTTTGAGGAAAATGAAACTGGGTCGAAAAATCAAGTTTTTAGTTGTCAAACGGAACGGTGCAGCTCTATCAGGTGGATCCGGTTACGCGGTTGCCACAGCACCTGGCATCGTCATCCGAATTGCCAAGGTATAGACTGCAAACGACAAACTGGACCACAGACTACAAAATACACTATAAACTACCAATTTGATCACCGGCTACAAACTAGACAATCGGCTACAGACTACAAACTAGCCTGCAGACTACAAACTTTATCCTAGGCTACAGACTCCCACTTCAGAATCTCGCAAATGGCCGTCGCCTACGACAAGCTACTCCTGTTGACGGCCGACGAGGGACGTGTCGGCATTATCGATCGAAAACTGGACTCTCTCGATCTGAACTGGGTGGTAGAAGGGGTAGGTGATGCTCAAGGAATCCCTGCTAGCTTGCCTCTTTCAGATCTCCCAGCTGATCCCCATCTGGCCCACGTCCACGAGCAATCGCTTCGACTTCAAGGGGGATGTGCTGATGGGGGAAGTGGTACGGTAGCTAGAGGCGAGGCCACGCCACTTTTAAAGGGAGCGTGACAGCTAGCTTTTTGAGCCATATTGTAGTGTGTAGTCGGCTCTGTAGTTTGTATTTTACAGTCCGGTTTGTAGTTTATAGTCCGTCGGCAATCGGGTAGTTTGTAGTTTGGCGTTGTAGTTTGTAGTCTGTGCGCCAGTTAGGATTTTGTAGTCAGCCGGACAATTTGTAGGTTTTTATTCCAGAGCCAATTTTCGAGCTGTTAGTCGATTTTCAGGTGAAAAACGACCTCACCTGGACGCCAGTTACACCTAGACGAGACAACGGATCGATTCTATACCAGGTAGCTGCTTTAAAGGGACCGCGACACCTAGAAAACGGCCATTTTCAATGCATTACGCCATGAAATTCTTTCAAAACTGCTTATTTTTCTAGATTTCCATATGGCGAGACGAGCACGACGATCCCTATCGCTCGTTCTCACTGGCTCCCGTCTATACCGTGCCCACCGAATTGCTCGAGAAATGGGACAGCGCACAGGTGTTCTCATCTCAGGTGACAGGTACTGTATCTCTTTCCTTTTCTCTCTCTCTCTCCTCGCACTCTGTCGCTGTCGCACTCTCTCTCTCTCTCTCTCTCTTCCTCTCTCTCTCTATCTCTCTCTCTCTCTCTCCTTCTCTCTCTCTGTCGCTCTGTCTCTCACTCGCTCTCTCCCTCTTCACTGACTGCCAGGATAGATGAGATGAGATTCTGAAAGTCTGAAGAAAAGCAAAAAGTCTGCCGCGGCGGGGAGTCGAACCCTGGTAGCCAGATTGGTAGGCGCCGCCGCTAACCACCAGGCCATGGGTTCGGGCGTTGGAATTTTGTAACTCGTTATAGCAATGAACGCGTGGACGTCGTTGAACATCTCCAAGTCGGGCCTGGTGGCTCCGACGAAGCCGCCGAGCCCTCCGATGGCAACCAGGATTTTTGCTACGCAACAGGTTGTAGTTTGTAGTTTCGGGAATTTCATCGCGTAATCGGAACGAAAATATCAACAAACTACAGACTACAAACTCCGACGTCAGCAATACTTTTTTGCAGAAAATGGTAGACGGCGCCCGGGCGATCATCTCGTTCTTCTGGGGTGCACCGAAGGAGTGGAACGGGAGGCCGTTGAGGTACCGTATCCTCAAGAATCACTACTAGCCTGCCCCTATCCTTCCAGATATGTGCTGAACTGCACGAAGCAGGACGACGGGGCCGAGAATCTTGTGGCGCTCGACTTGCCCCCGGCCGTCACCTACTACTCGTTTGCCGTCAAGAGCGGGAAGGTCAGCAAAAAAATGAGAATGATCGGATTTTAAAGGGATGGTGACACCTGGCTAGGGCATTCGATTACGCTAAGTAATTCTACGTGGAATTTGGTCTTTTTAAGCTTCCTAATTTTAACCTGGCAACCAAATATCCAAATAATGCAAAAAAAATTGGACTTTAAAGGGACAGCGACACCCCTCCCCTATTCGATTACGCCATGTAATTCAGGTCTCGTGCGCGGTAGCCGCCTCGAATGAGCCGTCAAACGTTGGAGACTTCTCAGCACCATTATCGATCGACAGCTCCGAATTGCGACCACTGGTAGGGGGCAGGCTAGCAGAGATTCTTTGAGGAATATTTTCAGGTCCGTCTCTTTGCCATCGATTCTTCGAATGATCTCTTTGCCGTCCCGAATATCACTGATGGTTATCAAGCGCGAGTGACGAGAGAGCAGAGGACTAGAAGAGAGAAGAGACAAAACACGGCGCCGTCGGTCGGTTTTAAAGGGGCGGTGACACCCGGGTTTTCATGTCGTAATCGATTACGATAGGTTTTGTGGCTCCGAATTTTTTAGGATGGGTTTTCTGGTTTCCAGAAAAGCTAAATTCGAAGTTTTAAAGGCTCAGCGACACCTAGAGCCTAGTTAGAATTTCATAGCGTAACCGAATGTTTCCAGCTGCACTACCAAGCCATGGCGTTCATCGAGACGAACCTGTACGCCGTTGGGTTGGAGCCAGGCTCGGTCCATCCGAGTCTCGTCCAGCTGGATACGAACAATATCTCCAGCCTGCAGCACAAGGTAAGAATTTCCAAGTGTTACCATCCCATTAAACGCAAAAATGCCAAAATGATCGCTGCTAGCCCCCTATCAACTAGCAAGGCAGCAGAGACCATTGAGGAACCTATTCTGAGCTTTTGGAGCAAAAAGTCTGCCACGGCCGGGAGTCGAACCCGGGTCGTCAGATTGGCAGGCGAGGCCACTAACCACTTGGCCACGATTTTTTGGGCCGTTTTTGAACAATGCATTTCCTTAAGGTTTCCCTGACCGGGGACTTCCCGCCAATCGTCGCCATGGCCTCCGATTGGGTCGGCTTCCGACTGCTGCTGCTCATGGGAAAAGCCCTCTATCAGGTTGGCGTTTTAACTTAAACGCCGGCTTAGGTTTTACCTTGTAGAGTTTTTTAGGCGCTTTCGAATGATACCAAAATACCGTAATCCTGGAGCAAGTTATAGCCATTTAAACCCCACCCCCCGACTACAAACTACAATCGACCGTATCTCGGTGTAGGAATGTTCGCTTTGAATGATTTTAAGCTTATTTTGTCGCGTTTTTCAAGGGCTTTCAAATGAGGTATATGGCATTGCGACATATAATTCCTCGAGAAAGTTATAAGCTCTCAGAGTTCGCATCCGATTACGCCATCAAATCCCCTCCCCAGTCTTCAATGGGCCTTTAATTTTGAGGTGACGCTGGATCCTTTTCTCTCCTCAGCCATCTTGGCGCCGAAAAAGCTCGCGGATCTCTCCCTCGGCTCCTCCGATCCGAAGCAGCTCACCTACGATCCGTTTACAAGGTTTGTAGCTTGTAGTTTCTAGTCTGTAGTCTAACGTAACATTTGCAGTACGGCCTTCATCCTCACCCTGAACGGCTCGATCTTCTCGTACGATCTGGCGAAGGGCGTCGAGCGGAATTTGGCGCACACCGTACTCTGCCTGGCCACCGAGACGGTCACCTGGATGACGACTGGTGGGGAAGTTTGGAGGGTGTAGTTTGTGGGTTTAGGCTAACTGGATGGCAGATAAGCGAATTTCACAAAAATAACAAGGTTTTCGCGTCGTAATTAACTTGCGTAGTCAGTTCCTAAACTCCGGTTGTTGTAGTTTGTAGTCTATCGTTAACTTTCAGAATTCACGTGGAATCGCCCGGCGTCCCCCAAAATCTACGCGCTGACGTGGAACGGGATTCTGGAGGTGAGATGACAAACTACAGACTACAAACTTCACTAGACTACAAACTACAAACTACAAACTACAAACCACAAATTCCTCACAATTTTCAGATTGAGCTCGACGGACGTTGCGGCGAGCTGAAGAGTATCGACTGGACCAAGTTTGGGGGTACGCCACGGGTTTTTAAAGGGCTGGTGACACCTAGGAGGGTCGCCGGATTTAGGTGTCGGTGTGTTAGGAAAGCTAGTTTTTAAAGTTTTGATAGCATAATTGGCTTAAGTGGCAGCCAGCAACGCCGGCTAGAAAATTTTAAAGACGTGGCGACACCTAGAGTCCGCTTTACAATTACATGTCGTAATACATGTCGTAATCGAATGTTATTTCCTCAATTTCCCCTGCAATCTATCCCATTTCAGAGCGCGGCCTGAAATCGTTGAACGCGTTCTCCATTGCCGACAAGATGTTCGTGTTCTCCTCCCCAACAGAGCTGCTCCTCTACAATCCAACTGACACCTCCATCCACCCAATCCCCATCCCCCATCCACCCCTCCGGCAGATATTGGCCGCCAGCCAGAGCAGTCAGCCGTATCCGGGTCAGTTAGAAAATTACGACATAACAAAAACCGAGAAAATGCTACGGAATTTTTGGAAAATTTTTTTAATCGTTTTTTTTTCGGAAAATTTTATGTCGTAATCGATTGGAAAACCTTATTTTGCGCTTAATATTATTATGGAGGCTTTCTGGAGGCCAGAAAAGCTATATCCAAAATTTTAAAAAGGCACAGCGACACCCTGGACCCAGTTTGCATTGACTGGCGTAACCAATAAACCCGATTTTCGGATAGTAATCGTTTTAAAATAGTTATTCTGCTCTCGAACTTTGTAGATAAGTTTTCTGGACTACAGTAAATAGGTATGCCAGCTTTTAAAGGCACAGCGACACCCTACACCTAATTACAATTTTATGTCGTAATCGATAAACCCTTTCAGACCGTAAATGCTTTTCCCTGCCAGCCTCATCGCAGATCAGCTTCTCCGTCCATAACGAGGGCCGTACGGGGGCCGCAGTGCGTATCGATCGACCCCCAGTCGTCCCGGCATGCTCTGCCATATCCCTCCCCACTACCGTATACGATGTGAGGCGTTTAAAGGGATGGTGACACCAAGCGTCTAGTTAGAATTGGGTGCCGTAATCGATTCCCCTATTTTCAGATCTTCTTCAACCGAACCGACAAATCGCGGGTGAAGCACATCGAGAGTTACGCCGATCAATATCATCTGGAGGATGGGAGTCTGGATAAGGAGACAGAGTACGGTAGCTTGGGCTTAGGCTAGACACCCAGCAGACCTATTAAAGGGACGCTGACACTAGAAAATCGACATTTGTCGAAAAATGCCACGACATCGCCATTTCCAGTTATACGGTACGCGTGACGTGGAAAAACCGGTGGTCCTCCGACACTACCGCATCTGAGTCGAAGCTCTTCAGGACAGGATTCGGCTACCCGTCACCGCCCCGAAATTTGAAGGTATTTCGATGGCGTAATCGAATTTCTGGGGGTATCTGATTCTAGCTATAGATTTTAGCGTCGTAATCGATTCTGAGCCAGTTTTTCGATATTTTAGGCTTATAAATGGTCTATCTGGGAGGCAGAAAAGCGGATCAGAGCGTTTTAAACGGGCAGCGACACCTAGGCCCTGGGTAGAATTATATGTCGTAATCGAATCTCGATTTCTGGCTCAAACCCGACTTATTTTGCGATTTTGATGTCGTAATCGATTCGCATGGTGCCAGTAGGCCCTTTGGAGGCAGAAAACGGCTCTAAAAGTTTTTCAAGGGATGGTGGCACCAAAAATCTGCAAGAATTACATGTTGTAACCGGTTGCTTAGAGCAAGCTAGCAAAGGTTCCTTAGGGATTTTTATGAGTATTTTTAGGCAATTTCCGTCACACCGGACACGATCCTCCTGTTCTGGCAACTGCCCGAGACCTTGAATGGCCCGGTGGAGGAGGTGAAGTACAAGCTCAGTCAGCAGGTCTCCAGCCTCTCACCGGCTTCAATTGCCGTCCAGCCATGGACGCTGAATGGTTTCTCGCTCTCAACGACTGGTAAGGGAGAAAATGTGGGCCGAATTGGATCGAAAAGCAAAAAGCAAAAAGTTTCCGCCGACGGGGGTCGAACTTGTGTAGTTAGATCGATATCGAAACGCCTTATCCACTTGGCTATGCCTAAAAGCGCTTAACTGGGTAGCAGGCATGACAATGTCACAATTTTAAGCAAAAAAGCAAAAAGCAAAAAGTTTTCCACGCCCGGGTGTCGAACCTGGGTTGTTAGATTGGTAGGCAAGACACTTAGCCACTTGACTATCAGCAAAATAGTTCACATGCCTGTCAGATCCCTTAAAAACCTCATTCCAGACGTGGTCTCATGCCTGGAGAGCCCGTGTCGGGTGAAGATCTCGAATCTGCGTGCCTCTACAGACTACAAATTCTGGGTTTCGGCTGTGCACCAGTCCCATATGAACGCCCCGTTTTCGCAGGATGCAGAGGCGCTTAGTCAAGAGGCGCCGGCCAGGACAAAGGCATGGATTTGGTCTTCACTGGACCTTTAAAAGGAGAGATGGATTTTGATGTCGTAATGCATCGAAAAAGCTCGATCTTTGTAGCTGTCACAACCCCTTTAAAATGACGAGCTTTTCATGTCGTAATGCATTGAAGCCTGTAATTCAGGACATTGCCGGCACCCTGCGCCCTGACAACGTAACCGGCTCCTCCCTGCTGTTGAGGTGGAACTCCCTCCAACCTGAGCAACCCCCGAAAGCCGTCTCCATCCAGTTCAAGGAGGTCGGGAATACTGTAGCTTGGGATTTTTTAACGAGAATTGCTGAACTGGCATACAATTTGGCTACACGGGGCAAAAAATCTGACTTTAAAGGAACGTTGAAGCCAACCTTTTTCGAGGGTACCTGAATTGGATCTGCTATGGATTTTTTGCTTCAACCCTCCTTAAAAATATGTCCTTTACATCAAGAATCTACTAACTGGAATCTAATCTGGCTAATCAATAAAAAAAATTGCATTTAAAGGACCGTTGAAGGCAAACTCTTCCGAGGGTACTTGAATTGGAAATGCTATGGATTTATGGCTTCAGCGGTCCCTGAAACTAGATTTTAGGAGTGGGAACCTATTAACTGAAAAGAATACGTGCCACCTATTTGGGAAACGAGATTCGAAAGGGCCGCTGAAGGCGAAGTACAGCGAGAGTACCTGAATCGTACTAATTTTAGTCTGGCGGGCACGGGGAGTGGAAGACGCCGAAAAACGCGTCGTTCGACCCTCGGGAAATCCGGGCATCGATCGGGATCTTGATCGCGAATCTACTGTCTGCCACTTCCTACGATTATCGTTTCGTTGCCGTGTATAAAGGTATCTTCTCGGAATTAGATGTCGTAATCGTTTACGCTATCAAATTCCAGGAGGCTTCGATTTCGACAGCAAGCACTACGACTATACCGAGGACTACTTCCAGGGCATCCAGCAAGCACGCACAAAGGGTACAAACTACAAAAATTGGTTTAAAGGGCCGTTGAAGTCAGGAAGTGGGCGGGACCTATCAATCTCTGCTAGCTTGCCATTTTTGATAATTTTTTGAGCATGTCGTGCTTTATGCATGGCAGTTAGCAAGAGAAACGCAAAAACCGAGTCTGGTGGTTTTTAAAGGATCACTAAAGGCACCTTTCCAGCCGGGACCCCGACGGAGCCCCAACTCGTGGCTGTTCGCCAGAATCCCGACGGCTGGGTGGTCGAGTGGCAGCCGCCGAACTCTGATGGGGGCAGCATAATCACGAGCTACGCCTTGGAGGTAAGCAAAAAAGCAAAAAGCAAAAAGCAGAAAAAATTTGCCGCGGCTGGGAATCGAACCCGTGACCCAAAAATCGTGAAATATCCATATTTTTTTTGCTTAAAAAGTCTTTAAAACACCTTTTAAAAAGCTACCGTAATCTATTCCAGATGCGCCCTAACCACACGGCGGAATGGGAGATTGCCGAGCGGGGGCTGGATGGGCGGGTGTTTTGGTGAGTCACGCAGCGAGACGCTGCCAAATCTCAAAAATGACATCTGGCCCCGGTTTATTCGCGCGGATTTTGTAAACGGACTGCCAGTTGGCCCATTTCCGCTTTGAAAACTGAAAAATATTTAGGTGGCGCCCTCCAAAGCCCGAGTGGGCCCCGCATTGGCAATTCCGGGTTCGAGCTGCGAATCAGGAGGGCTTTGGCCCCTATAAGGAGACACCGGTCTGGCCGGGTACGGTAGTTTTTGAATTTTTTGCTGATCTGGACGCTAGAGAAGCTTTTCGGAAAGTTTTGGCCAAAAAGCAAAAAGCAAAAAATTTGCCGCGCCAGGGAATCGAACCCGGAACGTTAACTTGGCGATCTAACGTCTTAGCCACTCTGCCATCCACGGAACTCCCATTTTTCAGAAGACCTCGAGGTGAAGCGCCCGTTCCCGTGGCTAATCGGAAGCGCCATCGCCTCGGCCCTGCTCCTCATCATGGTCATCGCATTCTTCTTGATGGGTGGGCTGGCACGGTCTCTACACAAATTTAATTTTCTTTTTGGGATATCTTTTCTGGATGCCAGTAGCTTTAACCAGCAAGTTTTTAAGACATTTAAAAGCCGTTTAGAAACCAGGGTACCTGAATTGTCAGGTACTTGATTTGGGGTACCTGAATTGGCAGTTGCTCTCATGGCCCCTCGAAAGCTTAAAAATCCGATATTTTGGTTTCGATTTGCTTTTCTGGCTCGCATTTACGGCATTGAATACATTTTTGCCAAATCTAACTAAATTCTGACCGTTCTGGGCCAGGGTACCTGATTTGGGGTCCTGTATTGGCGCCTCGCTGTCTATGCGCCCCTTTAAAACGGCGAATTTCTTTTGCAACTTGAAATAAGCTTTCTGAATGTCAGTTAAGCGATTCGTCAGGTTTTTAAAAGATTCTCATCTATCCAGCGGTATCTAGGCTAAGGTACCTGATTCAGCGCGTCGTCGTCAAGTTCGGGAGCGCCAACGGCGGCCGCGCGTCGACGACAAATCAATCACGCTGGACGCGATCGGGCAGCTGGACGCCCATTTCGGGAAGGCGACTCGCGAGATGCCGTCACAGATTGCACACGAGATACGGAGTACGGTAGAGCCATGCGGGGCTGCGGTTTCCAGAATCATGACTTTTAATTTTTTTATCCAATTTTTCGAAATTTTAAGCTCAATCGCTAGGCCGCCACTCAGTGAAGCATCTCAGCATCAACTCTACGCTCAAAATTTCCAGATCTTCCCCAAATCCCGCGTGACCGTATCCGGCTCGTCCGCCAAGTTGGCGAAGGCCAATTTGGGAAGGTCTTTGAGGGAACGGCTCTGTTGGATCGAGACTCGACGGAAGTGGGAGTGGCCATCAAGGTCCGCTAGCAGGGGTTCTTTGCCGAATTTTCAATTTTTCAGCGTCTCCACGACAAACCGGACGCTGAGACGAGGATGAAGTTCTTGAAAGAGGCCATTTTGATGAAGTACGGTAGTCCGCTCAATCCTATGCTTCTACCTGTCTGCCAGTTAATCTATACCTTTAGTAATTTCGATCATCCAAACATCGTGCGCCTCGTCGGGGTGTCGTTTGGGGAGGAGCCGCAGCTATTGCTCCTCGAGTTGATGTCGGGAGGGAATATGCTCGCGTTTCTGAGGCAATGGTTGGTGCTCTCTCTCTCTCGCTGTCTGCCTGTCTCTCTCGCTCTCTCTCTCTCTCTCTCTCTCTCTCTCTCTCTCTCTCTCTCTATCTCAACCCTTTCTTTCTCCAGCCGTCCGGTCGACGAGGAGCCACGAGACCGGCTGACCATCAAGGAGCTTCTAACAATGATGATGGATATTGGAAGGTAGGTGGGAAACCGAGTACGACAATAAGATTCAGGTACCTGAATTGGGGTACCTGAATTTTCAGGTACCCTAGCACTTTACCTTGAAAATGGACCCTACAAGATCGCGTTTTTAGAGGCGCCTCCTACCTGGAGCAGCTGCGGCACGTCCATCGCGATCTGGCTGCGCGGAACTGCTTGCTGACGTCGCGGAAGGGAACCCGCCACGCGAAGATTGGGGATTTCGGGCTGACGAGAGTGGTGCAGGGGAATGACTACTGGCAGATGAGGGGCACCGACTTCTTGCCGTTCAGGTGGCTGGCACCGGGTGGGTTTCCGAAACGATTACGGGATAAAAATAGGAAGAATTTGATGACGACGTGAAATTAGCGGAAACTGGCTGTCCCACTCCCTTTGAAAAGAAAAATCCCGATCCGATTACGCCATTAAATTACAGAGGCCGCCTCGCTCGGGTTGTTCAGCTCCAAATCAGACGTCTGGTCGTACGGGGTGCTGTTCTGGGAGGCGTTCACCCTGGGCGATGTCCCGCACGGCGGACTGGCCGATGAGACGGTAGGTGGAGGGTCGAGGGTTCGAACCCCGCCCGTTTGCTTTTTGCTTTTTTCATCTATTTGGTAAATTCCCCCATTTGTGCAGGTGCATCAGCGCGTGAAAAGCGGCACACCATTGGCGCGGCCGCCCTATTGCCCGGAATCGATGTGAGTTCAAAAACCGAAAAAATTGAAAAATTACCTCAACCCCTGGCTGCCGTACCCTACCGTATCCTCGCGTATCCTACCGTATTCAGCTACAAATTGATGGAGTCGTGCTGGGCGTCAGAGGCACAGGATCGGCCGACATTTGCGACGCTTTTGGCCGAGATTGACGACCTCCGGGATATGCCCGAATTTCAGGTACCCAAAATTCCGGTGCCTTGTCACTTTCCCTTTAAAATTAAACTCGGTGTATCTTGAATTTTATAAAATGCTGCATGCCTGCCAGCGAATAGATTACGCTATTGAAATTAAATAAATCTAACCAATTACGTGAGGAAAATCGAGGCGCTGCATACAGGTGTCCCCCGATTCAGGTACCCTGTCACGGAGCCTTGAAAATTCAACCCGGTGGGCCCAAATTTTTGAGGGAAGGTTGTTTGCATATCAGCTAATACATTAGACGTTTACAACCCAACGAGTTTAACCGATTACGGCATAAAAATCCAGGTACCTGCATTGGGGCACCTGAATGTTCAGGTACCCTTCGTTCCCCCGTCCCTTCAAAATCCACCAAGCGCGTTTTTTTGCAGAACGAGAAGGAGAAGTACCCAAACTGCCTCCTGGGCCCGGTGCTGACGAGAGGAGGAGGAGGCGGACGAGTGAATGAGGCATTCGAGGTGAGGTGTAAAGGGCGTTGCACCTTCATTTTTCAGGCATCGACGGCTTCCTCTTCAAGTGAGCGCGACCCGGCGCAGCGGATGATCACGGCCGCGTCGCGGGCCCTTGAGCACGCAAAAATCGGTGAGGAAATTGTTCATAGAAATTATGCAATAAAAATTAAATCTGAAAAATAAATTTTTAAAAATTGGATTTTTTATATGTAATTTAAATGGAATTTTGAACAAATTTTTGTAGATAAAGGGTCGTCGGCGGCGCGACGGCCGGGCCGACCGGGCGTCAACCGCTCCCAGCGCGCCGAGCGCACCAAGAGCAATTCGGTGGTGGGTTTCAGTTTTACTGTTTGCCTTCAATGGGCCTTTAAACCCCGAAAACATCGGTTTAACGGAGCTGAGAAGTCAAACACCAGAAGTCACGCCTACCTTTTGCCTTCAATGGCCCCTTAAAATCCGAAAAAACCCTTTTTTAGCCCAATGAGCACGACCTGGACCCGCTGTGTCTGGGCCGACAGCCCGAGGATTACGGTAGGGACTCGGGACCCCGGAATAATTTTTTTAAGCCCCGCCCCCTGCCCCACGCGTCATCAGACAGGTTACGGTACCGATGATGGGCCCGGAGAATGATGGATTCGTCGATGAGGGTACGGTAGCTCGCAAAGGATCTCTGATAGCTGACAGCCTTCCTAAAAGCTCACTGCTAGCTGGCCCTTTTCAGGAAACCTCTCTCAATCGTGGTCAGGCGGTCCAAATGCCCCCTCTCATGCTCCCCATCTGCCCTCATCCTCATCTACCCGTCATCAGGTGAGTGGCGTAGCGCTTGGGAATAGGGTTAGGCCCAGGCCTAGGCTCGGCTTAGGCTTGGCTTAGGGTTGGCTTAGGCTTAGGCTCAGGCCCGTACGGGAGCCGAGATTTCGGGGGGGGCACCCACCCAAAAAATTTTTGGCGACCTCCCCCCGGTCGCCACTTTCAAAACATTCGAAAATAGCGAAAATAACCGCGCCGCAGGCGAAAAAATGTAGAAAACCGCGTTTGTAACGCTTAAATTCGTCTGAAAACACATCGGAAACGGCGCGCGCAAGCGAAATTTTGTTTAGCTAACATGGTGCACTAATGAAAACGAGCGCCGCAGGCAAAAATTTTTAGAAAAATAGGTTTTTTAGAAGTAAAAATCGTTTCGAAACAGTGACAAACAGCGCCGCAGGCAGAAAAATTTTTGCGAAAAAAATCATAAGGGTCCCCCCTTATGAACTTTTCGGACCTCGACCGATTTCGGGGGGGGGGCACCGTGCCCCCGGTGCCCCCCCCTCGTACGGGCCTGCTTAGGCTTAGGCCTGGGCTTAGGCTTAAGCTTTGCTTGGACTTAGGTTAGGCTTAGGCTTAAGCTTCAGTTTTTCATGTCGTAATCGATTGTTTTTAGAGTCTGTCCTCGAGTCGTGGTCCCCTCGATTGGGAGGCCTCTGCGGCGTCCCGAAAATCGAAGCTGAGCCAGGTGAGCCGCGTCTGATCTCTTGCTGACAGAAGCCAACGAAAAAGCCATATTTTTACATCGTTGTTTTTATTTTTGATGCATTGATGGAATAAACGGATTACGACAAAAATGTTACTTTGCAATCGATTACGCCATGTGAAAAGAACTTGCAGAAACGTTACGGATGGAAAATAGAGCTCTCCAATCAATTACGCTTTGAACATCACTTGGAAAGACCGCTTACAACATGAAAATTGGGTCGAACCCGGTGGTCAAGTGGTTAGTGGCCTTGCCTGCCAATCTGACGACCCGGGTTCGACCCCCGGCCGCAGCAGACCCTTTGCTTTTTGCCTAAAACTATCAGAATCAGCTAGCTGGCAAAAACGGGGGTTCGGGCCCAGCCTCTGCGATTCAAATTGGTGGCAGCCCCCAGCCCGGGTGTCCGTTGGAGTGGCGCGTAGTCGATGGCAGAAAAGGGCCCTCATATATAAACATTCTATCGCCAAAAACTGCTTGATTCAAAAACTCTTCTGCTAGCGGGGGGGGGGAGGATAATTTTTACATCTTTTAACCTGAGTTTTAAGTCTAAAACTTCACAAAAAAATTTGATGTTTTAGATAGATGCGAGCTACACGGAAGTCTTCATTTTCTCCTCGAAATTTTTTCCTTTTTTGTGATTTTCCGGGGGGCAGCTAGCAGAGATTTTTTGAGGAAATTTGGGGGAGCAACACCGCGAAATCGGTTCAAAATTTGTTTTTAACCGCTAAAACCCGCTTTCTGGCTGCCAGATACCCGATTCTGAAAGTTTGCAGCAAAAGCAAAAAGACGGCTGCGGCGCGGAGTCGAACCCGGGTCGTCATATTGGTAGGCCCGGCCACTAACCACTTGGCCACGGGTTTCGGCGCGATTTTCCTGGAAATTTAGTTATCTCTGCTAGCAGCAGCGACCATTTGCCAGTGCCAGCCGTTCGGGTCTCTCTCTCTCTCTCTCTCTCTCTCTCTCTCCCATCTGCCCCCCAGTCCAGCCGTGGCCAGCAGTTGTAACGGATTGCCGCTCCTCCTCCTCCGGGGCCCCCCTCAGGGTCAAATTATCGATTTTCTGCTCGCGATTCCAATCCCCAGCTCCCCAAGCTTCTTTGCTAGCTTGCCCTTTTTTGTTGTCGATTTTTTTTGTTTGAATAAAGATTTTTACAATTTTTTTTGGATTTTTCGAGTTGTATACTGTCCTTCTAACCTATCCCTAATACTATTAATATTTGCTGGATGCTAATCACGTTTTAATATTAATTTTAATCGCTAAAAACGATTTTTCGCTAACCCGAATTACATGGCGTCATCAGTTCAAAACTCAAATTTAACGGCCTTAAACCACTTTCCGGGCTGCCATATAACCGTTTCTAAAATTTTTAAACAAAAAGCAACAAGTTTGCTGCGCCGGGGGGTCGAACCCGGGTCGTCAGATTGGTAGGCAACCCCACTAACCACTTGGCCACAGGTCAAGCGCGATTTTTTTGGAAAATTCATTTGTTTTTGTTTCTTTAAACTCGGTCTGGCTCGCTCAGACTTCTACTGGCAGCCGATCATGATCAACATGTTGAGCAGGGTATTGAGTCGCTAAAATTGTTGGGTCGGGATGTTGACCCCGAGTCGAGTCGGATATATTGGATTTTTGCCATTGTCTGTCTGCCAGTGTATCTGTCTGTCTCTCCCTCCCTCTCTCCCTCCCTCTCTCTCTCTCTCTCTTTCTCTCTCTCTCTCTCTATCTCTATCTCTTTCAATACTTTTGCAGTTTATCCGCGCCGCGTGTCCCCGAAAATTCGGCAAAATTCCGTATTTACGATTTAGAAGCGCGAGGGGGGGCTTCTCCCTTTCCGGGCCATTCCCCCCCAAAAGGATCGGATTTCCGCACATCGCCCCCGCTGGTTTCCGCTTTCCCCCTGAAATTTCCATTATTCCCCCAAGAATCACTGCTAGCTGCCCCATTTCCTCCAATAACCGCTCTAAAATTGCGTAATCGCTTCAAAACTCATTTTTTACGGCTCTAACCCACTCCCTGGCTGCCAGCTAACCAACTCCAAAAGTTTCAGGCAAAAAGCAAAACGTTTGTAGCTCCCGGGAGTCGAACCCGCGCCTCCAGATTGGTAGGCAAGGCCACTAACCTCTTGGCCAGTTTTTTTTCTGGCCTCTTTGGCCGACCCCCGTCCATTTCCGCCAAGAAACTCTGCTAGCCTGCCCTCCGGCCGGATCTGCCCCCTATTCCAATCCTTATCAGAAGCCGTGTCCGTATTCCTAGTCCAACCGCCAGAGCTAATCGATTTCCGGGCGTGGTCCCGTTGAGCTGGTGTGCTGAATTTTGAGTACTTTTTCGGTTTATTCCGGGGTTTTCGGGAGGGGAATGTCTAGTTTCTCTTTTTTCGCTGTATTTTAGGAATTTAGGCTTTGAAAATCCCTTTTGTTGCTTAATTTTAACCTTTTTCTAGCCGTTTCATAGTTTAAACCGCGTATGAACTAGATTTAAAGTTTGTAACAGGATTTGTAGCTTGTAGTTTGTACTGTTTCGAGTTTTTTTTGTAGTTTCAACACCGTATGTTTACGATTTAATGAATCCTGTAGTTTTTGTACCCTGTAGTTTACGTTTTTTGCCGGTTTTTAGCAGTTTTCTAGATATTTTGATGGTTTAAAAAGCGTGTTTAATCGATATAAAGGTTGTAACAGGTTTTGTAGCTTGTAGTTTGTATTTTACATCGTCTTTTTTGTCGCCGGTTTTTGGCTCGTTTTTAGCAATTTTTCCGGGTTTTTTAGCTTTGAAAAAGCGTATTTAGTCGATTAAAATGTTATAAATGTTTTTGTAGCCTGTAGCTTTCCTTTTAATGCTGTAGTTTAAGTTTTTTTTAGTAGAATTCTGGGAGGGAACGCGTGTAGGGCGCGGCGCAATCGAGGCGTATGATTATCGCCAATCGGCAGCAGCAGCCCCCCACTTTATTCTTTCCTACTAGCCGCCTAAACGCCGCGTCGTATCGCCCAGATTTACTTTATAAACTTGTAAAGTCGGTTTTTCTAGCTTTTCGGGGTTTCATTTTGTTTATATCGATGTATTTTAGCTTTTTTCGACTTGGAATTTGCGAAATTTCGTTGTGTTTCAGAGATTTTTCGCCTCAAAATGACTTGGAAATTTTTTAAACGCGGTTTTTTAGCTTTAATTTTGTTCTTATGCTTTGATTGCGGTTTTTCCGGCTTTCAATTGACTATATTTGCGTTTATTTGGCGATTTTACGGCTTCGAATTTCATCTTTTCATTTTTTTTAGAGTTCCAGAACTACGATTTCTGTTCTAAATCTTTTAAAATATGTCTTCCAGCTTTAAATTTTGTTTTTATAGTTTTATTTAGCCATTTTCGAGCGTGAAATTTGATATCTTTAATTTTTTTTCACTTTTTTTGACCTGAAAACCGGAAATTCATTTGGTTGTCTCGCCGAAAAGTTGGCCACTTGACACCTCGACGCTTCGAGCGCTTCAAGCAGTTTTTTTTCGGGTTTTCGACGTCTTCCGCTTCTTCTTCTCGTGCTCCATCTCCTCCTCCTGCTCCTCGAATACTCCTCCTCCTGCCGGATATCACCAACTTTTCCCTCGGCTTTTCCTGGCTTTTCCCCCGCTTCTCCCCTCGTCTTTTCAATTGGCCGCTCATCCCCGGGGGAATTCTCCGCTGAATTCGACGAGTTTTTATATTTTCTTGTCAGTTTTTAGCTTTTTAACCCTCTAAATCTTTTAAGCCGATGTGGAAACTCGAGTTTTCAAGGAAATTCTGGGGTTTTGGACCTAAAAAACGTTAAAAATTCTTGATTTCCGTGTTTTCTTAGTTTTTTTAAACACTTTTCTTGCCTGGGAAAACCTTGGCAAAGTAGAAATAAGTGTTTTACCGTGTTTAGAAACCGGGAAAAGCCATATTTTTGATTTCTTGGTTATTTTACACTTGTCTTAGCCTCGATAAAAACTGAACTAAGTATTTTACCGTGTTTAGAAACCTTCAAATTTCTTTATTTTTGTTTTCCTCTTCTTTTAAACATTTTTCTCTTGGTGAAAACATCGAAAAAGTATAAATAAGTGTTTTATCTTGTTTAGAAACCTTCAAAATACGTTTTTTGCTTTGTTTTGCTGTCTTTTAACACTTATTTTCACTCAAAACCCTTAGACAAAGTATAAATAAGCCATTTTAACCATTTCCAAGCGATGAAAAACTTGATTTTCGCTTTGATTGCTTGTTTTCCATGCCATTTTCGCCTTTTCCTTGCCAATTTCTTGGTTTTTATCCACTTTTTGTTCATTTCCAGGCGGGTCCCCCCACCGGCTGTGGCTGGTGATGAAGAAGCTATGCCGGTTGAAGAACATCGTCGCCCTGCTGCTCATTGGCTGGATCGGGGGCATCGGGTACGACTTTTTGCCGGTTTTTAGCGTATTTAGGTTTTTTGTAGGCCGAAGAAGGTCGCTAGAAAGCTTAAAAACGCCTTTTTAGCGTTTATTTTAGTTTCCAAAGTTTCTAGTCGTATTTTTTGGCGTTTTCTACGTTTTTCTGGGCTCGAAAAAGTCGTTGAAAAGTTAAAAGCTGTTCTTAGCTTCTATTTTGGCTTTGGAAAGCTTCTAGGCATGATTTTTAGCGTTTTCTGCGTTTTTATAAGCTTTAGAAGTCCAGTAAAACATTTTATAGCCTTAAATTTAGCCAACAAAGTTTCTAACAATAGTTTTCAAAGTTTTCTACAATTTTTCCTGATACTTTATCCACAAACATGATCAAGAAACGTAGAAAACTTTGAAAAACACCGTTTTTTTGCAGGTATCTGGTGATGGTCAGCCAGCACGAGGACGGGTATCGCAACAAATTGATGGTACGGTTTTTTTTGAAAGGCTCAAAAGAGGTTTTTTTAGGACGGCTGGGACGACCGGGGCGGCAAGGCGAATCTGGCGCGGTTGCGCGCGCGGGGCGCTGAAGAGGAGGCGGCGGATAGCCGAGTGCAGGTATCAGTTTTATTCTAGCTCTTTTTCGCCCGAAAAACGGAGAATTTTGATTCAAAAAATTCAGAAATCTCGATGTATTTTCATGTTTTCAGCACCCCGACGTGGCGGCAGTGGTGGTGCCGGTGAAGCTGGACAACGCCGTCATCCACCCCAAACCCCAGCCCCCGCAAACGTGGCAGCAATTCGACTCGGCCGCCTATTTGAGTGTGCGTTTTTCGACGGTCTAGACCAGGTTTTTCGCCCCGATCCCTATTCTGCAATCCGTTTTTTTCCTAAACGCCGTTTTTTTCGCGGGATTTCGGGTGTTTGGTCGAGAAAAAGACGCTGAGAAAAGGACCAAAATTGCGTGAAAACGTGCCCGAAAACTAGTCCGAATTTTTGGAAATTTTCCGATGCTTTGTAAAATAGCTACGTTATTTTTGAACGATTTTAGTGCATTTTTTAAAATCCATAGCCGCTTTTACGTATTTTTGATCAAAATTGCGCAAAAAAAGAATTTTTGGCGATTTTGACGGTTTTTATAATGAAATTGAATTCGTCAAACGAAATTTTCGTCTTTTCGAGATTTATATGTAAAACTAGTTTTAAATTTAAAAAAAATTAAAAATACGTTTTTAAACTCGAAAAACTTGATTTGTTTGTGAAATTTGTCTGATTTTTTAGTTTTTTTAAAGGTTTTTTTATGCTTACTTTTTAGGCGATTTTTATCCATTTTTGCAGCGCGGCGCGCTGAAGCCGGGCGAGGACAAGTACGCGGCCAACAAGTTCAACCAGCAAGCCGCCGACGCCGCCCGAATCGATCGCCCGATCACGGACAGTCGGGAGGGAAGGTACAGCTGGGTTTTTGGATGGGAAAAGTGAGACTGACCCATGCCAGTGACTCAGGTGATTGTGACCTTCTTGCAGTTGTCGACAAGTACAGTACGATGTCGACAGTCTCGAACCAACCGCCATCATCATCACATTCCACAACGAGGCACGGTCGACGCTGCTCAGGACGGTGAGCACCAGGGTTTTTTCGGAGTTTGTGGCCTCGAAAAATGGCTTGTTGTTGTCGTTTGTAGTCAGCTGTTTGTGTAGCTGTCTTCAGCTTTTTGTAGCCTGTAGTCTGCGTTTTGTAGCCGAATCTGAATTTTTGTGGGATCTTTGTAGCTTGTGGTTTGTCGTTTTATGCATGTATTTTGTAGCCTGATACGGTTTTTGTAGTTTGTAGTTTTCCGTGTTTTTGCACTGTGTAGTCTGGAGCTTTGTGGCCGGATACAAATTTTTGGTTTTTGTAGTTTGTAGCCGCGAATATTAGTCTGTAGTTTGTAGCCGGGATTTGTAGTTTACCTTTTTTCAGTTTTTTAGTTTGTAGCCTTATATCAATTTTTTATGTAGTTTGTAGTCCCTTTTTAGCGAATTTTCTGCTTTGTAGTTTGTAGCCTCCAATAAAATGGTCCGTTTTTTGCAGGTGGTAACGGCGCTGCTCCGTTCCCCCGCCCACCTCATCAAGGAGATCATCCTCGTCGACGATTTCTCGGCTGATGGTCCGTTTTTTTGGTTTAATTTTTAAATATTTATTTTTATAGGTTTTCCTTTTCTTTTTTTTTGTAATTTTAAGTAATTAATATCTTTCAGAAAACATTGGGAAAGAGATTGCCCAAATCGACAAGGTGACGGTGATCAGGAACACGATTCGAGAGGGACTCATCAGATCCCGGGTCAAGGTGGGAAATTAACTTTGGAAAAATTATTTGATATTATTTTTTAAAAATTCGTTTTTCGAATATTCCAAAAAAACCCCGAGTTTTTCAATTTAAAATTAAAATTTGTGTATTTTTCGAAATTTTAGAAAGGCGGAAATCTAAAATGTCGGGATGAAATTATGTAAATCTTTTTCAGGGAGCCGCCCTGGCCACAGCACCAATACTGACGTTCCTCGATTCACACTGCGAATGCAACACCCAATGGCTTGAGCCCCTCCTCAACAGGATCAAGGAGGTCGGCTAGCGGCGGAGATTCTTTGCGCAAATGGGGCACTAAAACTGAAAATATCGATTTTTTTCTACAAAAAAAAAAGAATATTTTTACGTGTTTCAAAAAATTCCCATCTTTCGCGTTTTTGAGGGCAGCTTGCAGAGATTCTTTGCGGAATTTGACGGGGCAAGCTAGCAGATAACCTCTTTTGCAGAACCCAAAAGCCGTGGTGGCTCCGGTGATCGACGTCATCAACATGGACACGTTCAACTACGTCTCCGCGTCGGCCGACCTGCGTGGAGGTATCGGAACACGATTTTTCACCTCATTTTTCCCCGTTTTAGCATTCGACTGGAACCTGGTGTTCAAGTGGGAGTTCCTGACCGGCAAGCTCAAGGAGCAACGCCACGCCCATCCCACAGCACCCATCAAGTAAGGACCGGGGGTTTTTGCCGCGCCGCTTGATCTCTGGCGTTGCGTGGCGTGGTACGGGATCTGCGGAAATCCTTAGATAAAACGTTTCGTAGAGATACACATAGATTGTTTTGCCAATTTCGCCCAAAAATGCCGTCATGCAAAAAATGCCGACAAACGAAAGTGAATCTGAAAATCTTTGCCTTGTCGGCATTTTAGCGAGAATTTTCTGCATTTTGGCTTGAGAATTTTCCGCATTTTTGCTTGTCGGCATTTTTAGTGACAGTTGTCGGCATTGTTTCAGTTTGGAATTTGGCAAAAATTAATAATAAGCTTATTAAAAACAGTAATTAAAATAATATTAACGACAATCCACCTTTTTTTTTGAGGAGCCCCGCGATGGCCGGCGGCCTGTTCACAATTCGGAAGGACTGGTTCGAGCAGCTCGGCACCTACGATATGGATATGGACGTGTGGGGAGGCGAGAATTTGGGTCGGTTTTTCGTCTTTCCTACAAAAAACCGTGGCCAAATGGTTAGTGGCCTCGCCTGCCAACCTGAAGACCCGGGTTCGACTCCCGGGACCTACAAACCTTTTGCTTTTTGGTCTAAGAGCTTAGAATTGGCTATCTGGCTACCAGGAGGCTCTCCTGAGCGGTGAAGTGCTAATTTCAAACCGATTACGCCCTGTTTTTCCGGTCTCGGGTTCGACTCCCGGGACCTACTAACTTTTTGCTTTTTGCCCGAAACCCTCAAATGACCCCGTTTTTTTGCAGAAATGTCGTTCCGCGTGTGGCAGTGCGGCGGTTCGCTGGAGATTCTGCCGTGTTCCCGGGTTGGCCACGTCTTCCGCAAGCAACACCCATACACATTCCCCGGCGGATCCGGAAATGTTTTCCAGAAGTGAGTCGGCTTGGGCTTGGCTTAGGCTTGAGCTTGGGCTTAGGCTTAGGCTTAGGCTTTGCTTAGCCTAATTTCCCCGTTTTTTTGCAGAAACACTCGTCGTGCAGCGGAAGTGTGGCTGGACGACTACAAGCAGCTCTACCTCAAGCAGGTCCCCTCCGCCCGCTACGTCAAATACGGAGAGTAAGTGCCCGTTTTTTGGGGGCGGATTTCATGGCGTAATCGGTTGCGTAATTTTTTTTTGACGTGATTTTCGTGGCGTAATCGAATTAATGGCGAGATTTTCATAGCGTAATGAATTCGAAAAATCGATTTTCATGCGGTAATCGAATTGGTGACGTGAGTTTGGTAGCGTAATCGGTTTCTTTAGCGCGAATTTCATGCCGTAATCTGTTTCTTTGGCTCGGATTTCATGGCGTAATCGATTAAATTTTGGCTTTTTCATGGCGTAATCAATTGCTTTAGCGCGAATTTCATATCGTAATCGATCCCTTTTCAGCATCACTGCCCGGCTGGCCCTCCGCGAGAAGCTGCAGTGCAAATCGTTCGACTGGTACCTCAAGGAGGTCTACCCCGAGTTGAAGTGCGTTTTTTTCTCCCCGTAGCGGCTTACTGTGGCCAACGAATTGCGAAAAATCTGCGTGTCATTTCAGGGTGCCGAACCGGAACAACGGGCAGCTCTACTTCCTCAAGAACCAGGGACAGTGTCTCGGTACGGTTTTTCACTTTTTTTTTGGCTAGCTAGCAGGGGTTTTTGAGGAATTTTCGGGTCGGGCAGGCTAGCAGAGCTTTTTCAGGATCCGAAAAATCTTGCCTGTTTCAGACGCGATGAGCAAGCCAATCGGGGAGCCGATCGGCGTGTACGCGTGCCACGGCACCGGCGGCAATCAGGTCCGTTTTCCGGGCCGAGTTTTCATGGCGTAATCGATTCCGGGAGACAATTTTGATTGCGTAATCGCTTGTTTGGATAGCGTAAACGATATAAAAAACCGTATTTTCCTGGCGTAATCGATTCGGCTGGCGCGATTTTCATATCCCTAATCGATTCCCGGAGGCGATTTTCATGGCGTAATCGAATTCTGGCGCAGATTTCATGGCGTAATCGGTTTTTCCGGCGCGATTTTCGTGGCGTAATCGTTTGGAAGATCCGATTTTCGTGGCGTAATTCAATTCTGGCGCAATTTTCCTCGCGTAATCGATTAGCTGAAGCGATTTTCATGTCGTAATTTTTCCGTTTTTTTCAGGAATGGGAATTCAACCCGGACAACGGCCACCTGCGGGCGACAATCTCGAAGCTGTGCCTGAACGTTGACGCGGAGAAACGGGTGGTGACGCAGACATGCACAGAGAAGATGGAGAGATGGCTGATGTTGGAGAAGAGCGGATGGCTATTCCAGAATGGACAATGTCTCGCCATCACCCGCAATGACGCCCCCTCTGTACCCGGCGAATCACACAAGTAACCACCGTTTTTTTATATTTAATGATTTAAATAAAATATTTAATAATTTAAATAAATAAAATAGAAAGTCTATTTAAAATCATTTTTAATTTTAAAATCAACCATATTTTTTAGCTTTTTCTGAGCATTAGAACTTATTTAACCGAAAACAAAGTTAATTTGTCAATGTTTTCAACCGTTTTTCTATTTTTTTGAAGCTTTTTCTACTTTAAAATCCCTAAAAATTACCAAAAACAATTTTAAAACACTTTTTACTCAAAAAATTGCTAAAAACGCACTTTAATGGGACTGGTTCCTTTGCGGGGGGAAAGGCCACGCCCTTGGCTTAGGCTAACCATTTTTTTGCAGGCTAATCGTCGCGCCGTGCGTCGACTCGGACGGGGACCAGAAGTGGATCTTCGAACGGGCGCCCGGCTTCAACTAGCCCACACGTCTTGCTATCTCTCGCCTTGCCTTGTCTCTCTCTCTCTCGCTCTGTCTCTCTCTCCCACTCTCTCTCCCCTTTCTGTGCCCATATTTGTTGCCATTGGCTACCGTAGCCCCCAGCCAGAATACGAGGTCTCCTCCCCCACCCCATATTGCCTTGGCCACGCCCACCCCCAAATGTTGCCTTTTTTGCCGTGTATTTTTTGTCTCTCTGGGTCTCTTTCTCTCGCTCTGTAAATGCCCCTCTCACCCTCTGGCTCTCTCGCCGCCACCGATTCTGACCGTCCAAGCAAAAAGCAATACCGCTGCCGCGGCCGGGAGTCGAACCCGCGACCCCGAAAAACCTCGCGTAATCGCTTCAAATTCGATTTTTCGTGCAAAAACACACTTCCTGGCGCCCAGATAACCTTTTCTGAAAGTTTGAGGCAAAAAGCAAAAACCCCGTCGCGGCCGGGAGTCGAACCCGCGCCTCCAGATTGGTAGACAAGCCCACTAACCACTTGGCCACGACTGCGAGTGGACCAAATTTTTTTGCTTGTCGCCGGAGAATCGGTTTCTGCCTCACTCTCTCTCGCTCTAGCTGTAGCTGTCCCTCTCGCCCTCTCCCCGACTCACCCTGTACACACATGATCGACATTTGTGATATCAAACACCGCCCATAGAGTGTATCTTATTTATTCCCGCAGTGCTTGTCTCTTGCCTGTTTTTCTGTGGTCGATAAATTATTTTGCCGTGATCGGAAACCATTCTTTTATTTATATATTTGTTTCATTGTCTTATTTTATTTTATTTGCAAACGGTATTGGCCGCGGGCAAATTTCGAATTTTTGCCATCGATTTTTTTATTTTACGTTATTCCGCGCCCAAATTAAAACTCTTCGTGTATTTTCTGGCGCTCCATCGAATGGCGTGCAATACATTTTATGAAAATCCCGAAAATGCCGAAAACTAGCTGCTTTCACTTAACGTTCAAGATGCCGAAACCGTGTTTAAATCTGTTTTTTTTTTGCTGTAACTTTTCCCTATTGCATTATTTTTCCCGGAAATTGAAATTCTGAGCGTATTTTTCGGCGCTCTCTCGAATGGCGTCACGAAAATGTCGCGAAAAAATGGCGCCACTATCGAAAACGAGCTTTTAACCCCGATTTTTAGTTTTTTTTGTGTTTGTTTTTGATATTACAAATTTATAAAAAGAAGTAGAGAAAAAAACGCTGGGAAAAAAACAACAAATTTTAGGCAAAATACAAAAATGCGCCCAAGCCCCGGCCCTGCCGGCCATCAGCACGGCCATTGGACGACGACGGCGAGGAGGAGGAGGAGGAGCAGAAGGGCTGCCGTGGTGGATGGAGGAGCAGCAGCAGCTGAGGACGACGGCTGAAAACGATGCGTATAACGCTAAATTGAACAAAACTACGGAAAAAATGCTTTGAAATTCAGAAATTGCAGTTTTTTTGGGAGAATTTTTTGAGATTTAAAAGTCGTTTCCCCGCCCAAAAAATGGCGAAGTTTAATTCCTAACGCTAGTAAAACACTTGCTCGACATTTTTTAGTTTTTAGCGTAAAAAAATGGATTTTCGGCGAATTTTAGATGTTTTTTTTTTGGCATGACAAGAATTGAGAATTTAATTGAAAAAAAAACTAGTTGGTAATTAAAAAAATGAAAAACGCTGTATTGCCCGGAATTTCTGGGTTGTTGGCCAAAAATTAGATTCGCCCGCGCGAAAAAAATAGGTTTTAGGCAAAAAATTGTCGAATTTTAATGATTTTCCGGTATTTTCTCCCCCCCCGGTATTGGAAAAGTTCCTGCTGTGGACTGACCGGCGGCGGCGGCGGTTGCGTGGTGGTGCTCACACTGCTGGTGGTGGGAGCGACGTCCGGGCACTTCGTGACAACCTGAAGAAAAAACCTTTTTCGTGCCAATTTTTTTGTAGCCTAATTCATACATTTTCGTCTAATTTGTTTCCCCAGTTTTTCGATGAAATTTAATCGTAACCAGGGTTGAAAAGCCGCTACGCGGCTTTTCACCCCTAGCCTTTGCGCGGGGATCTTTAAAAGTTGGGCTTTGCATAATTCGGGCGAAGAGCTAGAGCGAACCCTAAAAAATAGCAAACGCAACCGGCCGCGAGCGCGACAAAAGCCAAAATGAGGCTCCTAGCGCCTCGTATGCAAATTAGTCTATTTCCATATGTTTTTAAAACGTTAAAATAAGGTATAAAACGAAATTTTAGTAAAAATCTGATAAGCGTGCAGTAATCTACGCCCTCGACTACCCCTAACTACCTTATTTCTGGACCAAAAAATTCTTTCTCCTTCGAGTTATGGTTGGAACCCGGGTTTTTATGCAAAGTGTCTACACACACACAGACACTATTTTTTTATATATAGTAGGATTATTTATGATTTAAATCGTCATTTCTGTCCAAATTGGGGAGGATTTTCCGCTGGGAGTGTACGAGTTACACCGTCCGGTGGACAGTTCAGTTGAAAAATGATTTTCGCGACCCAGGAGTTTGTTTTTTTCGTGGAATTTTTTCGGGTTCCCCGCTTCAAAACAAGGCTGAAAAATTGGATCGCACAAAAAGTGATGCAAACCACAAAAAAAAAATCGATTTTTTCGCCCGAAATGCCCGATTTTTGGCGAATTTGCAAATTTTTCAAGGGTTTTTCGAAAAACAGACCCCTACTGACGTGTTACTAGACATTTCCCGGGTTTTTTCGGAAACATCCCCCCCCCCCCCCCGATGTTGGAAAAGTTCCGATTGAACTGACCGTGGTTCGGGTGGTCGGGGAGATTGTTGTGGTAGTGGGGGCCGCCCTCGTCGTTGTGGTCGCTGTTGTCGTTGGCCTCGTCGTTGTCGCCGCAGTCGTCTTAAGCTTGTGGTTTTTTTTTGCGAAATTCAGGCATTTTTTAGCTCGAAAAATGGCGAAATGTGATGAAAAACGGCGATTGAAATACTTACAATCAACGAGGGAGGTGTTGTTGTCGAGGGAATCGTTGTGGCCGGGCTCAAGGATTCGGTCGTTGTGGCCGGGTTGGATTGTTCGGTCGACGTCTCTTCGGGCATCTGGCAAGAAATCGATTTTTAGAATCTCCCATTTGCAACAATGATTTTGAGAATACGGTTTGCCCGAAAAAAGGTCCTCGCCCCCCTCTAGCGGTCGACAGTGATGTCCGATTTCGATGATTTAGGTATCTATCGACAGCTCTCCACGAGCCGAGGAGATTCCGATTTTCAAATTGCACCATTTTTTAACGTTTACTGATATTTTTGCGAAGTTGGCTGAATTTTCGGTGCTGTTGCGCATGCAACTGTTGTTAACGAAAACCCCAGATTTCCGAATTTTTACAGCTTTCCTGGCAGCCCAAGGGCAGGGGCTTTGAAAGGCATTTGAGAAAACACAGCATGGATGGGAATGCAGCCGATCAAATTGAATTTTTGCACAAAATTGCGTAATTTGCGCCTTAAAAGATGAAAAATCGGGTTAAAAGTTCGGCAATTTCACAAATCGGAAAGAACAGATCTCGTCAGCTCGTCGAGAGCTTTCGTTAGATAACTAAAGCGTCAAAATCGGACATCAAAACTGGATTTTTAACAAAATTTCAATTTTTTAAAGCCTTAAAAATTTTTGAAAGCCGTCGCAATCATTTTTGTCGCCTTAAATGTGGCCAATTTTGGATCTAGCCACCTTATTTAAATCCACCCCCCCGATATTAGAAAAGTGGACTGACCACCGTGGTGTTGCTGTCGTGGTGCTCCTCCGCAGCCGAGGTCGTCGTCATCTCCTGCAAAAAATTACTAGCCCCGATAGCTTTATTAAAAATTACAAAATAAACCCGATTTTTCAGCCGTTTCCAGGATTCCGCTCCCCCCCGAAACGAACTAGCACTCACGGCGATGGCCTCCGTCGGTGGTAGGGACGCAGGGCCGGTGGTGGACGCATTCGCTGCCAGGAGTGCTTTCGCCTTGGCCGCCCAGATGGGGTAAACTGAAATCCATGGATTAAATATACCATATTTATTATTATATATTATTAAAAATACTTGAAATTATTGGCTATACCCGTCTCCACCTCTCTCTCTCTCACTCTCTCTCTCTCTCTCTCTCTCTCTCTCTCTCTCTCTCTCTCTCTCTCTCTCTCTCTCTCGGTCCACCCTGCCCTCTCGATGACCCCCTGGACTACCCCGGTGATTAATGATCGGAAACGGCTTACTCGACATGACTTGCAGGGGAGCTTCGGGTGACTCCCAGCGGTCGATTCCCCCTAAACATGGGACTGGTTATTAAACAGAAGCCATAGGGCTCAAACGGCGAAAAACAAAAATAAAAAAAACCGAAGCGAAGCAATAGAATTGAAGGGAGCAAACGAACGGCATTTGTCGGGGCCCCCAACCACTCTTTCCCAACAGGCAGGCCCAATCTGAAGGCCATCCGGCCGCACCATCAGCCAGCAGGGTTCCGAGTGCCTTGGGCAACCTAAAGCAACGCGTCAAATGGGGGCCTCACGCCCGGGCAAAATCCCGACACCCAGGCTCCTGACAGCCAGAAAAATTTTTTGGAGACCTTGTAGGGCAAAACGACCGGAAATATCACCATTTGGCTGTCGGGATTATGGCTGGAATTCGAGAAAATGACCTACCATAGATGACGTGCGCCTCGTCGTCGACCCACACGACGCGACGATCGTGGATCGTCCCTCGGTCCACGGGTGGACATTGGTTCTCGCTGGGCCCATCCGCGGGGCATATCACGTACTCTGAATCGGGCATTTCGGGTCCACTACCAACTGAAATTGAGGCCACCCTGCAGAAATGGGACAGAAAGACGGGCGTATTTACGATTTCGGTAAGAGTTTACTGTACCCCCCCAGTGGGAATGGGAAAATTTTTTAGCGTCCCGAATCGGTACCGCCGTATCCCAATCCTCGTCACCCAATCATGACGGGAATCCCGCTACAAGAGAACCAGCCTCGAAACCTTGGAAATGTCTTGCATAACTGCACAGGGAACTTTTCCACCCGGAGAAATTTTTTTTGGATTCACGAAAATCCGTTTCACGAAAAAGAAAACTTTTCCTCACTTTTGATCGACACCGTTGGCAGAAACTGGCGCGACAAATTGCCATTTTTCGGGAAATCCCTCAAAATCGACATGCGCCAATTGCGGAACTGAGGGCCAGTCGTTCCCGAAAATCAGGTTTTTCGTGATTAGTTTTTTTGTTTTGCAAAGTTTTGCTCAGAAAAGTGTCGTTAGAAAATTCGGCTGCTCATCGTTTTTCTGGATCCCCATCGCTGAGCAAAATTCAGTCCCGACCGGACAGAAAACGGTCAAATGCCCAGGGCGGGGGGGGGGGGCGGTTTTTTGGGCACCCGGTATGTTTCGGAGTGTCTTACCGTGGGTTCCGGCCGGCGACGACGCCCTCCCATCGAAGAGCCCAACGACGGCGGCGATGAAGAGGAGAATCGGCCGGCTCTTTGGTTGCATCTCTCCTGAAAAAAAATTGACGCTAGAATAGGCGGGAATGTAAAAACGTGAAGGCTGGGGGAGATGGTGGCTTAAAAACATTGCTGCTGTGATGCAGTGGAATGGTCGGCACAGCCCCTAGAAGCAAAGCTCTACCCTTCTTTAAGAATAAAAAAAAACATAGAAGAAACTTGTATAATAGCTTTACGACCCTGGTTTTGGGCTGAAATTCAAATACTGGCCGTATTTTTCGATGGTCTATCGAATGGCGAAGCGAAAATGTCGCGAAAAAATGGCGAAAACGTCGAAAATTAGCTTTTCGCCCTATTTTTAGCAATAATTCTTGTTTTTGCCATAGTTATTTAACCCTACAATATTTTGAGTTCCTATGAAATCGCTTAGTAAATTATTATTAGTACAAGTAAATCGCAGCCGATAATCGCAAAAATTCTTTGCAAAAAGGCAGAAAAGTTGAGATCAAAATCATCGGCAAGCGGCGGGTGGAAAATGTGGCATTCGGGGGGATGGGGTGACCTTAAATACCGATAGGGAGACCCGGGAATATGGAGACAAAATAGTGATCGACTGACTTGAGGACCGTTCGATTCATCAGAACGGGTCTCTTTCTCTCTCTCTCTCCCTGTCTCTCTCTCTCTCTGTCTCTCTCTTTCTCTCTCTCTCTGTCTCTCTCTTTCTGTCTCTCTGTCTCTCTCTTTCTGTCCCTCTGTCTCTCTCTTTCTGTCTCTCTGTCTCTCTCTCTCTCGCTTTCTCTGTCTCTCGCTCTCTCTGTCTCTCTCTTTCTCTCTCTCTCTGTCTCTCTCTCTCTCTCTCTCTCTCTCTCTCTCTCTCCCTGTCTCTCTCTGTCTCTCTCTGTCCCTCTCTCTCTCTGTCGCTCTCTGTCTCTCTCTTTCTGTCTCTCTCTCTCTCTCTCCCTCTCTCTCGTCTTCGAAATATGTTTGCCCCACTCATTCTCAGCACCCCGAAAATTACAACATTAATTTCCCCCAATTTCCCTCCCCCCGCCAGTCCACTTCACCAATCATCCCAAAACATCAATATCAAATTCTTGCAATTTTTGAACACCTCGGCGATAGACTGATGACTGATGGATTGGATGACAAAGGGGGGGGGAACGACAAAAATCAAAAAGACTCCCCCAGATCATCCGACAGGTATAACATATAGAAAAAGTGGTACACATAGGATAACGGGGGGGGTAAAATAACGGGGGGCACTCATTATTATGAAATTTGCAATTACGGTGGGATTTTGCGAGTGCCATTCGATAGAGCGTCGAAAAATATACTAAGAGAATTATTTTCAGCCCGAAATAATGTAATGGAAATTTTTTATTGAATAAACAAAAATTGAGAAAAATCCATGGGCAGCACATAGGATAACGGGGGGGAAGCCAAATAAATTTTGAGATTTTCGATATTTTGAACATGCCATTCGATAGAGGGCCGAACAATATACGAAGAGCCATTTTTACAGGCCGAAAAAAGCATATGTAAAAACACTTTTATCATAAAAAAAAGTTTGAGTCACCCCCCCCGTTATCCTAGTGTACCGGAAAAAGTTATAGCGAAAACAAACCTCGCGGCTCTATACCGATAGGGGGGGTATCGGTCGATCTAGGGGATCATTTTTTTGGTCTAGGGGCCCTTTTCCGGGTCGAAAACCCCCCTAATGCCCTCTGCATGGGGGGAATCGAGGCCCCTCTTTCCGATTGCGTTTGCAGAATTTCGATAAAATACAAGTTTACAGCGTTGCAGCCGGTGTTATTCATTTTTTGGTGTGATGGGGGAGAAATTGCATAACGTGAAAAAATACAAATATTCTGGTAAGAGTCTAGAAACCCCCCCCAGCCGGAATCAACTTTTGAATCTCGCCCCCCCCGTTATCCTAGTGTACCGGAAAAAGTTATAGCGAAAACAAACCTCGCGGCTCTATACCGATAGGGGGGGTATCGGTCGATTTAGGGGATCATTTTTTGGTCTAGGGGCCCTTTTCCGGGTCGAAACCCCCCCCCCCCCCCTAATCCACCCGGAATGGGGGGAATCGAGGCTCCTCTTTCCGATTGCGTTTGCAGAATTTCGATAAAATAAAAGTTTACAGCGTTGAAGCCGGTGTTATTCATTTTTTGGTGTGATGGGGGAGAAATTGCATAACGTGAAAAAATACAAATATTCTGGTAAGAGTCTAGAAACCCCCCCAGCCGGAATCAACTTTTGAATCTCGCCCCCCCCCCCCCTTTGTGCTAGCGAGCTCTAAAGTATACCAAAATGTTCGCCGTAGGCTAATTAGTAAGACTACATTGCAGTTCAGGCGAAAAAAGTGGTGAAAAATAAAAATAAGGAAGGTAGAAAAGTTGAAAAGTCGGCTGGGGGGGGGTTTCCTAGACTTGAGCCAATATTCTTACTCTTGTCAGTGGAACTGATCTGGTGGGGAGTGTGGTCGGACGTTACGCACGGCGCGCCGTCGGGATAACACGCAGATTAGTACAAGAACGTACAAAACAAACTAGATAAAACATTTTTTGCGCTTTGCATCCTGATTTGCAGTCCTCACGGTCGTAGAACTCTCGAAAAGTTTCCTGATCTCCCTCTTCAAGGATTTCTATTTTATCAAAATTTCATTTCATCCATTTTCATGCCGGTGACGATTTTGTTCAGCAAAAAATTTGGTTTTGTCGGGGGGCCCGGCTAAAATTCCGGGGCTGACAATCGTAAACAACGACCACAATTCAAAATAAAGACACACACGACCCGCGTTAACGTGCGTAATTGCCAGAGATAGCCAAAATATGATTGGGTGTGGAATTTGCTTTGTTTCACGATGGGCCCCTGCGAATTTCCCGGGGGCCGAGGTCATCTTTGGTGTTAGGCGGGGAGGGGGGGGGGATGAGCTGCGATGCCCCCCTGATTGTTTTGTCTTTAGCGGAGGGCGCGTGCTTTTCGTGGATATATAACCCCCACCCTTGGCCCCAGCCTTCACACTTTTACATTTCACATTCGCCCCCCCCGTCCCTGATTCCTTCTGATTCCATAGTCGTTTCAGGCTGGTGATGGCCCCTGGGAAGCTCTGGATTGTCTTTTGCATCGGCCTCTGGGCCATGTGCCGGCCGAAACCCATGCCGGCAAAGGGTGAGTGGCCTCTTTTAAATTTCCGAGAGTTCTTATTATTACGTCATTTTTCTTTATGAGCATCGCCTTAATATCGGTTCAGTTGGGCTCCTTTGCCCGGCAAGCCATGCGTCCCCAAGGAACTGTATTCCAAACAGTGGGGACCACCGCCTCAACTCCACCGACCCGAGAGTCGTTTTCGCCGGGAAGGACGTGTTCTTTGGTATGATGACTCTATCTCTCTTTCTCGCTCTCTCTCTCTCTCTCTCTCTCTCTCTCTCTCTCTCTCTCTATCCCCCTATCTCGTTTTTAGTTTGTCCGCCAAGGACAGTTGCCTGCTTAAAGCTGGCGGTGCCAATTGATGCCGGGTGCTACTCGGCAGTCCGAGTCATTCGCCAGCACATGTGCGGTACGTTTTTTTTTCTTCCAATGCTATGCTTCCAGCCCCGGCGACCACAAGCCCGTGGGGATCTGATGGGGGACCGGTGTTCGAAATGGAGAGTAAGTTGATTTTAGTCACCAAGCCATCGGACGACGAGGGGGGGGGGGAAGGGGAGGGCATAGGCAATCATTCAAGTCGTTTTATGCTAATCAATGGAATTTAGTCGACGTGAGCCTATTGAACAAGAAAAATGTGAACCCGGACACCGAGAAGAATGGCAACGTGAACCCGGACAACGAGAAGAATGCCAACGTGAACCCGGACAACGAGAAGAATGCCAACGTGAACCCGGACAACGAGAAGAATGCCAACGTGAACCCGGACACCGAGAAGAATGGCAACGTGAACCCGGACAACGAGAAGAATGGCAACGTGAACCCGGACAACGAGAAGAATGCCAACGTGAACCCGGACACCGAGAAGAATGGCAACGTGAACCCAGACAACGAGAAGAATGCCAACGTGAACCCGGACAACGAGAAGAATGGCAACGTGAACCCGGACACCGAGAAGAATGGCAACGTGAACCCAGACAACGAGAAGAATGCCAACGTGAACCCGGACACCGAGAAGAATGCCAACGTGAACCCGGACACCGAGAAGAATGGCAACGTGAACCCGGACAACGAGAAGAATGGCAACGTGAACCCGGACACCGAGAAGAATGGCAACGTGAACCCGGACACCGAGAAGAATGCCAACGTGAACCCGGACACCGAGAAGAATGGCAACGTGAACCCGGACAACGAGAAGAATGGCAACGTGAACCCGGACAACGAGAAGAATGCCAACGTGAACCCGGACAACGAGAAGAATGGCAACGTGAACCCAGACAACGAGAAGAATGGCAACGTGAACCCAGACAACGAGAAGAATGGCAACGTGAACCCGGACACCGAGAAGAATGGCAACGTGAACCCAGACAACGAGAAGAATGGCAACGTGAACCCGGACACCGAGAAGAATGGCAACGTGAACCCAGACAACGAGAAGAATGGCAACGTGAACCCAGACAACGAGAAGAATGGCAACGTGAACCCGGACACCGAGAAGAATGGCAACGTGAACCCAGACAACGAGAAGAATGGCAACGTGAACCCAGACAACGAGAAGAATGGCAACGTGAACCCGGACACCGAGAAGAATGGCAACGTGAACCCGGACACCGAGAAGAATGGCAACGTGAACCCAGACAACGAGAAGAATGGCAACGTGAACCCGGACACCGAGAAGAATGGCAACGTGAACCCGGACACCGAGAAGAATGGCAACGTGAACCCGGACACCGAGAAGAATGGCAACGTGAACCCAGACAACGAGAAGAATGCCAACGTGAACCCGGACACCGAGAAGAATGGCAACGTGAACCCAGACAACGAGAAGAATGGCAACGTGAACCCGGACACCGAGAAGAATGGCAACGTGAACCCGGACACCGAGAAGAATGGCAACGTGAACCCGGACACCGAGAAGAATGGCAACGTGAACCCGGACACCGAGAAGAATGGCAACGTGAACCCAGACAACGAGAAGAATGCCAACGTGAACCCGGACACCGAGAAGAATGGCAACGTGAACCCAGACAACGAGAAGAATGGCAACGTGAACCCGGACACCGAGAAGAATGGCAACGTGAACCCAGACAACGAGAAGAATGCCAACGTGAACCCGGACACCGAGAAGAATGGCAACGTGAACCCAGACAACGAGAAGAATGGCAACGTGAACCCGGACACCGAGAAGAATGGCAACGTGAACCCAGACAACGAGAAGAATGGCAACGTGAACCCGGACACCGAGAAGAATGGCAACGTGAACCCGGACAACGAGAAGAATGCCAACGTGAACCCGGACAACGAGAAGAATGGCAACGTGAACCCAGACAACGAGAAGAATGCCAACGTGAACCCGGACACCGAGAAGAATGCCAACGTGAACCCGGACACCGAGAAGAATGAGAAGGGGTCCGAGCTCGACCAGGATGTCCAAAGAACCTCGGTGAGTTCTAGTTTTGTCAGGAGGCGAGGGGTGGGGGGAAGGCGGGCAGCGGAGGGGGGAGGGGAGTGAAAGTGATTACGGGGAATGGTCAGCCGATGAGCACACCCCTATGTATGGCTGCACTTGCCGCCGCAAGTTCTATATGCATCGTTTTAGAAGGGCAGTGCCGGAGGGCGGCCCGGAAATTGGCTCGTCCTGACCGTATTGTTCCTCCAAGTCCTATGGTACCTCTGAGGAGGAATCAAATAAACGAATAAACTTTTCCGGCGTCCGTTTTTGCCCGCCGCGGAGTTAAGCACAAAATATCGGCCTCTCCACATGTCATTCTGTACAGGGTGTCCCAATAAAAAAGGTCACGCTGGTATTTTGCTATTTCAAATCCGATCGATTTGAAATTTTGCACAGAGGTGCGGACGGGAATTCAAAATGTTCACAGAAACTTTCAGCCCGATCGGTACAGTAGTTTACGAGTTATTGCGAAAATAAACTCTATTTTACGTTTTTAACCTGGATTCCGCCGGAATTGAGCCCTGGAATGTATGGAGAAAATGAAGCGCCGACCCTTTTTTATCCTAGGAATTTTTTATTTCGCAAGATTCGGGTCGAAAATAGGCTATTTGAGTATTTTTTTAACAAGGGCTAACGACGCCGATGTTAAGAAGAATGAGGGATTTAGAGCCGGAAATTGATGTTAATTGATGCAAAGTCCAAAAAGATAGCCGAAAAAATGAAGCTAAAGTGTGGGGAAAACAGTATTTTTACAATAACTCGAAAACTACTGTACCGATCGGGCTGAAAGTTTCTGTGAACATTTTAAATTCCCTTCCTCTACCTCTGCGCAAAATTTCAAGTCGGTCGAATTTGTAATAGCAAAATCCCAGCGTGACCTTTTTTTATTGGGACACCCTGTACTTACAGGGTGTCTCAAAAAATTTTAAAAAATTTAAGAAAACGAAACCCGCTTGTTTTACTCGCCTTTTCAAGGGGCTTTCGAATGGTGTCGGAGCCATCCCGATTCGAGCTTCCTCTGGACCGCTAGTTCGACTTTTCTTTTGGGACACCCTGTACAAAAAAAATAGTGTTTGGATGTGTTTGTGCGTGTGTATTTTTCGATTTATTCGGCAGGGGAGCAGCATTGGCTTCCGTCAGTTATTAAAAAAATTTATTGCCACAGATTTGATATCGAATTAGGGGTAGATGAGGCGGGCGACGAGGCTAATGGTGACGACGAGCAGCAGGGCGGAAGAGGGCCACGATGAGGAGGAGGAGGAGGGCGTGGGAGGGTCGTCGGGCACTTCGTAGGTACCGCATCCCGGCTAAAATTATCAAACAAACGATATCTGGCGATTGACTGGCAACCAACCGGCTCGCCCGGCTTTTGCTTCTCCTTCCACAGGGCCAGCACGGACGGATGCGCTGGAATTGGGAATTGGGAAAAGAGAGAGAGAGAGAGAGAGAGAGAGAGAGAGAGAGAGAGAGAGGCAGCAGCAAATTGGTACCGGGCGTGAAGGTGAAGCTTCCAAGATCTTGATCTGAATTTTCCTTTTTTGTTGCGGCTGATTATGAGAGCCTCACCGCAGTTGCAGCCAACTTCCGAAAATATGCTCCCATAGCATCCGATCTTGTCATCCGGCAGCGCCTTCTTGGTCATCGATAGGCAGAACGTCTCCGACTGGGAGCAACCTGGAATGCAATCAGGTGTAAACATCGGGTAGAGGGACGGGGGCGGGGGGGGGAGGAACGGAATCAGGCGCACGCTGGCCTACCAACTGTTCACAACCGCAGCTTTTTTGGCCCTAAGACTGGTTTTTGGCTCGGCAGCACGTCAGATTTTTGCGCGCAATTCGCATGTGGTGAAAACATTTTTTTGTGACGGCCCAAATTGTTGAGGCAACAAAAAACTAGAGAATAGCTGGTAGGGTCTAGGAAACCCCCCCAGCCGGAATCAACTTTTGAATCTCGCCCCCCCGCTTTGTGCTAGCGAGCTCTAAAGGGTAAGAGTTTACTTTACCCCCCCACAGCCGAAGGGTCTCAAAGTTTTCGGTATTTTCGCTTATTTTGTCGGGATTTTCGCAACGCCATTTGATAGAGCGTCGAAAAATATAATAAGAGTTTTAATTTGAGCCTACAATAATGTAAAATAAAAAAGTTATAGCCAAAAACTTCCGGCTGGGGGGGGGTAAAGTAAACCGTAGCCAAAAATAAAAATAAGGAAGGTTGAAAAGTCGGTGGGGGGGGGGGAAGGGGGAGGTGGGGTTTCCTGGACTTTAAAGGCACGTTCAGGGACGTTTTTTTTTGGAAAAAAGCGAAGACTTTTGCCGCGGCCGGGGGTCGAACCCGGGCCCCCCGCTCGGGTGGCGCGGATGGATACCAATCAGCCACAGCTACAACCTGGAGAGGGGGTGAAGGGCGCCCCACGCCGCAATGGAGGGAAATTGCCACCCACTCCACGGGCAGGTAGTGCGCGCGGTCGTAACGTCCATAGGGTGTATGGGACGAGTACACGGCCCCTCCCTGAACGTGCGCTTTAAGGGTTTCTGGAAAGGTGGCAGGCTGGCAGAGACCATTTGGGAAGTGTGAATCGATGAACTGGAACCAATTCAAGAGTTGGGTAAGAGTTTACTTTACCCCCCCCACAGCCGAAGGGTCTCAAAGTTGTCGGTATTTTCGCTTATTTTGTCGGGATTTTCGCAATGCCATTCGATAGAGCGTCGAAAAATATACTAAGAGTTTTAATTTGAGCCTACAATAATGTAAAATAAAAAAGTTATAGCCAAAAACTTCCGGCTGGGGGGGTAAAGTAAACCGTAGCCAAGAGTTGATTTGCAGACTTCAAAAAAGGATATTTCTAACTTTGTAGAATGGAACACGGCGATTCTAATGATGCCCAAGCAGCTCTGTTCTATTTCGCACCGGGGAAAAATGTGCGCGGGGGGGGTTATTGAGCAGGACTTCGATCCTTTCCCTATTTTCCCGGTATTTTTGCAACGCCCGTCGATAGAGCATCAAAAATACACTACTAGTTTTGTGTTTTAGCTTAAAATTATGTAATAGAAAAAGTTGGGGCAAAGACAAAACTACTTTTGAAACTGGGGCTAGTAAGCTAGTTTGATATTGTAAAGATACGATTCGATAGAGCATCAAAAATTATACGAAAAGTTTTAATTTCATCTCAAAATAGCGTAATATCAAAGAGTTATAGGGAAAACACGGTTTAAACATGGTTTCTATATGTGAGCGTAAGTCGTTAGTTAGTTTTCGACATTTTCTATATTTTTACAAAATTTCTTAAACGTCATTCGAAAGAGCGTCAAAACATAAACGAATAGCTTTAATTACAACTCACAATAACGTATTATAAAATAGCTATATAAAGAGCTTCCCGCACCCCCCCCCTCCCGGGCGCGTGATAACCCACGATAGATGACCAATCTGTCGTTGCGCAAGTCGCGGATTGTAAACCAGGTCGTCCTGCCGTCAGTCGCACTCTTCGGGGGGTTTGGCGTGCAGTCCTGGTCCACATTGTCCACTTTCTTGGCCAAGTTGCAGGCATATGGGACTATAAAACTCGTGATGATACTCTAGTTTACCCCCTTCCCTCCCCCCCGACCAGCCACAACTTTTCAGCCATACGTCCTATTAATGCGTGGGGTATCTCAAAATGTTTGCCGTTGTCGAATTACTCGAAAAAATTTGTTTTCTTACCCCAAAAATTGTTAGAAAAGTTTTTATAACAATTATAAGAAAGGTTTGATTTAGTTAATTTTTGCCGATCCAAAGTGAGTTTTTGTATCTCGGAGATCCTTAGACCTACAGAGCTGGCAAGGGTACCAAAATGTAGCCCTTGATTTGTAGAATCGGCCTGCGGTGCATTGGAGTCGAAAAAATAACGGAAAATAACAAATATTTGAGTTTGAAACCCGTCGTACATTGATTTTACGATATTCCACACATTAATAGGATGTATGACTGAAAAGTTCGGGCTGAGGGGGGGGGGGGTAAACTAGAGTCTAGCCTTAGGTATAGACTGAAGGACATACTCAATGGCCACTCCGTTGTGGCTGCATCCTGGGCGGAGATGACGACGGAGAGCAGGGAGAGCCCGAGCATCGGGAGCAGCAGCAGAGAGCCGCGAACCATCAGAAGAAGACGAATCGAATGGGAATGATTGGACGGAATAATGATCCGCAGATGGAGCGCAGCCCATTCCCCCATCCGGGCAACCGGAAATTCGCCCAAAAACGCTGAAGCGACATGCTAATCTAATCAAATCCAAATTCGCTTCAAAATCTGACGTCGACCCGCTTGAAAATGGGCTTCATATTTTGCTGCGGAGGATCCCCGTGTCTGGCCGCTCATCCTGATTTGCACCCGAAAAAGTCGATTTAGCAGGCGGGTTTGCCCGTTTTTGCGCTCTCGGCTATTTGTCGCCCTCTCGTCCTCCTTTCTGGCATGTGAAGCCATTTTTGCAGGCTCTAATTGTTGGGTGGGAATGGCGTGCGTCACCTTCGCGTCGCCGTCGCCGCAGAAAACTAGAGGGGATAGCTGCGGGGGACAGCACGACGGCGCATCGTACACTCATCCCCCCCCCCTCCCCTCCCCCGCCCGGCTGACGAGCCGCGAAACCACGGGGCAATCGGTTTAATTTCGGGGGAAAATTGCCGGAAAACAAATGCGGGAGTTTGCTGTAGCCAAAGTGGGAAACGATAAGGATACATCTGAACCTAATAAACGAAATCATTGGTCCTTGAGTATTCCCGGCGGCGGGGGGAGGCGAACCAACCTTTTTTCGGGGCGGCCCTGGTGGGGATAGTAATCAAATATAAAGTGTTTTCACATTGTTTTTAGCAAAATTTGA
The DNA here is from genome assembly GCA_958295435.1 of Mesorhabditis spiculigera. Classification (NCBI taxonomy): domain Eukaryota; kingdom Metazoa; phylum Nematoda; class Chromadorea; order Rhabditida; family Rhabditidae; genus Mesorhabditis; species Mesorhabditis spiculigera. The sequence goes on from CATQJA010002707.1 coordinate 1,649,617, forward strand.
GCCTATTTTAGTCGGAAAAACTTTTTAAAAAGTTAGAAAACGCTTGAAAAAGTCGAAAATTTGGTCATTCTTTGGTCGAAAAAATGCTTTTTCGAGCTAAAATTAAATTTTGTAAAGTTTCTAGGCTTAGGACTAGCTATCACCATTTTAGAAACACTTCCAATTACAATTTATATAAAAAATCTAGGCTTGAGCCGGAAAAAGTTCGGTTCCTCCTTGACTTTTCCAGCGCATTTCCGGGCCAAAAAGTCGCCCTCCCCAACAAATTTGTCGCCTTTTGCCGCTCGCAAATATGTTTTGTCACCTTTTTCTGCCTCCATTTTTGCATGTGCAAGCATTATTTCGCGGCCGGCCCTAATTGTTGTGGGAATGACGGGAGGGGGGGATGATTCGGTGTCATCATCGCCGCGAGGCCAGCCAGGTGACAATCGCCAAAATGGGGGGACAATTTAATGCGGACGGGGGACCGACTAAAAATTTAAATTTTGTGTGAAACGAGGAGACTTGAAAACTAAGTCTAAGCGCAAACGAAGCTCACATTGAAACGCTTAGTAGATTTTCCGTCCGAAAGCCAGATACTGTTTTTTTCCAGCTCCAACCATCCGATAACGCCTTCTTTTTCGCTGCCCGTCAAAGCCGAGCCACCGTTGCCGACGCGCCATCGAATGGGGGGTGCGAAAAACGCGGAAAACGGGCGGTTCTTCGATGCGCAATCTTGCGTCGCCGTGCGAACATTGGCGGCGCAACCTGAAAAAGTGATTTTAGCGCGTCATCACAGTTGTTTGGCCCCTTTTCGATCCGGGATTCGGGATCTGCGCAAAATTTGGCACCAGATAGCATTGATAATTGGCTTTTTGGCGGGTTGTTTCGTTTAAAAAGTTTATTTTGTACGTTTTCCAAGATTCGGGGAGCGGGGGGCTGTAGTTTGTAGTCGCGGAGGGGGGCAGGCGACGCGCGACGTGTTCGCCGCTTTGCCCAGTTGGCTCTTTCTCTCTCTGATTCCGCCCGAAAAAGCTTGATTTTTAAAATATTTCTTTACTTGGCTGTTTAAAGTATACTCCCCGTTAAAATGCGCGTATTTTGGAGCGTAGCGTACGGCGGAAGCTGCTCCGCCACTTTTTTTAGCGCGAAACTTGTTTTAGAGTGTTTTTCGAATGGTTTTAGCTTCAGAAAAACATTATTCTTTTAAGGTATTACTTTAAGTGCTTGTTTAAAGTATGCTGCCCGTTAAAATGCACGTATTTTGGAGCGTAGCGTACGGCGGAAGCTGCTCCGCCACGGTTTTTAGTGCAAAACTTGTTTTTCAGTTTTAAGAATAGGTTTAGCGCAAGAAAAATAAGGTTTTTTTGCGGCTTACTTTTTGAAAATATAGCCTTTTAATAGCGCTTTTAGGCTCATTTCAAACTATCAACGGTAATAATAGTCTTGGCGCAAGAAATATGCAGTTTTTCGCATTTTAAGCGCGCATCTTGTCGTTGGAAAAGTTTTCGACCTGTAAACGATTGATTTAGGGCCCGATTTCGTTGGTTTTCTTTGCAATTTGTCTTTTTCTCGCGTTTTCTCGATTTTCTACGTTTTCCGCGCGCTTTCACGTCTTTTATCACTTTTTTTTTCAGCCGCCCTCCGCACGGAAATGCGTGGATTGGCCGTGCTGCTGGCCGTGTTCTCGACGTCGAGCGCCCTCTACTTTCACATTGCCGAGACCGAGCGGAAATGCTTCATCGAGGAGATCCCCGATGAGACGATGGTGCGTTTCTAGTCTTTTCGATTGGTTTTAGGCCTGAAAACTGGCCATTTTGACGAAAAGTTCAAATTTTAGGCGATAAAATGGCGTTTTTTTTCTGGAAAGCTGATGGTTTGGCAATTATAGGCCGTTTAGCGCTAATTTTTAGGCCAAAGGATGAAGAAAATGCCGTTTTTTTTCTCGGAAGTTGATTTTTGGCAATTGTTGGCCGTTTTACCGCCATTTATGGGCCAGAAAATGGGGGTTTTTAGGCAAAAACTGAATTTGAAAGGATTTTCAGCCGAAAATCGGGGGTTTTTTGAGGGGAAAACTGAATTTTGCACTTTTTAGCCGTTGTAACGCTGATTTTAAGCCTAGAAAATCGCCTTTTCTGGCGGAAGCTCGGTTTTGAAGAATTCGTAGTTGTTTTAGGGTTTTGGATTGAATTTTGGGCCAAAACATGCGTTCCAGGTGACGGGCAACTACAAGGTGCAGCTGTACGACCCGAACACGAAGGGATACGGCGACTACCCCAATATCGGAATGCACGTCGAGGTCAAGGATCCCGAGGAGAAGGTCCGCTTTTTCGCCATTTTATGGATTCGCGGAGGTTCTTTTGGCATTATCGGGGGTGTAAAAGTCTAGAAATGCCTAGAAGCGTAATAGCAAATATTTAAATGTTTTTTTCCGTAAAATTTAACGAATTTTCAGGTGGAAAAACTAGCGAAAAACTTTGAAAAATTTTTAAAAGTCGAAATTCCAGTAAAAAAAATTATTTTTCTGTATTTCTGAATCGAAATTTGTAAGGGTTTTACGTGTAGGAATAGTGTAAAAGGCTTAGAAAATGCCGCTATGTATGATTTGCAAAATTTTAATTTTAAATTGTGCCGTAAACCCCTGCCCCCCCCCGGTAATGCAGCAGAACCGATTTTGGTGTATTTATTCCGATTGATATTTTTCAGGTGATCCTCTCAAAGCTCTACACATCCGAGGGAAAATTCACGTTCACATCGCACACACCCGGAGAGCACGTCATCTGCCTCTACTCCAATTCCACGGCTTGGTTTAGGTAAATCGTCTCTGCTAGCTGGCCCCTCCAATTCCTCAAAGAATCTCTGCTAGCTTGCCGGGAGCAAAAATTTACGGGTGCTTAAAATAGCTACAAAATTGATGCTTTAAATTTGTAAATTTTCCCAAAAGGTTTTTACGATTTTGAGCCCCTAAAATTCCTCAAAAAACGCTGCTAGCTGGCCTTAATCAGAATTTCATACCGTAATTTATCTATCCGAATTTCCCCCCAATCGATTCCGCGACGAAAATCGGTTTTAAAGCGAGCAAGACAGGCACAAATTCCGCAAAAATCTCTGCTAGCTACCCGGAAAACCGTTTGCTCGCCAATTTCATCGCGTAATCGTTTCCGGGGGTGCTTCCAAGCGATTACGCTATGAAAATAACCTTTAGAAGGGGCGTTACAGCCGGAATTCCGCAAAGAAACGCTGCTAGCTACCCGCCTCGTCTATTCCTCAAAGAATCGCTGCTAGCCTCCTCCAATAATCTCCATTTTTCAGCGGCGCCCAGCTCCGCGTCCATCTGGACATCCAGGCCGGCGAACACGCCCAAGACTACCAGCAGATCGCGGCCAAGGACAAGCTGAACGAGCTGCAACTCCGCATCCGGCAACTCCTCGACCAGGTCGACCAGATCACCAAGGAGCAGAACTACCAGCGCTACCGCGAAGAGCGCTTCCGCGCCACCTCCGAGTCGACCAACCAGCGCGTGCTGTGGTGAGCGGCTTTTCTCTTGCTGATTTCCGCAAATGGTGTTTGCCAGCTGACGCGGGTCATTTTTAGGCGATAGAAAATACGTTTTGAGCCTGAAAATGTGCGGTTTTTCTCGAGAAATCCAGATTTTGGGTGGAAAATCGCATTTTTCGTTTTTGTCAGAGATTCCAGAGGTTTTTATTTTTCCGCGAATGGCCGCTGCTGGCCTGATATACGAATTTTTACCATAAAAATAGTTAAATTTTCGTGAAAAACTCAGTTTTTAGCCGGAAAATTAATTTTTCGATTTTTGAGAAAACTCTGGATGTTTCATTCCTCCGCAAATGGCCTCTGCTACCTACCCCTTTCCGCAAATGGCCTCTGCTAGCCTGGCTTGCCGATTTCCGCTCATTTTTTCGTTTTCTAAGCATAAAAATGTCGGAATTTTCGTAAAAAATCGGTATTTTAGGCGAAAAATCACTTTTTGGCACCAAAATTGTTCGAGATTTCTAGGGTATTTTCCGCAAAGGACCCCTGCTAGCCTGCCCGGCAATTTTTCGGCTAATTTCCCCCGATTTCCAGGTGGTCGATCGGGCAAACGCTGGTGCTGCTGCTGACCGGGGCGTGGCAGATGCGCCATCTCAAGGGATTCTTCGAGGCCAAGAAGCTCGTCTAGACTACAGGCTACAAACGACGGCTACAAACTACAAATTCTACCCCTGCGCCCCCCTTGTCTCTCTACCGGTATCCACAGATCACTGATGTTTTTTTTAGAAGAAGATAAAAGCCGCTAGGGAATTTTCTCTTTTTTCTCTCTCTCTCTCTCTCTCGCCCGCCTCTCGTCTCTCTCGTCTCTCGTTTTTGATTTATTTATGGGTTCGGCCGGTTTCTCGTATTTTTGTTTTTTTAGCCCCCGTCCCCTCGCAAAATGTGATATCTTCCCCCATTTCCTGTATTCTTTTTTGCGCGTGTGTGTTGCTGCCCCCCTCGAATAAATTGGGTTCTCCTCGCCATGTTTTGTTTTATGCCTTCAAAATGCAAAAAGTGATAGCAAACGGCTTTTCATATATTTTGTGGCGTTTTTGGGTGGATTTTGAGCGTATTTTTGGACGTCTTGATGGTATTTTCTAGATTTTTAAGACGTTTCCGGGGGATTTGGCGCTCAGCTTTGTCGATTTTTAGGTCTTTTGATAGCTATTGACTTCTTAGAAAGTGAAAAAGCTAGCGACAAACGCGCAGAAGTTTTTTGCTAGTATTTTGCTGCTTTTCCGGAGATTTGGCATTGGTTTTTGACGATTTCAGCTAATTCTGGGGCTTTTTCAACACTACTTACTTCTAAGAAAGTGAAATAGCTAGCGAATCGAGGTTTTAGACGATTAAAACGATTTTAGAACGGTTTCCCGGGATTTTCAGGCTTTTCCGGGTATTTGGCAGCGAGTTTTGTCGATTTTCGGCTTATTTTTAGCCATTTGGAACGCTACTAGACCTTAGAAAGTGAACATAGCTTCGAAGTTTTTTTTTGCGATTCCATTTCATTATTATAGCTTTTTCAGCATTTCCCATCCAATTTTCAGGGGTAAAAATGGCGCTGGGCCGTCTTGTGCAGGGCCTGAAATCGCCGTGGGCCGTCGGCTTCTCGACGTTTGGCCTCGCCTACGGCGTCTACAACATTTGGGAGTACGTTTTTGTTGTTTTTGACGTTTTTTTCTAGGTTTTCGCGATCGGAAATGGTCTTTTCTCGAGCATTTTTGAGCAGAAATGTCGAGGAAAAGCTAGAGTCCTTGAAAACGCGCCAAATTTGCTTAGAGTAGCTTCGTTTAAGCTCCGATTTGCTAGAATTAGACGAAAAGAAACGATTCATCGATTGCTGAAACTTTTAGAGAAGTTTTTGGCGCCTTTGGAGCAGAAATTTTCCGTTATTTTATGGTTTTACAACCCGCCAGGGCTTTTCTAGCTGTTCTAACCTTTTTTTTTGGTAAGATGAAGCCTAGAATTGCTCGAAATTAGGCAAAATCAAATTTATAGATTCTTGCAACGTTTAGGCGACGATTTTGCCTCATTTTCGACTCAAAACGGCTTCTCTGCCTTTTTTTCAACGTTTATCTAGCCTTAGAACGGACGCGATAAAACCTGGAAGTGCTCGAAATTCGGGGCAAAATGATTATTTCTCGATTTCTTGAGGTTTTATATGCATTTTGAGCGGTTAGTTACAGAAAATATCTATTTTTTCGCTTACCTATTTTTGTAAGTCGCTGCAAAACGATATTTCTCCTTTTTGCAGCTCGACGCAATCGGGCACCAAGTACGAGCTGCACGAGGAGCTGACCGGCAAAACCTACATCGTCACCGGGGCCACGTCGGGCATCGGACTGGTGTGTGCATTTTGATTGCTTAACCAAATGGATTTCCCTGTCGTAACGGATTCCGAGCCTTGTCCTTCCGATTTTAATAGCGTAATCGGATGAAGCGCGGTTTTTTTTTAACAATTTTTAGGCTAAAAAATTAACTGGGCGATGTTTGGCATTTTTTCGAGAGTTTCCTGTCTTAATCGTTTCCCAGGGCTGTTTTGCCGATTTCCATAGCGTAATCAGCTGAACCTGGGGGTGTTTTTTACAATTTTTTAGTAAAAAAAAGTATTTGAGCGATTTTTGGCATTTTTTTTTGCTGGATTTCGCGTCGTACTCGTTTCCTAGTCTTGCCCTGCTGATTTTCATGGCGTAATCAGATATACATGCTGTTCTGAACCGTTTTTACAGGAAACGACGCGCGAGCTGGCGAAACGCGGGGCCCGCGTCGTGATGGCCTGCCGAAATCGGGAGAAATGCGTGCAAGTGAGGCGGGATGTCGTGCTCGAGACGCGCAATAAACAGGTACAATTTTCTGCGCTGCTTTTCGAGCGATTTCCGGCAAAAATTGACGTCGATTTTCGGCCCATTTTGCGGTTTTTGTGATGCGAAATGGGGTGGTATCTCCCCTTTCATTTCCGCCTTTTTCCAGGTGTACTGCCGCCAGTGCGACCTCGAGGATTTCGACTCGATCCGCAACTTTGTCGCCAAACTCTCAAAAGGTAGTTTTTTTTGTGCTTAAAAATGAATTTAATTCACCGATTTTTGTGATTTTAATCAATTTAAATTCAGGCAAATTCGAGCTGGACCGCATCGACGGCGTGCTGCACAACGCGGCCATGATGCAGACGCAGCGCGACATCAACAAGGTCGGCCGAATTTCGAATTTTAGAACAAACAAATATAAAAATCATGCTAATAAATCCATTTCCAGGACGGCATCGAGAAGACGCTGGCGACGAACCACATGGGCTCCTTCTTGCTGACGGCCCTCCTCCTCGACAAGCTGCTCGCCCAGAAGCAGCCCGTCCGGCTCGTCTTTGTCAACTCCAACGTCATCGACAGGAAGTGCGTTTCGGGCGTTTTTTGTGTAGCTTGTAGTCGGCCGGTGTCCAGCGCCACGCAAAATTTATAGTTTGTAGTTTTTGATTTTTATTGTTTTATTGTTATTTTTGATTTGTAGCCTAGATTTCGACGGGTGTAGTTTGTAGTCTGTAGCCTAGGTAGACGAGTTCTAATTTGTAGTCTAGCTCCGACGGGCTGTAGTTTGTAGTCTGTAGTAGTCTAGGTGGGACGGCTGATTTTCTAGCGTAGGGCTTCACATTTTGTAGTCTGTAGCCTAGCCGAAAGCTTGTCGTTTGTAGACTAGGTCTCGACGTTTTGTAGCCCGTAGTCTGTAGTCTCCAGCTTCTAGTCCTTCTTCAGACGCTGTGCTTTGTAGTTTGTAGCCTGTAGTTTGCAGCCAGCGTTTCTCGGGAGTATTTTGTAGTCTGTATTCTCACTCGATAGAGTTTGTAGTCTGTAGCCTTCACCTCAAGCACACTTTATTAACGGCAACTAAGAAAAGAGGACAATTTTGTTGTTGTAATAATTGGGTTATGAACACGAATCGATACGCGGATATACACTACACGACGACGACGATGATGATGATAGACAGTAGAAGAACACGAAGGCGAAGAACGTACGCACAAAAAAAGGGCGGAAAAGGGGGGGAAGAGAGAGAGAGAGAGAGCGAGAGAAACGCGGAGGTGTACTTGTTGGTGTTGTTGTTGCGGGGCGTCTTCTCGGCCGTTGGTTGGGCGGTGGCTGGGGGATGTTCATCTACTGCTGCTGCTGCTGCTGGTCGGGCTGGGGCGGCGCGGCGGGCGGCGGTCCCATCTTGGCGAGCATGTCGGCCGCCTCGCGGGCATGCCACTCGTCGGCCCCGTCGTTCGGCGCCAGCCCGTCAATCTGCAAACACGGGGAGTAAGCTTGGGGCTTTTGGCTTCAATGGGCCTTTAAAGGGGGTGTGACAGCTGGATTTTTGAGATTTTGCCTTCAATGGGCCTTTAAAAGGGAGACTAGGCAGCTGAACGGCTAGCTGATGCGCTCCATTTAAAGGGGGCGTGACCAGCTGAACTGCTAGCTGTCGCTGCCTCTTTTAGTGGACGGGGCCCGGCTGAACACCTAGCTGTCGCGCTCCCCTTAAAAGAGAGGCGTGGCCGGCTGAACTCCTCGCTGTCGTGCTGCCCGCCTGTACCTGTTGAAGACAGTCCCTGGCCTTGTCCCGTTCGCCGATCCCCTCCAGACAGCGCGCCATGTACAGCAGATTGTCGATGGCCGTCGGCTCCTACAAAACTCTGATTTTTCAGGACCATTCAAGGCGAAGTTCCACAAGCCACGCCCATTTTAAAGGGACGTTCAGGCACAGATCGATACCTGTTCGTAGGCCTTGGTGAGGTCGACGAGGGCGAGCTGCAGGCTCGGCTCCGACATCTCGTCCAGGAAGCGCGTCGCGTCGCTGGAAAACAGCGATTTTCGTGGCGTAATCGATGCAAAGAGCGTACCGCTCGTCGGCGGTGAGCATCGTCAGCTGGTAGATGAACCGGCCGCGCATGTGCAGCAGCACCGGATCCGCGGGGCTGACCGCCACCGCCGCGTCCAGATAGGCCTGAAAAAGGGCAGGATTTTCATGGCGTAATCGATTGAAAAGTTTGGTTTTTATAGCGTAATTGATTAAGAAGCCAATTTTGATAGCGTAATCGAATAGAAAAATCGGATTTTCACTTCGTAATCGATTGAAAAGCTCGATTTTCATAGCGTCATCGATTCGAAAAGGCGCATACCTTAAAGTTGTTGGCGAGAAAGGTCTTCTCGTTGACGTGGCCCGCCTCGGCGATGACGCCCGCCAGGATGGTGCACTGCTTCAGCACCTCCCCGTTCACCGGGTCCAGCTCGTCGGCCCGCTCAACGGCTTTCATCGCTGAAAGTGAGGGGAATTTCCGGATGTCACTCTCCCTTTAAACGGGCAACATTCCGCAAATGACCTCTGCTAGCTAGCTGGAACTTTGGCGGGCTAGCAGAGGGCATTGGGGAATTTTGTAGTCGCTGTCACGGTCCCTTTAGGCAGTCAAATGCTAAGCTTAGGCTTAGGGGGAAGTCAAAGGCAAAGCCTGCTAAGCCTAAGCCAAGCCTAAGCCTAATCTAGCTAAGCCCGCTAAGCCAAGCAAGCTCTCCCACCCCTCTCAATAACGGCAATTGGCACGGTGGGCGGGGCTTGGGCGGTGTAGGCGGCGTAGGCGGCCTGCGCCAGCTGCACGGCGAACGGGATCCAGCCCTCGGGCCCCAGCCGGCCCTCGATCTCGGACAGCTTGGCTGTCACCTGCAATGGGGGCAGGTAGCAGAGAGCATTGAGGAAGAGCGAAAACCGATTTTCAAAAAAATTCGAAGCTGGTGGCCAAGGGGTTAGTGGTCTTGGCGGCCAATCTGGGCGTCCGGGTTCGACTCCCGGGACCCACAAACTTTTTGCTTTTTGGTTTAAACGCTTAGAATGGGATGTCTGGCAGCTACGAAATAGATTTTGGAGGTAAAAACTGCGTTTTGAACCGATTACGGCATGTAATAGGGTCTCGGGTTCGACTCCCGGGACCCACAAACTTTTTGCTTTTTGGTTTAAACGCTTAGGATCGTTTTTTCGATGCCAGGAAGAGCGAGATAGAGAGAGAGAGAGAGAGAGAGAGAGCGCCACCCACCTCTTCCCCGCCGAGATTCCCGTTCAACAGATCGGCAATCCATAGGGCGACAGCCTGCGGGTCGAGCACGACGGGTGTATGATGGGGGGCGGGGGCGGGGTGTTCAGCAGCGGCCGTCGTGGTGGCGGCGGCGACGTGTCCATCGGTCGGGTCGAGCATCCTCTTTTCGGGAAATGGCCGCCGTTCCAGGCCCGCCTGGCTTTATTCCGGCATTTTTATGCTAATTTTGCAGGATTTCCGGGGTTGTAAATGCTAAATAAATGCAAATTAGATTTTTGGGATGTAGAATAACGTGGCGTAATCGATTTTTAGATCTGTCCAGGCGCCTTTAGAAGCGCATTTCATGGCGTAATCGATTTTTCCTAGCTGTCACCACGCCTTTAAACCCGAATTTCATCGCGTAATCGTTCCTTTCCAGATGCGAGCTGAACATTGACGACCTGAACGCCGCGGAACGCAAGAAGTTTGACGGCTACGAGATCTACAAGGAGACCAAACTGGCGAACGCCCTTTTCGCCAAGGAGCTCAGCGAGAGGCTCAAAGGTAGAGTAACCAGTTACGCGATTAAAAACGCCGAAAAGGCATGAAAAACGCCCCAAAAATCTAGTTTCTGTGAAAAATTTGGCCCTGAAAGGCGCGGCCAAGTGGTTAGTGAGCTCCTCTGCCAATCTGACGACCCGGGTTCGACCCCCGTCCGCGGCACACTTTTGCTTTTTGCTTTAAGAGTTCAGAATCGAGGCGCTGGAGTTTAGGGAGCATCGGCTTGACCGATTACGCCATCCAATCCGCCTGTTCCAGATACGAACATCACGGTGAACGTGGCCGACCCAGGGCGGACAAAGACGGAACTGTCACGGAAAATGGACGACGAGGTCTTCTTCCTGTCACGATGGATTCTCGGTTTCGTCAGGTACCACAATCACGCATTCTTTCTAAAGGGCGCGTGCGCGTTGCGTGTAGCGGCGCGGAAAAATTCGGCAAAAATCTCTGCTAGTAGGCCCAAAAAATTGAATTCTTTCAAATTTTCTAGTTTTTTTGCTCAATTTTCCACCGCGCTAGTTATCGCGGTTTTTGAAGCCTTGTGCGGCCCTTTAAAACGCGGCATGCTAGCAGAGACAATTTAGGAAATTGGTAATTTTTCGTTTTCCAGTTTCTGCATGGGCGAGCGGAAGGTGGTGAAGGCTGTCCGCCCGATCCTCTACGCCCTCTGTGATCAAGAGATGGAGGGGAAGACTGGCGATTTTATTAAGTGCGTTTTAAACTTTTGAAAATAGGTCTTGAATTTTTAATTAAATTTTAAGCTCTAAAAATCAAATTTTTTTCATTTTTTCAAAATTTGATTTTTCATTTTTAGGCTTAATTTTCGATTTTTAAAAATTGCACAACCACGTTATTTAATTTCTAGGGTGTTTTGCTTTAGAGCAAATTTGTCTAGAAGCGATTTTTAAATAAAATTAATTTTTAAAATTTAAAAATTCAATTTTTTTTGTTTTTGAACTTTTAACGCTATTTTGAAGCTGATGCTCCCCGTTTTAGTCGTGAGCGCAAGGAGCAGCCGTGGAACGAGACGGTGCTCGACGTCGCCAAGAGGTTCGACTTTTTTCAACATTTTTGAATTTTTTTTGCGATTTTACGTAGTTTTTATTTTCGTATTTTCAGACAGCGACTGTGGGCGACGAGTGAGGCGTGGACACGACTCCCCACCCAGATGGCCCTCCTCAGGAATGAACTCGGCGAACCGCTGGATACGGTAACGTTTTTGCCGGGTTGTTTTTGAGGAGAGGCAAACTAGCAGAGAGTTTTGGAGAAATCTGGAATCTGCCGATCGGAAAAAATGGAAAATTCCGCAAAGAATCCCTGCTAGGCGCCCTGTCACGCCCCCTTTAAGCCGATTACGCTATGGAATTCGGGGCCAATGGTTTCTCAAGGGGTCTTTGCTAGCCTGCCAGGTTTCCAGGAACCGATTACGCGCTGAAAATAGGCTAGGCGATCTAGCAGAGATTCTTTGCGGAATTTTCCCGATTTTTCAACGGTTCTCTGCTAGCGCGCCCCTAATATTTATCCCTGTTTTGCAGGCCTCTTCCCCCTCATCGGGCGCCAAATCGGGTAAATCGTGGTGGCGACTGCTCTGGTAGACGCCGGAAAATGGAATTATCGATTTTTCGCGTTTTTTGTAGTCTGTAGCTTGTAGCCTTCTAGCTGCCTCCCTTGTAGTCTGTAGTCTGTAGCCCCTCGTTGTGTTTTTATTGTTTGTTTTGTTTTGTTGTATTTCTCTTTCTTGTTTCTCTCTCTCTCCCTCCGATCCGCTACGCGACGATACTCCCCCCGTTTTTATATATGTCGATTTTTATGGCGTAATCGATTCTCCAATTTCCGTTTTTCTCGCTCATTTGCTCGCTCATAATTACGTGGCGTGTACGAATAAATTGGGCCCCGTTTCGATTTACAGGGCGTAACTGGTTATTTTGACGACACAACACGATATTCACGTCGTCATCGATTAAACGGAGGCTTTTTGGAGCGTAATTGGTTTATTTTTCGGGATTTGCGAGGCCTGATCGGTTTTTCTAGAAGATTTTCATGGCCTAATCGGGTTTTCTGAGTTGTTTTCGTGGCGTAATCAATTGATTTTTGCCGAGTTTCGTAGCGTAACCGATTTTTTGAGGATTTTATCACGTAATCGATTTTCTAGACTATTTTCATTGCGTAATCGACTCCCAAGTATTTTATTGCCCATTTCAATAGCGTAATCGAATCGCCGGCCGGCCAAAAATGATAAATTATAACGTATAATCGATTATAGCTTATCGTCTCCTCGTGACAGGGTACGGTACCGGGGTCGCGTACATGATGACGTACTTTCCGTTCTGCTCCGTCTTGCACATCAGATCGTCCATAAACCTGAAAAAAACGACGCTGAATCGATTACGACAAAAATGGGCATGGCCAAGTGGTTAGTGAGTTTGGTTGCCAATCTGGGGGTCCGGGTTCGACCCCCGGTCGCGGCGAACTTTTGATTTTTGCCTGAACTTTTTTGGCGGTTGCTAAATAATATTTTCCACGTTATTTCTGCTTTTTTTGGAGTGATTTTCAAGACCTACCGTGTCCTTGAGGCGAAATCTGTCGGCGCCAGTAGCGACTCGAACGACACGCCGAACACGCCCTCCGCCGCTTTCTGAATTATATTTTTTTACAAAAATCAATTTTTTCGGGTTTATTTTTCGTTTTAAAGGGGCTCGGACAAGCAATAGAAAGGCCGATTACGCCATGAAAATTAGTTATTTGGGCTTCAGTTAAAAAATATACCTGCAAGAGATTAGCGGAGGCCTGCAAATTGCATGCCGGCTGCCCGGTCTTGGCCTCTTGCTCCAGTTGCTTCTGGTGGATCTGGAATAGGCCTTGAAAACCAATTTTTTTTGCGTTCCAATTACGCCACTAAAATCTACTTACCGCCTCCATGGTATTATCGATGACAGTCTCCAGATGCTTGTTGCAACAGACGAAGCCTAAAATGAGCGTAAATTCCGATAATTCCCGGCAAAATCCGTGTAAATTAAAGGGACCGGGACAGCTGCGCTCAGGCGATAACTTGATTTTAAAGAGTCAATTACGTCATGTAATTCGAGTTTAAAGGTCCCGTCAAGTCTAGACTATTCGATTACGCCATGTATTTAGACTTTAAAGAGGCAAATTAGCCAATTTTAATCGATTACGCCACAAAATCCACCTACCTTTCCCGTTAACATAGCAGCCGGGGATGTCGACTTTTGGCGGGGGCGGGACTTTGATCTCAAGGATTGGCGGGGGGATGTTTGAGGCGCCGGTTGGCTGAAAAACAGAGGGTGTAGTTTGTTGTCTGTATTACAGGATTGTAGTCTGTAGTCTGTAGTCTTACTTGCCCTCCTCCGGCTCCCCGATTGATCCGCCATATCCATAACCGCCCCTCCTCCTCCTTGGCCGCCCAGTTGATAGCCGCCACCGGTTTGGTACTGAAACTACAAACTGCAAAATATTGGCTACAGACTAAAAATCTGCTCCAGGCTACAGACTACAAACAACAGACTATAAAAGATAGACTACAGGCTACAAAGTCTAAGTTATGGGCTACAAATGAGGAAAATGATGCCTGGAAGACCCCTGACTACAGACTACGGCTTGGAGCTACAGACTACACCTCTGACATACAGACGACAAATCTGCTCCACGCTACAGGCTACAGATTTAAGAGTACCTACTACAAACTACAGACTACATGCAGACTGTAGCCTACAGACTACAAACTCTTGGCTACAGACTACAAACTGCAGCCTCCTACCTGCCCTGCTCCTCCTGCACCGTAGGGTGAGGCGCCGAAGGGGGAGAAACCCCCCTGGAAACCGCCGAACTGCTGAGCGCCCGCCGAGAGGGGCGAGACGGCAATCGCTGATTCTGAAAGAGGGGGAGAATTTGGGCTATAGGCTACAAACTACAACCTGGGCTACAAATCGGGCTACAAACTACAATTTGGGCTAGAAATCGGACTACATACTACAAAGTAACTAGAATTTTGACTATAAACTCGAGATCAGTCTACAGAATACAAACTACAAAATAGGCTACAGCCTACAGTTTTGACAACAGGACACAGGCTACAAACTACAAAATGGGCTACAAACTACAATACAAGCTACAATTTTGGGTACAAAATGGGTTACAAATTAGACGACAGACTACAGAACGAAGAGTGAACTAAAAGATAGGCTACAGACTACACAATCGACTACGAACTACAGACTACAAACAACAAAAACCCACGCTGCCCAAAGAGATCGCCGCTTTCGCCGAGGGTGATCTGTGGCCCGGTGGCTGTCGGGTTGGCGATGGAGCCGACCTGCGCCGGGTTCAGGTAGAACTTCTGCACGTCGCCGTTCGGCTGAACATTAGAGGTTTAGTGGCTCAAAGAATCTCTGCTAGCTTGCCCTGAGCGAGCTATTTTATGGCATAATCGATTACGCTGTAAAATTAGGTCAAAAATGGCTAAAAATTAGAAATCTATAGGAATTCATGCCTTCCTAATCCCTTTAAAATGGACCCACCAGCGGCACAAAAGCGGTGACTTGTCCATTGGGCCCTCGACTGAGTGCAGCCCCTCCTCCCCCAATCGTCGGCCCAATCCCTGCCGCTCTCTTCACTCGGACTACGGTAGCCCCGCCCCCCCCCCCCCCCGTCTGAGGCCAATCGATGCAGCTCGAGCAGTTCGGCGTTCAGTTGCAGGATTTTGGCGTGGATCTGGTCCAGGGTTGCGTTTGTTGGCACTGGAAAACTCGGGATTAAGTTGAAGTTAAAGGGCCCGGCAAGTCGAATTTTTCCGATATTTTCATGTCGAAATCGATTAGAATTATCGCAACTTTTCGGCTTTTTCGATGCAAATCCTTTTTCTGCCATCCAAATAACCGATTTTGAAACTCTAGGCCAAAAAGCAAAAAGCAAAAACTTTTGCCGCGGCCAGGGGTCGAACCCGCGACCCTATTTTAACGGCAGAATCGGTTTAAAATCTGATTTTAAAGCGTTACATTGAATTTTGGTAATCAGAAAGACGATTCTGGGCTTTTGAAGCAAAAGCAAAAACCCTGCCGCAGCCGGAGGTCGAACCCGGGTCGTCAGACTGGCAGCCTACCACGTTAGCCACTGCGCCACAATCCTCCAAAACTTACCGTGGAGGTCAGCGTGGAGGATTTCGCTTCCAGAATGGTCCAAAACAGGCTCCTTGGGCTGTTTTTGGCGGTATTGCTGCCCCTGAAAATAGGCGACTCGGGGTGTTACACTCCCTTTAAAACGCACATCCTGGGAGCACGAGCTGCTGTCCGTTCACCTTGAGCACCGGGTGCCGATTGGGGCGTGGAGGACCTCGTGGATTACGGTAGGGGTTAGACGGTCGACAATCGGCTCTTCGTCCTGAATTTTCGAAGCTGTTTTCATGGCGTAATCGATTCGGGGGCTGTCACTGCGCCTTTAAAGGATGGAATTGGGTTAAGTGGCAGAAATTATAGCTATTATAGCCTGAAAATTGGAAAGCAACCCCAAACCCGTGGCCAAGTGGTTAGCGACGTTGCCTGCCAATCTGACGACCCGGGTTCGATCCCCGGCCGCAGCAAAGTTTTCGTTTTTGCTTTTTCGCAGATTTTTTGACGTGTTTTTACGCTTTTCACCCTCACCCCAGCCAACGGAATCCCGGCTTCCACGTGCGTGAAATTCGCCGGAATCGGGACGTCGTCCTGCGAGCGTGTCCAGAATCTTCGGAATCTCGGTCGTAATTTCGTAGCGTTGCGTAGCCGTCGGTTCCTCCCCGCTTCCCTGCCCTCCACGTCAAGGCGATTCCGCTGGAAAATTGGGGTTTAGGTTGTTGGATTTCCATAGCGTAATCGATTAGCCTCTAGCAAAAAAATATATTTTTCTGGTTTTCAGGTTTTCTAATTTTATGTTGTAATCGGTATTTGATAAGAGTTTTTCAGGGCTTTCGAATAGTCTATAAATCATTACGATAGCTAATTCCTAGGCAAAGTTATGGCCGGTTAAAGGTTTGACTGGAGGCTGGGCTTAGGCCTAGGCTTAGGCTTGGAGCTTAGGCTTAGGCTTAGGCCCAGGCTAAGCAGGCTTAAGCTTAGGCTTAGGCTTAGGCTTAGGCTAGGCTTAGGCTTAGGCTAGGCAGGCTCAGGCTTAGGCTTAGGCTTAGGCTTAGGCGTAGGGGTCGACCATGGAAATCGACCATATCGATAGGCTAACAAATTTTTTTATTTTTAGCTTTTTCGGATTACTGTATTTTATTAATATTATTTCGACATTGTGTAGAGGTTTTCAAGGACTTTCAATCGATAATATCTAAATCATTGCTCTACCATCAATCCTAGCGCGAGTTATCGCCATTTTAAGTTCCGGGATCCGGGCTACAAACTACAATAGGCCGTATCTCCGGCTACAAACGTCGGATACCATGTTTTGTAGCTCATTTTGCAGCGCTTTCAAGCGCTTTCGAATGAAACTATCTTACGTACCAATATAATTTCTCTGGTTGTGATCCCACGGCTCAATTTTGTAGCTTGTAGCCGCCGCCTTCATCCTGTAACCCACGACACTCCTCGCCGCCACCTGCGGGATCAAAAATCGCCCTCTCGGCCGCCCGCGGGTTTGTGCCCAGATACCGGGGCGGTGTGGCCTGAAAAAGAGGCGTGTTCTCGAAAATCACCCCGCGCTAAGCGGTCGCTAAAAATCGGAATTTTGGGCTCGTCGATCTCGCGTTTAGGTAAGGTCGTGTCGAACGAGGAGAGGTGTCGATCTCCTGAAAAAATCGGGGTCATCAAACCGATTACGCTATGAAAATAGGAATCGGGTTCAGATCTTAATCCCCCCAAATGTTGCCACCTGCTTTTCAGTAATTTTGCTTTCGCTTTGGTTTTACGCCGATCTGGGTCCTACCTGGAACATTGCCTCCTTTTCCACCGCCAACCCCGTCCTCCTGGGCTAATTAGCCGACCTCAGGTCACGGCCTTCTTCCAGTACTGTAGCACCCGGCTGTGGCGATGAGGGAATGGGAGAAGATCTGCTACGGATCGAGCCTGAATTATGTGGTTACGATCAGGAAAAAATTTTAGGCTTAAAGCAAATAGCAGGCGGTGTGACCTCACCGGGATCAGACCCTCAACTTTATATTACTGCCAGTAAGCGCTCCAAAATTTTGTTTTAAGGGGGCGAACTTGCTACCTGACATCTAGAAAGCCTATTTCAAGGTGCTGAAGCAAAAATCAAGATGCCTGCCGCGGCCGAAGGGTCGAACTCGGGCCCTCAGATTGTCGGACCCTCACCTTAGCCGCTGCGCCAAAGTCAGATTTGATTGTTTTGGGGTTTTATTGAGGGAGCGAAGACCGATTGGCTATTTTAAAGGTTATGACGCCCACCGAATCGACTACGCCATGAAAATCTGCGGCACTTACATCGCTGGCGGTGCTGATCTGCCAGATCGACTTTTGCAGGGAGATTGGGGCGGGTAGACGAAAATGAATGTAGATAGTAATAGTAGATGCAATAGCATTCTAAAACAAGTAAATTCCGAAATATATAACGAAAAAGTTTCAAAATGCGAAAAAAATGCGATTTCGGATCGCAATTTCGTCTTCAACGGTCATACAAGTGCTAAATATCGGATTTAAAGCCTTAAACTAATTAATTATCGGATACCGAATTTTAAGCGCTATAAAATGTTATAGAAAACGTAAAATCAGCAGTTCCTCGATTTTCTAGAATTTTATGGAGTTTAAAAAATCCAGAAAGTGCAGAAAAAGCGACATTTTCCTTCAACGCCCCCCCGACAAGCTGCTCGCCCAGAAGCAGCCCGTCCGCTCGTCTTGTCAACTCCAACGTCATCGACAGGAAGTGTTTCGGGCGTTTTTTGTGTAGCTTGTAGTCGGCCGGTGTCCAGCGCCACGCAAAATTTATAGTTTGTAGCGTTTTGATTTTTATTGTTTTATTGTTATTTTTGATTTGTAGCCTAGATTTCGACGGGTGTAGTTTGTAGTCTGTAGCCTAGGTAGACGAGTTCTAATTTGTAGTCTAGTTCGGACGGGCCGTAGTTTGTAGTCTGTAGTAGTCTAGGTGGGACGGCTGGATTTTAGCGTAGGGCTTCACATCTTTGTAGTCTGTAGCCTGGGGCCGAAAGTTTGTCGTTGTGTAGACTAGGTCTCGACGTTTTGTAGCCCGTAGTCTGTAGTTCCAGCTTCTAGTCCTTCTTCCAGACGCTGTGCTTTGTAGTTTGTAGCCTGTAGTTTGCAGCCAGCGTTTCTCGGGAGTATTTTGTAGTCTGTATTCTCACTCGATAGAGTTTGTAGTCGTAGCCTTCACCTCAAGCACACTTTATTAACGGCAACTAAGAAAGAGGACAATTTGTTGTTGTAATAATTGGGTTATGAACACGAATCGATACGCGGATATACACTACACCACGACGACGATGATGATGATAGACAGTAGAAGAACACGAAGGCGAAGAACGTACGCACAAAAAAAAGGGCGGAAAAGGGGGAAGAGAGAGAGAGAGAGAGCGAGAGAAACGCGGAGGTGTACTTGTTGGTGTTGTTGTTGCGGGGCGTCTTCTCGGCCGTTGGTTGGGCGGTGGCTGGGGGATGTTCATCTACTGCTGCTGCTGCCGCTGGTCGGGCTGGGGGCGGCGCGGCGGGCGGCGGTCCCATCTTGGCGAGCATGTCGGCCGCCTCGCGGAGCATGCCACTCGTCGGCCCCGTCGTTCGGCGCCAGCCCGTCAATCTGCAAACACGGGGAGTAAGCTTGGGCTTTGGCTTCAATGGGCCTTTAAAGGGGTGTGACAGCTGGATTTTTGAGATTTTGCCTTCAATGGGCCTTTAAAAGGGAGACTAGGCAGCTGAACGGCTAGCTGATGCGCTCCATTTAAAGGGGCGTGACCAGCTGAACTGCTAGCTGTCGCTGCCTCTTTTAGTGGACGGGGCCCGGCTGAACACCTAGCTGTCGCGCTCCCTTAAAAGAGAGGCGTGGCCGGCTGAACTCCTCGCTGTCGTGCTGCCCGCCTGTACCTGTTGAAGACAGTCCCTGGCCTTGTCCCGTTCGCCGATCCCTCCAGACAGCGCGCCATGTACAGCAGATTGTCGATGGCCGTCGGCTCCTACAAAACTCTGATTTTTCAGGACCATTCAAGGCGAAGTTCCACAAGCCACGCCCATTTTAAAGGGACGTTCAGGCACAGATCGATACCTGTTCGTAGGCCTTGGTGAGGTCGACGAGGGCGAGCTGCAGGCTCGGCTCCGACATCTCGTCCAGGAAGCGCGTCGCGTCGCTGGAAAAAACAGCGATTTTCGTGGCGTAATCGATGCAAAGAGCGTACCGCTCGTCGGCGGTGAGCATCGTCAGCTGGTAGATGAACCGGCCGCGCATGTGCAGCAGCACCGGATCCGCGGGGCTGACCGCCACCGCCGCGTCCAGATAGGCCTGAAAAAGGGCAGGATTTTCATGGCGTAATCGATTGAAAAGTTTGGTTTTTATAGCGTAATTGATTAAGAAGCCAACTTTGATAGCGTAATCGAATAGAAAAATCGGATTTTCACTTCGTAATCGATTGAAAAGCTCGATTTTCATAGCGTCATCGATTCGAAAAGGCGCATACCTTAAAGTTGTTGGCGAGAAAGGTCTTCTCGTTGACGTGGCCCGCCTCGGCGATGACGCCCGCCAGGATGGTGCACTGCTTCAGCACCTCCCCGTTCACCGGGTCCAGCTCGTCGGCCCGCTCAACGGCTTTCATCGCTGAAAGTGAGGGGAATTTCCGGATGTCACTCTCCCTTTAAACGGGCAACATTCCGCAATGACCCTGCTAGCTAGCTGGAACTTTGGCGGGCTAGCAGAGGGCATTGGGGAATTTTGTAGTCGCTGTCACGGTCCCTTTAGGGCAGTCAAATGCTGCTTAGGCTTAGGGGAAGTCAAAGGCAAAGCCTGCTAAGGCCAAGCCAAGCCTAAGCCTAATCTAGCTAAGCCCGCTAAGCAAAGCTCTCCCACCCCTCTCAATAACGGCAATTGGCACGGTGGGCGGGGCTTGGGCGGTGTAGGCGGCGTAGGCGGCCTGCGCCAGCTGCACGGCGAACGGGATCCAGCCCTGGGCCCCAGCCGGTCCTCGATCTCGGACAGCTTGGCTGTCACCTGCAATGGGGCAGGTAGCAGAGAGCATTGAGGGAAGAGCGAAAACCGATTTTCAAAAAAATTCGAAGCTGGTGGCCAAGGGGTTAGTGGTCTTGGCGGCCAATCTGGGCGTCCGGGTTCGACTCCCGGGACCCACAAACTTTTGCTTTTTGGTTTAAACGCTTAGAATGGGATGTCTGGCAGCTACGAAATAGATTTTGGAGGTAAAAACTGCGTTTTGAACCGATTACGGCATGTAATAGGGTCTCGGTTCGACTCCCGGGACCCACAAACTTTTGCTTTTTGGTTTAAACGCTTAGGATCGTTTTTTCGATGCCAGGAAGAGCGAGATAGAGAGAGAGAGAGAGAGAGAGAGAGCGCCACCCACCTCTTCCCCTGCCGAGATTCCCGTTCAACAGATCGGCAATCCATAGGGCGACAGCCTGCGGGTCGAGCACGACGGGTGTATGATGGGGGCGGGGGGGAGGGTGTTCAGCAGCGGCCGTCGTGGTGGCGGCGGC
Source organism: Mesorhabditis spiculigera (assembly GCA_958295435.1). NCBI lineage: Eukaryota > Metazoa > Nematoda > Chromadorea > Rhabditida > Rhabditidae > Mesorhabditis > Mesorhabditis spiculigera. Next base: position 1,670,368 of record CATQJA010002707.1, read on the forward strand.
GACGTGTCCATCGGTCGGGTCGAGCATCCTCTTTCGGGAAATGGCCGCCGTTCCAGGCCCGCCTGGCTTTATTCCGGCATTTTTATGCTAATTTTGCAGGATTTCCGGGTTGTAAATGCTAAATAAATGCAAATTAGATTTTTGGGATGTAGAATAACGTGGCGTAATCGATTTTTAGATCTGTCCAGGCGCCTTTAGAAGCGCATTTCATGGCGTAATCGATTTTTCCTAGCTGTCACCACGCCTTTAAACCCGGAATTTCATCGCGTAATCGTTCCTTTCCAGATGCGAGCTGAACATTGACGACCTGAACGCCGCGGAACGCAAGAAGTTTGACGGCTACGAGATCTACAAGGAGACCAAACTGGCGAACGCCCTTTTCGCCAAGGAGCTCAGCGAGAGGCTCAAAGGTAGAGTAACCAGTTACGCGATTAAAAACGCCGAAAAGGCATGAAAAACGCCCCAAAAATCTAGTTTCTGTGAAAAAATTTGGCCCTGAAAGGCGCGGCCAAGTGGTTAGTGAGCCTCTGCCAATCTGACGACCCGGGTTCGACCCCCGTCCGCGGCACACTTTTGCTTTTTGCTTTAAGAGTTCAGAATCGAGGCGCTGGAGTTTAGGGAGCATCGGCTTGACCGATTACGCCATCCAATCCGCCTGTTCCAGATACGAACATCACGGTGAACGTGGCCGGACCCAGGGCGGACAAAGACGGAACTGTCACGGAAAATGGACGACGAGGTCTTCTTCCCGTCACGATGGATTCTCGGTTTCGTCAGGTACCACAATCACGCATTCTTTCTAAAGGGCGCGTGCGCGTTGCGTGTAGCGGCGCGGAAAATTCGGCAAAAATCTCTGCTAGTAGGCCCAAAAAATTGAATTCTTTCAAATTTTCTAGTTTTTTTGCTCAATTTTCCACCGCGCTAGTTATCGCGGTTTTTGAAGCCTTGTGCGGCCCTTTAAAACGCGGCATGCTAGCAGAGACAATTTAGGAAATTGGTAATTTTTCGTTTTCCAGTTTCTGCATGGGCGAGCGGAAGGTGGTGAAGGCTGTCCGTCCCGATCCTCTACGCCCTCTGTGATCAAGAGATGGAGGGGAAGACTGGCGATTTTATTAAGTGCGTTTTAAACTTTTGAAAATAGGTCTTGAATTTTTAATTAAATTTTAAGCTCTAAAAATCAAATTTTTTCATTTTTTCAAAATTTGATTTTTCATTTTTAGGCTTAATTTTCGATTTTTAAAAATTGCACAACCACGTTATTTAATTTCTAGGGTGTTTTGCTTTAGAGCAAATTTGTCTAGAAGCGATTTTTAAATAAAATTAATTTTTAAAATTTAAAAATTCAATTTTTTTGTTTTTGAACTTTTAACGCTATTTTGAAGCTGATGCTCCCGTTTTAGTCGTGAGCGCAAGGAGCAGCCGTGGAACGAGACGGTGCTCGACGTCGCCAAGAGGTTCGACTTTTTTCAACATTTTTGAATTTTTTTTGCGATTTTACGTAGTTTTTATTTTCGTATTTTCAGACAGCGACTGTGGGCGACGAGTGAGGCGTGGACACGACTCCCCACCCAGATGGCCCTCCTCAGGAATGAACTCGGCGAACCGCTGGATACGGTAACGTTTTTGCCGGGTTGTTTTTTGAGGAGAGGCAAACTAGCAGAGAGTTTTGGAGAAATCTGGAATCTGCCGATCGGAAAAATGGAAAATTCCGCAAAGAATCCCTGCTAGGCGCCCTGTCACGCCCCCTTTAAGCCGATTACGCTATGGAATTCGGGGCCAATGGTTTCTCAAGGGGTCTTTGCTAGCCTGCCAGGTTTCCAGGAACCGATTACGCGCTGAAAATAGGCTAGGCGATCTAGCAGAGATTCTTTGCGGAATTTTCCCGATTTTTCAACGGTTCTCTGCTAGCGCGCCCCTAATATTTATCCCTGTTTTGCAGGCCTCTTCCCCCTCATCGGGCGCCAAATCGGGTAAATCGTGGTGGCGACTGCTCTGGTAGACGCCGGAAAATGGAATTATCGATTTTTCGCGTTTTTGTAGTCTGTAGCTTGTAGCCTTCTAGCTGCCTCCCTTGTAGTCTGTAGTCTGTAGCCCCTCGTTGTGTTTTTATTGTTTGTTTTGTTTTGTTGTATTTCTCTTTCTTGTTTCCTCTCTCCCTCCGATCCGCTACGCGACGATACTCCCCGTTTTTATATATGTCGATTTTTATGGCGTAATCGATTCTCCAATTTCCGTTTTTCTCGCTCATTTGCTCGCTCATAATTACGTGGCGTGTAACGAATAAATTGGGCCCCGTTTCGATTTACAGGGCGTAACTGGTTATTTTGACGACACAACACGATATTCACGTCGTCATCGATTAAACGGAGGCTTTTTGGAGCGTAATTGGTTTATTTTTCGGGATTTGCGAGGCCTGATCGGTTTTTCTAGAAGATTTTCATGGCCTAATCGGGTTTTCTGAGTTGTTTTCGTGGCGTAATCAATTGATTTTTGCCGAGTTTCGTAGCGTAACCGATTTTTGAGGATTTTATCACGTAATCGATTTTCTAGACTATTTTCATTGCGTAATCGACTCCCAAGTATTTTATTGCCCATTTCAATAGCGTAATCGAATCGCCGGCCGGCCAAAAATGATAAATTATAACGTATAATCGATTATAGCTTATCGTCTCCTCGTGACAGGGTACGGTACCGGGGTCGCGTACATGATGACGTACTTTCCGTTCTGCTCCGTCTTGCACATCAGATCGTCCATAAACCTGAAAAAAACGACGCTGAATCGATTACGACAAAAATGGGCATGGCCAAGTGGTTAGTGAGTTTGGTTGCCAATCTGGGGGTCCGGGTTCGACCCCCGGTCGCGGCGAACTTTTTGATTTTTGCCTGAACTTTTTTGGCGGTTGCTAAATAATATTTTCCACGTTATTTCTGCTTTTTTTGGAGTGATTTTCAAGACCTACCGTGTCCTTGAGGCGAAATCTGTCGGCGCCAGTAGCGACTCGAACGACACGCCGAACACGCCCTCCGCCGCTTTCTGAATTATATTTTTTACAAAAATCAATTTTTTCGGGTTTATTTTTCGTTTTAAAGGGGCTCGGACAAGCAATAGAAAGGCCGATTACGCCATGAAAATTAGTTATTTGGGCTTCAGTTAAAAAATATACCTGCAAGAGATTAGCGGAGGCCTGCAAATTGCATGCCGGCTGCCCGGTCTTGGCCTCTTGCTCCAGTTGCTTCTGGTGGATCTGGAATAGGCCTTGAAAACCAATTTTTTTGCGTTCCAATTACGCCACTAAAATCTACTTACCGCCTCCATGGTATTATCGATGACAGTCTCCAGATGCTTGTTGCAACAGACGAAGCCTAAAATGAGCGTAAATTCCGATAATTCCCGGCAAAATCCGTGTAAATTAAAGGGACCGGGACAGCTGCGCTCAGGCGATAACTTGATTTTAAAGAGTCAATTACGTCATGTAATTCGAGTTTAAAGGTCCCGTCAAGTCTAGACTATTCGATTACGCCATGTATTTAGACTTTAAAGAGGCAAATTAGCCAATTTTAATCGATTACGCCACAAAATCCACCTACCTTTCCCGTTAACATAGCAGCCGGGGATGTCGACTTTTGGCGGGGGCGGGACTTTGATCTCAAGGATTGGCGGGGGGATGTTTGAGGCGCCGGTTGGCTGAAAAACAGAGGGTGTAGTTTGTTGTCTGTATTACAGGATTGTAGTCTGTAGTCTGTAGTCTTACTTGCCCTCCTCCGGCTCCCCCGATTGATCCGCCATATCCATAACCGCCCCCTCCTCCTCCTTGGCCGCCCAGTTGATAGCCGCCACCGGTTTGGTACTGAAACTACAAACTGCAAAATATTGGCTACAGACTAAAAATCTGCTCCAGGCTACAGACTACAAACAACAGACTATAAAAGATAGACTACAGGCTACAAAGTCTAAGTTATGGGCTACAAATGAGGAAAATGATGCCTGGAAGACCCCTGACTACAGACTACGGCTTGGAGCTACAGACTACACCTCTGACATACAGACGACAAATCTGCTCCACGCTACAGGCTACAGATTTAAGAGTACCTACTACAAACTACAGACTACATGCAGACTGTAGCCTACAGACTACAAACTCTTGGCTACAGACTACAAACTGCAGCCTCCTACCTGCCCTGCTCCTCCTGCACCGTAGGGTGAGGCGCCGAAGGGGGAGAAACCCCCTGGAAACCGCCGAACTGCTGAGCGCCCGCCGAGAGGGGCGAGACGGCAATCGCTGATTCTGAAAGAGGGGGAGAATTTGGGCTATAGGCTACAAACTACAACCTGGGCTACAAATCGGGCTACAAACTACAATTTGGGCTAGAAATCGGACTACATACTACAAAGTAACTAGAATTTTGACTATAAACTCGAGATCAGTCTACAGAATACAAACTACAAAATAGGCTACAGCCTACAGTTTTGACAACAGGACACAGGCTACAAACTACAAAATGGGCTACAAACTACAATACAAGCTACAATTTTGGGTACAAAATGGGTTACAAATTAGACGACAGACTACAGAACGAAGAGTGAACTAAAAGATAGGCTACAGACTACACAATCGACTACGAACTACAGACTACAAACAACAAAAAACCCACGCTGCCCAAAGAGATCGCCGCTTTCGCCGAGGGTGATCTGTGGCCCGGTGGCTGTCGGGTTGGCGATGGAGCCGACCTGCGCCGGGTTCAGGTAGAACTTCTGCACGTCGCCGTTCGGCTGAACATTAGAGGTTTAGTGGCTCAAAGAATCTCTGCTAGCTTGCCCTGAGCGAGCTATTTTATGGCATAATCGATTACGCTGTAAAATTAGGTCAAAAATGGCTAAAAATTAGAAATCTATAGGAATTCATGCCTTCCTAATCCCTTTAAAATGGACCCACCAGCGGCACAAAAGCGGTGACTTGTCCATTGGGCCCTCGACTGAGTGCAGCCCCTCCTCCCCCAATCGTCGGCCCAATCCCTGCCGCTCTCTTCACTCGGACTACGGTAGCCCCGCCCCCTCCCTCCCCGTCTGAGGCCAATCGATGCAGCTCGAGCAGTTCGGCGTTCAGTTGCAGGATTTTGGCGTGGATCTGGTCCAGGGTTGCGTTTGTTGGCACTGGAAAACTCGGGATTAAGTTGAAGTTAAAGGGCCCGGCAAGTCGAATTTTTCCGATATTTTCATGTCGAAATCGATTAGAATTATCGCAACTTTTCGGCTTTTTCGATGCAAATCCTTTTTCTGCCATCCAAATAACCGATTTTGAAACTCTAGGCCAAAAAGCAAAAAGCAAAAACTTTTGCCGCGGCCAGGGGTCGAACCCGCGACCCTATTTTAACGGCAGAATCGGTTTAAAATCTGATTTTAAAGCGTTACATTGGATTTTTGGTAATCAGAAAGACGATTCTGGGCTTTTGAAGCAAAAAGCAAAAACCCTGCCGCAGCCGGAGGTCGAACCCGGGTCGTCAGACTGGCAGCCTACCACGTTAGCCACTGCGCCACAATCCTCCAAAACTTACCGTGGAGGTCAGCGTGGAGGATTTCGCTTCCAGAATGGTCCAAAACAGGCTCCTTGGGCTGTTTTTTGGCGGTATTGCTGCCCCTGAAAATAGGCGACTCGGGGTGTTACACTCCCTTTAAAACGCACATCCTGGGGAGCACGAGCTGCTGTCCGTTCACCTTGAGCACCGGGTGCCGATTGGGGGCGTGGAGGACCTCGTGGATTACGGTAGGGGTTAGACGGTCGACAATCGGCTCTTCGTCCTGAATTTTCGAAGCTGTTTTCATGGCGTAATCGATTCGGGGGCTGTCACTGCGCCTTTAAAGGATGGAATTGGGTTAAGTGGCAGAAATTATAGCTATTATAGCCTGAAAAGTGGAAAGCAACCCCAAACCCGTGGCCAAGTGGTTAGCGACGTTGCCTGCCAATCTGACGACCCGGGTTCGATCCCCGGCCGCAGCAAAGTTTTTCGTTTTTTGCTTTTTCGCAGATTTTTTGACGTGTTTTTTACGCTTTTCACCCTCACCCCAGCCAACGGAATCCCGGCTTCCACGTGCGTGAAATTCGCCGGAATCGGGACGTCGTCCTGCGAGAGCGTGTCCAGAATCTTCGGAATCTCGGTCGTAATTTCGTAGCGTTGCGTAGCCGTCGGTTCCTCCCCGCTTCCACTGCCCTCCACGTCGAGCGATTCCGCTGGAAAATTGGGGTTTTAGGTTGTTGGATTTCCATGGCGTAATCGATTAGCCTCTAGCAAAAAAAATATATTTTTCTGGTTTTTCGGGTTTTTCTAATTTTATGTTGTAATCGGTATTTGATAGAGTTTTTCAAGGGCTTTCGAATGGTCTATAAATCATTACGATAGCTAATTCCTAGGCAAAGTTATGGCCGGTTAAAGTTTGACTGGAGGCATAGGCTTAGGCTTAGGCTTAGGCTTAGGCTTAGGCTTAGGCTTAGGCTTAGGCTTAGGCTTAGGCTTAAGCTTAGGCTTAGGCTTAGGCTTAGGCTTAGGCTTAGGCTTAGGCTTAGGCTTAGGCTTAGGCTTAGGCTTAGGCTTAGGCTTAGGCTTAGGCGTAGGGGTCGACCATGGAAATCGACCATATCGATAGGCTAACAAATTTTTTTATTTTTAGCTTTTTAGGATTACTGTATTTTATTAATATTAGTACGACATTGTATAGAGTTTTTCAAGGGCTTTCAAACGATATCTAAATCATTACTCTACCGTAATCCTAGCGCGAGTTATCGCCATTTAAAGTTTCGGGATCCGGGCTACAAACTACAATAGGCCGTATCTCCGGCTACAAACGTCGGATTTCCATGTTTTGTAGCTCATTTTGCAGCGCTTTCAAGCGCTTTCGAATGAGCTATCTTACATTACGAAATATAATTTCTCTAGTTTGTAGTCCACGGCTCAATTTTGTAGCTTGTAGCCTGTAGCCTACCGTACCTTGGCCACTCCTCGCCGCCACCTGCGGGATCAAAAAATCGCCCTCGGCCGCCCGCGGGTTTGTGCCCAGATACGGGGCGGGTGTGGCCTGAAAAAGGGGCGTGGTCTCGAAAATCCCCCTTGCCTTCAACGGTCCTTTAAAATCGGAATTTTTGGGCTCGTCGATCTCGCGTTTAATTGGGTCGTGTGGGAGCAGGGAGGGGGTGTCGATCTCCTGAAAAAATCGGGGTCATCAAACCGATTACGCTATGAAAATAGGGTCTCGGGTTCGACACCCTGTCGCGGCAGAATTTTTTGCCTTTTGCTTTTCAGTAATTTTTTGCTTTTTCTTTGGTTTTTACGCCGATCTGGGTCCTACCTGGAACATTGCCTCCTTTTCCACCGTAACCCCGTCCTCCTGGGCGCTAATTAGCGGGCCTCGGTCCACGGCCTTCTTCCGGTACTGTAGCACCCGGCTGTGGCGATGAGGGAATGGGAAGATGCTACGGATCGAGCCCTGAATTATGTGGTTACGATCAGAAAAAAATTTTAGGCTTAAAAGCAAATAGCAAAAGATTGTGACCTCGCCCGGGATCGAACCCTCAACCTTATTTTCATGGCGTAAGCGCTTAAAATTTTGCTTTAAAAGGGCGAACTTGCTACCTGACATCTAGAAAGCCTATTTCAAGGTGCTGAAGCAAAAATCAAGATGCCTGCCGCGGCCGGGGTCGAACTCGGGCCCTCAGATTGTCGGCCCCTCACCTTAGCCACTGCGCCAAAGTCAGATTTGATTGTTTTGGGGTTTTATTGAGGAGCGAAGACCGATTGGCTATTTTAAAGGGATTATGACGCCCAGGGAATCGACTACGCCATGAAAATCTGCGGCACTTACATCGCTGGCGGTGCTGATCTGCGGGTCGACTTTTTGCAGGGAGATTGGGGCGAATTGGGCGAAAGTAGATGTAGATAGTAATAGTAGATGCAATAGCATTCTAAAGCAAAAATTAAATTGAGAAATATATAACGAAAAAGTTTCAAAATGCGAAAAAATGCGATTTCGGATCGCAATTTCGTCTTCAACGGTCCTTTAAAGTGCTAAATATCGAATTTAAAGCTTTAAACTAATTAGTATCAGATACCGAATTTTAAGCGCTATAAAATGTTATAGAAAACGTAAAAAATCAACAGTTCCTGAATTTTCTAGAATTTTATAAAGTTTTAAAAAATCCAGAAAGTGCAGAAAAAGCGACATTTTTTCCTTCAACGCCCCTTTAAAAGGCGAATCCGGTAGAAATTCGTGGCGTTTTGATGATGATGGGATTTGTGGCGGCTGGCAGCATCATCGGGGGGTTCAGCCATGCCCTCGGCGGGCACAAAAAGTGGACCGTATCGCCCAGTCAAGCCACCCAGGCAACCATTCCCCTATCAAACGCCCCAAAAAAGCCTCAAAACGGGGGCAGAACGCACCGCCGAAACGTAAATTCCCCCTTGTTTCCGCCTCCTAAAGGCACCGGCAAGGTTTCGAGCAAAAAGCAAAAAATTTTGACCCCGGACGGAATCGAACCCGCGACCCGAATTTTATGCCGTAGTCGGTTGAGAATTCAATTTTAATTTTAGCATGGGGTTGACTAGCAGTAAGAAGACCAATTGTAAGTTTCTGAAGCAAAAAGCAAAAAGCAAAAAATTTTGACCTCGGCCGGAATCGAACTTGCGACCCGAATTTCATGCCGTAATCGGTTAATCGCTAAATCTTTTGAAACTTTTTCATCTCCACAATACCCGTTGGCCGCCAGTTCGCACGTTCCCCACACCAGAGCGCAATTTTTAGGGGGATTTCACGCCAAAAACGCCCCAAATTCCCACACCACTCCGCCACACTCCAATTTACAACCAAAAAGGGGGGCTGGGAGGGGGAATTTGATGAAATTGGGCCTTTCCTCCACCTATCGAACCAAATTTGGAGCCTTTTCTAGGCAATTCAGACTTTTCAATGGCTTCTGCTGGCCTGCCCCTTGCTTTTCTATCCGATTACGCGATGAAATCCCGATTTTCCAGGGTACCAAATGGCTTCATCGTGGCCGGGGAAGCGGTGCAAATCGATCGGGGATCTGCCGGACGCCCTTCTGCCAAGCGCCGGGCTTTTTGGTGCGTCTTAAAGGGCGGGTGAAGGCAAAATCCAAGGTTGTAGTTTGTAGTCTGGCTGATTATTAGCCCATATTCTGTAGTTTGTAGTCATATTCGTCCATTTTTTAGTTGTAGTCTGTAGCCTGTAGGCCAGAGATAGTAGTCTACCCACCGGATTTAAGATTTGTGGCGATTCAAGTTTGTAGTCCAGCTCCGTTTATAGCTTGTAGTTTGTAGTCATGCACCGATTCTTGTAGCTTGTAAAGTTTGGCTACTTTTTATAGTTTGTACTCCGCCGTCTGCCCTTGTTATACCCAGTCTAGAAATTGTAGCCTGTAGCCTGTAGCCTAGACAGTCTAGACCTAGTGGGCCCAGAAATTGTAGTCTGAACGCTGTAGCCCATAGCCTGTAGCCCGGACTTTGTAGTTTGTAGTCTGTAACCTAAATCCCATTTTTTCAGGCCGTCTCCGCGATCGTGTCAAATCGTCGTGGGCCCTGCTCCCGTCGAGGCGACGCCCGTCGGCCGTCGATTGTGGTTTGTCGTTTAGAGTTGTAGTCTGTAGCCTGTAGCCTGCCCCCATTTTACGCAGAATTCGAAAAGCTGGGTGCATTTTTGGTGCGGTATCGAAAAAAAGCCGAAATTTCGAAAAACCGCGGGCTTTTGCGTAGTTTGTAGTCTGTAGCCCCGTAGTTTGTAGTTTGTAGCCTGTAGCTTACCCCCTTTCCAGAAACTCACCCAATGCTGCCGAAAAAGCCGGCGGTCGAGACGCCCGCACCGCGCAAGACGAGCGTCAAGGAGGAGCTGGTCGCGTTGAAGGTATCGGGGGTGTAGTTTGTAGCCTGCACTTTGTAGTTCAGTTCTGTAGTTTGTAGCCCGTACTTTGTCGGACTGCTTCATAGTCTGTAGCCTGAGGTCTATGGTGTCGTTTGTGGTCTGTACTTTGTGCATTTCGATCGTCAAGTCGTTGTAGTTTGTAGTCTAGGAAACCGCGAGAATTTGTAGTCTGTACTTTGTAGTCGGCCGTCTTCCATGGATTGTAGCTTGTAGTCGGCGCCCATTTCCAGGCTGCCATCACCCGCAAGCTGTCTCTTCTCCCTCCCTGTTCGCCCACTCTCTCCTCATCATCCGCTTCATCCATCGATCAATACCCCGAGATGTCAATCGACAGTCAAGGTAGCGATTTTTGGCCAAGCCCCGCCCGCTCTCGCCTTGTCACGGCCCCTTTAAAATTGCAGACGACGACGGCCCGGGTTTCCCCGACTTTTTCATCGTCGACCGATCCATGCTACGGCAGCCGATTTGAACGATTGATCGACTGATCCAATCGATAAATTTTGTGAAACTACAGACTACAGAGTGACCCAATAAATTTAGCGCCGAGACCCGTGGCCAAGTGGTTGGGGCCTTGTCTACCAAACTGGCGACCCGGGTTCGACTCCCGGGACGTACAAACTTTTTGCTTTTCGCCTTAAAAGCTCAGAATCGTGCATGCCGTGATTGGGAAGAGAGATAGCTAGAGAGAGAGAGAGAGAGAGAGAGAGAGAGAGAACCATACTTTTTTTCCATCCAGCATTTGAATCCTTTGACTACCGGGTACAAACCACAAATTCGTCATTGCGCCCTCCTTGAACCCGATGGCCGAGTCGGACATCACCAATCAGGAAGGCTTCGAGCTGGCCGCCGAACCGACCGCCGACGCGTGCTATTCCCACTGCCGCCCTGACAGTCAGATGAATGGAATGATTGACAAATGGTGGGGCATTTATCTCTCACACACTCTCTCTCACTCGCTCTCTCTCTCGCTCGCTCTCGCTCTCTCATTCGCTTTACTGCCTGACAGATACGCGATTCTGATCGTTTTGAGCAAAAAGCAAAAAGTTGGTAGGTCCCCGGAGTCGAACCCGAGACCCCAATAACATGCCGTAATCGCTTTGAAATTAAATTTTAAGCGCTGCTCTAGGCTTTCCGGCTGCTAGATAACCGATTCTGAAGCTTTCAGCCAAAAAGCAAAAACTTTTCCGCGGCCGGGAGTCGAACTCGGGTCGCCAGATTGGCAGGCAAGATCGCTAACCACTTGGCCATGGTTTCGGAGTAGATTTTTCGAGAATTGGTTACGACACGAAAATCCGCCTGTCTCCTGGCAGGTACGCGTGTGCCCTGCTCCACTATGACTCCCGCCACTTTGCGATGACACGCGCCGAGGTGGAGCATGCGGTTCGAGTGCTCGGCGGTGTGGTACGTAGCTTTGGCATTATCCGGGGGGAAGGGCTACGCAACCCCCCCGATAACGCCAAAGCTCCGCAGATGACGAGCGACAGCCTGTGGTCGATGCCGTTCTACTATGGGGCGATGGCCGGCCTTTTCTGCTCGATCCTCATCTTCTTCCTCCATTTCTTCTGCACCCGGGTACGGTAGCCACCGGGGTACTGTAGCGGAAAACCCCTAAACTGGCTTCCAGACGATAGAGTTCGCGGGTTACGGTATCGAAAATTGCCTGAATATTCGAACTGTAGCCCAGGGAAACGTATTGTAGCGGAAATTCGCTAATCTGGCACCTATTTTCTGGATCGCGCGAGCTACCGTACCCCCAAAAACCCCAATTTTTTTGTTGCAGTCTCTGACGAAACAGCGCACCCTGCAGCTGCACGTCGACAACCCATCGCTGCTCTCCACGCGCGCCACCAGCTCGTCGATGGGGCGGGGCTAAGCGCCGCCGGCTGTCACCGCCCCTTTAAACGGATCGATATCTCGCATTTTGGATGTATGTATGTCTGTGTCTCGCCCTTTTTCTGTCTCTCTCGCTCTCTCTTTTTTCGGGCGAAATAAAGGCTTCTTACGTTTTCTCGGAGGGTTACGGTATCAAAAATGGCTCGGATTTTCGTACTGTATCCCAGGACAGGGTATTGTAGCGGAAAATCGCTAAACTGGCTTGCAGGCGATGGTTTGAGCGGGTTACGGTATCGAAAATTGCCTGAATTTTCGTACTGTAGCGGAACATCTCTAACCTGACATCCATTTAATGTATTGAGCGGGTTACTGTACCTCTAGATCCAAATTTCCCAGCCAATTAACAATTTTATTGCGTAAACTGGATGCCAGCGGAACTGGGGGTTACGGTAGCCGAGCTCTAATTGGCCGACCAGCCGCCGTCGACGGGCAGCACGGCCCCGGTGGTCATCGACGACGCCGAGCTGAGCAGGTACAGCACCGCTGATGTCACCTCGGAGGGCTCTGGAATATGGTGGGGATAACGGCAAACCGGCAACTCACCGGCAAAGCGCTGCAACGGGATCTGCGCCAACATTGGGCCCGCCTTCGCCGCGTCCGACCAGTTCTGGGAGATGAACAACTGTTTCGTGGCGTACGACCCGGTTTTCCGTTGAGCTGGCGACCAGTTTAATCGATTATCGATCGATCCGCTAGCTACGCCACACTCCGCCAACCGTACGGTCCCGTAAAGTCGCGGAATTCATTCAAAAAATGGCAAAATGCGTTTTTTTTCGCTTTTGGCTTGATTTTTTTATTTTTTCCGATTTCCTGGCAATCTGCCATCCAAAAAGTCCGAAAATGGCTCAAAAAAATAAAAATGTCTACTACCTCTCTGCCCATATCCGTGAGCACGACCGTCGGGTTGACGGTATTGACGCGTACCCCCTTCGGGCCCCATTCCCTTGCCATCACCCGCGTCGCCATGTCCAGCCCGGCTTTTGCGCTGAAATTCTCGGATTTTTGGGCCCGAAAACTGGTGTAATAGCGGGGGGGAGGGGTCGGACGCGTCTGACCTCCCGAAACCCATTAAAACCCCCCAACCACGCACCTGCAATACGCCAAATGGCCGTCAATAGGACGCAGCGATGCCTGGGAGGAGATGTTGACGATGGAGCCTCCGCTTTTCCCCGCTGTCACCATCCCTTTAGCCACAATCTGCGCCACCACCATCGGCGCCCGCAGGTTTACGGCTAGGACCCTAAAAAAAATATTTTTCATTTTTTCCACATGTTATTTTATTCCCTACCCTCCAGCTAGGTTTCCCTGAAAATTTTAGGCTTTTAGGACCACGTTTGGTTGAGTTAAACCCGGTTAAACCGCCCACTTTGTGTTGCAGGGACCAGTACGGCGCGCTACAAATGACGCCCCTACCCTGTGCCCTCATCGATTTCCCTTAGGCCCGGCTAAAATTCGGGGCGCCCCCAAATTTGAGGTTTTTCGCTAATAAAAAGTGTTTTTTTTCAAGTGTTTATGCTTAATTTTGTATAGATTAAATGGGGATACGTTTCTCAAGCATATTTCGATCCGGAGGCGCTAAAATTTTGAGCACAACGTCGTTTAATAGCTTTTTTTGCGGCCCCGATGATTTCGTAACCTTTTCTGGCTGTTTTTATGAGCTTTTGGCGCTGTTTTTGGTATATTATAGTTTTTTTGATGCTTGGAATTGCTGATTTTCGATAGATTGAGCTAAAAACTTGGGAGAATTAGCCCGAAAAAAGCTAGTTTTGGCCTAAAATTTGCGATTTTGTGTTTTTCTTCGGAAATCACTTCTTTTTCTTGTTCTCCAGATAGTAACGAGCGTTTTTGTACATTTAATAGGCTTGAAAAAGCTACGGAAAATGCTGTAGGACCATTAATAGATGGTGATTTGCCGGAATTTTTGTAAATTCCTGATTTTTCGAGTTTTTTTTGTTATTTTTTTTCGTTCTATTTAACAGTTTCTGGTACTTCGAATTGAAATGTCAATTTTGAGAGTAGTTGATAGGTTTTTCAAGGTTCGTGCGTTTTAATAGATACCAGTTTTCCCCAATTTTTCTAATTTTCGACGTTTCCCGATTTTCTGCTTTTTCCAATTTCTTTTTTCCTCATTTTCACGCCATTTTCGTTTTATTTTTTGTGTAAAATCTATTTCACGTATTGCAGGAAAGCAAATGGCGGACGAGGGCGAGCCGGCGCCTCCAATTGGCGGCCCGAAATCGCGGGTAACGACCTCCCGGCGCCCGCCCCTCGACATCTCCAGCCTGCACGTCGACGTCAACCGCCCCGCCGCCGTCATCTCCATTGGCACCAAGGTAGCTTGCGTGGCTTTTTAGTTTTATAAAATGCTGTGTAAAGGTTGCTGCCAAATTTTATCGAGAAATTGGCTTTTTGGACGCCTAAAAATGGAATCTTTTAACGTAAAAGTTGTGGTGGTTCTGTTCTATTTCGCGTGGGGGAAAAAACTGTGCGGGGGGGGAAAATAGGCTTCGCGGAACCTTCCATCTTTTCGCTATTTTCTCGGTATTTTTGCAACGCCATTCGATAGAGCATCAAAAAATATACTAAGAGTTTTTGTTTTAGCTAAAATACTGTAATGTAAAAAAGTTATAGCAAAAAAACAAAAAACTATTGAAACTGGTTCCGGAATGTTAGTTTTCGGCATTTTCGCCATTGTTTTCGATATTTTGAACCCGTCATTCGGTAGAGCATCAAAAAAATATACTAAGAGTTTTAATTTCATCTAAAAATATTGTTTTATAAAATAGTTATAGCAAAAACAGGGTTTATTCGGCGTTTCCACATGGGATCGTGAAGTCGAAACGTGTTTTCTAACCTGTGATGTTTAAAAAGTCAGGCCAAATGTAGATAATTGATTTCCCGTTTTTTTTCGCGCTTTTTGGCTTGTAAAACGGATTTTTGGCGCTCAAAATTTCTATACAACTCTAATTTCTATTTTTTTTTTCTTATGAGTATGTAAAATTTCGTTAAAACGCTTTTCTTTGGTTCAAATTGATGTTTTGGGCTAATAAGGCTCATTTTCGGCCCCGAAAATTACATTTTCTAATTTCTTTCGATGGAGAACGTAAAATTTCACCCTCAAGATCATTTTTCTACTAAAAATAACTCTTTTCGTGCTAAAAATGCTCATTTTTGCCCCAGAAAACTCCATTTCTGATTTTTCTAGATAATCCGGAGCGGCTACTCGGGCGAATTCGAGCCCCGCGTGCAAGCGCTCACGGAAAGCCTCCTCCCCGGCGACGACCTCGAAACGATTACGACATGTAAAGACGCAGCCGAGGCCATCGTGGCCCGTCTCTTCAACACAATCTTCCATCGACATCTTCTTTTGCTCCCCAAGGGCACCAAGGTATCGTTTTTCGCTTGATTTTAATGCCGTAATCGATTGCAGGTGGTGATCGTCGAGTCGCTGTTCGCCCCCACAAAGCTCAGGGATCTCTACTGTCGCGTGCTGATCGAGCAGCTCCAGGTGGCACAGGTACGAGGGGAGGCTTAGCGGAGGTTCTTCGCGGAATTTTTCCTGGCGTAATCGGTGACGCGATGAATTTCAAAAACGACGTAAACTATTACGCAAGGAAGAAGACTTCTGAAATGGCAAGCGAGCAGAGATTCTTTAATGAAATCGACTGGGCCAGCTAGCGGAGATTCTTTGCGGGAAGCTCTTACCCCTAATTTTGCAGGTCTCCTTCCTCCCGTCAGCCCTCACCGCCACCTTCCCGTTCAACGTCAAAAACGCGCTGGTCGTCGAGCTGGGCGCATCGGGACTCCTCGTCACCCCCATCCACACCGGCACCACCCTCATCAACCAGGCCATCTACAGGTACGTGCACACGATTTTTCCGGTGCTTTTACGTTATCGGGGGACCAGATTTTTCGTAACGCTTTAAAAAAATTTGATGAAAAAATGCAAAAATATCGATTTTTCGACCAAAATTTGAAATTAAATTTTGTTAAGGTTGTTTTCCACTTGAAATTTAGTGAAATTTACAAATTTTCTTGAAAAAATACAAAAATATGAATTTTTCGACTAAAAATATCGATTTTTCGTCCAAGATTTCGAAATTTGAATTTTAAAAAATTTTTGAGAACGTTTTCAACCTGAAATTTGGTTAAATTTTACTTAAAACATTATTGAAAACTTACTATGAAATTTACTGGGCATTTCTAGACTTATCGCGAAAAATTGACCCCCCCCATAATGCAAAAGCTCCAATTTTTCTTGTTTTGATTTTTTTTTTGCATTTGATTAATTCAATTTAGCCCGCGCGGCTACGCCTCGGTCGTCGAAAAAGTGCGCCATCAGCTCGGCAAGCACGCCCGGATACGCCTCGCCGACGGCCAGCTACGCGCCACAACTGATGACGACTGGGCAACCGATTACGCGAGGGAAACGGCCGACCGGTTCGCCCATGAGCACTCGTTTTGTACGAGTTTCGAGAGGGCGAGAAGCCTCGAAAATCCCGATACCCTGCAGCCGCAGCTGCCCGAGTTGGCGCTCGATTTTGGCCCTCACAAATTGCTGGTAAATTTTTGGAGCTTGTGCATTATCGGGGGGATGGATTAAAAAGACAAATTTATCGATTTTTTGACCAAAAATGACGGTTTTTAGGCAAAATTCAACTAAAAAAAGTTTTCTAAATTTTTTTAAATGTTTTTCAATTGAAATAGAGAAAATATCTGCTTCCCAAATGGTCTCTGCTAGCTCGCCTATTTAAAAAATACAAAAAAAACATAGATTTTCGACGAAAATTGCAGAATTTTAGGCAAAAATTCGTCTAAAAATTTTTCATTTTTTTAGGCTTCCCAAAGGGCCACTGCTAGCCTGCCCGGGCTTGTAGGGGCTAGATGTTTTAAAGGGAGCGGAACAGAAAAAACTACGATTTTTTTAGGTGCCCGGCTGGCTACGCGAAACCGGCTACGAGGTGTTATTCGAGGAGTGCGACGGAAACGAGACAATCCCCCTCCACAAGGCCATCCACCAGACGATACGCAACTGCCCCATCGACATCCGGGCCACGCTGCTCGAGAACATTTTGGGTACGTTTGGGGGCAAAATTCCGCAAAGGGGCTCTGCTAGCTTGCCTAGAGTAAAATTCGGGGTTAAAAATTACCTTAAAATCTAATTTGCGTTTTTCGTTTTAAATAAGTAAAAAATAGTTTAATATTTTGTAGTAAAATTTATTAATTTCATTTTAATTCTCGTAATATATGAATTTTTCCTCAAAAAAACCTCTGCTAGCTGCCCCCCCAATAACCCTTTCTTTTCCAGTATGCGGCGGTATGGGCCACGTGCGTGGACTGTACGCACGACTACGCGACGAGGTGACGGCCATCAATGCGCAGTCGGGCACCCTCCCGAATGCCCACCCGAAGTTCCATCGTTTCGATGAGGCACGCGTCGAGGCGTTGTTGCCCTGGATCGGCGCGTCCATGCTGGCAGATTGTGACTATGGCCTCAAGAATCGGTTAGTTTTTGGGGGGTAACTAGCCGAGATTTTTGAGAATTTGGGGCAAGCTAGCAGGGATTCTTAGAGGAATTGAGGGGCAAACGAGCAGCGATACTTTGCGGAATTCAGGGCGAAGTTGCGGAGCTTTTTTGAGGAATTTAGGCTCAGCTAGCGGCGATTTGTCGGTAATTGTAGGGCAACCGAGCAGCGGTTTTTGAGGAACTGGACGAGGGCAGGCTAGCAGAGCTTCTTTTCGGAATTGAAGGACCAGCTAGCAGAGATTTTTGAGGATTTCAAGGGAAAACTAGCAGCGTTTTTTGGGGGATTTTAAGGGCAAACTAGCAGCGATTTTTACGGCTTTTAGGGGCAAATTAGCAGAGATTTTTAGGAATTTAGGGGCAAACCAGCAGAGTTTTTTTGAGGAATTGAGGCCTAATCTGCCCCTTTTCAGGTCAATCTCCGACGAGCAATGGGGCCAGTTGAAGCACGTGCCCGACTGGCCCGATCACATGATGGTCGAACGCGGGCCATAAATTATTGAAAAACTGATTTTTATCTTCATCCCCCCCATTTTCTTCGCTTTTACGTGTATTTTCGTAGCTTTGTAGCTTGATTTCTGTGTGTTTTTTGGATTTCTTACGTCCTGTAATTATGATATTGACGTTGCTCTCGTTTTTTTGGTGCGAATAAATGGCTTTAAAATTCTGATTTTAGAGTGGATTTTATGGGAAAATTGGTTGAATCTACCGCCATTTGTTTCTTGAAATAACGAGTGATTTTATTTTGTGGTTGTAGTTTTTGTAAATTCGAGATTTTGTAGTTTGTAACCTATTTTTTTTTTGTTTAGGCGATTTTTTAATTTTTAGGGGTTGTCCCGTGAATTTTCAGTAATTTTTAGGCTCCTTTGACGTTTTTGTAGCCTGTATTATTCGGCAACGAGTTCTGAAGTTTGTAGTCTGTTTTTTTCAGGGGGCTTTAAAGCTTCATTTTGATTTTTTGCAGCCTATTTTTTTGTATTTTCAATTTTCTTGCATTTTCGTAGCTTGTAGCCTATTTTTCAGGGGTTTTTAGAGATTTTGTGGCTTTCGGGTTCATTTTTTAGCATTTCTAGAGCTTTTTGTAGTCTGTGTTTTAATTTTCTGGGGGTTTTTTATAGTTTTCAGTCGATTTTTCAGGGGTTTTTTTTTGAGATTTTGTAGCTTGTAGTTCAATCTTTTAGTCTGTTTTAGTTATTTTCAATTTTCCTACAATTTGTAGTCTGTAGCCTGTAAATTCGCGATTTTCAGCCGCCCCCAAACACGATGGATTCCGAGGGCAGCGACGTGGAGAACGGGATGGAGCACGAGACGGTCGAGGTGTACGAGGACGGCCCCATCGATCAACAACTCGCCGATGGGGATGGCGAAGAGGAGGGCGAGGCTGAACCTGTTCAAGATGACGCGATAAAAGGTGGGTTTCCTAGCCTTTAAAATGGGCGGGCTAGCGGAGAATCTTGAGGAAAATTGGGCAAGCTAGCAGCGTTTCTTGAGGAAAAGTCGCCGAAGTCTGGGCAATTTTGCGGAGAATATTTGACTTAAAACTGGGCAAAATCGCAGATATTCTAGAAAAAAATTCAACTGAAAAACGGAGGCAATCTAGCAAAGATTTTTGAGGAAAATCCGCCCCAAAACCGGGGGCAGGCTAGCAGCGATTCTTGAGGAAAAGCCCCGGGTTTATCTCTCCTTTTCCAGCCATCTACGGGCACGAGAAGGACGTGTTCTGCGTGTCGACGTCAAAGACGGGCCGCTGGCTGGCGACTGGAGGGGAAGACGATAGGGCGCAGATCTGGGATCTCACCAATCAATCCGACGACCCCGTGCTGACCATTCAGGTACCGATTTCGACGGAATTCGATGACTTTCTGTCTTTTCCGGGCTCGTTTTTCATAGCGTAATCAGTTCCTGGGACTTGGGGAGGCTAGCAGAGATTCTTGAGGAAATTGCACAGCGTAACCGATTGAACAGCTTAGGAGAAAATGCTTCTTTGAGGACATCATTACTTTCTACCGTTTTCAGGCTCGGTTTTCATCGCGCGATCAGTTCCCGGGGGTAGGCTAGCAAGGATACTTTGAGGAAATTACCTAGCGTAATCAAATAGACGGGGAGGCTAGCATAGATTCTTTGCGGAAAATCACAGATTTTCCCGAAATTACGAAAATTTCCCGAAAATTTAGGTAAAAACGACCTAATCGGATGAGAGGGAGTCTAGCAGAGATTCTTAGATCCGAATTACCTACCATAATGGGTCCTGTTTCAGCACAACGACTCTGTTGTCTCGACGGCGTTCAACCATTCGTCCACCCTCCTTGCCACGGCCGACCTCTCCGGCCGTATCGTCATCACACAACTCAGTGATCTGTCGATGAGAACAGAGATTGCCGACAGTTCGGATATCGAATGGATGGAATGGCATCGAGGGTCCGATATCCTCTTTGCCGGCGATTCGGATGGCACGCTGTGGATGTGGCTCATCTCGCAGGTATCGAGTTTTAAAGGCGATGGAACAGATAGGAATACTTTTAAAACTTTTTT
Source organism: Mesorhabditis spiculigera (assembly GCA_958295435.1). Lineage (NCBI taxonomy): Eukaryota > Metazoa > Nematoda > Chromadorea > Rhabditida > Rhabditidae > Mesorhabditis > Mesorhabditis spiculigera. Next base: position 1,690,236 of record CATQJA010002707.1, read on the forward strand.
AACGCTCTTTAAAGGGCCGTTGAGGGTCGTAAAAAATTAGGAAATTTTGGTGATAAAAAGTCCAAAAATTGGCTTTTTTCACCTGAAAAATGCCGATTATTAAAGGGGGTGTGACAGCTGGGGCAAAAACCCGGTTTTTTTTGTTAATTTTTGTCGTCAAAAACCACATAAAAATCGATTGTTTTCGACTGAAAACGGCTGACCTTTTTTACGTGATATCACGATCTAATTTTATAAGTTTTAAACAGAGAAATAGCGACATTTTGAATTGCTATTTTTGAAATTTAAATTGAACTCGTTTTTCGACAAAAAATTAAATTTTTAAGAATTTTCGAAGTTTTTTTGATAATTTTCCTTCCTGAAATTTAGCTAAATTTTCTAAAAAAATGCTATTCAATTTTTTGGGAACCTCCCCCGCTAACGGAAAAGCTCCTTCCTTTCTAGGCGGGCGTCGCCCAACAAAAGGTCTACTCTGCCGGCAGCTCCCCGGCCAGCGCTGGCCATCTACTGCAAGACGGCCGACGTCTCCTGGTCGGATACTCGGGTAAATTTTTTGCATTCCGCAAATGGCCTCTGCTAGCCTGCCCCTAGTGGATTACGCCCTGAAAATCCCCTCTTTAGACGGCCAGTCGAAGCTGTGGAACCTCGGGGATCAGTCGAACTGCTCGCTGTCGTGCCGCTCGCCGGTGGTGGCCATCACCTCATCTACCGTCTCCCCGCTGGCGGCTATTGGCTACGAGAATGGCAACGTCTTCCTCGTCAACACCACACCCGCCGAGAACGCCGGCGGAGGAACGCTGCGCGTCTTGGACAAGTACTTGGCTCCCGGAGCTGGTAGGATTTTTGAGTTTCCGCAAAGAATCTCTGCTAGCTGGCCCCCCGGCCATTTAGAACGCGTAAGCGATTACGCGAGGGAATTCCTCTGCATCTCGCGGAATTAAATTTTTGTCGCGTAACCGATTACCGAATGAAAAATTCCGGAAAACAAAGTTCCCCGGGGTTTTTGTGGGGGGGGGGGGGGGGGGGCCCCGAGCGGGGGGGGGCCGACAGAAGGGGGGGGGGGGGGGGGGGGGGGGGGGGGGGGGGGGGGGGGGGGCAGGCGGGGGGGGGGGGGGGGGGGGGGGGGGGGGGGGGCGGGCGGGCCCTTCCCCCCCCCCCCCCTTCCCCCCCCCCCCCCCCCGCAAAAAAAAAAACGGGGGGGGGGGGGGGGGGGGGGGGCAAAGGATCTGTGCTAGCCTGCCCTCGTTCAGGACCTTTCGCTAAGTCGTTGCCCGCGTAATCGATACGCAATCAAAATTTGATTTTTTAGCGCGTAACCGGTTACGCTATGAAAAATTACAGGCAACAATTTAAAAGAAAATTGGAAAATTCTGCAAAATCTCTGTTAGCCTGCCCTTATGTAGAACCTTTCGCTAAATCGTCTGTCGCTCCTGTCATGCCCTCTTTAAAGCCATTTAGAAGGCGTATTCGGTTACGCTATGCAAAAAATTCCGCGAAAATCTCTGCTAACCACTCTCATTTCCAGACACCCGCCGTCGTGGACGCCCCGAAGACCCGGAAATGGAGGTAGATGAGGCAGAAGAGATTGGGACTGCGGTGGAGAGTCTCCAATTCTCTGCCCTTCATCCATGGCTGGCTGTTGGAAGGAATGATGGATCTGTGACGGTCTATGATACGCAGACACAGGGAATGACACGATTCTCAGCCACAAATGAGGGAGGAATGGCCGTGTGCAGGTGAGGGTTTTTGTCGCGTAATCGGTTCGGGGGCTAGCAGCGGCTTTTTCAGGAAATTCTGGGCAGGCTAGCAGGGATTTATATGGAAATCCTGTGCAGGCGTCCCGGCAAGCTAGCATAGATCCTTTAGGAATTTTGGGCAGGCTGGCAGTGTTTTTTGGGGATTTTTCGATTCTGCAGCTCGTGGCCGGCTAGCAGAGACTTTTTAGGAATTTTTTGAAGGAATCGAGGGCAAACTAGCATTGATTCTTGAGGAATTCTCGATTTCGGGTACTGGCAAGCTAGCAGAGATTATTTAGGAATTTGGGAGAAAATCCTCGTGCAAAGTAACAACGATTTTTGGCGGAAGAATCGGAGTCTGGGGCGTTTTAGCAGTGATTCTTGCGGAATTTCCGGCATAGCGGGGCTTTTTAAAGAATACCGGGCAAACTGGCAGCGATTTTTGAGGAATTCTGGGGCAAACTAGCAGGGATTTTTGAGGGAATTCGAAAATCATGTTTTTCAGGTTATTCTGGCTGGGCTACCGTCTGCTGACAGCCTCCGTCGACGGCCGGATACGGTAGGACTTGTTTTCGTCTCCTTCGTACGTTTTCCTAGACTGTACGACGTGCGCAGCGGCCAGATGACGCGCGAGCTGTGCTGCGGCGGCGACGACATCCTCGACATGGCCATCGTCGAGGAGGAGCCACAGCTGAAGCTCGTCGTCGCGTGCTCCGGAGGGGCCGTTCGCTTCATGGATTGTTGATGATCATTGAAAATTTTCCGGCTCCTCAAAGTGTCTCTGCTAGCTTGCCTACCTTGATTTTCGTGTCGTAATCGATTGGGAAACTTGCAGCGATTATTAGGGAATTTTTTTGGCCCTGCTAGCTACCCCCTGTCTTGGTTGTTACGTTTTTGCTTTGTTTTCCACTGTTGCTCATGTTGTCGTTGTTGTTGTGGCATTTTTGTTGATTTGTTTGTTTTGAAAAAAATTCTGGAATAAATTTTTACGGTTTTATTTGATGTTGTTTGTGTAAATTACGGGGTTTTCAAGCCCTGTTATTTTTCTGAATTTTTACAAATGTGAAAATAACTTTTCATTGAATTTAATGTTTATTCATTAATTTTTTGATGTCTATGTAATTTTTTTCACTAAGTTTTTGAGGCTTGAAAATGTTTTCCGAGTTTCGAAAAAATTTAGGGAGTAATTTTTCATTAATTTCATTTTTAGTTTTTATGTTTTTGCTGTTTAAGAAAATTGTCCATGTTTTAGGCCCGAAAAAGGCGATGGGCGACGAGGGACCCGCCTCGCCGGATGGAAATGAGATGGAGACGGCCGCCGCGATGGGAATACAACCCCGAGAAGTGCCACAACACCTCCAGGGCGAATCGCTGCTGCATTTTCTGCACAAAACGGTATGTTGAGAGGAGGCTGGCGTAGAGTCTTTGCGGAATCCTGGCGTTTTCCACTCCCTTTAGGAGCCATTTTCATCGCGTAGTCGGTTCGAAAATCGTCCGAAAACCATTTTAAAAACTATTTTCATAGCGTAATCTGTGGGATTCTTCTCGAAAATCATTTTAAAAGTTTTTTTGATGACGTAATCGATTCAGGAAATCCGGGTAGTCGATTACGCGATGAAAATGATGCTTAGAGGGGCAGCTAGCAAGGATTCTTTGCAGAATTCGCGCTGTTTTGTTCGCTTTAAAGTTATTTTGTTGCGTAATCGATTACGTCAGGAAAATGGCTGTTTCTCGAGAATTCGAGGGCGAGCTAGCAGGGATTTTTGAGGGTTTCTTCGCCGCTTGGTAGATTTTGATCTCAGGTGCCCGTGCTCGGCTCAACCCCGGACAATGCGGCCCTGTTTCGCACGCTGATGGAGTTGGCGTACAGCCCGATGCCGGCCATAGCCTCCGGCTTCTCCGGTCTTCCGCTCGACGAGCTGCGCGAGGGCTGCATGAGCCTTTTGGTCGGTTTTCGAGACGTTTTTGTCTGATTTTCGTCCATTTTCAGGAGGAAATGTTCTCAAAAATGCTGCCAAGCGTCCACCAACAGCCCGGCGCAATGCCCGAGATGCTCATGGAATTCGCCGAGGGCCCGCAGCTGCAAATGCTGATCGAGGCGTCGCTGCGGAATGTCGGCCATAGGTGGGGAGTGGATTCCGCAAAAATCTCTGTTAGTTTGCCGCCTGTGAAAGACTGTTTTTCTAGCGGAATCGGTTAAGCATTTTTTCCCCGCAAAGAACCTTTGCTAACTTGCCTTCTATTTATTAGGCGGGGCTGTTCAGGGCGTAATCCATTTGGCACGATTTTTTCTTCCCCAAAAATCTCTGCTAGCTGCCCCAAAAATCCCATTTTTTCAGGAATTCGATCCTGCTCCGCTACCTCCATATTCTGACGATCGGCCTCGGCGAAGTGAAGGGAGTCGACGTCATCTGCCGCTACATCTTCACCATCACCGACCCGCCGCATGTCGGTTTTTTCGATAATACCTGCTGTCACCATCCCTTTAAGCCCGAATCGGATCCGGAAAACCGCTCATGCCAGGATCTGGTTGAAATCCCCTTTTTCCAGCTGGAAGTTCTCTGCGCCTACCTGGCCACCGTCGTCCCGTACATGCCGGCGTTGATGGGGCTGAGCTACGAGGTGCTGCTCGACCAGTGGACCGCCTTCGATCGAGAGGTCAAGGGAAAAGGTAGCGATTACGCGATCAAAATCAGAGCATGCTAGCAATGTTTATTGAGGAAAATCCCGGGTGTCAAGGCCTCTTTAATGCATTTTTCCAGGCGACAACTCTTTCGAGAACTCGCTCCGCTGGCTGCTCACCCTGCGCATTCTCATCCAGCTCGAGAAGGGCGCCAAGGAGGGACAGCCGATCAAGTACAACGGGTACGTTTTCTCCTCTCTCTCTCTCTCTCTCTCTCTCTCTCTCTCTTCAAAACACAGTTTCCAGATTCCACCCGGGACCCAACACCGGCCCCCTGCTGACAAAGATCATGAGCTGGCTGCTGGACAGGCTCGAGACGGCCGTTGAGGTGAGGGGAGGGCGGGCTAGCGTAGGCTCTTTGCCGAAATTCGGGGTTTTGGAGCATTTTTTTTGAATGATTTTCATAGCTTAATCGATTTTAGGGTATCTGAGAACCGGTTACGCCATGAAAATGAGGGCAACTAGCAGAGATTCGTGGCGAAATCTGGCACTTTTTGGCCTGTTTGAACGCGATTTTCATAGCGTAATCGATTTCCGGGCATCTGAGGACCGGTTACGCCATGAAAATGGCTCTAAAGGTGGTGGGACAGGCCAGCCAGCAGAGATTCTTGGCGAAATCTGGCGTTTTCCTGTCGTGTTTTGACCGCGTAATCGGTTAGCAGCTTCTCGTAATCCATTACGCTATCAAAATGGGTCTAAAGGTGCAGTGACAGGCCAGCTAGCAGAGACCCTTTGCTAAATCCAACCGATTACGCCATTAAAATACCCGTTTCTTTTGCAGAACAACGACACGCAACGCGTTTGCGACGCGGCGATGGCCGTCGAACGTCTGCTGGGCGCCCTCGGCAGCGGTGTCGACCGGAAGGCGCCCCTTCCAAACCAGTAAGCCGCTTTTAAAGGGAGGGTGACACCAGTCTTTTTCAGCCCGGGCAAACAGCAGCTGCTCCTCATCGGCACGCGCGACATCTACAAGCTGTCCATGCAGCTCGCCAAGCTCCTGCAGCTCGTCCTCTTTGCCGTTGATTATCGAGGTTCGTGGGTTTTGTGGCGTAATCGATTCCTTGCTGTCACGATGCCTTTAAAAAACTTGGGCAGGCTAGCAGAGGAAATTTGGGATTTAGGACAGGGGAGGGAGACTAGCAGAGGCCATTTAGGAGGCGTTTCGCAGCTTTTTCATGGCGTAATCAATTTGGGAGGGTGATCTCACGGATTTTCTAGCTGTCACGCTCCCTTTAAAAAGCGTGCGCAGGCTAGCAGAGGCAATTTGGGAGCTATTTCGGCAGCGATCGTCATGGCGTAATCGATTTCTGGCTGTCACGCTGCCTTTAAAAAGCGTGTGCGGGCTAGCAAGGGCGATTTGGGAAAATCGCCACCCGGGCAGGCTAGCAAAAGTCATTTAGGAGACGGATCGGAAGCGATTTTAGTGGCGTCATCGGTTTCTGGCTGTCAATCTCCCTTTAAAGCGAGTGCTTTCAGATCATCCAACCCCTCAACAGTCGGATCCCCTCGACGCCTTCGTGCTCCTCCGCAATGCCATCTCCCACTTTTACAACGTCGAGGTGAGCGGCCTTTCCTCAAGGATCTCAGCTAGCTGGCCGCTTTCCTCAAAGATCTCTGCTAGCCGGCCTGTAACCCTCCCCTTTAATGCTTTTTAGATGAGCCACCTGTGCTCGTACTACATCCAATGGCTCATTCTGTGTTTCGTGGATGGCTGTCTGCAGGATGGAAGAAGGCTTTTTGCCGAATATGTCGAACTCGCCCACGATACGCCCACTTTTCTGGTGAGCAAATCGTCTCTGCCAGCCTACCCCTCTATTTTTCAGGCCTCCGAATTTGACGCCGATTTCGCGGACGACACGTTGAACCTGTTGGGGCAGTTAGACGGGCTGACAAAGCGGAAACAGGCCCATCAACTGGCACACACGGGCATCATTGGACAGGGAAAGAGCCGGGCACCGCCTCCGCCTACGGTACGTGGCTTTTTAAAGGACTATTCAAGGCAAAATCTGTGGGCCAGGCCCCCTTTAAAGGGCCGTTGAAGGCCGGAAATCCATAAGGAAATTCGGCTAGTTTAGGCCATTTAAAGAGGCGTTGAAGCCAAAAATCCATAAATAAATTAGCTTGAAGGGACTGGAACACCTAGAATTCGCCTAGGCCACGCCCCTTTTAAAGAGATAGGGGCGGCATAAGTCAATCGATTACGCGTGGGAAAGAAAATGTCTCTGCGCCTCTCCCCTGGGCGCCCTCTCTCGCCGCCGGTCGCGCTGGGACCTGTTGAACCCCCTCCCCAAGGGGGGTTCAACAGATGCCGTCCTCATCTCTTTAAGGCCCATTGAACGTTTATAATCGAGTGTTTTTCCAGGTGCGCGACCAGTTGCGCCGAATGACGTTCCTCGACTCGGTGCACCAGATGATGAGCACGGTGGTGGGCAGGGAGAGGCAGATGAAGACCGCCAGGGCTGTGGTAAGCGAAGGGGTGGTTAGCAGGGGTTTTTGGGGAATTTGGGCAGATTAGCAGCGATTTTTGGGGAAATTTTGAATCCCGGGCAGGCTTTCCTAGACGCTTTAGGAATAGGAAAAAAATTCCTGGCGACCTGGCGGCGATTTTTGGGGAATTTCAACATCGGGCAAGCTAGCAGAGACCATTTAGGAATTTGGGGCAAGCCAGCAGAAACCTTTGCGGAATTCCACCCTCAATTTCCAGGCCAATCTCCTCCTCCATCGCGTCTGCGGCGATTCCGTTGGAGCCGATTACGCGTTCGCCGACTACGACCTGGAGAAAGAGATGATCAACAGGTCCGGCAGGGGCGGGCAGGGCAGGGCAGGCTAGCAGTGATTTTTGAGGAATCCATAATTTTCCATTTTTTTAGATACGTGGTGATCTCGCGGCGGCTGTCGACGTCGGTTTGCGATGGTCTACTGGGGGCGCTCTCCTTTTTCTACCCAATCACCCACTACCTCATCCCCGTCATCAAGGCGGCTATTCTCGAATCTATGGTGAGTTGGAGGGTTTTTGACTTCAATGTGCCTTTAAAAGGGTGGCCTTGTTTAACTTTGGCTCGTCGATATTTTCGCCTTTCATGGTCCTTTAAACTCGCTTCTTTTGAAGGCTCTCCTCGAATCGTCGTACGACCGCCTCGTCCAGCCGCCCGGCGAGAAAATCCTCCACAAAATCGACACCTGGATGCGAATGGGACTCAAGGTGAGCTAGCAGCGACAATTGGGGATTTCCCAGATGTCACTGCACCTTTAAAATTGGAAAGCAGGCTAGCTGAAGCAATTTGGGGAATCCGGCTTAGCCTTTTCCTACCGTAATCGGTTCTAAAACCTCGTTTTTCAGGCCGGTCTCCTCCCCGCCTGCCTGTGCCACATTGGTGAGCTGCTGTCGCTGTGCTCCTCCTACGAGGCATTCCTCATCATCCACGAAATATACAACCATTTCAAGGTATACTGTAGCTATTGACGGGGTTACGGTACCCTTTCCAGCTTCAACCCGACCTCCACGCCGACGCCGAGGAGATGTTCGCGCGGGCCGTCAGGGGCGAGGCGTGCAGGCAACAGGTGGGGTAGCTAGCGGAGGTCTTTGAGGAATCCATTCGATTCAGGAAACGATGCGCACCCCGGCCCTGTACGAGTTGATGATCGCCATCCTGCAGCGGGACATGGCCCAGCGGGGCCGCTTCTTCGAGGAGATCTCCCTGCTCATGCCGGTCGGGTTTTGTAGTTTGTAGCTGAGGCAACAAACTACAAAAATTGTTCTAATCCCTGTTTTTTTCAGTCAGCCGACGCGCTAATGGAGACTGAGGCGAACGGCTCGAGCTCGGCGGCCGCCACGGTACAGGATATTGCTGAACCGCTACATTAATCCATCAGCTTTTTCGTCAATTTTTTGACTTGCCAGTCCCTTTAGAATGTCATTTTTGGCTTTTTCTAGCATTCCTTTATCTTTACAGTAATTCCGAAGAAAAATTGGAATTTTTCCGCCATTCCTCTGACTTGCCGGTCCCTTTAAAATGTTAATTTTTGCCGTTTTTCCAGTCTTTTTTGGTTGTTAATGTTGTCTTTCGATTGTTTCTCTCTATTTCTCCGCGGGTACCGTATCCACTTTCCACTCCCCCAATTTGTCGTGTCGAATAAACGTGTAATTTGTCATTTTTGCGGTTTTTTTGGTTTTGTTGTATGCTAGAAGATATCGGGATTTCGGCTTTCGTTGCATTAAATTTAGTTTTTTGAAATGTTGGCATTTTTAAAATTGGATTTTGAATACATGTCACTGTTTTAAAAAAACCCATTTTGGGGAAGGGCAAATTTATTTTTTGGGGATTACGGTAGATTCCTGAGAATTTGAAATTTTTGCAACTTGTCAACCCCTCTAAGATTGTCCTTCAATTTTTGCGCGAAGAAATCCCGTATTTGCCATTTTTGAGGGATTTTGGGGTTACGGCAGGCTTTTCCAAATTTTCCCCTAGCCACCAACCGATCGATACTGTCCGCTCGTGCCTCCATCGCCGTCTCCAGCACGGCCACCCCCGCATTATTCACCAGACCGTCGTAAGGAGCGTGCTGGAATAATTTTAAAGGTGGTGGAACAAAAGGCTCGGCTCGGAATTTCATGTCGTAATCGATTTTTTTCAGCTTTTTGGGGTTTTTTTGAAAAAACGGCTTCCAGGATGCCATTTTAGCCCTATAACAACTTTTAGGCAAAAAGCAAACAGTTTCTCGCGGTTGGGGGTCGAACCCGGGTCGTCAGATTTGCAGGCAAGGCCGCTAACCACTTGGCCACGAGTTTCGGAGCAAGTTTTTTATTGGTTTTTCGATTTTTCTCTCGCTGTCTCTCTTGCTTAAGCCACAGCGGCCCGGCGCCAATAAAACGTCCGGAGAATGGAAACCAAGAAAGACCGCAACGCGTGCGATAGACGCGTCGCGTCATTGCGAAAGCAAGCCTGCGCAGCTAAAACCATGCTGCTATTTCGCGCCCTAGGCAAAAGCCCGTACAGTACGCCTTTTCCTGGGAGCCATTGGGACCGAACCCATGGGCGGTTGTGAAGCCAATACCCGAATACAGGGCGTAATCGATTCGTAATTAGTAATTTCCTACCGGCGCCAAAATAGCCTCCAATTCCTCGATTGGTGCCGTCACGTCGCAAACCAGTGGAATGATGTTGGAGGGGAACTGAAAATTCGGGTTTTGAGAGTTGGGGCAGGCTAGCAGGGATCTTTGCGGAATGCGGGGGCAAACTAGCAGGGATTCTTTGAGGAATTGCGCCCACCTTTTTCTGCAGCTCCTCCAGCGCCTGCCCGTTTCTGGCCATCGCGTATACGGTAGCCCCGCTCGCGGCGAGACTCTCGCAGATATCGCGTCCAATTCCTGAAATTGGGCTTGTGCTTAGCTTAGGCTTAGGCTAAGGCTTCGGCTTACCCTGGCTTCCGCCGGTGACGACAATCTTCTTGCCCGAAAAGTCGAAGCGGCACGACATCTGAATCTGGGGAGATAGGAGAGAGAGAGAGAGAGAGAGAGAGAGAGAGTGAGCGAGAGAGAGAGGCTTAGGCGTCATTTTTACACTATTATGCTTTCTGAATCGTGCTCTAACCCTAGAAACTACAAAAGCGAGAGTTTCATGGCGTAATCGCATCGAAAAATCGCGAAAAATCACCTTTTTTACATGTTTGCGGTTTTTTACTAAATTTAACCATTTTTTGAGGCTTAAGATTTTCGGGAATATTTTTTCCTTTCTGAATCGCATTCTCAGCCTACAAACTACAAAAAAATTGGGACACCGAAAAATTCAGAATTGAACATTTTTATCATTGTTTTCGGTCCGGTTACGCCATGAAAATCACGATAATGGGAGGTGACCTCGCTGGGCGAAATGAATGCTGATAAAAATCGTGGAGAGAAGATGGCGCATCGACCGAATGATAACCTATCGATTTCCGGCCATAAGATGTGTGATTGCCCCGCCCACCCCTTCGAATCACCTGCAAAAAAAACACGTTACGACATGGAATTCGCGATCGGACGACGTAATTCCTGAATTTCCACTGCTAGCCTGCCCGCTGGCTGTCGGTTGGTCAGGATTTCCGCAAAGAATCTCTGCTAGCTAGCCCATTTTTTGTTGGAACTTTTAAGAATTTTCGTTACCCGTTTCCCCCCAAAAAACGCTCCAATTTCCTCTGCTAGCCTGCCCGCGGCCTCCCAGTTTAGCGAAGTTTGAGTCTAAAATGGTCCCTGGTAGCTAGCTGCCTGTTTTTTGCTGTTTTTCAGCATTTTTTAACGATTTTGTGCAGAAAAACGCTGAAATTTCGACATTGGCCGATCTTTCGCCAAATTTTGAATGCTAGCCTGCCCACCGCCTCCCATTTTTCCGCAATAATCTCTGCTGGCTTGCCGCGTGTTTTGTAGCCGCGGTTTTTAGGAATTTTCATGCCATTTTTTCAGGAAAAACCTTCTAATTTCCGTTTCTAGCCGCTTTTCCGCAAATTGCCACTGCTAGCCTGCCCGCTAATTCGCAGTTTAGCGAATTCCCATTTCTAAATGGCCTCCGCTAGGCCTCCCCAATTTTATGGCCATTTTTCCACCACCCCGTAGGATGGCCGTGATGGCATTTGGAGGTTGTCTCTCTCCCTCTCTCGCTCTCTCGCCCAATTTCTCTCGCCGCTCCCCTCCTCTCCCACTCTCTCGACCCTTCCGCGTCGATAGGATCCCGGTGTCCACTTTACAAATTCAATACACCAGCCCCCAGCCAGCCCCCAGCAGCTGCAGCCCGGTACCGGCCAGCCACCGCGGTTTTATGCATTTTTCTCGAAAATTCGTGATTTAAAATTTATAGAAAATAGTTAACAACCTAAATTGACTTACAGTACGCCAAATTGCATAAAAAAAGCTGAAAAAAATGGACCGGATTTTGTAGCCTAATCGATTAAGGTTTTTGGGGGGATTTAGCTGAACTTTCTGGCCTAAAAACGCTATGGAAATCCTTAGAAAGTACTCGAAGTTCTAAGCCAGCATACGGTCGATTAAACTGAAAGGCCAGAAATCGAAAAATCGATATCTTATTTGCATTGCGTAATCTATTAGGGTTTTTGGGGGAGAAATCCGCAATTTTTGACCGAAAAACGCTATAAAATTCTGTAAAAGAAGGTTTAAAAAGTTGTCTAAACGCTAAACTAACAAATCGACAACCTAAAAATCAATGCCTCATTTTCGTTGCGTAATCCATTCGCTTTTTTCAACGTTAAAATCGAAATTTCCAAAAAATTCCCAATTTCATGTGCGAGTTTTTGATGATTTTGGCCTAAAAACGCTATAAAATCGGTTAAAAAGCGCTCTAAACTTTAAACTGTGATACGGTAGTCTAAATTAGCCAACGAGCTACTCAAAAATCGATACCACATTTTCATTGCGTAATCGATTACCCTCTTTTTAAACCATTAAAATCCAAATTTCCAAAAAACCCCATTCTCAGGTGCGAGTTTTTGATGGACGTGGATGACACGGGGGATACCGTGGACACCGTCGTCGCTCAATTCGAGAATCTCGACTCACGCGTCGGACAGGTCAGCTAGCAGAGGCAATTTGCGGAAAACCGATCGATTTTAGAGCTCATCCTCCTCAGCTGCTGCTCCCGCTCCTCCTCCTCCCATCGATTTCAGCCATCTCCTGCTCGCCACCGCCGCTGCCACGCCCCGCAGATCGTGCATCCACCTCGCCGGCTCGTCGACATCTACAGCCTCGACTTCGGTGAGTTCACCCCTGAAAATTGCGAAAAATTGGGTCTAGAAGCTATAAAAATTGAAAAAGATGGAAAATTCGATATTTCTAAGCTTATCACCACTTTCTAAACATGCCAATCTACCTTTTTGAAAGCTAAAAATTGCTAAAAACCCCTTAAAAAATCCTTTTGTAGCCCAAAAAATTAGTCCGGATCCGCTCAGAAAATCGCCATCAAAAACCCCTATAAAAATCGAGGAATCGTTAATATTCTGGACTGCTACCCTTCATACTATGATCTACATCTGCCATGTTGGCTATTAAAACAAAAATAAACTAAAAAACCGCTTTTTCAAGCCCAACTTTCGAAAATCGATGATAAAACGTGAATTCCAGGACGCCGAAGGCCCCTAAGGGTCTGGAAAACCTTGCCAAACGGGCCTTACATAATTTTACATCTTTTCTATACTCTAAAATAACTGAATTGGCTTTGTAAAACACGAGAAACGCCTGAAAACATTTTTATTTTCATGCCGCTGCCACGGGGCCCTGGGCTGTTTTCTAAACAGCACCTAGCTGCGTTCAGAGGAGCCTCGCGGAGCTTCTTCTCCCGGGCTTTCGGCTTTTTCTCCTAAATTTTTCCAAGTTTTGCGAGCGATTTTGATGCTTTTTAAGTTATGCTTTTTCTGTAATTTAATTTCGATAATTTTTGACCTTTTGGAGGCCCATTTCTTCTCGTCGATTTCACGAAGTTTTTAGCGTTTTCAACCAAATCGCTACACTATTTTCTGATTTTTAGCATTTTTGGTTTTTGTCGAAGCTTTTTCTTCAGGTTTTAGCGTCCAAAATCGTTGCCAAACCTTGGCTAACACTTTTCGTAGGGGTCTAGGCTGTTTTCGGGTTTTTATTTGCTTCAGTGGCTCGTTTTTAGCGCGATACTTCGGGTTCTGGGCTTTTTTTTGAAACGCGACGTATTTCCCAGTGATTTTCCATGCTTGTCTCGGGGTTCTATAAAGTTTTTTGGATCTTTAGTCGCTGGTCTTTTGTCTTTCTCTCGATTCCAGGTCTTTTTTGCGCCCTAAAACCTTCAGTGCTAGCTTTCCCGGGGGTCTTTACGCGTTGCCTGAGTTTTTTTCTATTTCACTCGCTTTCACTTCTTTGTTAACCTTTTTTTGCAGACGATTGCGAAGCGCAAGTGGTCAACGGGCGCCACCAACGCCGACGCAAGTGCCAGCAAGCAGATGAAGGCCGCCGGGTACGTTTCGAGTTTTTCCTTTTCATTCTGGGCCCCCTCCGCTCCCGGGCAGGCTAGCAGAGGTCATTTGGGGAAATTTGTCGCTTCTATTGCTTCTTTCTTGTTCTAAATAATTTTTTTTGCATGAGAAAAGCGGAAAATAGCTTTTTTAGGCTTTTGAAACTTTTCTAGGCGTTCTAAAGGCTGAAAAAGCTGTAGAAAAGCGAGGCAGGCTAGCAGAAAGCTTTTAGGAATCTAGGAAATCTTCTAAATTGCGTTTTGCGTATTTTTTAGGGGGTGTAAAGTAGAAAATGGCTTTTCTAGGTCTTTGAAACTTTTCTAAACGTTCAAAAAGCAGAGAAAATTTTTAGAAACCCGAGGCAGGCTAGCAGAAATCTTTCGGGAACTTTTTAAGCGTTCCCCCGGGTTCCTTATCAATCTCGTGCTCCTCTATCCCCCACCCTCGACCCGCTAATGTGATGTTTGGATTCCCGGGTTCCCCGGCGCGCTCTCTTTTTCTCCCCGAAAGTCGATCGATTTGGGTTTAAAACCAATTTTTGGGCCCCAAAATTTTTCTAAAATATTTTTTTGCAGAGATTACTGTGGAATGGACAGCGACACGCCACCCGAGAGCCAAGATGCCGTTTGCCAACAACAACAGCAGCAGCAGCCCGGCGCCGGTGATGCTGAAGAGACGGCCGTCGCCCTCAACTGGATCGCCGGCTTTGGGGTGAGGTTTTAGAGCTTTTTTCGCGTGAATGTTGATGATAATTGTATTTTTTAGCTTTTGGTTTTTGATTTTATTTTTAATAATTTTTCTTTGCAGCAAATGTCGATGGCGCAGCAGAGCACGGCCCTGCGCAACCTCCTCTACCGCCTGCCCGACCACCACCTCCGCACGCTGCGCCACCTCATCGAGCCCATGTTCCAGAAGGATTTCCTCGGCATACTACCCGATGAGGTACATTTTTGCGCGGTTTTTAGGGCGTAATCGGTCGAGGCGGGTTGATTTTCAGGGCGTAATCGGTTTGAGCCCGTCGATTTTCGTAGCGTATCCGTTTAGCCTGTCCCAAATTTTTATTTTCTTGAACTTTTTCGTTGCGTTGAAGTCTTGGAACGGTTTTCATGGCATGATTGATTAGCCTACCCCCGATTTTCGTAGCGTAATCGATCAAAAGGCGAATTTTCGACTTTTTTTTCTTTGCTTTGATCTCGCCCCCCTATTTTATTGGCGTAACCGGATACCAGCTCTAATTTTCGAGGGTTCGAGGGAGGAGAGGAGGACCCTATAAATTCTCGTTTTTTCAGTTGGCCCTGCTGATCATCTCGTACTTCGAGCCGAAGGACATGATCGCGTGCGCGGGCGTCTCCCACACGTGGCGTCGCCTGTGCGAGGAGGAGCGGATATGGAAGGCGAAATGCCTCGCCGCCGGCTACACCACCACCAACATCAAAAAGGATCGACCTAGGTGATTTTCTAGCCTTTTTAAAGAGTTGAAAGTTGTTGAAATTTGTAGATTTTCTCTGATTCGTGTTTTAGAACTTTTTTAATTTGAAACAAATAGCTAAGGGTTTCTCAGCGGCAAAAACGTCTGAAATTCTTGAAAAATTGCGTTTTTAACGTTTTTTTAGTGGAAAACACGGAATTTGGGCCTTTTTGAAGCAAAAAACTCAGAAAAGCTTAAAACAACATTTATTCACTAAACCTTTCCATTTCAGTTTCCGGTTTTGCGGCGGCTGGGCCGAGTTTCCGGCGAACAAGCAGACGGGCATCACGGTCCACGGGCACATGTCAACGGACGAGTGCTATGCGAACAAGCAGGCCCGCGAGACGCCATATGGGAAATGCTCGGAGAGAAGCCCCTACAAGGCACTCTACATCAGGAAGAGGAGGATTGTCGCCAATTGGAGGAGTCAGAAGATACAGTCCAGCGTCGTCCTCAAGGTATAACGCTTTCCTAAGGTTTTCATCGCGTAATCTGTTCCCGGGGCCTTCAAAAAACGGCGTTTTAAAAATTTTGAAAATTCAGATTTTTAAAAAGTTGAGTAATCGATTTTCTCGGTTTTTATCGCTTGATTTTCGTTGCGTAATCGGCGCCTGGGGCCTAGAAAATGCATAAAAATCTCGAAAATTTAGTTTGTAGCTTTCAAAAACTGTCTTTTTTTGTATTTTATAAAATTAGCGAGGTTTTTCCTTGCGTAATCGGTTTTGTTTTGCCTGATTTTCGTTGCGTAACCGTTTCCGAGGTCCTTGAAAATACATAAAAATCCGAAATTTTCTGGATTTCCAAATTTGCCAGCTTACCTCTTGAGCTTCCTAGGCCCGAATTATCGCAGCTTTTTCATCGCGTAATCGGTTCTCCTTTTCGAAGGAAGGCTCCTCGAAATCAATTGCTCCGTTTTCTCGGTTTTTATTTTTTTTAAATTTTCTTTTTTTCAGGGCCACGACGAGCACGTGATAACGTGCCTCCAGATCCACGCCGGCCGCATCGTCACCGGCTCCGACGACAACACGTTACGGGTATGGGACGTCGAACGGGCACGACTCCTCTTCACACTCACCGGCCATTTGGGAGGAGTATGGACATCACAAGTCAGCGATGACGGAAAGTATATTGTTAGGTGAGGATCTTGCTCTTATCCGCTCTCTCTATCTCTCTCTCTCTCTTTTTTTTTTTTTTTTTTGTTAAAAAAAAAAAAAAAAAGCGGCGGGGGGGGCGGGGGGGGGGGCCGGGGGGCGGGCCCCGCCCCCAACCCCCCGGCCCCGGGGGCTGGGGGGCGTTTTTTTGGTGGGAATTTCCTTCTCTCTCTCTCTCTCTGAATTCAACATTCTATTCCCTTTTTTTCAGCGGCTCCACGGATCGTACGGTTCGCGTGTGGAACGGGAAGGACGGCAAGCAGCTCCACATCCTCCAGGGGCACACCAGCACCGTCCGCTGCATGAGCTTGAACGGGAAAATGTAAGGGAATTACTGGCTCGTTCAAATGGTCTCGGCTAGTTGCCCTTTTTTCCTAAATGTTCTCTGCTCATTGACGCTTGCTTTCAGAATTTTTTCTTCTGGCTTTCCTTAAATTCTCAAATTCTTTCTGCTTGCCCGCCCTCGAAATTTTGAAATTTTTTTACTTTTAAATTTTAAATCCCCGCTTTTTCAGCCTGGTCTCCGGCTCTCGTGACCAAAACCTTCGCGTGTGGGACATCGAGACGGGCCAATGCCTCAACGTGCTCACCGGCCACCTCGCCGCCGTCCGTTGCGTCCAGTTCGACGGCAAGCGCGTCATCTCCGGCGCCTACGACTTTACCGTCAAGGTAAATTTTGGCTTTCTCTTCCAAAATTTTGTGTTTAGGTATGGAACGTGGAGACGGGCGTCTGCATCCACACCCTCACCGGCCACACCAACCGCGTCTACTCGTTGCTGGTCGGTTTTTGACGTGAATTACGGGGGGCGCAGGTGGCTTGCGGGGTTTTGGAGTGGTTTTGTGCGTTTTTAAATCAAAATAATGTTCTTTTTTGGTCCAAAAAAATAGTTGGGGTGGGGGGGGTTGTTTGAAGGGTTTTTTGGTGCAATGGTCCCTGCTAGCTCGCCTGAACTTTTTGAGGCGTTTTTGCTGTTTTGATTTTGAAAATTCTCCAAAAATCCTTGCTAGCTTGCCCAACATTTTTCAAAAGTTTTTTCTGACGTCCTGCCAAATTTTCGAAATTCCCCAGAAATCCCTGCTAGCTAGCCCCCAACTAATTCCATTTTTTCAGTTTGAGCCGGAGCGTGACCTGGTGGTGTCGGGCAGTCTCGACACGACGATCCGCGTCTGGGACATTGTCAGAGGGATCTCCATCGCCGTCCTCGTCGGCCATCAGAGTCTCACCTCCGGCATGCAGCTCAAGGGCGACATTCTCGTGTCGTGCAACGCCGACTCCGAAGTTCGGGTCAGTTTTCTTAAGTTTTAAAGTTTTCGGAATTCCTCAAGATTCGCTGCTGGGTTACCTGGTTCCAAAATGATCCCTGCTAGCTTGCACCCTAATTCCTCAAGAATATTTGCTAGCTAGCCCCCGCATTTCCTCAAGGAAACCTTGCTAGCTTGCCTCTCATTCCTAAAAGGCCTCTGCTAGCCTCCCGCTCTGGTTTCTCATGAATCTCCAGCCCCCCCAAATCCCCAAAAAAACTCGGTGGGGGAAAATTTCTTACCACCTCTGATTTATCTTTATTTTTCCAGGTATGGGACATTCGCGATGGTGGGAAGTGCCTTCATCGCCTCCAGGGCCCCTATGGCCACACCTCGGCCATCACATCACTTCATCTACTCGAGAGCGGACTCCTTGCCACCTCTTCCGACGACGGCACCGTCAAGCTGTGGGACGTCGAGAATGGTACACTATTTTTTGCGTTTACTTTTGCCTTTGAAGGGGTCGGGAAGGCAAAAGCGTCCCCGACCGGATCGATTACGCCATGAAAATCGGTTTTTTTGCATTAATAGCAGGCCTAATTTCATGGCGTAATCGTTTTGCGGAGAAGCTTTTTGCCTTTTCCAGTCCCTTTAAAAGGCGTCTAATTTAATTGCGTAATGGTTTGAGGGGAATGTTTTTGACTTCTCAGGCCCTGTAAAATATTTTTTATCGAGTTTTAATGGCGTAAGCGTTTGGGTTTTTTGCCTTCCTAAGGACCTTCAGAAAATTATAAGAATTTTATTTATTTAAAAAATGCTATAATTCTAAAAAAAATTCTTTTTAATTTTATTTTTTTATTTTACTTTTTGCAGGCCAATTCGTGCGGGATCTCGTTCGTCTGCAGTCGGGCGGTTCGGGCGGTTGCATCTGGCGGTTGAAGGCGACGGAGACGCTGCTCGTGTGCGCCGTCGGCTCGCGGAATGGCACCGAGGACACGAAGCTCATACTCCTCGACTTTGACTCGGCATAT
Organism: Mesorhabditis spiculigera; assembly: GCA_958295435.1. Taxonomy (NCBI): domain Eukaryota; kingdom Metazoa; phylum Nematoda; class Chromadorea; order Rhabditida; family Rhabditidae; genus Mesorhabditis; species Mesorhabditis spiculigera. The sequence continues at coordinate 1,708,511 of CATQJA010002707.1, forward strand.
CCATAGAGCGTGTAATGTGTGATACAGTTTTTCCCCGCGGGGGTGTCACGCTCCCTTTAGTGGGCCTTAAAAAAATAAAAATCGCTACTAGGGCAAAATTTCAGGATTTTTCGAAGTAAAATATCTGCTGGTTTGCCAGGGCATGCTAGCAGGGATTTTTGAGGAAATTTTCATAGAGCTAGGGCAAACTAGCAGCGATTTTTTGCTAAAATTTTCGCATTTTTTAGGTTTTAAAGGGAGCGTGACACCTCCCGTAACCTCAGTCTTTCTCCCCCCGCTATTTCGTCTGCAATGCTGGTCCTCTTCCTCCCCATCACTCACTCACCCCTCCCTCTTTTCTATATTTTGCCAACTATCCCTCCGAGCCTATATATATCGATCGATTTTTGTGGTGTCATTTCGTGTGTTTGCGTATTCGCGTCGTCTTTTTGATCTCTCATCGGGTCCTCTCTCTCTCTCTGTGTTTTCTCTGTCCCTCTCCCTCTCTTTCTATGCGTCTCTCTCCCTCTCTCCCCTCTCTCATTTTGCGCGCGCGCTCTTAACCGGTTACGCGAGGTATATATTTCATCATTTACCCTACTATGCACCCACCACCATCCGCCCACATAAAGAAACATGAGATAAAATGCTACTCACCCGATCTGATCTGATCCGATTACGACTGGAAATTACGTTCCAACGCCCGTGCGCTGACGGGCTGATTATTGTGGATTTTCCGGGTTTTTTTTTGATACGATTACGCTAGGGAATTCATAGCTCGCCCCGCCTTCCCTGGGCCTTTAAATTCTGGGTTTTAGCCTTTGGACTATGTCTGATTTTTAAGGCGATTCGATTACGGGAGGAAATCGATGAAGGCCCAGCCTTCAATGGGCCTTTAAAATCGCGTTTTCCGTTGGAACCGGGCATTCGATGACAGCAGGAAATTCCTTGCGCGTCCTTTTAAACCAGCAAAATTAAGCAAGTTTCAAAAAACTGATTTTCCACTTTTCTGGGCATTCGATGACGCCACCAAATCCATAGCCCCTGTCTTCAATGGTCCTTTAAAACGTCTTTGTCTCTCGTGTCAAACAGCCCGGATCGACACTTTATTAACGACAAGTAGGCGAAAAACTCGAGATACGGGGAAGGGGGCGATCGCTTTTGTACCGCTTGGAGACGTCGGCCGGCCTAGGCGCTCAGGAACTCGAACAGGTACTCGGAGCGCAGCACCGGCGGGATCTGCGTCTCCGCGCACTCCCACACGTCAATCTTCTTCTCCTTCTGAAAAAACGGCGGGAAAATTCGGAGCAAAAGCAAAAAGCAAAAAATTCTGCCGCGGCCGGGATTCGAACCAGCGACCCTCATAACATGTCGTAATCGCTTGCAAATTCGATTTTTAAGCTACTTGCTATGTTTTCGACAGCCAGCTAGCCAATTCTAAGCTTTTCAGACAAAAAGCAAAAACCCTGCCGCGGCCGGGAGTCGAACCCGGACCCTCAGATTGGCAGGCAAACTCGCTAGCCACTCGACCACCTCAGTCAATTATACCTTTTTCGACGACGACGAATTGCCGGCGGTGTTGGCTGCGGGGATGGGTTGTTGCTGTTCGTGTTGCGGGGGTTGTTGCTGTTTCTAAAAAACAAGAGTTTTTAATTTTATTTTTGTAGGATTACTGTATTTTGCTAATGTTAATATGTGATTTTGTAGCGTTTTTGAAGGGCTTTCGAATGATACAAAAATCATGACGCTACCGTAATCCTAGCACAAGTTAAATGGCCTTTTAAAGTTTGTGCCCCAGGGCTACAAACGACAATCGACCGTATCTCCGGCTACAAACATCAAACTTTAACGTTTTATAGCTCATTTTGTAGCATTTTTCACGCGCTTTCGAATGAGCTATATTACATTACGCCATCTAATTGCTAGAAAAAGTTATGTGGGCTTAGAGTTAGAATTCGATGAACTAGGCTACAAACTACAAAATTAAACAAACTAGGCTAAACTACAAACTACAACTAGAACCAGATACCGATTTGAGGGATTTGCTGGTGAGCGTCTCGACCTGCTGGATCTCGTGCGGCGACGGGGGGCGCTTCGCCTTCGCCGGGGAGGGCGCCTTCTTCGGCGGGGGCGTCGCCCGGGTGGCCGACGCTGCTGGCGCGGGTGTCGCTGAAATTTCCGTTTTTGTTAGCTTCAATTTTAGTTTTTTAGAATTTTTGGCCAAGTGGCTAAGGGTTTGGCTACCAATAGGGTCCGGGTTCGAATCCTGTCGGGGGCAAACTTTTTGCTTTTTTTATTTTTATTGCGTAATCGGTTTAACTGGGCGTCATATAAACCAAAAATCCTTATACAGCAAAAAACAAAAATTCTGGCGCGGCTGGGGGTCGAACCCGTGTCGCCAGGTTGGCAGGCCAGGCCACTTAACCACTCGGCCACGGAAGGGATTTTTTGACAAAAATGGTTTCCAGATAGCCTGACTCGAAAATTCCCGAATTTCGATAAAACATAAAAAACGGTAAAAGGCGTAAAAATATACCCTTTTTGGGTGTTGTTTTGGGGGTGGGCGTCTTGTGCTTGGGTGTTTTTGTGCCGGCCGGTGTCCCGCCGGGCGGTCGTTTCTTCTTCTTGCCGGCGCAGCAGCCGCCTCCGCCGCCCTTTGCCTTGCCTTTGGCGCCGCCGTGGCCCTTCTGAAAGGTGAGGAATTGCGTGGCGTAATCGATTACGACATGAAAAACAATTTTATTTAGCTCGCCTAATCCGTTACGACATCTAAATCCTGTCTAGAATTATCAGATTTCCACGACGTAATCAATTACGACGTCTGAAACGAGTCTCGGGGCTCGGAATTAGACGTCGTAATCGATTACGCCATGAAAATCGAGGCTAAAAACGACGAATTATACGTCGTAATCGATTACCTTCGCCCGATCGCCCTTGGTGCATCCGATGAGAAGAAGGGCGGGGAGCAGGAGAAGCCACACCACCGACAGCCAACAGTCGTCAATCTGAAAGGGGAAACGAATTTTTCAAAAAAATCAGTGTCGAAACTCGTGGCCAAGTGGTTAGTGGTCTTGTCTGCAAATCTGAGGGCCCGGGTTCGACCCCCGGCCGCGGAAAATTTTTTGCTTTTTGCCTCAAACTCTCAGAATAGCGGCCAGAAAGCAAGGCTGAGCAATTAAAATCCGATTTCTAACCGATTACGCGACGCCATTAGGATCGCGGGTTCGACTCCGGGGCTCGGCAAACTTTTTGCTTTTTGCTCAAGATGCTGAGAATAGGCGCAAGGCCATAGCACAGCCGCCAACACGAACAAAAAACGGCACGGAACCTGGCCAAGTGGTTAGTGGGCGGCCTACCAACTGGGATCCAGGTTCGACTCCGACGTACAAACTTTTTGCTTTTTGCTAAAAATCCTCGGAAACGGTTAGCAGAGACCAATTGAGAGCCACTCACCACGAAAATGCTTTGTAAAAGTGAGCGCATCCACATTCTCTGAAGGGGGTAATTGATAGGGGGCGTGTCCAGAGGAGTGGAGCGGAGCCAACCAATAAAAAGGGGGAGACGGTAGAAAATGGAAAAGAGGCAGGAGGGTACGGTAGCCAATCGCTGTAGCTCAGCAAGCAGCTCCGGCATTCAATTACGACATGTAAATTGGATTCGAGAGAAATTTTACGTCGTAATCGGATCCCGGATTTTCGTAGCGTAATCGATTTTCAGCTATTTTCATTGCGTAATCGATTTTTCGAAAATTTCATGGCGTAATTGATTGCCTGAATTGATTTTCCAGAAATTGCACGTCGTAATCAAATGTTCAGTTTTGTGGCGTAATCGATTTTATGGAATTTCATAGCGTAATCGATTTTTCACGAATTTAAGGGCGTAATCGATTGCCTGAATTTCATAGCGTCACCGGTTTTTTCGTCAATTTCATGGCGTAATCGGTTGCCTGAATTTCATAGCGTAATCGATTTGTCCAGCAGAGATTCCTTAGGAAGCCTAAAGGGACAGCGACACCTAGCATTTTCGCTTTTCCTATCCACTTGCCATTGCGTAATGAATGACAGCCGCTTCGCGGGGATTTTGGGGATTCTAAAGGCGCGGCGCAACCGTTTTTCGCTTTTGCCGAAGCTATAATTTTCGTTTTTCGGGCTAACAAGCAGCGATTCTTTGCGGAAGGAACCGGACCTCCCGGCTCTCGTTTCATAACCCCTAAAATGACTCTCCTGCTTCATTCTAGGCGATAAGGCAAGGCCAAAAAGAAGCGGAAATCAGTTCACAGAATAGCCGAGATGACGAAGCCCCTCCACTCTTCTTCTTCCCTTCCCCCTGATAAGCGGAAGCGTCACAACCCCTGCACTGCCCCGAGTCGGCTTTAAAGCCAGCTGGCCCCTCAATTTCTAACAATTTCGCGGCCATTATGCGTTCTTTCTACCATTTTATACGATAGACGCTTTAAAAATTGATTCAGAATCGATTACGCAATGTAATTCGGGTCTCGGGTTCGACCCCCGCGCGCGGCAAAACTTTTTGCTTTTTGCTTAAAACTTTCTTAAGCTTTCAGAAACGCTATTCTCTCTTTTATTTTACATTTTTGAGTCCGAAATTCGCTTCCAGATCCCGGAAAATGGGCGGAGCGCCAGTGGAGCTGCGCGGGGTGAACGAGCTGGAGACGTGCGAGGCCCCGCCCCCTTATACGCAGAATCCGGTAGGTTGGGGGGGGCAGGCTAGCAGGGAATCTTTGAGGAAATGAGGGGCAGGCTAGCAGAGATTCCTTGCGGAACGGCAGCGTTTTAAAGGCCCATTGAAGTCTGTTTTCCAGCTGGACGCCCCGCCCCTCCCCTCCACTACTATCGTCGTCCAGCCAACCACCATCGTCATCGAGGAGAGATGCAGGAAAGGAGAGAGGTCAGTATTTCTCAAAAAATTTCCACAAAGAACCGCTGCTAACTGGCCCTGTTCTTTTCCTCAAAGAATCACTACTAGCCTGCCCCTACCTTCAATTTTTTTCAGATGCCGTAGGGGAAGCCATTGCTCGGTGCATGGCCACGATGATAGCGGATGTCTGATTTGTTGTTGCGGCAAGTTTTTTCGAGGGCAAAACCAAAAAGCAAAAAATTCTGCCGCGGCGGGGAGTCGAACCAACGACCCCAATAACCTGGCGTAATCGATTCGAAATCGCATTTTTTCGACCGGAGCAGGCTTCCAGGGTGCCACCTAGACGATCATACAAGTTTGGTGCAAAAAGCAAAAAGTTTGACGCTTCTGCCGCGGCCGGGAGTCGAACCCACGATGCGAATTCCATAGCGTAATCGAATGAAAACCAGTGTTTTTAGTTGGCCCTCGTATTTGCATCGTGCCGGGCCCCGTCTATAGTGGCGGAGGAGGCGGTGGAGGAGGGGGATGTTGCTGCTGTACCGGATGCGGGGGATGCGGAAATGTAAGTTTCCGGCTCGGCAGGCTAGCAGAGACCAATTGCCCTCCGAAAAACTCTCGATTTCAGTGCAAAATGGACGGCCGATCGTTGCTGATCGCCCTTGTCTGCGCCGTGCTGCTCGTTGGTAAGTCTTTCGTGATTTTTCAGCATGGCCGAGTGGCTAAGGGGTTTGGCTGCCAACCTGGCAACCCGGGTTCGAACCCGCCGGGGCAAATTTTTCTTTTTGTATTTTGGGCCTTGGGAAAGAGCCCAGAAACTCTGCGTTGGACTGCCGGGCGGAGGGCCCGGGTTCGATTCCCTCCGAGGTAAAACTTTTTGCTTTTTGGATTTTTTTGCGTAACTGGTCAACCTGGCTGCCCGGGGGCCCAAAAAGCCACTTTTCGAGGCCGATGCAGAGGCGGGGGGTCGAACCCGGGTCATGTGCCTGGTAGCCCAGTCACTTAGCCACTCGGCCATGGTCTGTAGCCCTAAAAATGATGGTTTTGTAGCCTTATTTTGCATTTTGCAGTCTAATTAGCTCATTTCAGGCGTGGTGATGATGGTGATCGCGTGGCGGATGAAGAAGAGTAGCCCGCCCGGGTCGAAAAAGTGGCTTCTCCTGTTCGTTCCGGGGGTTATTCTGGCGGTTGCCCTCCCTGCTGTCGCCGTCACCCTGATTGTCGTCTACTGGGATCAGATTTCGACGATTTTTGACGACGATAGCAGCTAAGAGAAGGGTACGGTAGCCCTGTTCTCTGTACTTTGTAGTTTGTGATTTTGCGCTACGGGTTGGGTTTTTGTGTTTTTTGACGCATTTATGAATAAATTTTTACGTTTTACGAATTGATTAAGCCCTGAAATTCGAGTTTAATCGATTACGCTCTGAAATTCGCGTTTAAACGATTACGCGCCGAAATTCTTGCTGGTTAATCGATGAAAATGTATTCGATTACGACACTTTATTCAAAACCAAAAAACAGGGCAAAAACTACAAAATACAGACAGGCTACAGGGCACAAAAATTGAGGTACTGTAGGAAGGGCACCGAATAGGGGAGGGGGAGAGTGAGAGAGCGAGAGAGAGAGAAAGAGAAGGAGAAAGAAAGGACGAGTGTGAGATCAATCTATGCCTGCACAGGCACTTCAGCCGTCTTTGGCGCTTCCGCGCTGGGCGCGGAGGCGTCGGGCGGGGCGTCAGCGCTGAGATTCGCCGGCTTCTCGCCGCACATCAACGCTGCCTTCTCCTCGGCCCGTTCGGCCTTCTTTTGCTCTGCAAAAAATGGTCTCTGCTAGCTGGCCCTTGGTTTTAAAGGACCTAGCAGTGAAGCCTGGAAATCGCTCCCAAATGCGCTCTGCTAGCTTGCCCAGCCCTTAAATTATTTTAAAGGACAGTGACAGCTAGAAAAAGCTTTTAAGGTCCCCACAAGTGAAAAAAGTTATCCAAAGTGGTCTCTGCTAGCTTGCCCAGCTCTTGAAATTATTTTAAAGGGACGGTGACACCCCAAAAACCAGCTTAAAAGCACTCACTGAGCCTGGACTCGTTGATCTGCCTGTTCAGCCTCAATACGTGGGCTCGGCTCTCGTCGTAGAGTTGCCGTAGATCGTACATGCGGTGTAGTACGTACTCGTAGATCTGGCGGGCTTCGGGGAGGTTTTGGGGGACGTGGTCGTAGTCCCAGGCTGAAAAAGAGGGGGTTAAAACCGCCATCAGCAGCTTTAAGGGGTCGTTTGATCCGATTACGACGTGAAAATACGTACGCAACGCGTCGAGGCCGAGGATACGGTAGTCGTCGAGGGTACCATCGGTTTCTAGGGTCTTCAGAAGGCCCTTCCGGATCGAGGTGAACGTGTCCTTCGTGATTGTCACTTCTGTAAAAATGTTTTTTTAACCGATTACGCCATGTAAATAGGGCCGCGGCCGGGGGGTTAAAATTTTTGCTTTTTGTCTCAAAGCGTCAGTATTACGCCATGAAAAAAATGCCGAAACTCGTGGTCAAGTGGTTAGGGACCCCGTCTGCCAATCTGACTACCCGGGTTCGACTCCCGGCCGCGGCAGCCTTTTTTGCTTTTTGCCTCAAACTCTCGGAAATGACTGCCTAGGGTGCCAGAAAGAGATTTTACAAGCGAAAAACCAACGATTACGCAATGTTATTAGCCTCCAAAGCTGCTGCTCAAGCCCACCATCACTATCCGAGTCGTCCTCCTCGTTCTCCAGCGGTTTCTCCTCCTCCTCCCGCTTCTTTTTGAGGTTGAGAGGCTGTCTCCCCAGCAGTCGCTTCCGTTTCCCCCGATAACCACGAGGGGAGACACCGGCTGAGCCGGCAGTTCCCGCTCCAGATTGGTCCGAGATGCTCCATTTGTCGTCTGGAAATTATTCGCGTTTAAATCAGGTCAATTCAACGGTCCTTTAAACCGTTTAAAGGACCCTTGAAGGCAAAAACCTACCCTCATTCTCCTCCCTGGTCGGCGTATTGGCGCCGGAAGCCGTTTCCGGCGCGTCGGCGGCTGCGGCGGCGGCCGCGGCGCGGCGTCGGGTGGTGGCGCAGAGTTCTTTGGCTTCTGAAATTTTCTGGGTGTCGCTGTCCCTTTAAAATCCGGCCAGAATTTCTGCTAGTTACCCCAAGAAAATCGCTGAAAACCCATGTGTCCCTGCGCCTTTAAAAGACCTATTCCTCAAAGAATCTCTGCAACCTACCCTGTACCAGCCTATCGGTCTCTTCTTCTCTGTCCTCTCCTCCATCTCCCTCATCCATCTCCTCTCTCTCGTCGTCTGCCCCCTCCTCTTCCTCCTCCATCTCCTCGCGGCGCGGAGCGCGTCGCGGCGAGATCTGGGGCCGGGATTCTGAGGATGTCGTGCTGCTTTTCACTGAAACGGGCTTGGCTTAGGCTTGGCTTAGGCTTAGGCTTAGGCTTAGGCTTAGGCTTAGGCTTAGGCTTAGGCTTAGGCTTAGGCTTAGGCTTAGGCTTAGGCTTAGGCTTAGGCTTAGGCTTAGGCTTAGGCTTAGGCTTAGGCATAGGCTTAGGCTTAGGCTTAGGCTTAGGCTTAGGCTTAGGCTTAGGCTTAGGCTTAGGCTTAGGCTTAGGCTTAGGCTTAGGCTTAGGCTTAGGCTTAGGCTTAGGCTTAGGCTTAGGCTTAGGCTTAGGCTTAGACTTAGAGGTCGTCCATGGAAATCGGCCATATCGATAGGCTTACGAAAAATTTCGCAATTTTTTCTGAATTTTACTTTTTAAATGACTACATCTTATAGAGCTTTTCAAGGGCTTTCAAACGATATCTAAATCATTACTCTACCGTAATCCTAGCGCAATTTATAACCATTTAAAGTTTCTGCTGCGGGCTACAAACTACAATCGACCGTATCTCCGGCTACAAACGTCAGTTTGGGATGTTTTATAGCTTATTTTGTAGAGTTTTTCATGCGCTTTCGAATGAGGAATAAGGCTTAGGTGTAGCAAGCCATTTTAAAGGACCGCTGAAGGCACAAAGTTCTCAAAATCCTACCAGAAGCGGCTCTCTCCTCTCCCCTTCTTCTCTTGATAGGCGGCTCCTCCTTGGCATCCGCTTTTTCCGGGCTTTCCGGTTGTTCAGCCGCTTCGCGGGCTTTTCGCTCATCGGCCTAAAAAAGCGGGTTTTAGCCAGGTGTCACTCCACTTATAAATTCCTCAAAAATATCTGCTAGCCCCCGAATTCCTTAAGAAAGCCGTGCTAGCTTACCTTCCGTTTCTCGGCCTCCTCCTCTTCCCTTTGCCTCTTTTCCCGCTCCTCCCGCTCCGCTCTCTCTTTCTCTGCCCTTTCCTCTGTCTCTCTCCTCTCTCGTTCCATCGCCTCCTCCTCTTCTTGCTTTCGTTTTTCCGCTTCTTTGCGCTTCTTTTCTTCATCCTGAAAAAGGGATCGATTACGCGATGAAAATCGGGTTATTCGATTACGTCATGAAATCCGGGCTTTAATCGATAACGCCATTAAACCCGTTTTAATCGATTACGCTATTAAATTCGAGCTCGGCTATTCGATAACGATAGGGAATCCATCCGATTACGCCATGAAATCCCTTACCTTCAGCTTTTCCTCGGCCTCCTTTCGCGCCTTTTCCTCGCGTAATCGGTTCGCCTCGGCGTCTTCCGACGGCTTGGGCTTGGCCGACGTCGGCTTCTCCTCCTTCTTAGAGGCAGTGGAGGCCGGCTGGGCAACGCGCGAATCCTAAAAACGCGGTTCTTAAGGAGTCGGCAAGCCAAAAATCCACGAAATTCGGGGCGCGGGTTCGACCCCCATCCTATGCTGACATGAGAATCGCATAGCTTCATCAAAAGCCCGGGTTTTTAGCTTTGAAGGGCGTGACAGGAAGCTAGGCTCTAGACTACAGGCCACAAACTACCAGGTATAAGCTACCCTTACATACCTTATCCTTAGCGGCTAGCTGCGGGATTTCTTTCACCGGTGTCCGCATCCGCATCTTCATCGCCACCTCCTCTTTCCCCTCCTCTTTTGGAGTCTGTAGTCCGGCCGGGGTGGGGGCCACGGTGGTTGGCACGCTGCCAACTACCGTAGTGGTCTTCTGGGGAGTGCCACTCGTCGTGGGGACCATTTTGCTGGGCGACGGGGTGGAGCGCTGCTGAAAAACAAGGTTTTAATCGATGACGCCATGAAAACCGTGCTAACCCCAGCTGTCGATACCCCTTTAAAAACCGATTACCCTGAAAAAAGGAAAAAAAGGCGCACCGTTTTCAGGCCTTTAGTGGCTACAGTACCTGAGTGGGGGGTCCAGCAGCGAGCAAAGCTGGTTGATCCCCGGAAATTGGCTCGTCGCGTTGCTGCATGTTTTTGAGCTGAAAAAGGCAAAATGAGGCTTGGCTTGGCTTAGGCTAAGACTTAAGCCTAGGCTTGGCTTAGGCTTAGGCTTGGCTTCAGGCCTAGGCTTTGCTTAGGCTTGGCTTAGGCTTGGCTTAGGCTTAGGCCTAGGCTTGGCTTAGGGCTTAGCTGACTTTGTCTGGCTTGGGCTTCGGGAGCCAAAGAAAAACTGACCTGCAAGCTCTCGGAGATCTGCTCCACTTGGGTGATGGAGAAGCGGCGAGGCCGGTAGGGACCCTGAAACACCGGTTACGCCATGAAAATCGACGCTTTCGAGCTGCCACTTCCCCTTCAAAAGCCAAAAAATCGGATTTTGTGCGATTTTTTTGGAGCGAAAAAGTTAATTAAACGATTACGACATAAAATTCGGACAAATTTAATCAATTACGCGATCAAATCCAATATTTTCTACTGTCCCGCCATCTTTAAGCCCCCGTAAAAACCTTACAATGGTCTGCAGGAAGCTTTTCTTCTCGTCGACCGGACACTGCCGGAACAGCTCCATCCCTTCTGGTGAAGAGGACCACCTGAAAATTGGGATTTTTCGAGGTGTCACCGTCCCTTTAAAAATTAGGGCCATTCAGGCTGGGCGGCAGAAACTTAGGACCTTTGTCTTCATTGGTCCTTTAAACTCGATTTTCCAGGTCCCTTTAAAACGTTTTCTAGGCCCAGGGAAGGCTCGGCAAGCTAGCAGAGATAATTTTTGCCTTCAAGGACCCTTCAAAATCGATTTTGGTGTTTTAAAGGAACATTGAAGGCAAAAAAGTCTATGGACAATCGATTACGCGCTCAAATTCTGGAAAAACCTACTCTTGGAAGAGCTGAATCCGCTCGGCGGGCAGCTTGTCCCCGATGGCGGCGATCGTCTTGTTCCGCGACTCCTCCTCGTCCTGAAATTTCATGGCGTAATCGGATGGGGTTAGGCCAGCAGAGATTCTTTAGGAAAACCGGCAACGAGCAGAGATTCTTTAGGAAAACGGCCGCAAGGGCAACGAGCCGAAATTTTTGAGGGATTTTAAATGGACCAAAATAAGACTTTAGAGAGTCAATTTTCATAGCGTAATCGGTTTAAAGGGACCGTGACATGGGCCAGCTAGCAGAGATCCTTTAAAAAACGTACCTTAATCGTGACGCGAATCATATGAAGCGGTATGAACTCGTCGTATCTGCTGTTCCACCCCAGATAGTGCACGAACGCGCCGGCCTTCTTGATGGCGTCGCGCAGGGCGACGATCGCTTCGGCCGAGAGCCCAGTCTAGAATTTTATGCCGTAATCGGTTGCAGAAGGTCTATTTTGGCTTCAATGGTCCTTTAAAACAGAAAATTGGCTTTTAAAGGCCCATTGAAGGCAAAGTTCATATAAATTTGGGAATTAGATGTCGTAATCGGTTCCAGGAGGTCGATTTTCGCTTCAATGGTCCTTGAAAAGCTCAAAAATCTGGTTTTAAAGGACCATTGAAGCCAAATATCGCTATGGATTTTCGATTTTCATGTCGTAATCGGATCCCAAATCGAATTTTGGACCTTTCTGGCCCTTTAAAATGTTAAAATGGGCCTGGACACCTAGAAAATTGACTTTAAAGAAATATTGAAGGCAAAGTATTCCAATTCCGCGCAGGCAGGCCAGCAGAGACCATTTGCGGAAACTCACCTCCCCTCCCTTTGCCTTTAGCATCGAGACGAGCTGGTCGACTTTTGGCGTCTCACTCGTCAGCACCCGAGCCATGTACCAGCTAAAAAAAACGGATAAAACATTTCAGGACAAGCTAAGGAAGAAACTCTGCGGAAAATCGCAAAAATTCGTTTTTAACGTTTTCCTCACCTCCCACAGTGCAGCGCCCTCACGTTTTGGCCCTGGCGGAACTGGCAGAGCCTGAAAAAATGGGTTGAAAAAATTTGGGCAAAAAGCAAAAAATTTGTCGCGGCCGGAGCTCGAACCCGCGACCCAAATTTCGAGGATTTTTGGCTTGCCGGGCCCTCTAAAAAGCTAATGAAATTGCTTAATTTGCAACTTACAAATGGCTGTGAAGGTATCCGGTCTCAGTATCCTCCTGGATCGGCTGATTTGCATCCAGAATCGCCGAAGCCAGAGGGCCGCCCCTCTCCCGCTCGACGCTCTTCTCCTTGGGCCCCAGGCCGGGTCCCGAGGAGCCGGAAGGCCCACCCGGGTGCAGGGAAAAGCTCTTCCGCTTCTCCTTCCGTTTGCGCGCTGAAAAAATTTGCATTAAAAAATTATTTCACCAAAAAATTGATTTTTCAAAAAATTTCCAGAAACCTTTTTCTTAAAAAAATTCTATAAAATTGAGGTTACTTAATTTTCTAAAGTATTCTAGCTCATTTTGTAGCCCTTGAGCTGCTCTATTTTAAGCAAAATATTTGAAATCTTAAAAATCAAATATGTCCGAGATACAGGCCCTAGAAGCCTAATCCTGGAGCCCCAACTTCTACCCCCTTTATCTCGGCCCTGAAATATGCTATCGTAATGGGATAAACAGCATTCGAAAGAGCGCAAAAAACTCTACAAGACAACGTCGCTGTTTTTAAATTTCCTCAATAATCCCGGCTACCCTGCTCCCATCCAAAAACGGGCTTTTTTTCAGACGCCATCAAATTCCGAAATTCCTCAAAACTCTCTTCTAGCCCCACTTACACTCCTCATCACTGGTCGTCGACAGCGAGTCGGTCCGCTTCCGCTCCCTCCTCTGCGCCGTCTGCTCCCGGGCTACGCTACGTTCCCGTTTACGGTCCTGGAATGGTATGGTTTAGGGGGATCACTTTTTCCAAAAGTGTGGTATAGCCCTGTAAGATATATCATTCGAAAGAGCAGGAAAAACTCTACAAAATGATGTAGTTTTCATTAAAATCCGATGTTTGTAGCCCGAGATACGGTCGATTGTAGCTTGTAGCCTCAGAGGGGCATGAACTTTAAATGGCCATAAATTTTGCTAGGAATTAGGTATCGTAATGGGAAGTATACCATTCGAAAGCCCTTGCAAAACTCTACAAAACCTCATTAAAACGAAAGTTTGTAGTCCATAATCCTAGTTTGTAGTCTACCCGTGTAGTCTGTAGCCCAGCCCCAAAATGCCTACCCTGGCCGTCGAATCGCTCCTCTTTAGCGTCACCGGCTGCTCGATATTCGGGGTTGTAGCTTGCAGCTGGGCCGGCTTGGGACTCTCTTTCTCTCGCTCTCTCTCCCTGCCGTGCTCTCTCGCCTCGCGGGCCACGCTCTTTCCCTTGGACACCTTTTGACGGCGGGCCTCGTCGTCTTTGGAGGCGGATGAAGCCGTGGAGCGGGCGGGGGAGGGGGACGGGTGCTCCCTGAAAAAATATATTGCTATTTTGCCCTTCAATAAGCCTCTAAAGTGTTGGGCGTGCGAGCGCCCTTAGGGCATTTTTTCGAGGTCTAGCCATCTCCCTAAAACGCTTTAAAGGGACCTTGAAGGCTAAAAATGGTCCCTCGGATCCGATTACGCCATGTAATTCCATCAAAATCTTGATTTTTGGCTTCAGCGGCCCTTTAAAATCGATTGTCTGGGTGTCTCAGTCCCTTGAAAATTATCTAAAGGACCGTTGAAGGCAAGAATGGTCTCTCAAATCCGATTACGTCATGTAATTCCCTCAAAATCTCGGCTTTGGGTTTCAGCGGCCCTTTAAAATCGATTTTCTAGGTATGACAGCCCCGACAAACCGTTTTAAAGGAGCGTTGAAGGCCAAAAATGGTCTCTCGGATCCGATTACGCAACGTAAAAGATGAAAAATCGTCCGTTTTCGCCTTCAATGTTCCCTTAAAGACTACCAGAACGATGGAACGCGCACTGTCACCCCGAGGGGGTCCCCCAAGAAGCGCGGAGGCGTCATTGGGGTGTTCCGTATTGGGAAAAGACCCTCTGGGGTTTGGGGCACCTCTGACTCCCTTCCCCACTTGGCCCTGTGGTATAGTGGCTAGCGCGTCGGACTGTGGAGCGAACCATCGCGGGTTCGACCCCCGCCCGGTGCGCAACTTTCTTGCTCTCAACGGAATTTCATCATTCTGGCGGTCTTTAAAGTCGATTTTTCGCGTTTTAACGGGCCGTCAAAGGGTGGACAAAATTTTGGGATGCGATTACGCAACCTAATTAGCCTTATTCGAGGGCAGGCTAGCCGAGATTCCTTACCGTTTCACCTTGTCCTTCGACACGACATCCTTGTCCTTCTCGCGACGGGGTTCCGATTTTTCCGCTTTATCGGCGTCTCGCGGAGGTTTTTCTGGATTAGAAAAAATTGCAAATTTCGGAAATACCGTACCATCTGGGGCATCCGGCTCCAATTTCGGCGTTTTCTCGACGATCGGCTCATCGGTTCGATTCGACGCGACGGAGCTCTCCTTCTCCCGGCTGCCCTCCTTTCGCCGCTTCTCCTTGTCGTCCTTTTTCGGTTTCTGAAGCGAAAATTGGTTGTAGAAATCCACAATGATCCCTGCTAGCTCCCCGTTCCTCAAAAATCTCTGCTAGCTGACCTTTTCCGAGGGATTGATCCTCTGGACGGCCCTTCCGGCCCTCTTCCCCTCCGGCATCGTCAGCTCGTTCAACGACCACCCCAGCCGGGTATACTGCTGGCTGAACGACAGCAGGTACCTGAAAAAAGGCCATACGAAATAGTAAAGCTCAAAAGTTACCGATTATACGCATTTTTGACGGTTACGGCCGTAGCACCGGGGCATCCCTCGAGTTTCATGTGGATCAGCACCTTTTTCCACTTGTTCTTCGTGCACACCTGCTTGTAGCCGCCCAGGCGACGAACCACCTGAAAAAGAGAATCGATTACGCTACGAAAATCCTCGATTACGCTAGGCAAACAAAAGGTAGGAAAATCTAATCGATTACGCTATGAATATCTGCTCAAATGCCATCTGATTACGTTAGCAAAAGCTATTTCATTACGAGACGTCGGTCAAGCGATTACGTCACTAAAATCATTCGATTACGCCATGGAATAATTACCCGGTAAAAGCGGTAGATGTCGAGCGGCTTCCCGCCGAGCACCGGCTGCTTGTTGATTGGGGTCGCTGAAAAAAAGAAAAATACCTAATTGCAATCCATTACGCCATGAAAATCGGCGTCGGGTTCGACTCCCGCCCCAGGCAGAACGGTCTAGTGTTTTGCTTTTTGCCCCAAAACTTGAGAATTAACTAACGGGCCCCCAGAAAACCGATAAAAGCTTTGAAAACGGAATTATCAAAAATTGCCCGTGGCCAAGTGGTTAGTGGTCTTGCCTGCCAATCTGACGACCCGGGTTCGACCCCCGGTCGCGGCTAGCTTTTTGCTACTTGCTTCAGAGTTTTGGGGCGGCTTCTAGGTACCATTAAACTTCAAAAAATTACCGTTCTCCTCCTGGAACTTGTAGAAGTGGGCGACAAACGCGTCGCGGGCCTCGCCAAACTCCTTGTCGGTCTCGTCGTCGCTCGACTCCTCCTCGTCCGACTCGCTCGAGGAGGTCGAGCTGAAAAATTGGGATAATTCCTCAAAAATCTCTGCTAAACCGCCTCTAGAAATCCTCAAAGAATCTCTGCTAGCCTGCCCCTAAAAATCCTAAAAAATCTCTGCTAGCTAGCTCCCAATCTCCCCAAAAATCCCTGATGGCACTCACTCGCTCTGGTCCTGCTTTTCCTCCTTTTTCTCGGGCTTCTTCTCCGATTTCTCCGTTTTCTCCGATTTTTCCGGCTTTTCCGGTTTCTCGGCCTTTTCCGCCTTTTCCTGCTTTTCCGGCTTCGGCTTCTCCGGTTTTTCCGGTTTCTCGGCTTTCCGCATCGCTCCGTCGGCCAGGATGTGCTTGTTCAGGTCCCACGACGCCGGCAGCGTCTTGCCGTTCGCTGAAAAATGGGTGTCATACTCCCTTTAAAATTAGTGAATGGTCTCTGCTAGCTCGCCCCTGCCTTCAATGGTCCTTTAAAATCCGCAAATGGACTCTGGTAGCCTGCCCCTGGCTTTAACGGGCCTTTAAACCGTTTTAAAGGGACGGCAACACCTAGAAAATCGGGTTTAAAGGTCCAGTGAAGCCAGAAAAAGGCTATGGATTCGAGAAATACATGCCGTAATCGGATCCAAAATAGAATTTCTGGCTTAAACGGCCCTTTAAAACAGTTTAAAGGACCATTGAAGGCAAAAATCGCCTCCCAATCATTTACGCCATAAAATCCCTCACAATCGTGGAAATCCTTGGCCTTGGCGAAGGCGGAGCGCATCGACTCCTTCTCGATCGTCAGCGGCCCGCCGGTATACAACTTCAGCGAGGAGGTCGAGGCGGTGAAACTGAAAAACAATCGATTAGAGCAGGCTAGCAGGGATTATTGAGGAAAATAGAGGCGCAAAAACCGACTATCTGCCCTCGTTGAGGAAGCCGCGGACGGGGAGTTCGGAGGGGAGGAGGGGACGATTCTTGGCGGCCGGCATGTTTTTGTAGATCTGAAAAATGGGGGCTTAGGCTTAGGCTTCGGCTTAGCTTAGGTTTGGGCTTAGGCTTAGGCCTGGGCTTGAGCTTAGGCTTAGGCTTCGGCTTAGGCTGAGCTTAGACTTGGCTTAGGCTTAGGCCTAGGCTGAGCTTAGACTTGGCTTAGGCTTAGGCTTAGGCTTAGGCTTAGGCTTCGGCTTAGGCTGAGCTTAGACTTGGCTTAGGCTTAGGCCTAGGCTGAGCTTAGACTTGGCTTAGGCTTAGGCTTAGGCTTAGGCTTAGGCTTAGGCTTAGGCTTAGGCTTAGGCTGAGCTTAGGCTTGGCTTAGACTTAGGCTTAAGCTCGCTCTCACCTTCTGATTGACGACAACTGCCGGCACAGAAGCGCCCGTCTTCTTCGCGTCGCTGAAGACGAGCACGACGTCGCCAGGGTACTGTAATGGGCATATTTCATCGCGTAATCGATTTCTTTGCCGTGTCACACTCCCTTTAAAACGGATTTTTCAGGTGTTATCACCCCTTTAAAGCGTTTAAAGGACCGTTAAAGGCAAAATCGACCCCCAGGAAAATCGATTACGCCATGAAATTCCCGAAAACTCACGAATTTCGACTTTTCCCTCTTCGTCGGCTCCTCCTCCTTGCCGCGCTGCCTCTCCGCCGCTTTCTCCTTGGTGGGGGTGCGTGACGTGTCGCTGCGCGTCGACTTTTCCCGCAGTCGCTCGGGCCTGAAAATTGAGGTGTAACTCCGCCTTTAAAAACGAGAATTCCTCAAAAATCTCTGCTAGTTGCCTTCTTCCAATTCCCCAAGAAGCCTGCCAGTTACCCACTTTTCCTCCTCCTCTTCAGACGTTTCCCTGTCGCTGTCACTGCCCGATTCGCTGCCGTCCTCGTCTTCCGAAGACACGCCCACATTTGACGTCTTCTCCGCCTCCTTGACCGCTTCTTTCGCCTTTCTGGCTAGCAGTTTTTCTGAAAAAAAACGGATTTTGAATCGATTGCGACATGTTTTTTGGTCGCGCGTTCGACCCCCCGCCCGCGGCAGCCGCGTCGAAAGTTTTGCTTTTTGCCCCAAAAACCTCAGAAACATCTAGATGGCAACCAAGAAGTCAATTGGCGCTTTAAAAATTTAATTTTCAATCGATAACGTCATAAAAAATGACCTCGGGTTCGACCCCCAGCCGCGGTAAACTTGTTGCTTTTTGGAATTTGGGCCATTTCCGACCGGCTGGACATGAAAAACGTACTCTTGAGCAGCCACTTCCGCCTGTCCTCCTCCTCGGCCTTCTTCTCCGTCTTTGCCGGCGTTTTTCCTAAAAATTCGAATTTTTTCATGCCCAAAAGTTTTTTCTAACTAAAGTCAAAGCCACACGAATAGCCGAGAAATGAGGGGGTGAAGCTGATTATAATGGCGTTTTTAAAGGAACAGAGAAAATTTGGGGAAACTTCCACCTAGCTCAGTCGGTTAGTGAGTTGCGGATCAGGCTGAGGGTCCGGGTTCGGTTCCTTCCGATGCCAAAATTTTGCTTTTTGGACTTTAACGTTTTCTAGTGATTTTCTGGGGTCCAGAAAGCTTTTTTGCCCCCCGAAAATGTCGAAAAAGTGGCGCAATCGGTTAGCGCTAGGGTATCAGGCTTGCGACCCAGGTTCGAATCCTCACGACGTCGAACTTTTTGCTTTTTAGATTTTAACGTTTTCTAGTGATTTTCTGAGATACGAACAGCCTTTCTATCAACTGATAGTCCCGAAAAAAGTAGCGCAATTGGTTAGCGTCCAGCTATCAAGCGGAGGGTCCGGGTTCGATTCCTGACAGAGCCAAATTTTTTGCTTTTTGGGTCTCTATCAGCCTCCTAGACTTCTCTGTTCCTTTAAAAGCTCAAAACTAAAGCCTGTGAGGGTGGAGGATACAGACTACAGACTACACCAAGTGACACCACCCGAAAAAAGTGAGAGAAACGAAAGCAAGGAAACTGGCCTCTGGTGGCCATTCGGGAACCTGGAAGTGACAAAAATACTTTAGAAAAGAGGTTTTTCATGCCGTAATCGATTAGCGAGACCTTCACGACCCCTTTAAACCGATTACGCCATGAAAATGGACGCACCCCGGCTGGAGGAGGGCTTCTCGTCGTCGCTATAGTTGCCCGAGTGGTCGTGCCGCGGGTGCTCCTTGCGCGGCGTGTTCGCCACGCTGCGCGCCTCGCGCTCGCGCCGGCTGAAAAAAAGGGGGATTAGGACACAGAGGTTTCGGCAAAGAATTTCTGCTAGATAGCCTGAAATCTGAGATCTAGGCGTCATACTTTCTTTAAAATGCCTCAAAAACCTCTGCTGCCAGGTGTCACGCCGCCTTTAAAACGGTGAATTCCCCAAGGATCTCTGCTAGTTGTCGACCCCGGAAACTCCCCAAAAATCTCTGCTAGTCTGTCCCAAAATAACGAAAATCCTGGTGTCACGCTCCCTTTAAAATGGCTGAAAAATCTCCGCTATCTGCTAGATGTCACCTCTCCTTAAAAGACCGAAATTCCTCAAGAATCTATGCTAGCTTCCTTCAGAATACTGAAAATTAAGTGTCACTCCCCCCTTAAAACGTAATTCCTCAAAAATGCCATGCCTGCCTCAAAAACTGAAAATCTTTGTGTCCCTATCCCTTTAAAAGTCCCCAAAAACCTCCGCTAGCTGCTAGTTGTCCCCCACCCTTTAAAAGCCTCACTTTTCCAGCTTGTTCTTCTTGATAATCTTCGCCACAACAGGACTGGAGAACTGTTCGGGGTTGTAGAGGGGAAGTGCGTCCAGCGAGTGCTCTTCATTGTAGTGCTTCGCTCCCTTCAGCACCATCTGCGTCCGCTTCAGCCGCTTCTCGTCGCCGTCATCGAAAACTGCAAAAAAAAAAATCCGATTGCAAACCGATTACGCCATGAAAGTGGGTCGCGTAGTCGAGTGGTTAGCGCCTTAGGCTGTCAATCGGGCGGTCCGGGTTCGACCCCCGGCCGCGGCACATGGGTTAAGCTTTTGCTTTTTGCTTCCAAAGCTCGGAAACAGCTATCTGGCTTCTAGAAAACCAATTTCCTGTTTAAAAATTAAATTCCCAATCAATTACGCCATGAAAATGGGTCGCGGGTTCGACCCCCCGCCGCGGCCGAGGTGTTAAACGTTTTGCTTTTTGCTTCAAAAGCTCAGAATACGCTATCTGGCATCTAGTAAAGCGATTTCCTGTTTAAAAATTAAATTTCAATCCGATTCCGGTCTGTAATTAGTGCAGAAAAGTACTGACCAACATCGTAGGTGCTGTAGTCTTTGATGTTCAAGATCTGCCCTCGTACCACCTTGCCGCCGTGTTGCACCTAAAAATAATTCTGTTTTTTTTTGAAGGGAACTAACTCTAAACCTTTTAAAATAAATTTCTACAAATCCAAAAATCCAATTTTCAACTTTAACTTTTTTGCAGTACCTCGACAAGCTGATTCAATTCGTAGACGGCATCCCCGCGCAAATGGCTCTCGTCCATGGTGTGCGTGCCGCCCGGGTGCTCTTTTAGCAGCACCTGAAACATGGCTCAATCGGTTAGTGTAGGGCATCAGCCGGGGGGTCCGGGTTCGAATCCCGCCCGCGCCAATTTTTTTGCTTTTCGGAACTGAAGTTTTTCGCGGATTTTCAGACCTCTAGAAAGCCCAAAACTCGACCAAAAACGGCAAAAAATGGCTCAATCGGTTAGAGAGTTCGATTTCAGGCGAGTCACCCGGGTTCGATTCCGGCCCACGCCAAAATGTTTGCTTTTTGAATTTTAACTCGTTTTCTGGCTTTTCTGAGGTCCTGAAGATCCCAAAACCGATCAAAAATTTCGAAACGTGGCGTAATCGGGAAGAAATTTCGCCATGAATCTGACTACCCGAGTTCGAATCCTACCGGCGTCAAAATTTGTTGCTTTTTGAATTTTAACTTGTTTTCCAGAATTTTGCCGTCCAATTAGCATAAACCCACCTTGAACTTGATGGTCTTGAACACCTTCTTGACGCGGGCCTCGCAGAAGGCGCCCTTGAACTTGGCCGACACCTCGGTGCCCACCTTCAGGAATGGCGGGTCGTCAGACTACAAAGTATACCGGTTGTAATTTGTAGTCTAAATTCACTCACCGCCATTTTGCTGCTTCAAAATCGATAAAAGGCCGACGAAAACTCGAGAAATCCCGGCGTTGATCGCTCTAAAAAATGGAGATTTCGCCTAGACCACAAGATACAACGCTCTACATCGAAATTCAGGTCCACTAATATCTAGAAAACGCAAAAACGACAATAAAAAGAGCAACCAACTTCCGATACTTGAAGAGCGCGAAAAAAACGCTACGAAATGCTGTAAAAGCATAAAAATTCAGATTTTCCAGCATTTTTAGAAGCGAGTCTAGAAATTATTAGAAAACGTATTAACACCGTTAATACTAGCTAAAAACTATAGACGCGACAATGTGATATATTTTATCTTATAGAGCGCGAAAAACGCTACAAAATGATGTAAAAATCATTGAAAAAATAAGGCTCCTACGATTTTCTACAAATTTTAGAAGCTAAGTCTGGGGAATCGAATTAGCATAGTTTTAATGCTGGAAAATCATATAAAAATAACTATTAAAGAAGAAAAAGCTTCCGGCGTTACGTTATATTTTTGGCGGCTTGGCCCCTTGCCCCGGGCCGTCGAAATGGGTGAGGTGAGGCAACGCGACGATACTATCTACACGGGGGAGGGCGAGAGAGCGGGGCGAGAGTGGAGGGCGCAGAGAACGGGCCGCGGCCCTTTGAATCCTGAGGTGATACGGAAGTGGTTTTTGGCTTATAAGTTCCGGTAGAAACGTCAAAACGTGACGATTTTTACACCAATAGAACGCCCTTGATCAGGCGAACAAGATGAAGCCGTTTAAAAGTTAAACTTTCGTATTCTCGAAATTTTTTCAAGTTTTTTCCTGCTCAAAAATTGGATTTTTTGCGTAGAATTTTAAGAATTTCTGGCGTTTTCTAGCGCTCTCACCACTTAAAAAAAAACCCGAAAAAACGCATAAACGCATAAATTTATTAACATTTCCCGATCAACGAACACGCGAGGCACACAAAAAAGGCAGAAAAAGAAAGCAGACATTTTTTCGATTTTCAAGTAGAGGAAAAAACCGGAAAAACGGGACCCGATCGAGGAGGACGAGAGGAGAATCGGGGGGGGGGGGAGACATGCTCACGAATCGATTACGACATTAAAATCGGCCGAAAGGGGTGGCGGAATCGATTACGACACCAAAACTTACGGGGGGAATCGATTACGGCATTAAAAATCGCTCGTTTTCGAGGGGTGGGGGTGAGAGAGCACTTAAAGGGGGAGGGACTGGAGAGATATAGAGGGATATATTATAGGGATAATTATAGAAAATGGGGGGAATTTAATAGCGTGGGTTCCAGACATAGCTATGCTGAATGGGGGCACACGAACCACCAAAAGACATCGCAGAGTGGCCGCCCATCGCCGAGAAATTGGGGAACGGCGAGGAGGGGTGAGAAGCCGAGGCGGAGGAGGAGCCCGGGTGAACGAGCTCGTGATGATGGTGCTGACGGTGCTCGCGGCGCATACGCTGCAGCCTGGAAATGAAAATTATAGCGAGAGGGCGAGAGAGAAAGCGAAAATAATCCACTTTTTTTGTAAATTTTCGACCCGGAAAATCGTGGCCAAGGTCAGCTAGGCTAGCGAGAAAAAGCGAAAGAGAGAGAGAGAAGAGAAAACAAAAAGAGCCTCAAAATCAGAAAAAAAACCAAATTTCGAAAAAATGCGGCGTGGCCAAGTGGTTAGTGGCCTCGCCTGCCAATTTGGCGACCCGGGTTCGACTCCCGGTCGCGGCGAATTTTTTGCGTTTTGCTCAAAGCGCTCAGAATCGAACTTCTGAAGGCCAGGAACCCAACAACAACCTCAAAGGCTGCATTTTTAACAGATGTTCTCAGGGTCTCGGGTTCGACTCCCGGCCGCGGCAGAATTTTTTGCTTTTTGCTCATCTGGCGGCTAGGAAGCGAGAGAGAGAAGAGAACGCGAGGGGAGAGAGAGGGAGGGAGAGAGAGGGAGAGAGACCATCAAAACGTACCGCTGGCTATTGCTGTGGTGGAGATGGTCATCGGCGCCGAGCAGTTGTTGGGCGTCGCCTTCGTGGAGGACGCTGGGGGCAATGTAGGTGAAGCCGGCGAACGGGTTCGCGACGCCCTCCTGCAGGAACGTGGCCAGCGAGTGCTCGCACGGGGTGTCAACCTGAAAAACATAAATAAAAATTAGAAAAAGCCTTGAATGGTCCTTTATAGGGACCGGAAAGTCAAATCTATAGATTTTTTAGTGGAAAAATCCATATCCCTGCCTTCAATGGTCCTATAAACAAAAACCCGCTCACCGCCGGCATGCTGGTGAACTGGGTGTCAAAGTTGGAGACGTCCTCGGCATGGGTGAGGTTCGGCACGAACGGCGGCTTGCTCTAAAGATACCGGGAAGTCAAGAGGAACCGGAAGTTGATGCTCACCTCCCTGGAAGCCACCTGGACCCAGTTGACGTTGGCCACGAAGAACGGGTGAGCCTTCAGGTCGTCGATACCGTTCGGGCCGGCGCCTGAAAAATACAAGGCGTCAGCGAGCAGTTCAGGGGTTCAGTTCAGCTAAAGTTAAAAGTCCAAGTAAAGCTCAAAAAAAATAAAAATTCGGACGTCATCGAGCAGTTCAGCGTGTGATCGTGATTTACGTGTTTTTTGAGGCGCAACGAGACCGCACGCGCAGAAAATCCCTTCTAAAGGACCGCCAAAATCAGAAACCCTTTTAAACGCCAAAAAAGTAAAATTGCCGACGTCAGCGAGCAGTTGAAGACGCAAAACGTACCTATGCGGGATTCCGGGTTGCGCTTCAGGAGATGGCGGAGCAGATCACGGGCGTCCGAGCCCAGGTAGGCGGGCAGCGTGATGCGGCTCTGGAAAAAAAGAGTGTAAACAAGAATCGCTAAATACCTTGAGAATCTTGTCGATGGTCTTCTTGCGGTTCTCGGCGATGAATGGAGGGGATCCGGTCAACATGTCGAACATCAACGTGCCGAGGCTCCACCAATCGACGGCCTGGTTGTGGCCCTGGCGCGTCAGGATCTCCGGGGCCATGTATTCTGCAAAAAAATAGCGATTAAAAAAAATCCATCGATAATCGATCTAAATTTAAAATTCCAAAATTAACAACATTTTCTGCAAATGGGATTTTTTAATTTCGATTTTCTGAATGGTCGACATTTTTAAATTTCGAAGGGAAATTTAAAATTCGAAATTTTTCAATTTTGGCAAAACTAAGTTTGATTTTTTCAAAATCCGGACATTTTCAATTTTATGATTCACGAATTTTTTAATTTCGGGTTATTTCGATTTCGATATCTTGCCATTTTTCGACGTTTTGATCGATACAAACGAATTAAAATTAGTCCTAGTAATTAGTACAAATCTGCAAAAATTGATAAAAACCCGCTGAAAATGTACCAATGGTTCCGCAGAAGGTGTGCGTCTTGATGTCGCCCTCAATGGCCTCCTTGCTCAGCCCGAAATCCGTCAGCTTGATGTGGCCTGGAAAAAGAAAGTAGAAAACGCCGGAAATACGTGGCGTAATCGGTTACGCCCGATTTTCATAGCGTAACGGATCTGCGAAAATACACTCAATTTCATAGCGTAATCGATTGCCTCGAGCCGAATATCACGACGCAATCGGTTATCCGAAATTTCCGGAAATTACTCCTTATTTCAGATCACGAATTTCATAGCGTAATGGCAGGCAACAAACTAAAAAACGGCCAGAATTATGTGGCGTAATCAGTTGCCTTCAATTTTCATAGCGTAACGAATCAGGGGAAAAAAACGCCACATTTCATGCCGTAACCAGATAACCCCTCACCGGCCGAGTCGAGGATGATGTTCTCCGGCTTCAGGTCGCGGTAGATGATGCCGTTGCGGTGGAGGTGCTCGAGGGCCAGCGTGATCTCGGCCAGGTAGAAGGCCGCCGTCCGCTCGGGGAAGATGCCTAAAAAACCCGCATTTTTCGAACCCGGAAATCGCCGCTTACCCTCCTTCTCGAGACAGGCGAACAGCTCGCCGCCGCTGAGGTACTCGAGCACCAGATACAGTTTGCCCTCCGTCTGGAAGGCGTAGTGGAGGCTGCAGATGAACGGATTGCGCACCGCCTCCAGGATGTGACGTTCAGACTGCAAAAAATCGATTAGAAAAGCGGATTTAGGGTAGAATTTTTCGGCGATTCTGAATCTGGCTTCAGAATTTTGCAGGAAACGATTATGACAAACTTAGAAGTGAACTTCGATGAAAAATTAGGAAACAAATCAAATTCAGCATATTTTGCGCCAAAAAAAGTCAAAAGACGCCAAAAAAATTTTTGGAAGTGAAATTCAGCAAATTCTGAAGTCGATCAAGCACAGAATTTCTCAGCGATTCCGAATCTGGCGTCAGAATGCTTTAAATTCCTGTATTTACATCGTTACGACAAGAAACGGCACGAAAAATTAGGTTAAAAAAATCAAAATACGTCATAAACTTTCAAAAAGTTTTTTATTTTGAAGGCAATTTTGTGTAAAATTTCACGCCGATTCTGAATTTCGCTTCAAAATGCTCTAAATTACTGTATTTACAAAGTTGCAACAAAAATACGGCCAAAAATCCCAAAAAACGTTTTAAACTTTTCAAAACACAGTTTTTCATGAATTTTGAAGCCAGATCCAAAATCCCTGAAAATTTCTCGACAATCGGATGGATACCTTAACATGAGCGGTGTCCTTCTGGTTCTGCACAAGCGTCGCCTTCTTCAGCACCTTCATCGCGTACAGCGTGCCCTCGTCCGGGCCCGAAGTCTTTCGAACTTGGAAAACCTAAAAAAAATGGATTTTCTCGAAAATAGAATATTCCCTTACCTTGGCAAAGCCGCCCTTTCCGAGCAGGCTGAGCAGCTCAAAGTCGCCCTTGCCCACCTTCACGCCGGCCGGGTTGATGGCGGCGGCGACGGCGCCGAGGTCGGTGGCCTCCATGTCCGGCTCGAACATGTAGTCGGTGGGCGGGGGCGGGGACGAGATTTCGCCCTGAAAATGGGGAAAATTAGACAGGAAACACCGTAAATACAAAAAAAAACGCTGATTTCTGGCCTAAAAACTCTCAAAAAGCAAAAAAATACTTTTTAAAGGACTTTTTATCCATTTAAAAGCCTAGTTACATTCGTTCGTCATGAAAAAGGAGTTGAAAAAAACAAATAGGCCAATTTTGAGCTTTAGGCCTGAAGAAGCTTTGAACTAAACGCTGAAAAGCTCAAAAAACCTAAATTCACCTAAAACCAAGCCAACGAGCTCGGGAAAAGCCAATTTCGCGAACGCAAAACCTCGAACTATAAGTTTAAAACCATTACGTACATCAGGCACGCGCTGGTAGGTGGCCAAATCGTCGTCATCATCGGCAGCACACGCGGCGTCGACCATCGGCCTGCCCCATCCGTCGACGTCTCGGCCATACGGATGCACGTGGCCGTCCAGATCCATTGGGAACAGGTGCGTCATCTGAAAAAAGAACTTCGTAAAATGCGTTTAGCAAAGAAAAGAACGCGAAAATTGGCTTGGAAAAGCGAAAAATCGAGTTTGAAGTTTGGAAAACGCGTTTAGAAACGCATAAAACGGGAAAAATTGTTTAGAGAAGCGACAAATCTAGGTAAAAAGGCGAAAAACTGTTCTCTGGCATATAAAAATTAATTTTTAAGTTCCCCGACTTCATAAACGATCGTTCTCCATAGTTTTTGGCATTTAGAATGGGAAAACACAAAACACAAACGTTTTTTGAACGTTTATAACTTTTAAAAACGGCTCAAAAAAAGCAAAAACGAGTCTTTCGCATCTAGAAATGGATTTCAAAGCTTTTAAAAGCAGAAAACTAGCCTTTTCTATAGTTTTTGGCATTTAGAATGAGAAAATAAGAAAGGCAAAGGTTTTTTGAAAGTTTTTAGGCTTTAAAATGATCAAAATCGGCTAAAACACGCCAAACGTTCGAGATAAAATGAATAGCGACGCGATTTTCGTGTAAAAAGCACAAAACAAGCATAACTTTGCTAAAAAAGCGAAAGCTTGCAAAATTGGGTATGTGAAATGCAAAGATCAGGCGGAGAAGCGCGCGGTGAAAACAAAAAGGAGAGGAATAAAACAAAACAAAACGCGCGTGCGCACGATTTTTCATAAAATGTGACTGTTTTATAGAAAACACATGACGAGGGGATATTTCTTGATCAAAAGATCTAAATTAGCATGTTTAGCGGTTAGAAACAAAAGATGAAGTAAAAAAGAGGTTAGGGATTGAAAATTTTCACTTTTGAGAGGAAAAAGCTGAACATTTTCAAAACCTCATAAAACCAACGTTTTTATTGTTTTCAGTGTTTTTGAAGTATTTTTTAAATTTCTACGTAAATGAATAAAAGTAAAGAGGAAATCCATGTTATTTTAGCATTTTTAAGCGGTTTTCAATCGTTGTAAACCCAGGTACACGAAAAAAGACGTAAAAAAGCCAGACCGAATGCGATAAACGCATGAATGGAGTAAGTAAAGGCGCATCTGCCGGGTTATTGATTTTTTTAGCATTAACGCAACAAAAATCATTTAAAAAACGTTAGGGGCCGTTTAAAAACTTCTATTTAGCGATGCGAAACGATGGAGAATAAACTTTAGAGAAAAAATGCTTTAGAAAATGCATTGGATCGTCGGAAAGAAAGGGAAAACTATTTGATTAACATTTTTGGCATTTTTAAGTGATTTTTAATAAATCTAAAAACTGAAAACTTCGAAAAAAGAGGCGAATAAGAATAAGAAGAAGCCCCCCCGCGATGAAACATCGCAAAAGCCATATGACCGGCGGCAGACATTCGCTCTTTTTTGCAGAAACCACCCACCCACACATCGATTATCGGAAGGAGATCGCCGGAGTGGCCAAAGTGTACGCGCTTCTCCTTCTTCTTCTTCGTCTCGACCTCGCCGCGGCAGCCCATTGACGACAACAAAATCCAGGGCACATTTCAATGGTGGGAAGAAGTTGATGGTCATGACGCGCGGCATAAAACTGCATGAAGCTGCAGAAAAAACGGAAATGGCACTGAAAACAAGGTTTTTAACGATCCAGACTTTTTGGGAAATACATTGCCTAATGGGTTGAATCGTAATTTCGACTTTTTACGTCGTTTCTAGTCCATTTTCAGCGTTTTGGACCTACAGTAACCCCTGTCAAATCTTTGGATCCATCTGGCCGTGTTCCATCTCCCCCCAAATATTGCGATGGACTGGATAGATACCCCGAGGCGACACCGATTCGGCTGTCAATATGCGCCCAGGGCATTTAGGGTGCAATTTCTAGCCGTTCATTTGCTATTCTGCCACCCTGGCTGTCAGGTGAGTCGAAAATTTAAGCAGGGCAAGCTAGCAGAGATCATTTATACTTTGAAATCGAGGATTTTGACTTCTATCGCTCAGTTTTAACGCGGAAATCTAAGAATCTTTGGGGAAAATTTACTTTTATGGTCCCCGTCCGAAAAGTGCTTTTTCGTGTCGGAATCGATAGAGAACTGTTCGAAATGTGGTTTACAGTCGAAAAAAAAGGTCGGAAAGATGTTTTTAATAGGAAATAAGCAGTTTTTTACGAAAATTTGAGGACCATAAAATGGGGTACGGGGGACTGAAGTTTATGGTCCTCGGCCGAAAATCAATTTTTCTTGTCGGAAACTATCCAGAAATGTTCAAAATATCGTTTGCAGTTCAAAAAAAATCGTCGGAAAGACCTTTATTAGCTTCAAAAAATATTTTGTTACAAAAATTCATTCAGCCCAATTTTAGCCTAAAAATAAGGCTTCGTGCCACCCGGGGCCTAGTCGCTTCGGAAGAGTGGAGCGGCAGCCCATCCGAAGCGACGGCCCGCCTTGCCTGACAATGCTACGTACCGCACGCTGTTCAGAAGCCTGAGGGGACCAAGAATCTTTCCGGCACTTTTTTCGATTTACTATGCATTTCCAACGATAATCTATTGAGTTAGTAAAAAAAAAAACGTTTTTCAGGTGAGGACCATAAACTTCAGTCCCCCGTACCCCCCTTTATGGTCCTCAAATTTTCGTGAAAAAACTGATTTTCTCCCAAAAAAAACTTCTTTCCGACGATTTTTTTGAACTGCAAACGATATTTTGAACATTTCTGGATAGTTTCCGACAAGAAAAATTGATTTTCGGCCGAGGACCATAAACTTCAGTCCCCCGTACCCCATTTTATGGTCCTCAAATTTTCGTAAAAAACTGCTTATTTCCTATTAAAAACATCTTTCCGACCCTTTTTTTCGACTGTAAACCACATTTCGAACAGTTCTCTAACGATTCCGACACGAAAAACCACTTTTCGGACGGGGACCATAAAAGTAAATCAAGCCAATCTTTGCTAGTTGCCACGTTTTTCACACAGAATTGTCTAAAATAAAGCCCAATTGATCAATTGAGCACAAAATTTTGGACAAGGCAGGCTAGCAGAGACCATTTGTCCTTTGAAATCGAGAATTTTGGCATCTTCCAGATTTTTTGGTGGAAAAGTCTCAAAATCTCTGCTAGCCTGCCCGGCTCTCATCGTTTTTTCTCGTAGCCTGACCGCCAATAAACACTCTCTGCTAGCCTGCCCTCCTCCAGGATGTCGTCCATCATCCGGCTGAACGTGTGTGCCGTGGTCGGGTCGATGGCGTGCATCTCGCTGTGCGTGCTCCTCTTTGCCGCCGTCTTCGAGGAGTGCCAGCAGCTCGAGCAGCTGCTCAATCACGAGATGTTGCTCTTACAGGTCTGGATTCATGGAACTGAGTTTTTCGGGCAAAAAGCACAAAGTTTGGCGCGGCCCGGGCTCGAACCCGCGACCCTAAAAACATGGCGTAATCGATTCTAAATTTCATTTTTTGACGTCATCTTGCTCGTTGTCTGTCCGATTATAAATTCTGAAATCCTGGAGCAAAATCTCAAACTACAAACTTCAGAAAGACGAGGTTCACGTGGTGTCGATGATGGCCGAGATTCAAAAAGACATTGGCGTCCAACAACTCAGAAAACCCAGACAGGTACTCTTTAACAACGAGCAGAGAGCATTTGGGAACTATTTCTTTACTTCAATTCCTCAAAGATTCTCTGCTAGATTGCCCGCTCCTTCTTCCAAGGCTACCACGGCTACCCGGCCAAGCGGATCGCTTTTGGCGCGAAAACGGTGGGTTCTACAGCGCTTTTCATGTCGTAATCAGTAAATCGGACGCCAGTTAACGTGAAAAAGATACTATGTAACTTAAATTATGCCTTTAGAAAGAAGATGATGCTCAAAATCCGGAAAAACTTGGCGAAACGACGAATGAAGAGTACCAGGATGAGGCGGGTTTTTAGAGCTTTGCAGAGGCTTTTTTAATGTTTTTAAACTAATTTTCTGGCTTTATAAATGCTAAATAATCTAAATATACCGTAATCCGGGCGAAAAATTGCGTTTTTGAGCTTTTCTGGCAGTGCCCCCTCTGTGCCCCGAAACACGCGCCACCTGGCCCACCCCCGGGGAGGGGGGTATATAAGAGACCACGTCCCTCCCAGGCAGACTGGAAATGATGACTCGAACGTGTTGTGGGAATCTCGATGAAATCCCGTGATTCGAAAGCTCGTAATATAAACGACTGATCTCTTTTTGCAATTTTTTAGGGGGCAGGCTAGCAGGGATTATTGAGGAATTTCGATCAAAAAATACTTTTTTAGGGCTACAACAATTTCGAGGAAGATCGCGTTGTCGAGGGAGCCGACTACGAAGAGCCCGGGGTAACTTTTAAAGGGCCTATGAAGGCAAAATCGTCTCAGGCTGCCCCTCCATCCTTTGGACCCCCAAAAAACCATCGTATCTTCTTCCGAAACCACCGTACCCCCCTCCACCACCACCGTATCCCCCACAACCCTCATGGCATCGGTGGCGTCGGCCGTGGAGCGTCTCGTAGCCCTCATCCCCGAACCGATTACGACGCCAAAACCGGTGATAGTACAACCGAATTTCCCGAGGTATCTTAGGCGCATTTTTCGCAAATAATCTCTGCTAGACCGCCCCCGGTGTCGAGCTACGAGTTCAACCCGATTGGGCCCACGAGGGGGCCGCTGCCCTCGAGGCGGCCATTCTTTTCGACCACGGTAGCCCCGCCGCCACAACCGAAGCAGTGCGGTGAGTACGGTGGCTTAGACTTGGGCTTAGGTTTAGGCTTAGGCTTGGGCTTCCGCTTGCCTTCAATGGCCCTTTAAAACCCAGTTTTCAGTCTTCAAAACGCCAGAAGAGTGCCCCAGAGGTCCTCCAGGTCCTCCTGGAGAACGAGGATCCGATGGATCGGCTGGAGAAGACGGAAAACCCGGCCCCGCCGGAAATGACGCCGAAGACTTGCAGTTGGAGGTAGCGTTGCGAATTTAAG
The DNA here is from genome assembly GCA_958295435.1 of Mesorhabditis spiculigera. Lineage (NCBI taxonomy): Eukaryota > Metazoa > Nematoda > Chromadorea > Rhabditida > Rhabditidae > Mesorhabditis > Mesorhabditis spiculigera. The sequence goes on from CATQJA010002707.1 coordinate 1,739,664, forward strand.
CTTTATGAAACCTATCTTGTCGCCTAAATCTTTTAACTGGATGCCTATTTAGCTCCAACAATTATTTTCAGCCTCCCCAGCACGCCGGCTGCACCACTTGCCCCCAGGGACCCCCCGGCCCGCCTGGTGCTCTTGGAAAGAAGGGTAGGCCTTTTTGGAGTTTGTAGTTTGTAGTTTGTAGCTTGTAGCCTGGATAAAGCTCTAAGCTTTGCTACAGACTACAATTTCGACAAGCCTCGTCCCCCAAAATTACCCTAATTTCCAGGTGCGCGCGGGCTGCGGGGAGCGATGGGAACCCCGGGCGTCCCCGGCCGAAATGGAGCCCCAGGAATGCCAGGTTCGAGCTTTAGTGTTTCTGGGTGTCATCTGACCCTAAACCTACTCAAAACCCAAAAAGCAAAAAGTTTTCCGAGGCCGCGGGTCGAACTCGGACCCTGAGATTTTGACACTAGCTCGCTAACCACTTGACCAAGTCGGGCGTGGGGTCAAAACTTGCGTAAGCGTTCTAGAATTTGATTTTTCAGATCTCAGTTTTCATTGTACTTGCCAGATACCCGATTCTGAGTGTTTGAGGCAAAAAGCAAAAAGCCAAACCTCCAGGCCGCGGCCGGGGGTCGAACCCGAGCCCGATTTTGATGCCGTAATCGGTTATTTTGCAGGCGTAACTGGTGGCGAGGGGCCAATGGGGCCAGACGGCGAGCAGGGACCGGAGGGGATGGCCGGCATTGACGGGACGGCCGGGGTGGGCCCCCGTGGGCCCCAAGGAATACAGGGAGCACCAGGGGACGCTGGAGAGCAGGGAGATGAGGGAAGAGAGGGGCCGATGGGTGGAAGAGGTGAGAAAACGACCTAGGAACGTAGTAGGCAATTTTTGGAGCTCAACATTCAAAAAGCAAAAAGTTATGACCCCGGCCGGGATCGAACCCTCGGGATCCGATTACGCCAGGAAATTCCGTTTCAGGCCGCCCGGGCGATCGAGGAGCTGATGGAGAAGCCGGGCAAGAGGGCGCCGAAGGACCAGCAGGAGATCGAGGAGAGGAGGGTGAACCGGGTAAGGCTACAGAATTACAGTCTACAGACTACAGACAAGGCTACAGACTACAAATTCTCACACAAAAGACTACAACGCTACAAAAATGCGCCCAATGGCTGAATTGGAGGCCAGATTAGCGAAATCTGGAAGGCTACAGGCTACAATTTCAAACGTCCGGGCTACAAACTACAAAAACGCCCTCCTAGGTGCCGACTCGGAATATTGCCCGTGCCCGCATCGCGTCTACTCCCGCGTCGAGCTGCTCCGATCGATTGTGTAGTCTGTAGTACAGAATTTGTACTTTGTAGTCTATATTTTGTAGCCTACGATACGGAATAAATATAATTTATTAAATACAGGGTTAGATGCAAATATTGTATCCACAGCCTGAGGGGCAGCACTTTGTCCCCTTCGTGCAGTGAGTGTCGTTTGAGCACCAGGACACCTAAAATGTGCTTTTTTGGTTTTTCCGGGTTTGCTAGCGCTCAATACCACCTATTAAAGGGACAGTGACACTCACCAGTCGTGCCGTCTTCGAGCAAACGATGCCGAGCTGCTCCTGGGTGGGGCACTGGTCGGGGCCCGGCTTGCAGCACAGGTTGTTCGAGACGTCACGGCACATCTTAATCCATATTTTATGCTTTCAATGGGCCTTTAAAAGCCGAAAAATTGGTTTAAAGGATTTGGCAAGGCAAGATTCAACGAAACCACGTCCCTTATTGCCTTCAACGGCCTTTAAAAGCCAAAAATTATTTTTAAAAGGCTTGGCAAGACAAAGCCCATAGCGTCCGGACCCATTTTTGCCTTCAATGGTCCTTTAAAAGCCACAAAAATAATTTTAAGGGGATTGGCAAGGCAAAGCCCATAGCGTGCGGACCAATTTTTGCCTTCAATGGTCCTTTAAGCCCTAATAATCCCTACTAGCCTGCCCCCTTTCTTACCATTCCTCCCTGAACGCATTGCGGATGTGGGCGGCAGCGGTCTTGGTAGAATTTCCGTTGGCAGGTGGGTGGCGGGGCTGGAAATGTTGTAGTTTGTAGTCGGCGCCTTTTGATGGCGTAATCGGATGGCCTAGCGTCTCCAAACTACAAATAAAGCCTAATTAGCTGACGGCTTGGCGCTTTTCAAAAGAAAAATCGAATTTTTAGCTAAAATAGCGCGTTTAGGTTTTCCTGGCGTAATCAATTCGGAAACAGGCCCTTTAATGGCGTAATCGGTTATCCCAAAGGCTCTAAACTACAAATTTGGCCTAATTGGTTGACGACTTGGCGATTTTCAAAAGAAAAAAAATTGAATTTGAGCAAAAATAACGATTTTACGATTTCATGGCGTAATCGATTAGGCCATGTATTTTTCTCGGGTTCCGCTGCATTCCTATCGACTCACGGGGTACTGTAGTGGTCGTCGGGGCCTCTGTGGGAGGCGAATACCCCTTCGCCTCGCATTCCGGGGTGTAGATGCCCAACAAGTGCAGATACTCGCACCGCTCCATCCGGTCTGGGGCGGCCCTAAAATTGTAGTTTCTAGCCTAGCGGGTTTTTCGGGTTGGAATCTGTAGTCTAGCTGCCAGTAAGACGAAAAATTGCCTTAACCCACCCATTGCTGTTCTTCCGGCTGCGCAGGATCACGAACTCGTCCCCGTTGGCCGCCTCCAGCTCGGAGGACGACTCTGCAATGGCTTCAATGGTCCTTTAAAATTGAGGTTCTATGTTTTTTGGACAAATTGGACGATAGATAGATCAACGCAAAAAAAACTAGAGACTCAGATTGGCAATCCAAGCCGAGTTTGGGAGTCGAGGGTTCGATCCCGCCCGAGGTAAAAGTTTTTTGCTGTTTGCTAAAAACGCGATTTTTACGTGGATTTTTAGGGTAGCTACTGGAAGCTGAGTCACAACAAGCAAAAACGCAAAAAAAAAGCTTTTAAAGGGACCAGGAAGCCAATAAATTCGGATCGAGGGTTCGATCCCTTCCGAGGTCAAAATTTTTTGCTTTTTGCCAAAAATCCAATTTTTTGCGCGATTCGATAGTAGACCTACCAGTCGGCTGCCCGTCCCAGGGAAAAGCCTGGGTGGCCGTGAGGAACATGGGGAGGAGGCAGGAGACGAGCATGGCTTCCGGTACCCTGGTCCCAACAGGGCAGCTGCCATTTATACCGGCCACATTCAGATCCGGATGATGATGATGAGGGGGGAGGGCACTAAGGAGTGGACAAACAACTAGCGTCACACAGACAGAGAGACAGAGAAAGGGGGCAAACAAACAGACAGAGAGTGATACCAGGGGGGGATCAGCCATTGTCCCGCACAAGGTGGGGGGGGGGGCAAAGATGCCGTTGCGGGACCCAAATCTGATTAGCGCTTAGGCTATCAGCTTGGCAGCATGCCAGATCAGACATTGGCAGCGAAAAAAAAGCAAAAAAAAAACCGGATTTTCCAGAAAATTTTGAAAAATTAGCTTTTGGGGCCATTACGACATGAAATTCGGGTCAAAATTTCTCAAAATTTGTAGTTTGTGGGCTTTGACGGGCTGGCAGCCGGCCATAAAAGCCAGTGACACAAAAAAGCAATCGAAAAAAGGTAACATTTTTGACAAAAAATTAGATTTCCGAAGTTTTCGACATTCGATTACGCTAGGAAAATGGAAACCTCCATAATGGGCTAAAAATGGGATTTTAGTTAATGGCTCTACCAGTTGGCAGGTATAGGTGGAAAATAAAAACTGGTCGTCGCGAAAACCCCCCCCCCCGTTAACAGTCCAGTACCGAAATTTCGAAATTTGCATCCCGAACCGGGATCCCGAGAGGACGGAAGAGAAAAATCTGCACAAAATCGCCACTTTCCCGCCCGGCTTCATCTCGTTCGGTAGTTTCTCCTCGTTTTAAAGGGACAGCGACACCTCTACAGTATGCCCTCCGAGAAGAAGGGCTCGTACCTGACGCTGAAGCGGATGCGCAACTCGTCGCAGACCCCCGGCGAGCCGTTGCCCGACTACCCGTCAGCGAAATGCCCGGAGGGATGCCCGCCGCCGGTCCGCGGCACCGTCACCCTCAAGGAGCGCAACAAGCGCTGGCGCCGCACGCGCAGGTGATTTTTATGGCGTAATCGAATCCCAAACCCCGAATTCCATGGCGTAACCAATTATCCCCTTGCTCAGGTTCTACGCCGAGCTGGCCCGCGGCCACCTGAAGCTGTGGAAAAACAAGAAGGAGAAGGAGGACAAGGACGCCGGGCTCACGTCGGCATGGTCGACAAAGATTGATATCGGCGCCGTGACGGTGGTGCCCGAGAAGAAGCAGCAACGCTTTGCCCTCCAATTCCCCAAGAATACACAGGTAAAGTAGAGGCTTGGTAGAGTTTTTCAAGCGCTTTCGAATGGTGTATAAAACATTACGCTAGGTAATTCCCGGAGAAAGTTATAGCTGTTTAAAGCCTCAACCCTGGACTACAAACTACAATCGACCACATCTTGAGATAGGAATGTCGGATTTTTATGTTTTATAGCTCGTTTTGTAGAGTTTTTCAAGGGCTTTCGAATGGTGTATCTTACGTGACGATAGCTAATTCATACAGAAAGTTCTGCGGGTTTAAAGGGATAGTGACAGCGATTTACCTATCGTAATCGATTGCAGATCCTGGCCCCGGTGGACGCGTCGACGTACGACGTGTGGCTGGAAGGACTGCGCCACCATCGCCTCTACAAACAGGCCGGAGGAGGAGGAGCGGCTGAAGGGTAGGTCTCTCTCTCTCTCTCTCTCCTCTCTCTCTCTCTCTCTCTCCGTCACTTCCTGACTGGCAGATATCCGATTCTGAAAGTTTGAAGCAAAAAGCAAAAGATCTGCCGCGGCCGGGGGTCGAACCCGGGTCGTCAGATTGTCGGCAAACCTCTTATCCACTCGGCCATGAGTTCAGCCCCATTTTTCTCGTAAAACTGTGTCTAATTTCCTCCTCAGTACCAGCGGAGCCACCTCGCCGCCGCAGGACGCCTCCGGCGAGCTCGACGAGAATGACAACCCGTGGGTTTTGCCAAGAAGCCGCCGAATTTCAGAGCGTAATCGATTGGTCTCTAGGGTTTCCGGTGCCCTTAAAAGTGTAAAAACTTGATTTTTGGCCATAATGGCATACAGTCAGATCCGGAACATCGAAAAAACGGGGGTTTTTTGGTCCCACCCCAAATTCCGAATTTCATGGCGTAATCGATTGGCTTCTGGGTTCCGGGTGCCTTTAAAAGTGCAAAAATTTGTACTTTTCAGCGTAGCCGCCCACTCCCCGGATGACGGCTCGGCCCCTGCCAACGAGGAGAAGAAGATGTGCGAGGGGCTCGAGGCGACCGCCAAGGTGATGGACGACGCGAAGGAGCTGTTCGCCATGTCGTTGGAAGTGGCGTCGAGTCTCGTCGGGACCGCCGAACAGCTCAACAAGTTGCAGCGGCAGATGAAGGTCCGATTTTCATGCAAAAAAAGCAAAAAGCAAAAAAATTGTCGTGGGCGGGGGTTGAACCCGGACCGCCAGATTGATAGCCAACCTCGCTAACCACTTGACTCTGCCGTTTCAGGGCACCCTCGTCGAGATGAAGCGCGAGGTGATGGCGATCAAGGCGGGAGGGCGAGGGCTGCAGCTGACGCCCGAGTCGTCGATGCACACCGCTCGATTCAGTAAGCGGGGGGGGGGGGGGAGAGAGAGAGAGAGAGAGAAGGAGAGAGAGAGAGAGAGAGAGCGGGGGGGAGAGAGAGAGAGAGAAGAGAGAGAGAGAGAACGAGAGACAAAACCCTTTTCCAGAATCGGCCGAGGAGCTCGAGGCGTTCGAGGACGCGAAGGAGAAGCAGAGCGCCGTCGCCCTGGAGCAGGAGAAGAAGTGAGCCGACGTCTTCAAGCCGTTCACCCTCCCCCCTTTCCAGCGATCTGCTCGAGCGCTCGCGCAAAGTGTTGGAGGAGACGCAGCGCGTGGCCGAGCCCCCGTCCGATCAGATGAGCCAGACGTCCGGGGCCGTCGAGGAGGCCGTCACCGCCCCCATGCAGGTGGGCGAGCAGTTCAACAGGATTTCATAGCGTAACCTAATTTTTCAGCCGGTCGTTTTCTGCGCGCCGCGGCCGCGTCGCACCTGCCTGCCCGCGAAGATGATGGCCGCCGAGGGGCTCGGGATGGGCGGGCTGGCCAGGATGGCCCTCAGCAGGTACTTTTTTGCCTTCAGCGGACCTTTATAAGTTGAAAAATCCGTTTTAAAGGGACGTAGAAGGCAAAATCCATAGCCCGGGCGTCGTCTTGTGCCTTCAATAGGTCTTAAAAACCACTAAAGTAGTTTTAAAGGGACAAAGATGGCAAAATCCATAGCGGGACACGCGTTTCCGACTTAAATGGGCCTTTAAACCCCCCGCCGATAACAGAACAGTACCATCGTTTCCCCCTCCCAGGGCCGGCCTCCCCGTCTCCTTCTTCGAGCCGCTGTCGGCCATCCAGTTCCTATGCGAGGAGCTGCGCTACAATCAGCTGCTGGCCCAGGCCGTCTCCGCCCGGGATCCCGTCGATAGGATGGTACGGAATTTTGAGATTTTCATGGCGTAATTCATCCCAAAATTGCGAAAATTCCGGGAAACAGCCGATTACGGTAGGAAATCCGTTGCTTTCTGTAGGCGTTGGTGGCGGCGTTTGCCGTCTCGGGCTACTCGAACACGAAGGGACGCTCCCGGAAACCGCTGAACCCCATCCTCGGCGAGTCGTTCGACTACGTCGAGCCGACGTGGCGCTTCCATGGGGAACAGGTAAGCCGAAGCCTAAGCCAAGCCTAAGCTAAGCCTGTTCAGGTCTCCCACCATCCCCCGATCACGGCTGGCTTTGCCGAGGGCACGGGCTGGGTGTGGTGGCAGACGATGGACCCGGTCACCACCACCTCCAAGCTGTCCGGAACCATCGAGGTGGGCCGGGGTTTTGTAGAGCTTTTCAAGGGCTTTCGAATGGTGTAGGTCACGCTACGAAAGGTAATTCTTAGCCAAAGTTATGGCCATTTTAAGTTTGTGCCCCAGGCCACAAACTACAATCGATCGTATCTCGGGATACAAACATCAGATTTTCATGTTTTATAGCTCATTTTGTAGCGTTTTTAAAGAGCTTTCGAATGAGGTATATAACGTTACGATAGCTAATTCCTGGACAAAGTTATAGGGCCTAGTAGGTTCAATCGATTACGCCATGTAATTCACCCGTCTTCAGCTGACCCAAAGCCTGCCGATCCGCCTGAAACTGGCGACCGCCGACGGGATGGAGCAGTACGCCATCGAAAAGGTGCACACCACCATCGAGAAGCCAACGGACCCCGAGAAGAGGAAGGTACGCAGCAGAGAGCATTTGCGGAACGGAGGCCACGCCCCCTTTTCGTCTAGGTGAGCCACACGGGCAAGATGGTGATCACGTCGACGAACGGGTACTCGTGCGAGCTGCACTTTGTCGCGAATAGGGAGGTGAGCATGACTGAATCTCTCTCTTTCTCTCTTTCTCTCTCTCTCTCTCTCTCTCTCTCGCTCTCTCTCTCTATCGCTCTATTTGCTTCAATGGCGATTCTGAGCTTTTGGAGCAAAAAGCAAAAAGTTTGTAAGTCCCGGGAGTCGAACCCGGGTCATCAGATTGGTAGACAAGACCATGAATTTCGGGGCTGGCTTTTTGGCGAAAACTCGTGTTTTTTGCAGCTTCGCGGCGACATCTTCAAGGGCGAGGTGGTGGCCTGTCGGCTGGCCGGCCACTGGGACAAGCAGTTGACCAAGTAGGGTTTTTCTGTCTCTCTCTCTCTCTCTCTCTCACTCTCTCTCTCTCTCTTTCGCTCACTCTCTCACTCCAGGGTCGCCACCACCGGTGCGCAGTCGTCCCTCTTCCAGGCGGCCGACGAGGAGTTCGGCGAGTACTATGGCTTCAAGTAGGGGGAAAGGCTAGAAACTACAAACTACACCTTTTTACAGCTCGTTCACGATGACGCTGAACGAGCCGGTGACGCCGGCCGACTCGGCCCCGCCTACCGACTCCCGGCTGCGCCCCGACCAGCGGGCCCTCGAGAACGGCAATCCCGGGCAGGCGGCCAAGCTGAAGAAGAAGCTCGAGGAGGTCAGCCAGGGGGGGAACTGATTACGACATGAAAATGGCCGATTTTCATGGTGTAATCGATTGAAAAATGCAGAATTTCCGGGCGTAACCGATTACGCCACGTATTTTTTTGCAGGCGCAGCGCGTCCGCGGCAAGTCGCACGCCTTCACGCCGCTGTGGTTCGACAACATGGGCGACGAGATGACGCAGAAGAGCATCTACATGCCCAATATGAAGTGGGTAGATGAAGTCGAAGCCACGCCCAAGCTACAGACTACAAACTACAAATTCTAGGTACTGGACCGAGAAGGAGCGCCACTTTGCCGGCGTCCACTTTCCCGACATTTTCACCGTCTGAGCCGCCCGGCCGGCTACAGGCTACACACTCCACTCCAATCGACCATTAACCCCCCGACAATTCATCCCTGGAATTTGGCTCTCTCGCTCTCTATCTGTCTCTCTCTCGCTCTCTGCGTGTCTCTCTCCCCCCACTCTCTCGCCACTCGCTACTCGCTACCGCCTGTGATTAAGCCCCGCCCCTTTTTCTCTTTTTTTCTATCGCTAAAGTGAGAAAACGCTCAATATGTTTCCCGCGCCCCGGCAAATGGTCTCTGCTAGCCTGCCCCGCCCCTTCTCGGTGTACTCGAATAAATGACTTTGCGTTAGAGGAGTGGGCAACGAGCAGAGATTCTTGAGGAAACGGGCCGATACTGCCAGATGCAGTGTCGTAATCGGTTGCTGTCGGCGCGTTGGTGATTTCATGGCGTAATCGGTTGGAATTTAGTGGCGTAATCGATTGAACGCGAATTTCATCGCGTAATCGCTAAATCTGCAATTTCTGGGCGTAATTGGATGGGTGCGAATTTCGTGGCGTAATCGATAGCGCGTTTCAGGAAGAGGCCCAAAAGGATAGTGAGGAGAGAGAGCGAGCGAGCGAGAGAGAAAGAAAGAGAGAGAGAGAGAGAGAGAGAGAGATGGATAGAGAGAGAGAGAGAGGGAGATAGAGAGAGAGAGAGAGAGAGATGGATAGAGAGAGAGATGGATAAGAGAGAGAGAGAGAGATGGGTAGAGAAGAGAGAGAGAGATGGATAAGAGAAGAGAGAGAGAGAGGAGAGAGAGATGGATAGAGAAAGAACGTGATAAGGATGATAACCCAAATTCCTAGACCTCCCTATCATGCTCGCCTTCCCGATCCGCGTTCATTAAATCATGAGGGTGGCTATCGGCTGGTGTCTCGTCTTCGCTGGGCTAATCGGTGCAGGTAGGCACAGGCTTGGCTTAGGCTTAAGCTTCCGCTTCAATATCTCTAGAAAACCTCGAGCTCGATCTCGCCAACATCCTCTCCCCCTTCGACCTCGACGCCGAGTTGGCGGCGTTCAGCAACGAGTGCCTGACCGATGACGACCTCGTGGGACTATGGGACCACAAGCTGAAGGCGTTCGCCGCGCGAGCGCTCGGTTCCTACCTACCCCTGGCCGCCGCCGAGACCATAGGTAAATTTTCGGTTTCCAGGTGTCACTGTCCCTTTAAAGTCATTTTAAGGGTTGGGTAGGATAGCAGATATCATTGGGGAAGCGATTTTTGCCTTCTGTGGTCCTTTAAAACCGAATTTCGAGCTGTTAACTTCCACTTAGGGTTTTTAAAGGGATGGTGACAGCTAGAAAGGCGATTTTAAAAGGTGAGGGCAAACTAGCAGAAATCATTGGAGAACGTTTTTTGCCTTCCATGGCCCTTTAAAACTGATTTTCTAGCTATCACCGTACGCTTAGAGCCTTGAAAGGGGTGGCGACACCTAGAAAATCCCCCTTAAAGGGCCGTCAACCTGCCGAACCTCTCCTAAAGGGTCGCTGCTAGCTTGCCCGGCCATTAAAGGGGTATGGACACCAAATTTCAGGTCTCCAGGAGCTGCGCTCGGCGCTGAACATGAGCTCGATACCACCGTGGACCTACTACAGGGATTACTATAATTATCAGGGCCAAGAGCTCGTGGAGAGGAACACACAAAGGGAAAGAGAACTCGCCGCCGCCAAGACGCTTGAGGAATACTTCGAGCTGAGAGATCCGAGCAGCCACAGGGTATCGCTGGATAGCACGTTTCTCGTCGAGACAAACATGCCCCCGGCTGTCGCTTATATGGATAGAAGATTTCCGGTCATTCGGAGGATTTTTAGGTGGGTCTCTTTCGCTCGCTCTCTTTCTCTCTCACTCACTCTCTCTCTCTCTCTCTCTCTCTTTCTCTCACTCTCTCTCTCACTCTCTCTGTCTCTCTGTCTCTTACTCTCTCTCTCTCTCTCTCTCTCTCTCTCTCTCTCTCTCTCTCTCTCTCTCTCTCTCTCTCTCTCTCTCTCCCCTCTCTCTCTCTCTTTCTCTCTCTCTCTTTCTCTCTCTCTCTCTTTCTCTCTCTCGCTCTCTTTCTCTCTCTCTCGCTCTCGCTCTCTTTCTCTCTCTCTCTCTCTCTCTCTCTCTCTCTCTCTGTCTCTGTCTCTCTCTCTATCTCGTCAAAAATCCTGCCTTCAATGATCCTTTAAAAAATACTTTAAAGCGTTTTAAAGGACCGTTGAAGGCAGGGCAAGCTAGCTAAGAAGCTAGCAAAGAATGTCCATTAACAGGTCAATTGAGCCACCATTTAGGCATAAAATGGAAGAAGTTGTCCCTCCGGCCGGAACGCCCCTCGACCGCCCCACCATCGACCGCGCCATCGCCGAATTTGAGGCCATCTCCCGGCGCGTGGACCAAGCAATCGAAAAATTGGTGTTCTTCCCGACCCAAAAATGCTACAACCAAATCCATGCTGAAGCAGCAGCCGCGGCCCGGAAACGGAAAATGGTTGAAAACTCGAATACTGATAAATAATAAATCTTTGACCATCAAACGTCCATTATGCGCTCAGGGCTTAAATTAAAAAGCCCGTTTATCATTTTGTTTTGTAGAGTTTTTCATGGGCTTTCGAATGGTGTTTAAATCATTACGCTAGGTAATTCCTGGATAAAGTTATGAGGGCTTGAAGTTGGAGCTTGGACCTGGCGAGCTAGCAGAGATTTTTGAGGAATGGGGGCGTGGCATGGTTTCAATTTTAAATGAACTTCGTAGAGTTTTTTAAGCCCTTTCGAATGGTGTATAAAACGTTACGATAGCTAATTCCCAGCCAAAGTTATGCGGGTTGACTCGCTGGGGGGAGGTCGACCCTGAAATCGGCCATATGATAGGCTTACCAGAATTTTCGATTTTCTGAGATTACGGTATTTTTGCAATTTTTATTACAGGGCTTTGTAGAGTTTTCAAGCCCTTTCGAATGGTGTATCAATCATTACGGTAGCTAATTCCTAGGCGAAGTTATAGCTAGTGAAAGTTGACCCTTAGGCTTAGGCTTAGGCTTAGGCTTAGGCTTAGGCTTAGGCTTAGGCTTAGGCTTAGGCTTAGGCTTAGGCTTAGGCTTAGGCTTAGGCTTGGGCTTAGGCTTGGCTTAGGCTTGGGTTTAAGCTTAGGCTTAGGCTCAGGCGTAGGCTTCGGCCTAGGCTTAGCTTAGGCTTAGGTTTAGGATTGGGCTTAGGCTTAGGCTTCGGTTTCTCAAACGCTCTCCGCTGGTTTGCCCCAATTTTGCGGGGGGTAGTGTGGCCTTCGATGCGTGTCAACATAGTAGTTGTATGGAATCGAGGGGGTCGAGTCATTCAATGCCCCCCCGCCTCCATACCTAGTCGTAACAAGTTGCGAGAGAAAGGGGGGTCCGATTGTCCACCAATATAAACGGCATCGGGCAGAGAATGCCCCGCACGGGGCATGAACCAGATAAATTTGGGTGTACCTGGCTAATTTTGGGGACGATTTTGGTTGCGTAATCGATTACGAGATGTTTTTTTACGTTTTTTAATAGCGTAATCGCTTCCAAAAGTCCGTTTCCATCGCGTAATGGAAACGAAAGGCCCGGTTTTCCTCGCTCATTCGATATGCCTGGCCAATTTTGGGGACGAATTTGGCTGCGTAATTTTGGTTGACGATTTTATTGCGTAATTAATTTCCGAAAGCCGTTTTTCATAGCGTAATCGATTAGAACTCCCGATTTTTCTAGCGTAATCGGTTGGAAAGTCAGATTTTCATTGCATAATCCATTGAACATCCTGATTTCATGGCGTAATCGAATGAAAAACTCTATTTTTGTAGCGTAATCGATTGGAGAGAATTATTTTTATGTCGTAATCGATTCAAGTTTTATTTTCGTCGCGTAATCGGTTCCAGACACCCATTTTTATAGCGTAATATTGCAAACCACGATTTTTACTAGCGTAATCGTTCACAAAGCCCGATTTTCATAGCGTAATCAATTCTCAGCTGTCACCGCCCCTTTAAAATTGGCATACAGATCAAATTTCATAGCGTAATCGATTCGGCTTGGATTTTGCGTCCTGTAATGGGTGCCAGAGAGCTTTTTTCGGGATTTTTCATGAGTTTCGTTGCGTAATCAATTGACCTGAGCAGTCACACTCCCTTTAAAGTCCAAATTCTCTAGTCCTTATGGCCCAAATTGGGCCCACCAAATAATTAGGGGCCCACTAGAGAGGGCGTGCCGGGGGGTTTTCCGGCCCGGCTTTTCGTGCCTTTTCAGGGTCTCCCCTCTTGGCTGGAATTGAATATAGCCCGAGGGGGCATTTTGAGGGGGAAGGGGAGGGGAGGTGGGAAAAGGCTTGTATACTAGAGGAGTCCGACTCACTTGGGGGCCATTCTAAGGAATCTCTCTCTCTCTCTCTCTCTCTCTCTCTCTCTCTCTCTCGCTTCAGAAATCTGAGCCTTATGATTCCGCCCTTTGCCATGGGCTTCCGGTTTCCTAAAAATTCTCTGCTAGCTTCCGCCCTCCCCACTTCACGGTTCCGGCAAGCTAGCAGAGATTCTTTTAGGAATTGGAGCCAAGAAGTAGTATAGCGTTAGACTATGCTTTTCGCCGTGTTCTCAGCCCCCGCTTTTACCCCTAGGGAATGGCTGTTGCCTGGCCGCCCCTCATTGTTATGCCTTCTTACCCCCCCCGAATGGGGCATTTCTGCGAGCAAACGTCCGCAGAAATTCCCTTTCATCCGCCGCCCTAGCTCTGAATTCCTCAAAGAATCTCTGCTAGCTTGCCTAGCTTGGGCTTTGGCTAGGCTTAGGCTTGGCTTAGGCCTTCAAAAACCTTTAAAGGGACAGCAACACCTATAAATCGTTTTTAAAGGACCATTGAAGCCACAAAACCCCACTGCTTCGTCCCTTCTTGCCCAATTCCTCAACGAATCTCTGCTAGCCGGCCTTTTTTAGGATCGATTATGCCATTTTTTCCGCTTTCCGGCCTCTAGCAGAGATGATTTGGGAATCGATTACGCCATTTTATCCGCTTCCTGGCTATCCATTTACGACATGTAATTCTGAATTCAGATGCTGCTCCAGCTCGTGCTCCTCTTCGGCCTCCTGACCACCGCGGAATCTCTGGATTGCTTCTCCTGCGGCGTTTTTCTAACCGCCCCGAGCCAAGGTAATTTTCGGGCGGGCTAGCAGGGATTTTTGGGGAATCGAGGGATCGCGGGCAATCCCTAAAGGATCTCTGCTAGCCTGCCCTGATCTCGATTTTTCAGAATGCCGAGGAAGCCCCCTGAACGTCACCTGCCACCCGGATAACCTCGGCTGCGTCAAGATCGCCGCCCCAAATACGGTAGGGCCAGCTAGCAGAGATTCTTTGAGGAATTGGCGGGGCAGGCTAGCAGAGATTCTTTGCGGAATTTGATGGGCTGGATTTTTCCTTCAATGGTCCTTTAAAGTCGATTTCAGGATGGAACCTTCTACGTGGAGAAGCGATGCGCCGAAAAGGAGGACGACCTCGATGGAGGGTGCTCGAAGATCACGATCAGGGGGTGGGTTCTGGATTTTGATAGTGTAATGGGTTTCAGGGCAGGCTAGCAGAGAATCTTGGGGAATTTCGGCTCGGTTTTTAATGGCGTAATCGATTTTTTGGCGGCTGGCAGGCTAGCAGGGACCATTTGCCGAAAATTCTTGTAAACTCAAAAATTTAGGCTTATCGGCGAGCAGTGCGTATGCCACGACGACCTATGCAACGGGCAGGTTACTGTAGCCCAGAATTTCCTCCTAATTTCTGTATTTTTAACGTTTTTTAGCTGTTTTACCGCTTACGCCATGTAATGTTTCTTCGGAAAATTTGTACATTTAGAGGAAATTCCATACTTTAAAAAATTATGCGGGTAAAAATGTATAAATAAGCGGAAAAATTGATAAATAAAATTTATTTGCAACAAATTTACATACAACAAAAAAGTGAGAGAGAGAGAGAGAGGGAGAGAGAGAGAGGAGGAGAGAGCGGGAGAGTGAGAGGATGAGAAAGAGCAGAGAGAGAGAGAGAGAGAGAGAGAGAGAGAGAGAGAGAAGGAGAAGAGAGAGAGCGAGAGAGAGTGAGTGAATCACTGAAAGCCCGATTTTGATAGAGTGGGAGCAGAAAAAAGACACAGTAGTAAGTAGTAGTATTAGTACGAAGTACAACCCGGACGCCGATATAGTACATTTTTGGCCAATTTACAGAGTTTTTGAGCGAAAAAAAACGTGTTTTAGCCTTTTAAAGGGACAGTGACAGGGAATTTTCATGCCGTAATCGATTCCCGGCAAGCTAGCCGAGATTCTTTGAGGAATTCTCATGAATTCGGGGTGAGCAGGGTTGAGCCCCGGGAAGGAGCAGGAGCCGGATGGGGCAAATTCGGGTTGGCCGGGTGGAGCGGGGGCAGAATCGGGCCCTGGATGACGCCGATGGCTGCCGGAAGCGGGGGAGGAGGCCCGAGACCCTGGTTTGCCTGAAAAAATGGGTTTTAAAGAACCCAGGAAGCCTATACCCCAAAAACCAAAAAGTTAGCCGCGGCCGGGGCTCGAACCCGGGCCCTCAGATTGACAGCCTAATGCGCTAACCACTTGACTAGGCTGAAAAACATCGCGTAACCGGTTAACCTAGGATTTCAAGCTGCCGTTCTCCTTTCTGGAAGTCACCAGCCATTTCTGAGCTTTTGGAGCAAAACGCGAAAAGTTTGCCGCGGCCGGGGCTCGAACCCGGACCCCGAGAATGACAACTAAACGCGCTAACCACTTGACTAAGCTATAGTTTTAGCTGAAAACCAACCTGATCGGCAATATCAAAGTCCTCATCGTCGTACTCGATATCCGGGGCCATGAAATAGTTGAGGGGAGAGAGCCAGATGTCGTCGCGGATTATCTGGAATCGAGGGTAGGCTAGCGGAGATTCTTGGCGGAAACGGTGGCCAGCTAGCTGAGATTCTTTGCGGAAATTACCTCGGCCACGTCATCAAATCTCGGGTTCATATTCGTGAATAGCCATCCGCAAAAGGAGAGGCCGAACATGGGCTCCTCCTCGTTGTGCTCGTAGACGCCAATCTGAAAGGCTTGGATTAGTCTTGGCTTTGGCATGGCTTAGGCTTAGGATTGGCTTAGGTTTAGGCTTAGGTTTAGCTTAGGCTTACCTTCTCCTGCAACCACAAAATCTCGGTCGTCGTGCAGTACGGCTCGGGCTCCGCGCGCGTCCAGTAATCCTTGATCACCTCCTGGTTCTCGATGAAGGGGTTGGGGTAGAAGCGGAAGATCAGCTGGAAGCCGTCTCGCGGATCGCCCTTCCACTCGAGCTGCAATAAATGGTGTTTGATAGCTTGCCACGCCAATTCCTCAAAGAATCTCTGCTAGCTTGCCCTTTTCATTCGATTACGACATTCAATTCCAGGCTAACTAGCAGAGATTCTTTAGGAGCCTAAGAATCTGCCCACTCACCTCAATATTTTTCAAAAATGACAAAAGCGGCTCCTCGTCCTCCTCGATCAGCGAGCTGATCTGCGGGTGGTTCATGATCTGAAAAATCGTAAAAATTCAATTTTTTTATAGTTTTAATGATTTTTATAGTCTAATTGGATGTCAGTCAACCAATAAAAAATATTTAAAAAATCTAGCTCACCACCGTAAACCAAAATTCGGGGATTTTGTCGACGACCTGGGCGCGGTCGGCAAAGTGCGGGGCCCTGCGGAGGCCGAATTTGTGCTCAATCTGCAAAATGAAGGATTTTAGACGTGTTTAAAGCTCTACTAAGTTATACTAGACTACAAACTACACCAAATTCCACTAAAAAAACACCCACCAAGATGACCTCGTCGCTCTCGCGGTCGGCAATCGCGTCAAGTTCAGTCTGCACCTCGTCAAGCTCGCGTAACAACTGAAATTCGCTTTTCGTATATTTTCAGCGATTTTCCCCAAAAATCCCTGCTAGCTCGCCCGACTCACATTTCGTGCCTCCTCCGGAATCAGGCTGTCCAGCTCCTGCAGCTCGGCCTCGTCGTAGCGTTGCGGCCATTGGGCGGCCATTTTTTGCAGACCTGGAAAGGATAAACTACAATCTACAGATTTTTTGCTTCAAAAACGAGAGTATAAACTTCAGATGGCCTGGAAAAAGCGGAAAAATAAGAAAATTTCCAAACATTTGGTATCATTATGACCGTTGCCTATCAGTTTAGCTAAATAAAGTTTGAAAAATTCGAAAACTAAGTAGCCGAGGTGGGAAATTGGGGAAGTGTTGCGATTGGGCGGCCTTGGCGAATCCAGGGCATCGCCGCTTCCTACGAGGGCGTCGTATTCCGGCGTTGATAGGAGCCTCGTGTAGCCGCTGCACACGTTTTCTCTGTTTATCCACCCCGACCATCCCCCGGCTGCAGACAGCCGCCTAAATTGCTAAAACACGCACTAAAAACTAAAAATTCTTATAGATAACGTTAAAATGATTAGTATACTGTAGAAAGGGCACTTTTTAGAGCCTCCCTAGACCCAGTTTTATCGATTTTTGAGGTCATAAAGTTCTTGTCCCTCGGAAGAAGTTGTAAAATCTCATTTTCCATCCCTAAAATACACTAGAAACTAAAAATTTGTATGCTTAACGTTAAAATTATTAGATTACAGTAGAAAGGGCACTTTTTAGAAGATCACGAGGTCCTGTTTTTAGGACGTTTTTTAGGACGAAAGACTTTTTCCGGTCCAAAAAACTTTGTAAAATCTTGATTTAGCTATCGTTTTCGACGTTTTGAAAGCTGCTTAACTTTATAAGCTGACTCTGTGGAGCTGAGGCTTTAAAATATAGGCTGGTTTGGCAAAAAATTGCTTATTTTCCAAGCCAATCGATCGATTATCAATTTTCGGCCTTCAAAAATCGATCGAAAAAGTTTAGTTTTACCGTTTTTTTTAAAGCTTTTCTTCTTTCTATGTGATTTTGAGTGTCTCTAAATCCAGTTTTGCTACTTTCCGGCTTTCATTTCGTTTTGAAACTTTTAAAACGAGGTTTAATTTTCCGTTTTTCCAGATGGAGCTCTCGTGCGACATCGACGACAATCGTTGGGTGGTCGTCCGGCCCTCCACCTCGTCGGATGGTTCGTTTTTTGGGTTTAATTGATTGAACTAGGATTTTATAGCTTTAAAATTAGGGGTTTCTAGGGGTTTAACCAGGTTTTTTTATGGCTTTAAAACTAGGTTTTTTTGCTTAATTAGTTTAACTAGGCTTTTGTAGCTTTAAAAATAGAGTTTATAAAGATTTGAAAACTATTTTTTGTTCATATAGTTTCACTGGACTTTTTATAGCTTTAAAAGCGTTTTTTTTTTATTTGTAACTAGTTTTTGTAGCTTTAAAAGGGTTTTTTTTATAGCTTTAAATTGTCTTTTCAAAGTTTTACGCCGATTTTTAGACCCTCTCTGCCTGGAGCTTCTCCTCCGCTGCAAGCACAACGACGCCATCTTTGCCACCCGCGAAATCAAGTGGACCCCGAAGGAGCCGATGCCGCAAAAGGTATCATCTACTTTTTTTAGGTCCACTGAGAATCTCAGCTAGCTTGCCTTTTCGCGTATGACTAGCAAAGATCGCTAGGGAAAGCCAAGAACCACGGAAAATGCGTTTTTTTTCTGCAAGGCTTTGCAGATTCTAACTTTTATCGTGATTTCCGATTGTGAAAAACGCCGAAACGCTGAAAAATCATGCTGAAATTTGTTAGCTTAAAAAAATGTCGAAAAAGGCCTTTTTTCTTCCCGAAAGATCTCTGCTAGCTTGCCTTCTTGGGAAAATACAGATTTTCGCGAATTCAGTCTCTTTTGCTCCAAAATCGATTTTTATCGAAGTGTGCTGTGTTCCCTAACGATCTCTGCTAGCTTGCCTTTAAAAAAGGTAATTTTCTGAAGCGATACTGTTTTTAAAATTGAGGTTTTCATCTGAAAACCCAAAAACGCTTAAGACCCATTTTTCTAGCTCACTTACGACGCCGAGCTGTCGATGATCTCGCTGACGGGCAGCACGATGAAGGTCGACACGCCCTATAGGTAATTTTGAGCTTAAAAACTTGAAAATGAAAAATTTTTTCAGTATCAAAGCCGCGAGGGTGATCTGCCCGGATTTGGCCGACGCGCCGCAGCGTGTTATCACGTAAGTTTTCGGGATTTTTTCAGAAAAATGCATTTTTTAGGCTAAAATCCTTCCGGAGCGCCGAGCCAGCAGCCGACTCGAGCGATCGTCTCGGCATCTTTCTCGCCATTCTCGACCTCGTCAACTCACAGGTATGGAACTCGCTGATTTTCTTCGCGTGATCAGTTCGAGGTGGTGATTTTAGTGGCGTAATCGATTCCGCGTGGTGATTTTAGTGACCTAATCGATTTTGGAATATTTCTGTTGCTGAAAAACACTAAAAATCGGGGTTAGCGGGCGGAATCCGCCGTTTAATGGCGTGACCAATTAAAACCTATTTTTGCAAAATTTAGGCTAATTTATTTCGTCTTTTCAGGGCCGCGACAAGGAGTGGAAGGCCCTCAAGAAACGGGTGAAGAGCGTGGAGCAGATGCCGGACCTGCGCGGCCACTTTTCGCACTACGAGCAGAAGCGGCTGATCGACTGCCTTGACGCCAAGGAGGACAGCCCCTCGTTTCTAACCATCGCCAAGGCCCTCGCCGCCGCCAATGTTTTTGGGTACCGGTGCGTTTTTGGGAGTTTTTTAAAGTGGAAAAATTTTTTTGAAGCTTTTGCATTATCGGGGGGGGGGCTTTTGTATTAATATAAAACCCCTTTTTTTCAGGTACTTCAACAAGTTTGTCGAGCTGCTCACCGACGCCGGCCAGGACGAGCTGCTCGTCGAGATGATGGACGGGATGGCCGTCATGTCCGAGACGCTCTACGCCGGCATCCTGGCCATCATCGCCAAGAAGGACAAGCCGGAGGCGCTGCCCCTTCTCGAACGACTCCTTTCCAGGGCCTATGGCGAGCGGTTTCTCATTGAGGTAAATTTCCGCAATTTCCTCTGCTAGCTGGCCCGGTGCATTTCCTAAAAAATCTCTGCTAGCTGCCCCCTAAAATTCCTCAATAATCTACGCTAGCCGGCCCTTCCATTTCCTGAAATTTTCTCTGCTAACTCGCTCGCTTTTCAGCAACTCCAATCCCTCGACGCCACCACCGGCGCCCGGCTGGCCGACATGCTGCTGGAGTTGATCGGCGCGGGCAGCGAGGTCGTCTACGGACAGGTAAACTTTAATTCTGATTCTAATTTTGTCGTTTTCAGGCGCTCCGCCTGCTCTCTGTACTGCTCGACGCCCTTGGCAGCCGCTTCATCTGGGGCGACGCTGCCCACGAGCAGCTACTGCCGATGGCGGGAACGATTGGCGACTTGGTCAGTTTTTAGAGGCTAGCGAGCAGAGATTTTTGAGGAAATAGGGCCAGGTAGCAGAGATTATTGAGGAAATGGTAGGTCCAGCTAGCTGAGATTATTTTGTGAAATTTGAAGGCCATCTAGCAGAAAAATTTTTGATTTTGAGGAAATTGTGGGGCCAGCTAGCAGAGATTTTTGAGGAATTCAAGCGCAGGGGCAGTTAGCATTTATTTTTGAGAAATTTGAGGGGCAGCTAGCAGAGATTTTTTGAGGAAAAGTGCAAAATTGTGTTTTCCAGGCGGCCCTCATCGACACGTTCATCACACTGGACTCGTGCCGCCACCGCGAGGAGCAGATCAACGCCGCCATCCCGGCCAAGTCCTACATTATTAGGTGTGAATTTTAAGGCTATTTTTGTTAATTTTAAACATTTAACGAATTGGAATTTTAAAAAAGCTAATTTTAGACGAATTTTTGTAAATTTTACATGTTTATGTCTATTTTTGCAGAAAAGTCAAACTCGTGCCGATCGGCGGGAAGAAGAAAAACAAGAAGAGGAAGAAGTCGACCTCCATCGCCGGCGAAGAACCCCCAAAGCAGCACATCCCCGCCAAGCAGGACGATGGCAAGAAGCAGAAACGGAAGCGCTCGGCCAAACGACCGCAAAAAGACGCCCCGGCCACCCCGGTGCCCCAGGCCACGCCTCTAGCCCAGCGCTCCAGGTACTGTATTTGGGAAATTTTGAAGGCAAAAAAGTTAAATTGTACAAAAAAAAATCGAATTTTTGCGTTTTAAGCCCAAATTTTGTGGGCTTTAATGCTTAGAAAAGAAACGAATTATTTAAATATGCATTATTATTAATTAAACGGTTTTTCGATTTTTTAAATGCCGAAACTTTAGCTGATAAAGTTCAATTTTTGGTTTTTCAAAAATGGGTTTTGATAATTTTTAGTTTTTAAAAGCGCGTAAAAATAAAAAACACCTTACGGTATTTTTCGATGGAAAAAGCATGTTTTTTGTGAATCTTCTTAGCTCAGAAATTATAAAAATTGTGATTTTTCAAAAATAAATTAAAAATTTAATAAGTTTAGGCGCGTTTTTGAGCATGAAAATGCTTTAAATGTAGATTAAAATGCATGGAAAAGGGTTTTTTTTTGTTAGGACGAATTTGGAAATTCTTTTAAATTTTAAAAGCGAATTTTCGGCGAATTTTTAATGGTTAAAAACGAATTTTTAACATTTTTTAAATTTAATTTTTTCAGGACCAGCTCGGCCTCAAAATCCACCGAGCACACGCCGCTCGCCTCGCCCACGGCCCCGCCACGCAGCCGCCGCGCCAGCCTCCGCCATTCCATCGGCGCCGACGACATCTTCGGCAAGGAGAACGCCACCTCAGAAACCGGGCGCCGCTCCCGCAATCGGCACTCCGCGTCTTCTAACGGCGCCACAGAAGCCCAGGAATCCGCTAAACTCCCCGATGACGTCGGCAAATCCGGGAAAAGCCGCCGGAGCAGTGGCGCCTCGCTTCCGGACGAGCCGATGGACACCAGCGAGCCGCCGGAGACGCCGAAGACGCACAGGCGGTCGAGGAACGGGCTGTCGGCTTCTTCGAACGGGACGGTAGATGACGTCGTCGAGGTGGAGAAGACGCCAAAATCGACTCGGCGTGCCCCAGAAGACGCTGTTGACGTTGGAAAAACCCCAAAATCGGCTCGTCGAGCTCCAGAAGTGGTCGACGACGTCGTCAAGTCACCAAAATCGGCTCGTCGTGCTCCCGAAGACGTTGTCGACGCCGGAAAAACGCCAAAATCCGCTCGACGCGCTCCAGAAGTGGTCGACGACATCGTCAAGTCGCCCAAATCGGCCCGCCATGCTCCAGAAGCCGCCGACGACACCGTCAAGTCAACGCGCCGCACCCAGTTGAACGGCTCCTCCGAGTCACTCACCAACGGCAAGCCCGAACACCACGAAGTCGTCGTCGATTCCAAAACCCCGCGCCGCCGCTCCCTGCGCAGCTCGGACAAGGACCTGGAGCCGGTAGATGAACCACCGAAGAGCACCCGCAGGCGCCAGAAGCAGGAGGAGCAGCACGACGTCGCCAAGGAGAACGGGGATCAGGAAGGCGTCACGCCAGCCGTCTCGAAGACGTCACGACGATCACAGAAACTGCCGAATGGTGCTGCCGGGGATGGAGGGGACGACGTCGTGGTGGTCGAGTCGACGCCGTCGCTGCGCAGCGCCTCGCGTCGTGGCCGTCGCGAGATGTCCGCCGCGTTGGCGGGTGGGTTTTTGGAGATTTTAGATTTTTTAGCCAATCTAGCAGAGATTTTTGAGGAATTGGTGGATTAGCAGAGATTCTTTAGGAATTTTGGCAGGCTAGCAGTGATTTTTGAGGGAATCTGCGAGCAGGCTAGCAGAGATTCTTTGAGGAATTCTAGGGGCGAGTTGGCAAAGATTTTGAGGGATTCTAGGAGCAGGCTAGCAGGGTTTTTGAGGAATTTGTCGGAAATCTAGCAGAGGTTTTTTGAGAAATTGGAGGCCAGGCTAGCGGTGATCTTTGGGGAATTTTAGTGGTAAACTAGCAGAGATTCCCTAGGAACTCCGAACTCCTTGAACTCCTCCTTTTCAGATGACATGGACGGGCCCTACTGGAAGCCGGCCGCCGAAAATGAGCCGGCCAGCGTCGTCTCCGCTGAACTTCCGGCCGGCACGCCAGCTCGCTTCACCCGTGCCTCGTCGGTGATGTCGGACGGCGGGAGCAGCTACAACCTCCGCAGGCGCCAGTCGAGCCGCGAGCCCGAGCCACAGCCGGTGCGTGGCTTTTGGCTTTAGGGGCCCTTTAAAGGCGTTTGGAAGGCCGGGTAGGCTAGCAGAAACAATTTGCGGAAATTTGCTTATTTTTTTTGCCTTAAGTGGCCCTTTAAAAGGTTTTCAAGCCGTTTAAACCGGGGGCAAGCTAGCAGAGATAATTTGCGGAAATGTCAATTTATCCCTTCTTTTTAGACCAAAGCCAAGGCCACCCCCGCGAAGGCGAACGGCATCCCCGAGACGCCCAAGCAGCTGGCCCCCATCTTCGAGGAGTCCGCCCGGAAGAAGTCGGCCTCCCGAAAGTCTAAGGTCAGCTTTTCATGGCGTAATCGACCAAAAATTCTTTTTTTGAGGTGAACGGCAGCAGCGCCCCGGCCGACGTCATCGAGCTGTCCGACTAGACCGACGACGGCCTCGTTGAACTTGTTGCTCTTGTTGCTTCTCTTCTGCCCCACCCCCACCCAGATTGTTGCCTGTTATCTTGTTGCCCCCGTCGCCCCCTATTTTTCTGCTGCTGCTCAACTACAGTATATAGCTGTTGCTCGCCTACCGTAGTGCCTTTTTTCCATCGAAATAGTGCCCCCCTTGAGCTCGTTGTTGTTCTACTGCCCCCTGCCCCCCAAATTGTTGTTGATCCGTGTTTTTCGTTGTGTTTTCTGGTAGTAGAAAAGTTTAGAAATTTGGCCCGTCTCTGGAAAAGCCTATAGAAATTTGTTGTTTTTTTTTTGCGAAATTTGCCCCCAAAAACCCGTCGTTGTTCTCTTTGTTTCCCCTGAATAAATAGTTTATCTTTCGGCGATTGTTGATTTTTTTGGGAGAAAATTCGATATGAAATCGATGAGAAAACGTTTTTCTTTTTTTCATGTAGTGATTGTAGAAACATGGAGTTTTATATTTATTTAACGTTTTTAGGCGGCAATTTTGATTTTTTGGAATGGTTTTCGTGACAAAATTTCTGCGCAAAATTTTTTATCAAAGAAATGTAGTGTTTTTTCTTCTTTTTCGCGTTTTCCGGCTATTCTAAATGATGGAAATATCGAGCAGCTTTTCTATATTTTTTTCAGGCGCTAGGCGTGAATTCGGATTTTGTGCAGAATTCTGTAAAAAGGAAGAAAAACAGTGTTTTTGTCAGTGCTACCGTTTTTGGAAATGGTGGAAAATTTAAATTTACGTTTTTTTCTGGTTATATGAAACTCAGGCATTGAATTTTGATGAGCAAACGTTGATATCCGGTTGGGCAACCGGCGGAATCGCCGATTTAGGCAGCTTCTCATGCGTCTAAAACCGCTGAATCGATCGTTTCGAGCAGAAATTTTGCGGGAATGTGTCTTATGCGTGTAAACGAAGTTTACAAAGTATACCTACCTTTTCTTGGGGTAATATTGAAAGCGTAATTCTTGAAATAGTGGTTTTTGTGATTTCTGAAAAGTAGTCGCGTTAAAATAACGAAATCCTACCTCAGAAGTAGCACGCGTCTTTCTTTATACTTTCGCTTCGAAATTTCAAGAAATTCCATTTTCCGACCCTTGACTGTCGTTTTTCAGGATGCGTCAATGTTGTTGGCGCGGATACTAGTCGCCACATTTGCCGCGATCCTGATACGAAGCGGATGCTCACAACCGCAGCAGCCGGTAAGTTTTTTTTATGAATTAAGATCCTTTTTTTCAGGTCTCACCCCTGCCCACCTCGATCCCCATTCCGGTCTCGATTGACGGGCCATTAAATGTGAAGCTTCCCGAGGACGCCGTGGAATTGACGGCAAAAATTGAGAATGGTGGGTTTTTAAAACTTCGTAAATCCTTTAAAAATCTGAAAAATTTAATTTTTTCAAAAAATGGAACTTTTTTTGCAGAAAAACTGGATTTTTATTTTTTGCCTCAATTTTTATTGCATTTTCAAACGTAGTTTTTTTTCCAGAAAAATCCTGGGACAACGTGTCGCTGGCGTTCCTGTGGGAGGTGCTCAGCGGTGGTGGCCTCGCTTCTTCGAAAGTCTACACCCATCAAAACCTCGTCCTCAACAAGGTCAGCGGCATTCGATTACGCTAGGAAATTCGTTTTTTTAGCTAAAACCGGGCACCATCGTCGTCAGGGTCACCGTCTCCGGCGCTGGGATTCTTGGAAAAGCCGGTAGGGGTTTCTCTGGATTCCTCAAAAATCCAGGCAAGCCTGCCCCTAGAAATCCTCAAAAATCTCTGCTAGCCTGCCCCTAGAAATTCTCAAAAATCTCTGCTAGCCTGCCCCTAGAAATCTACAAAAATCTCTGTTAGCCGGCCCCAGAAATCCCTAAAAATCTCTGCTAACCTGACCATTGACATCCTCAAAAATCTCTGCTAGCTGACCCCGTCCAGTTCCTCAAAAATATCTGCTAGTCTGTCCCTATAAATCGTCAAAACCCTCTGCTAGCCTGCCCCTAGAAACCGTCAAAAATCTCTGCTAGCTGGCCCGGTCCATTTCCTCAAAAATCGATGCTAACCTGCCCCGAGAATTCCTCAAAGAATCTTTGCTAGCCTGCCCCTAGAATTCCTAAAAAATCCATGCGAGCCCGCCCTAAATCCCATTTTCCAGAGCACACCCTCACCGTGATCGAGGTCAGCAAGGCGTCCGACCCGCCGAAGGCCGTCATCCGCCCCGAGGGCCCCATCGAGAGCATTGAAGGTGGAATTTCCGCTTTTACAGTCTGATCGATTACGCTAGGAAATACGCTGACGCTGGACGCTGAGGGGAGCGTCACCTCATCGGCCGCCAGCTTCGAATGGGCCCAAATATCCGGCCCGGCCGTGACGCTGGCCGCCACCAACGTGCCCAGCCTCAAGATTGAGCGGCTCGTCAAGGGCGTGTACAAATTTCGGTGCGTTTTTTGGGGTGGGGCAGGCTAGCAGGGAGCTTTTTGGAAACGGGGCTAGCTAGCAGGGATTCTTTGAGGAAATGAGGGCAAGCTAGCATAGATTTTTTAGGATTTGTAGAGGCAGGCTAGCGCGGGTTTTTGGCGAAAGTTTGGATGCCAGTTAGCAAAGATTTTTGAAGGAATTAGAGGGGGCTGGCTAGCAAAGATTTTTGGAGGAAATGGGGGCCAGCTAGCAGAGAGCTTTGAGGGATTCTAGGGGCAAGCTAGCAGAGATATTTTAGGATTTATTGATATTTTTCGTTTTCAGAATGACGGTGACGGATGCGGAGGGCAGAAAAGACGCGGCTACGGTGAACGTTGTTGTCCGAGAAGGTTTGTGAATTTTTTGAGGAGAGAGAGAGAAAGAGACAGAGTGGGAGAGAAAACCAGCGAAATCAAATCACGACCGTTTCTTTTTCAGAGCGAGACGACCCTCCAAAAGCCCACATCACTGAATGCGGAATCGGAAGCGCCACGGCCACCGTCACCGTCCGGCTTCCAAAAGACCAGATCCAGCTCTGCGCCAATACCAGCCAGGATGATAAGGTAATTTTTCCGTAATGGTGCCTGCTAGCTTGCGCGAGCTAAGCTAGCTCTAAGGGGCGATTGAAGGCAAAAATAATTCCCCAAATTGTCATTGCTAGCCTGCCTAGACGGAAAATGTCGCTTAAAAATTTTTTAGTCGATTTTCTGGCTTTTAAAAGGTCAGCAAAAGCAGAAATATTTCCCCAATCATCTCTGCTAGCCTGCCCGGATGGCAAAATTCTTCTACATTTTTTTTGAATAGATTTAGTCGTTTTCAGGTCCGAGAACTTTGCCCCAATTGTCTCTGCTACCTGCCCGTTTTTTTTGCAATTTTTACATTCCGGTTTTCAGGGCGTCACCTCCTTCCGGTGGTATCGGGTCGACGATTTCGCGCAGCAGCTAACCGTTGACGTTGAGGGGAGCACGAGCGATGTGTTGGTGCTCAAAAATCTTCAGGTTGCGTTTTTTGATTGATTTAATTGCATTTTTCACTTTTTTTAGCCCACCGAAACGATCGGCGCGTACGAATTCTCGCTGGACGTCGCCGACGTGAAGGGCCAAAAGGACACGGCCCGCGTGTCGATTTTTGTGCACGCCGCGCATAATATGGCGCCTGGTACGTGTTTCCGCCAGGAATCTCTGCCAGCCTGCCCCGCAAAATTCTCAAAAAATTTCTGCTAGCCTGCCCCTGGGATTCCTGAAAAATCCTTGCTAGCCTGCCCCTCCAATTCCTGAAAGATCCGTGCTAACCTGCCCCGTTTCGTGAAAAATCCGTGCTAGCCTGCCCCTCCAATTCCTGAAAAATCCTTGCTAGCCTGCCCCTCCAATTCCTCAAAGAATTTCTGCTGCCTGCCCATCCCCTTGAATCTCTCATTTTCAGTCCCGAACGGCGGCGGCAATCGTACGGTGACCCTGCCGGAGACGTCGCTGGTGCTCGAGGGCAACGCCAAGGACGACGGCGAGATCAAGGCGTTCAACTGGACGCAGATTAGGTGTGTTTTCTTTCGCTTCCGCAAATTGTCTCTGCTAGCAGGCCCTGTAGCTTTAGTGCTTGCAGGCAGGCTGGCAGAGACCATTTCAGATCGGCCTTTCCTTCTTGATTTTCGGCAAATTGTCTCTGCTAGCCTGCCCTGTCGCTTTCCTGCCCTAAGGCCGGCTAGCAGAGACTATTTGAAATCCTTTTGCTAGTGGCCCCAACAACGCGTCGCTCGTCAACGCCAACCAGGCCAAGGCCACCGTCTCCGGGCTGCTCGAGGGCGAATATTCCTTCCGATTTGCCGTCGTCGACGACGGCGGGCTGGAGGCGAGTGACGTCGTCTGGGTCACCGTTGCTAGAGGTATTTTCCCCCAATGATCTCTGCTAACCTCCCCCCGATTTCCAGGCGAAAACAACCCGCCAGTGGCTGTGGCCGACAACGTGACCGTGGCCCTTCCGGTGTCGATCGTCCGGCTGGACGGCTCGAGAAGTCACGACGACGCGGGGATTGTCAAGTACATCTGGACGCCGGATGATGATGTCCCGTCAGCTATTGTGAGAATTTTGGGCACTCTAGCAGAGATTCTTTGAGGAAATGCGGTCCAGCTAGCAGCGACAATTTTCGAGAATCGAGGTCATTCCCTTTTTTTCAGCAACTCCTGGGCGACTCGGCGCGCTCCTCCGTTCTCCTTGTTGGCCGACTAATTGCAGGGACTTTTAAGTGAGTTTTTAGACCTGCTGGATCTCAAGGGATTCCTCAAAGAATCTCTGCTAGCACCCCGATTTTCCCCTTTCAGGTTCAACTTCACCGTGCGCGACCAGCAGGGCGCCAGCGACGAGCGCTGGGTGTGGCTGCACGTCGAGAAAGGTGGGCTTGGGCTTAGCTTCGGGTTAGGCTTGGCTTAGGCTTGGACTTAGGCTTCGGCCTAGACTTGGGCTTAGCTGGCTTAGGCTTAGGCGTAATCGATTACGACATGTAATTGTTTATTTTTTAGGTGAAGCCGAGGAGGAATCCGTCGAACTCCTCATCCAACAGTCCATCTCCCAGTTCAGCTTCCTGCTCAAAGAGAAGCTCGAAAATCGGTGAGCCTCGATTTTTAAAGGGCCACTGAAGAAGCCCTTTCCTTCAGAATCTCTGCCATCCTGTCGACCGGCCTCTCGGGGGTGAGCGGCGTGAATGTGAATACCGTATCCGTCGACGAGGAGCCGGGCTCCGGGATGATTCGCTACATCTTTTGGGCCGAGTCGAGGGAGCAGACTGGTGAGGGATTTTAGTTGCGTAATCGGTGCGCGATTTTCCTCAACGATCTTTGCTAGCCTGCCTTTAGGGCCTGATTTTTATTGGGTAATCGATTAAGCGCGGTTTTTGGATTCCTCAGGGATCTTTGCTAGTCTGCCACTGGTAAAATAATTCTTTTGAGCGCGTAATCGATTAAGCGCGATTTTTTGATTCCGCAAAGGGTCTTTGCTAGCTCGCGTCCTAGGAAAGATCGATTTTGATAGCGTGATCGATTAAGCGTGGTTTTTTGTTTTCCGGAAAATATATGCTAGCCTACTAGAAATGCACTTTTTATTGCGTAATCGATTACGACAGGCAAGCTGGCGGAAACACTTTGCCATTTTCAGACGAGATGCGCCGCCGCCGGGGCAGCCGCTCAACGACTCAGGCCCAAATCCTGAAGGCCGACCTGATCGTGGAGGTGCTGAGGGCGGAGACGACGATGCAGGACAGCTTCTTCATCAAGAGCATCGAGCCTAAATGTGGGGGTTCCTGAATAACCGCTGCTAGGCTCCTAAAGGATCTCTGCTAGCCTACCCTCCTAATCTGCCATTTTCCAGACTGCCACCTCGACTGCTCGGGCCACGGCCAGTGCTCGGATCAGACGAAGGAGTGCGTGTGCGAGCGCTTCTGGATGGCCAGCCTCATCGGCATCATCCTCTCCGGGGGGAAGCACTACGATTGTGGTACGTCTTATTCTCCCTTCAACGGTCCTTTAAAATAGGTTTTTATTGATTACGCCATGGAATTCTGCCTTCAGTTTCTTTTTTTTTCAGGTTGGTCCTCCGTCTATTTCTGGATCGGCACGTTCGTCTTCCTGCTGTCCGTCTTCTACTACGTGTTCGTCAGGAAATCTTCACGATCCTCCTGGTCCAAGAAGGCCAAACGGTTACGGTATGGAAAAGCGATTTTTTGGATCTTCCTTGATTTTTAGATTCCGTAGAAGAAGGAGGTACTCCCCGGTGCATTCAGAAGAAAGTGAGGATGACAAACAGGAGAGACCTGGTCAGAGAGGTCAGCCAGCAGAGAATCTTTGAGAAAATCGGGGCTAGCTAGCATGGATTTTTGAGGATTTCTGGGGGGCAGCCTAGCAGATATTCTTTGAGGAATTGGAGGGGCAGCTAGCAGAGATTTTTTGAAGGAATTAGAGGGATTCTTTGACGATTTTTTGAGCATCGGCAGGCTAGCAGGGATTCTTGAGGAACAGCTCGAGCTTGGCTAGCTAGCAAAGATCATTTTTCAGGTCGCCACCACGGTGCCCGTCTCCAGCCCCTCCCTTTGCCGCCCTCCTCGGACTCGTTGCTCTCCGAGGGCGAAGATCTCCTACCACGCCTCGCGCCGGACAGCTCGCGACGGCCGGGCCGCAACGCCGGCGAGTCGAAGCGGCTCATATGAATTCGGTGGAGTAATTGGTTACGCTATGCAATTCCTTGTATCTAAATCTCCCCCCCCCCCCCACGTTGTCACAAGCCAGCTTTACTTGCTTAGAAAATATCATTTTCGTTTTGTTTTAAAGGGTCGCGGAAGTCTCGGCTAGTTTGCCTATAGTCTAAACGATTAAGCCAGCAGATTTCAGGCTGCCAGGCGCCTTTAAAACGCCTAAAAAGCGTGGTTTTACGAAAGCTTGGAAGCGAAGGAAATTCGAGCCTTCCAGGCTCCTTCCTATCTTCCTTTAAAACACCTCAAATCCGGTTTTAAAGGTACATGGATGTGAAGCTAGCGATCCTTGCTAGCTTGCCTAGAGTTTATTCGATTACGACATCAAATTCTAGCCTTCCAGGCTCCTTTAAATGTCCAGAGTCCGGATTTTCTAGTTTTTCTAGTTCGCCTAGGGTCTAATCGATTACGGCATGGAATTCCAACCTTCCACGTCCTTTTAAAACGCCTAAATTCGGATTTAAAGCCCCTCTGCTAGCTTGACTAGGGTTTAATCGCTTACGCCATCAAATTCTATCTTCCACGTCCCTTTAAAACCCCCCCAAAAACCCTTCCAAGCATTCCGCTTTTTCTAGTTGTGT
Organism: Mesorhabditis spiculigera; assembly: GCA_958295435.1. Classification (NCBI taxonomy): domain Eukaryota; kingdom Metazoa; phylum Nematoda; class Chromadorea; order Rhabditida; family Rhabditidae; genus Mesorhabditis; species Mesorhabditis spiculigera. The sequence goes on from CATQJA010002707.1 coordinate 1,769,937, forward strand.
GGTAGCCAATTTGCCTGTGATTTTTCATTGCCGGTTTTCGCAATTTTTTTTCTCTATCTGCACTCTTTTTCTCTGTCTCTCTCTGGCTCTCTAGTGTCCCTCTCTTTCTCTCGCCTTTTCTGTCCCTCTCCCTCTCAAACTCTCTCGCCCTCTCCCCTCTGCCGGGTCAACTCATCTCCTCCCCCCTTATAAACAGCCATGTGATACCATTTTTTCGGAAAATAAATAAATAAACAATCCCTGCTTGCTCCCCTCACCTCACTTTTTAAACGTTGTTTTCCGCTAATTTTGTTTTTTTTTACGATTTTTCTGATTTTCTGGAACTTTTGGATAAATGGTTTCTGCTCGCCGGCCTGATTTTTCAGCAAACTAAAGGCTGTAGGCCGTTGGAGGATATTTTATTCATTTTCTTGTGACTTTATCTTTATTTATATGGCGTGGTGATGTCAGAATTGCGTAAAAATGCAAGGTTAAAAGTTGAATCAGAATTTCTGCAAATTAAAGGACATAAGGTTGACAAAAACGCCGTTTTTCGATAATAGTCGGCCCAAAAATTACGAAATAGCTACAGACGCTGTTTTTGTATTTTTTCAATTATCAAGATTGCTTTTCTCTTTTAAAAACGACAAACTGTAATTCCCGAAATTTCTTTCGATGATAGTCTACCTAGGAATTACGAAAATTCACTGGAAAAACCTTTTTTTTTGTTGTTTTCCATTTCCAAACTTTCATTTCGTTTTAAAAGCAAAAAACTCAAATTCCAGGCTTCTCCTTGCCGAAAAAAACCCATTTTTTAGACGAACGCCGACTTGGAAATCACGAAAATTGATGGCAAAGCTTTTTCTAACCTTTTTCTCGTTTAGAGTTATAAATTCTAGTTCTAGGCGCTGAATGCTCGTTCTAAAAATTGAAATCGACTACCTGCAGGCTTTTCCTTGCCAAAAACTGGATTTTTTTAGACAAAAACCGACATGGATATCACCAAAATTCACCCAGGGCCTTGTTTTTTTATTGTTTTGCATTTCCAAGCTTTCTTTTCTCATTTAAAAACTATAAACTCCAATTCCAGGCGCCCAATGCCGCTCTAAAATGCTAAAGCTATTTTTTTTCAATTTTTCTTTGCCAAAAACGCTATTTTTAGACTCGGAAAATGTTGTTTTCCATTTTCCAAGCTTCGTGTTGCTTCTAAAGCTATAAACTTTCATTCCTGATTTTCCAGGCGCCACTTCTCGTCTCAACCCCCCTGTTTTTGATGCGGAAAAATGGATGGCGTGCCGTCAGCTGAAGACCATGCGCGGCTCAACATTCTCGTCAAACCGGTGCGTTTTTGTAGTTTGTGGTTTTACACTCTAAAAAGCCGTAAAACCTTGTATTTTGCGTTTTAAAACGTTAAACTTGGTTTTAAAAAGCTAGAAAGCCGAATTTCCCGTTTTCCAGATCGGTTCCCGGAATCCGCAGGCCTTCAACCGCATCCTCGAGCGCCTCAACCGGCAGCAAATCGTCCAGGGTGAGTTTCGCAAGGGATTTTGTAGCTTGTAGTTTGTATCCTAGTGTTTTTGACTCTATTTTTATCATTATTGTTTTTAGTCGGCGACCAGCAGCAACCGCGCGTCATCAAGGCCCACTTCACCGCCACCGTCCCCCCGGAATCGACGCGATTTGCCGATTTTCAGGTATAGGAAAGCTCAGAAAAGCGTTGAAAAGTAGTAATTTATGTAGCTTATAGTTTTTTTGGGCTTTATATAGCGAAAACTGGGCGCTTTTTCGATCCACAAACGTTTTTTAGCGTTTTTTCAGAGTTTGAGCTAGAAATTTAGCTAAAAATGGCATTATAACTTTTTCTGACCACTTTTTTGTCAATATAGCCTGTGTTAGAGCTTCTAAAGTATTATTTAGGCTTGATGCTATGAAAATTTCGAGCTTTTTTTGAGTTAGAAACGTTTTCACACGCTTTTTTAGAGGTTTGAGCCGAAAATTTGTTAAAAAAAGGCATCATGGCTATTTATTCTGAATTTTTTGCGATTTAGCGTATTGCACTTCTTCTAAAGTATTTTTTAACGCGTTTTTAACTTTTTAAACGCCATCCTTTGATAGGAATACTCATTTTCTAGGTGAAATTTCGTTAGAAAAGCTATTTTGATTTTTCTAGCAAAGTATTTTCCGATTTTTGCGATGCTAAGTTTTCTAAAGTATCTATTAAACGTTTTAGAACTTTCAAAAATACGATTTTGACGTCAATAACTTTTAAAATCCCAATTTCCAGATCCACCGGCGCATCGTGGGCGTGATCGGCGTGGCCTGCTGCTCGCCGTCCACGTCGACGGATCCGCCCAAAGAGGCGGGTTTTGCTGAGCTGAATTTAAAGCTTTATAATCTACAGTTTTTGCACTATTTAAATCTGTTTTTAAGTTTTTAAACGTCATTTTTTTCAGAAAGTCGGCGACAAGGTGGTGGCGGCCAGGCGGCGTTCCTCGGTGGGCGTCGTTGTGGGCATCGACGATGTGCGCATATTCTACGAGAACATTAAGGTTTGTTTTTAGCTTTAAAAAGTTTCCAAATCTGCTTAATAACTATTTTCGCTTTTTTTTCAAATTTTGTCGGCTTTTGGAGCGCAAAATTTTCGATTTTTTGGAGAAAAAAAAAGCTGTTTTTCCTTTCTCAATTTTCCTTTTTTTCCTAAAAATGTTATGGATTTTTAGAGGGCAAAATTATGTATTTTTGACGTTTTTTTGCTGACATAAATTTTTTATGGTTTCCGGATTGAAAAACGTTGATTTATCTCTCCCTTTTTCTAGTCAGACTTCACGACGTCGATCGTCGACAGCCGGTGCATCCTGATCGGATACGACGAGGAGCAGTGCTCGACAAGGTTCACCTCCCGGGAGACGCTCTGCTACAACGCCATGGAGGACACGGGTACGTTTTTTGTTGGATTTTGTAGTTTGTGGCGTAGTTTGTAGTGTAATTGCAGTTCTAATCACCCGAATTCAGACACGCTCGAGGAGGAGATTCGCGAATTCCTGCGCAACATCTATTTTGTCTACGAGCAAAAGCGCATGGACGTGGCCTTTGAGAAAGTGGTCCGTTTTTCGGAATCTAAAACGATTTTTGGCTCATTTGCGTGCTGGGTAAATCCAGGAAACATTTTTCATGCTTTTTACAGCTCTAATATAGCGGCAAGCGCTTTAAAAATGGTCTGAAATTTTGAAAATCGCATTTTGAACCATTTTACATTTACATTTTTTGGCGTATTTTTAAGCAAGGAAGCCTTAAAAATTAAATTGCTATTTTTTCGAAGCATTTTGAAACAATTTTTCGTGTTTTTGAGTATTTTATCGCACTTAAACGATTGCGCAGTCGGTAAAACTTTGCAAATTAAAAAAAAAATAACTTTTAACAAATTTTTGCTTTTTTTTGGCTAATTTTATACGACCAAAAATTCTCAAAACTGATTACGCTATTAAAACCGCAATTTTAGGTAATTCCCCGTTTTTCAGGAGCAACCCCCGTGCCCGATACTGCCCGAGGAGGAGAAACTCCGCGTCGGCACCGAGCAGAAAACCTCCAAAACCTACAAGTACGTTTTTTGACGTCTTAAAAGTCGATTTTTTTCAGGCGTAAATGCCTGGGGCGCTGCAAAAAGCAGCAGGCCGACTACACGCTCCTCGCCGGACTCCCTCAACAAGCGCTCGAGCACTACGTGGAGGCCATCGAAATGCTGCGCCAGGCGAACGACCTCCTCTGGCTGGCCGGCGCGCTCGAGGGGTGGTCATGTGCGGCGATGGCCGTCCTTTTCGAGGACGACAGCAGCTTGAGGTAATTGGTTACGCGATGAAAATTAATCTGGTGACGCCGGCGAATGCGAATCGATTACGCTATGAAATGAGCCTTGCGGATGGGCAAAATCGAATTTTTTCTATTTTTTATGCTCTGATCAATTATGACGTGAAAATCGGGCCGATTTTGCTATAAAATTAGCTATGCGTATGTTCAAAACCGAATTTTTTTTTGTTGATTTTGGCTCTAGCCGATTATGACATGAAAATCGGGCGGATTACACAATGAAATCAGATCGTCTGGTCCAAAAAAAAACAGCGCGGCTCGTTTTTTAAACATTTTTTTAGTTTGGATTCGTTGTTCGAATCGTTTAGGCTACCAAATCCGAGCGATTACGGCATGAAAATCCATCTTTTCCAGATCCCCAATGCACCGCGTCGCCACGATGAGCCCCCAACAAATTCGCGACGCCTCCTCGCAGGGCCGAAATTTGCATCAGCTGGGGTGAGCGTGCTTCCGCAAACTGCCACTGCTAGCTTACCCCCGGCTCGGGCAGTCTGGCAGCGATTATTGGGGAAACTCGAATTCAATCTTTGAGATTTTTCCGCAAATGGTTTCTGCTAGCTTGCCCGGGTGGGCTAGCAGGGTTTTTTAAGGAAATCGGGGTTTAATGTCTTCATTTTAATTTTTCTGTCTTTTCTTTTCTCTTGGTAGGCTAGCAGAGATTATTGAGGAATTTTTCGCTTTTACGGCCATTTTAATGCCATTTTTCAGCGTTGCCCACGGCCACCAGCGTTACCGGAGCGACGAGGACGCGTCGCGGCTCTCCGCCTCCTCCTCCGCGTCGGACAGCGCCGACAGGAGCGGCACGGGCGGCAGGAGGACGGCGCTGTCGTGGATCAAGTCCGACAAGAGGGATAGACTCGAGCCCCAGATCATCCTCGAACGATTCGAGACGGCCATCGAAAATTACGGGAAATTTGGGTATTTCGAATTTTTCGATTTTTTTAGTCTTCTACGTCTTTAGTTTCGCGGCGTACCTGGAATACGAGTGCATGATGAAGGCCTCCGAGCTGCTGCGATATCAAGGGAAGCTCATCGACATGGAGGCGGGTTTTAATTGGTTTCGACATCGGAATTGGGATATCTCGATCCGGTTACGCCATTAAAATAGATTAGCGGTGATTTCTGGGTTGCCGAGCCCTTTAAAACGCTTCAGGTCTATCCGATTACGCCACAAAATTAATTGATTGATTACGACATTAAATTGTGGTGGTATCTGGATTCGGTTACGCTATTAAAATCTGCTGGGCTTCTTTTTCGACTTGCCGAGGCCTTTAAACTGACCTGGGTCTATCCGGTTACGCGATGAATTCTGGAGTTTAGTCAGTTACGCTATGAAAAATCGGCGATCCGATTACGCCACTAAATCTCCCCCCGATTTCAGGAGTTCCACCGCAGCCACGTGGGCAAGTTCCTCGACGACTCGTTCACCCGCTTCGACCACCAGTTCAAGGCGCAGATCTGCTCCAACAGCGCCGAGATGTACAGGAAGGTAGCGATTTTGCCTTCAGTGACCCTTTAAAAAGCGGCGGAGCTTGCCTAAAAATGTCGTTTTTCGTTTTTGAAGCCTTAGAATGCGATTTTTAGGCCATTTGCAGCGAATTTTGCCTTCGATGGCCCTTTAAAAGGGGCGTGGTTTTCCTAAAAATGTAATTTTTTGTTTTGAATATCTAAAAATGTCATTATTGTCATTTTTGGTGTGGGTTTTGCCTTCAATGGTCCCTTAAAATCGTTGAAAAAGGCGTTAAAAAATTAAAAAAATTTTGAGAAAATCACCTTTTTTTCAGGTAAACTTCCACCGGAAAGCCTCGTTCTTCTCGCGACTCGGCGTGCTCTTCCGGCTGCACGTCACCGACGGGGAGACGAGAACCGTCGCCGACTACCGCATCGTCTATCCGGTATGGAAATTTTGCCTTCAATGGGCCTTTAAAATGGTTTTTAAAGCGAAAAAATAAGCTTTTAATTTAATTTATTTTAATTAAATGATTTTTTTATTCGAATTAAATTATTTTTATTTTTAATTAAATTAATTTATTCATGAAAATTTTTTTATTTGAAATTTTTTTGAAATTAATTTTTTTAGATCCTCTACCGTACCCTGGGCGGTTACGGTATCACGGAGAATGTGGGCAGGGAGCCCGCCCAGAATTCGGGGCCGTTCGAGCTGCAGATCAAGGCTCTCCACGAGGTGTACACGTCCGCCCTCAGGGCCCAGCTCCACGATGCGGCGGTTCGGCATTTGTGCCATTTGTTGCAGGTGGGAATTTGGGATGCCTCAAAGAATGTCTGCTAGCTGACCTTCTTTCCTCAAGGAATCTCGGCTAGCCTGCCCCTAAATGATCTCCGCTAGCTAGCCTGAACTTACTTGCCCCTAATGACCTCTGCTAGCTTTTTTGAGCGCCGCGGTTTTCCTAAATGGCCTCTGCTAGCTTGCCCGAGCTAAGCCGACCTCCCAAATGATCTCTGCTCGTTGCCCCGGCTCCAAAAATTATTTTCCGCAAAAAACCTCTGCTAGCTAGCCCCACTTTTCGTTTCCCAAAGGACCTCTGCTAGCTTGCTCACTTTTTATTTCCAGAATGATCTGTTCTGACGTTCCTTGGCCAGGAGAAATTCCCAAACGATCTCCGCTAGCCTTCGTTTCCTCTAAAAACATATTCCGCAAAAATCCATGCTAACCTTCCCCCCAATTCCAGGCCTACTACCCGCACCTTGACCAGCCGATGCGGAATCGTCTCGTCGGCGAGCTGCAGGGCATGACGTCTTCCCCGGCTCGTCACAACCTCGCTGTACATCTACCGCTCGAAGAGCTCGGCCTCGGCTCGTCGAATATCGTCCTCCCGCCCATACAGCTCGTCTCCTTCCCCCAGATACTGTAAGTGGGCGCTTTTTGAAAAATGGGCCATCTTCTGGGTTTTTATCGAAATTTTTGGAAAATTATGTATTTTGCTTTTTTTTTATTCGCTAGTTTTTTATCGATTTGGAAAAAATTAAGCGAATTTTTTATTTTAGAATTTTAAAATTTTAAAATTTAGTGTTTTTTAAACATGTTTTTGTCGATTTTTGTAAGACAATTTTTCTATTTTTAGGGACCCAGAAGTGCTGCCGCTGCCGTCGCATCTGGCCCCTCGAGTGACGCGCCCCTCCGACAATCACCGCTCGACGTTCATCTACTCCCATTTTGAGAGGGAGGCCGAGGAGAAACGGAGGAGGGAACAGGGTACGGAATTTGGGTGGTTTTTGCCGAAATTCTGGCGGGCAAAATGCCGAAATTTGCCGCTATTCGAGCTGTCGGCATTTCCGCTATCAGCTGTCGGTATTTTCCGCTTATCGGCATTTTTCCTTGTCGGCATTATCAGAGACCTGTTCTAGCTGTCGGCATTTTGGCAGTAGCTGCCCATTTTTGTCGGTATTCTCGATTTGTCGGGATTTTTGTCGGAATTACCAAAATTTTTTTGCAGCGATCCCGTGGATCGTCGACGCGTCGTGCAAGGTCAGCGTCCGCGTGCACAACTGCTTGCCCCAGGAGCTCGTCGTCAGGTATGGCTTGTTCGGTTACGCCATGTAATCTTTCCGGTCAACTTGCAGCGTTTTTAGGGAATTGTGCGTGCTTGGCGAGGGGGTTCCCTTCGAGGCGGTGCCGCTCAAGCTGACGCTCCCGCCCGCGACTGAAGATCAGCCTCCAAACTACATCCAGCACAACCTGATCCTCGTGCCGAAGTAAGGGTTTTTTGGGGGTCGGGGCAGGCTAGGCCAGCTAGCAGAAAACTTTGAGGAAGGCCATCTCCAGGTGGCACGCTCCCTTAAATGAATTTTTAGGCCAGGGCTTTTAAAATGAGCGCCTGGAGCTTAATTTTTTTGCAGGGCGGCCGGCCAGCTGACGCTGAACGGCTACAGCTGCCAGGTGTTCGGCCTGAAGAACGTGTGCAAGATGAGGGCCCCGAAACCGTTGACCGTACGTTGTTTTCAGTACTGCACCGTTAGCGGGGGGAGAAACGCTTTCTGTTTTTCCTCTTAAAAATCTCTGTTGATGGTCTATTTTTTATTTTATAGTGACGTCTTCCCCCCCCCCCCCGCTAACAGAACAGAACCGTTTTTGGGACTTTTTCCGGCCCCCTCCCACTAATGCGCATTCAGGTGGAGGTGCTCCCATCGCTGCCGCTGCTCTCCATCGTCTCCACGCTCCCGCGCGCACCCGTACTCGCCGAAGTTGACGGGGAACAGGGATTCGAGACGACCGTGTATAGTGGCCAAACGTCAGTTTTTCTTCCTCAAAAACCTCTGCTAGCTGAACCTGAAAATTCCCTTGTTTTCAGCTTCTCCCATTCGGTTACGCTAGTAAATGCGTCGCCCAAGATCGGGATACGCGACGTCAGGATTCAGGCATTTTTTTGCGCGTAAAAAGTGTATTTTTTTGCTTTCAGATTCGCCAGCCTCAAGTCAGCGGCGGCCCGTCGCTGATCCAGATCAAAAAAGCGCCCGCGGGAGATGAACTGGAGGTATCGCGGGTTTTAAAGGACCATTGAAGGCAAATCTAGGAATCGATAAAGCTCGCCCCGGAAGCCCGCCACCCGCTCGAGTTCACGATTTTCGGCGTCGACCCGACGGCCACCACCGATGACGACAAGCCGGGCAATCTGGACGAGTCGAGGGTAGGCTAGCAGAGACGGCTTAGGCCTGGGCGTGGTTTAGGCTTGGGCTTAGGCTTAGGCTTAGGCTTGGCTTAGGCTTGGGCTTAGGCGTAGGCTTAGGCTTAGGCTTGGGCTTGGGCTTGGGCTAAACCTAGCAAAGACGCTTTGTGGAACCCTTTTTTAGATCCCAGAAGCTTCTGCCCGCCCTCCTTCCCCATCGCCATCTACCATGTCGGAGCTGTCGTCAACCGGGGACCGGATACCCTACACCGGACGACTGCTGACGGCCCAATTCATCTTTGACTACACGGCCGACGTGGAGGGATCGCAGGGAGAGGTAGCACAGATTTTTGAGAAATGTCCGGCCGAAAAGCGGAAATTGGATAATGTCAAAATTCTAGAAAAATTGGTATTTTCTTGGAAATACGGATTTTTTTTATTTTTGCTAGATTTTTACATGTTGAAAAAGATTTCGATTTTTAAGAAATTGCTTCTTTTAATGGATTTTGGAAACACTGATTTTTGTGGTTTTTTAAATGGTTTTTTTGAAAAATGATGAAAAATTGGGAAAATGGGGGGGCAGCTGGCAGAGATTCTTTGAGGAATCGATTACGCCACCAAATCCTGATTTTCAGGTCTACTCCCGTACAGCCACCCTGCCGCTGGCCATCACCGTCGTACCAGCCGTCACCGTGGCCGCGTGGAGTGTCCTCCCCGGCGATGGCCCATTCACCAGGCAAGCTAGCAGAGACCGTTTTGGAATTTGTTCGTTTATAGGTACATTGTGGTGGACGTGTCGAACTCGACGGACGCCGACGCCGAGTTGGTGTTCTCCGGCTCGCGGGCGATGGGCGTCCCGCCGAGGGAGACGTGCAGGTATCCAGGGTGTCGCCGTCCCTTGAAAAATTGGATTCTAGGGTCCCACTGCTGTGCCCGTGTTGTACGCAGGTGGCCGGCCGGGCCTTCTACGCCGCCCAGCAGAAGGACAGCAAGGTCATGCAACGGTTCGTTTTTGCTCTAATGGTCTCGGCTAGCTCCCTAGCTGCCAAATTCCGCAAATTTTCTCTGCTAGCCTGCCCTAGACATCCGAAAATGGTTTTGCTAGCTGGTTTGCCCTAAAATTCTTCCAATTTTCTCTGCTAGCTTGCTTTAAATTCCGCAAATTCTCTCTGCTAGCCTGCCCTGAAATTCCGCAAATCGTCTCTGCTAGTTAGCCCTAAATTCTTCAAATCGTCTCTGCTAGCTGACGGCTAAATTCCGCAAATTCTCTCTGCTAGCTAGCCGCGACCCAGAAATTCCTCAAATGATCGCTGCTAGCTGATCTCAAAATTCCTCAAATGGTCTCTGCTAGCTGATCTCGAAATTCCGCAAACGATAGCTGCTAGCTTGCCCTAAATTCCTCAAATTCTCTCTGCTAGCTGGCCCCCCATTTCCGCAAATGGTCTCTGCTAGCCGACCCGTAATCCTCCCATTTTTCAGGCTCGAAATCGAACGTCTCCGCCAGGTGCTCGAGTCGCACGTCGCTGAACATCTCGGCATCCGGTGGTCGATCCCCAGCAAGGAGGTGCGTCCCGGGTTTCCACAAATTCTCTCTGATAGCCTGCCCTACCGAATTTCCTCGCGTAATCGATTACCGCGGATTTCCTAAATTCTCTTTGCTAGCCTGCCTTAGTGAATTTCATATCGTAATCCATTAAATTTGGAATTCCTAAATTTTCTCTGCTAGCCGCCCGCTTTTTCTAGCGTAATCGATTAAACGCCATTTAGGAACTCGCAAATACTCAAAAAACCCGGCAAGCTAGCAGAGACCATTTAGGAACTTTCAAAAACCCTGACAAGCTGGCAGAGACCATTTAGGAACGCTCATTTCGTTTCCCAAATTTCCCAAATGCGCTCTGCCAACCTGCCCCACCTATTTTCATGTCGTAATCAATTCTTTTTAGTTGGAAGGCCTGGTCCCAGTCGGAGCGCTCCTCTCCTCCGTGCCGCTCCTCAAACAGCTCGTGCTGCCCGCCATTTCGCTCGGTATCCTTCGATGGGCCTTTAAAACTCGTTTTTCTGCTTCAGAACTGGAAGTGAACGGGACGCCGTATCTGTCCCAAGACGACCTCGCCACCGCCATCAGTGACATGACGAGGATTCGCGTGTCCGTCATCTCGTCCCTCGATTGTCAGTCGATTTTTTGGATTCCTAAACGGTCTCTGCTAGCTTGCCAGGGTTTTTGAGGGTTCCCAAACGGTCTCTGCTAGCCTGCCGGGGGGTTCGAAAGTTCCCAAACGGTCTCTGCTAGCCGACCATCTTTTTTTACGATTCCTAAACGGTCTCTGCTAGCGTGCCCGGAATTTTGAGGATTCCTAAATCGCCTCTGCTGGCCTACGCGGGGTTTTGAAAGTTCCCAAACGGTCTCTGCTAGCCTGCTGGGGTTTTCGAAAATTCCTAAAAGTTCTCTGATAGCCGGCCATCTTTTTTACGATTCCTAAACGGTCTCTGCTAGCTTGCCAGGTTTTTTTAGAGTTCCTAGATGGTCTAAGCTCCCTGCTAGCTTGCCCCGGGTCTTTCAGGGTTCCTAAATGGTCTCTGCTAGCTTGCCTAACTCATTTTTTTGCAGACCAATTCCACGGCGAGCTGTCGCTGTGCTGCGAGCAAGAGCTGTCCTCCCGCGCCGAGCCCCTCCCTCGCCCGCATAATATGGTCATCGTCGGGTCGAGGAAGCAGCCGTTTACCGTACCACCGAAGGTAATTCTCTCTCTCTCTCTCTCCCTCTCTCTCTCGCTTCAAAGAATCTCTGCTAGATGCCCCTTTTACCCAAACACCGATTACGCCATGAAAAGATTTAACTTGCTTTATTTTGCGATCGATTACACTAAGAAAAGTTTTTTCTCTATGTTTCTCTCTCTCCCTCTCACTTTCTCTCCTCTCTAATCCCCTTTTTTCAGACAACCGACGAGCAAATCCCGGCTCCCCGTTGCGAGCTCACCTTCAACGTCCTCTTCCGCGTCGAGGGCGTCTACAAGGTACACATCCGGAAATCATCTCTGCTAGCCTGCCCCTCACCCCTCTTTTTCCAGGTACGCCCCGTGATCAAGGCCCTGCTGGGTGATCGTCTCCTTCCCGACGAGGTCTTCGCCTCGCCCATCTCCTTCAACGTGGCCTCGTCCAGATAACGGTACTTTACCTTCGCCAAGATAGCTTGGGCTTGGGCTTAGGCTTAGGCTGCTTAGAGCTTAGAGCTTAGACTTTTGAAATCGTACACAGTTTTTTGATGAAAAAAAACTCCGAAAAACGTGTAAAAAAGTTTTGGCTTTTTTGGCAAAACGCCATAAAATTCGGGGTAGTCTCGGGAAACCGATTACGCCATGAAATCCGCTGAATTTTACCCTTTTTCAGGCTCGCTCGTGCTCCATCTACGCCACCAAGTGCCCGGAGAAAACTGCCTTCCAGACGTATTGCCTTGAATTTCTCTATATCTCTGTCGCCTTCTCTCTCTCTCTCTCTATCTCTCTCTCTCGCTCGTTTTCTCTCGCCCTCTGCCCCGCTCCGCCGAAGCTGTGATATTTCTCCCGTGATTTCCGGATTTTTCTAGAGTTTTTCCCGATTTTTAAAGACCCCGCCCCGCATCCTCAATTTTGCCATAATACTTTCCCCAAAGACTCTCTGCTCAGTGGCCCATTTTTGAGCGCTGTTTTTGTTTGCGTGTTGATTTCCATTCGAAATTCCGGTCGTTGCGAGCATTTTCTTGTGTTTTCCGAGAGCTTTTACCCCCCGCAATTTTACACCGCCTTTGCCGAATAAATCTGAATTTTTGGGCGGAAATTGCAGGCTTGCCAAGTCGTACGCTGACCAAGAAATACCGAATTCGAAAAATGTCGTACTGTATTACAGTGGGGTTTTCCCGGCGAGAGAAAACGGAAAATAGCCCCTTTTTGCAGCTTTTAGCTTTTTTAGTTTATTAGATTTTTAGTTTCTTAGATTTTTTAGCTATTAACTTTTGGATTTTAGATTTTTTTTAGTTTATTAGATTTTTTGGTTTATTAGAATTTTTAGTTTCTTAGATTTTCAGCTTTCAGCTTCTTTTTTGTGTGCCATGAAAATAAAGAATGATACGCGCCATATTTTTTGTACGTTGATACACGTATCTTATACCCGGAGACCAGAGCCCCCTCCTCTTACTCAGTTTTATGCACCAAAAACGTGAAAAAAATTGGCCCCCATACAAATTCTCGAACTAGGGAAAAGACAGAGAACACAGACCCCATCGAGAAGCCGTGCTGCAGCGATTGCAAAAAAAAGCCAAAATAAATTCGGCTTCTTTCCATGTCGTGGAATCGCCGGAAGTGGAAGCCATCTGACGGGAGCAGATGGCTGAAAACTCGTAATAAATTGTTCGAAAAATGTCAGTGAGGCGGCAACACCGGATACGATATTGGCGTCAAAAAAGCTTTGGGGTTATGCAGTTTCCGCAAGTTGCCGGGCACACGTTCCTCCCTACAAAACTCGCCACAAACACCCATTTCCGCACCCCGCCGCGGGTTTTCGTTTCTTTTCCGGTAAACTGGTTGCCAGCCAACATTTCAATACCATAAACTTGGCATTTTCCCGATTCTAACAGGTTTGAATGCTTTTTTAGGGAGTATGGGTCGGCGGCCGATACCTCCAAAGTGCTAGAATTTCGCCATTTTGGCCTCGCGCTAATTTTTATCGATTGGTTTAGCTTTTCTGGCTGAAAACATGCCTAAAAACACGCCCAGTAGCTTCCTTGGGTCTTATTTGTGGTTATGCAGTTTTTGAGGCAGCCGGCTCCCGGTTTATATCTTTCCAAAACCGCTGTTAAAACTCATTTTGCTGTTTCTCTTTTTTTTTCTTCACGTAACTGCGAACTGGCTGCCAGCGAACATTTCAATACCATAAACATGCCTTGTCCGGCTTCTAAAGTGTTTTCGAATGCTTGTTTTAGTGAGCCGGGGTCGGCGGCCAATCACTTAAAAACGCTAGGATTTTCGCATTTTGGTCCCGCGCCCTTTTTTATCGATTGTTTTTGGTTTTGTGGATGAAAATACATCATAATATACTCCCGCCGCTTTTTTGGAGCTTTATTTGGGGGTTATGCAGTTACCGTAAGTTGCCGGGCGCACGTTCCTCCCTACAAAACTCGCCATAAAAACCCATTTCCGCCTCACGCCGGGGGTTTTCCTTTCTTTTCCGGCAAACTGGCTGCCAGCCAGCATTTCAATACCATAAACATAGTTTTTTCCTGATTCTGAAATGTTTGAATGCTTATTTTAGTGAGTTTGGCGTCGCGATCACCTAAAAACGTTAGAATTTCTCGGCTTCGGCCTCGCGCTCAATTTTTTCGATTGGTTTGGCTTTTGTGGTTTTGATTGGTTTTAACTCTTTTTTTTTCAGGGTACACCGCGGCGGGTCGGCCAGACGGGTCGGCGCGGCGGCGCGGTGAGCGGCACGGACAGGCGGGACGGCGCGGCGCGGCGACGCGGTTGGAGACCCGGTGGGCGAGACGTGAAGAACGGCGGCTGGCGCGATAAACAGGTTTTTCTTCGATTCTTTTCAAATATCCTTTTTTTTGGAAATGGACTCTTTCGCGTTTCGCATTTTGCTTTTAGATTTCAAAAAATAATGAAAAATTGACATTTTGAAATTTGAAAAAAATAAATTGAAAATTGAAATCGCCGTCAGCCTTCGGCTATTTTTGGGCCTAAAAAGTGTATTTTTTTGCTTTCAGATTCGCCGGCCCGAAGTCCGCGGCAGCCCCCCCTCCCTTCGGGATCCAGGATCATCAAGAATGCGCCGGCCGGAGATGGCCTGGAGGTATCGCGACTTTTAAAGGACTATTAATGGCAAATATAGGAGTCGATCAAGCCCCTCCCGAAAACCCGCCACTCGCTCGACTCGAGCACCACCACCGCGCACCTCCGATGAAGACAAGCCGGGCGAGATGGACGAGACGCCCGATGATCTACTTGCCGGTGAGGGCGCGTCGGGGAGCGGCTCTTTGATGATGAAGGTATGTGAGTTTTGCATGGTCTTCTTGGAAAATAAAAATACTTGATCACGCGATTCCGCAAATTTTCTCCGCTAGGGTAGACTTAGACGTAGGCTTGGGCTTAGGCTTAGGCTTAGGTTTAGGCTAGGCTTACGCTTGGGCTTACTATTAGGCTTGGGCTTAGGATAAGCCTTAGGTTTGGGCTCAGCTTAGGCTTAGACTTCGGCTTAGGCTTAGGTTCGTGCTCCTTTTTCCTAAGTTTTTTGCGATGGGAATTTCGAATTGAATTTGTCGAAAATCAGAATCCCGTCGAAATTTATATGCCGGGAAGGCATCTCTTTTAGACAACTCTAGAAAAAGAAGATTTCAATCAAACTCAATTGTTATAAAGCCAAATTTCCTCAAAATACGTTTGAAAAGTTGAAAAAATGGGTTTGAAAACTATTATTTCGGCATTCTAATTTTCGACAAAATCGAAACAATTTGTTAATTATTCGTCTAATTCGGTCGATTTACAGATAAACTCGGGACAAGACTCGTCTCGCCGGAACAGTTCTCACCGCCTAATGGATGTGCAATTTCCTCATCAGCACGAGCAACTCCCGCACTACCAATCGGCGGATTCCCTACTCGACCTCTGACAGAGCATCGGTGTTTTTTTTTAGGTACGTATTTCCGGTGTTTTTCTTCATTGTTGTCTCCGTTTTCAGGGGTTCCAACTGACCCCGCGGACACACCATGCTCGGGGCGAACCCGAGGCGAGCTAGGAGGAAGATGCTGAGCACGGGAGGATTCGGGCGGTTGAGCGCAGGTATGGATTTCCTGGTGCTTTCCCAATATCGGGGGGGGGGGCTTGGGTTTATGCTTAGGCTTAGGCTTAGGCTAGGCGTAGGCTTACTATTGGACTCAAGCTTAGGGTGAGGCTCAGGCTTAGGCTTGGGCTTGGCTTTGGCTTAGTCTTAAGCTTTGCGATTGGGGCTTAAAGCGGCTCTGGCAGCACACCGATTACGGCGTTTTGGGGACCGGGCAGAGACGCAGAGTTCTGTCTGCGTCTCTCCTCTGGGCGCGCTCTTTCTCTCCCTGCCGCGACGCACCCGACCGCGACGCTTCCAAGAGTCGTGGAAAAAGGGGCTTGCTGCCAGACGCCCTTTAAGCGTTGGCAGGGTTCGAAAAAATGGAGGAAAAATTTCCGAATTGCAACATTACCTGGCGTAATCAGTTTACCGTTTTCTTCTTTCAGGGTTTCGACGTGTAGCGGCATCGGGTCGTCGTCTTGGTCTACTTCTCTACCTGACACGCCCGATGATCTACTTGCCGGTGAGGGCGCGTCGGGGGTTCGGCTATTTGACGAGGTATGTGAGTTTTGCATGCTCTTCTTGGAAACTAAAAACACTTTGATCACGCCATCTAAGCGATTCCGCAAATTTTCTCCGCTAGTTTGCCTCTGGTTATCAGTGGTTCTCCGCTAAATTTTAAGCTAGGCGTAGGCTTAGTTTTGCAACATTACCTGGCGTAATCAGTTTACCGTTTCCTTCTTTCAGGTTTTGATGGGAGTCGTCTCGGGGGCGGCGACGCTGACACGTCCGATGATCTACTTGCCGGTGAGGGCGCGTCAGGGAGCGGCTCTTTGATGATGAAGGTATGGGAGTTTTACATGGTCTTCTTGGAAAATAAAAACACTTTGATTTGACACGCGATTCCGCAAATGCTTAGGTTTCACTAGGCTTACACTTGGGCTTGGGCTTAGGCTAGGATTAGGATAGGATTAGATAAAAATTACCTCGCGTAATCAGTTTACCGTTTTCTGCTTTCAGGGTCTCGACGTGTCGCGGCATCGCGTCGTTTCGGTGGGAGCGGCGTGGAGACGCCCGACCTACTTGCCGGGTCGGGCGTGTCAGGAAGCGGCTCTTTGATGATGAAGGTATGGGAGTTTTGCATGCTCTTCTTGGAAACTAAAAACGCTTTGATCACGCCATCTAAGCAATTCCGCAAATTTTCTCCGCTAGTTTGCCTCTAGTGGCAGTGGTTCTCCGCTAAATTTTAAGCTAGGCATTCTTAGGTTTGGGCTTAAACTTCGGCTTAGGCTAGGCTAGGCTTCCACTTGGGTTTGGGTTTACTATTAGTTGGACTTAGGCTTAGGTTAGGCGTCGGCTTCGCCTTAGTCTGAAGCTTTGAGACTGGGTTAAGCGTAGGCAGGGTTCGAGAAAATCGACGAAAAATTTCCGAATTTGCAACATTACCTGGCGTAATCAGTTTACCGTTTTCTTCTTTCAGGGCCTTGGCGGCTCGCAGACGGAGGAAGACACGTCCGATGATCTACTTGCCGGTGAGGGCGCGTCGGGGGTTCGGCTATTTGACTAGGTATGTGAGTTTTGCATGCTCTTCTTGGAAACTAAAAACACTTTGATCACGCGATTCCGCAAATTTTCTCCGCTAGTTTGCCTCTGGTTATCAGTGGTTCTCCGCTAAATTTTAAGCTGGACGTAGGCTTAGTTTTGCAACATTACCTGGCGTAATCAGTTTACCGTTTCCTTCTTTCAGGTTTTGATGGGAGTCGTCTCGGGGGCGGCGACGCTGACACGCCCGATGATCTACTTGCCGGTGAGGGCGTTTCAGGAAGCGGCACTATATCGAGGTATGTGAGTTTTGCATGGTCTTCTTGGAAAATAAAAAGACTTTGATTTGACACGAGATTCCGCAAATGCCTAGGCTTACAAGGGAACCACCTAAGGTCGAGGTGGCGTTTCGTTCTGGGACCCAGCCCATCTCGTGCAGAATTTTTCGCTGATTCCGAATCCGCTGCTCTTTTTTGCCAAATAGCTCGTTTTAAAAAGTTATAGCGCTTCAAAGTTCCATTTTTTCCCAAATTTGCCAACTTCAAAGCCATTTATTTTGCACTTCCCGGATGATTCATCAAATACGAATCTCGCCATCGTATTCAGAAAATTTTTCTCTATCGAGTGAGCTATTTAACTCAAAATTGTTGGAAATCGAAAAAATCGACGATACCAAGTATGGAGTTCGTTTTTTGTATGGGAAATGGTGAAAAACAGGCTATTTCACACTCCCATAAGTGATCATCGATAGGCAGTAGCGCAGTAGTCACATATACCATTCGAATCAGAAAAAAATTCTCTACAAGATAGGCTATTTAAAATTGATTGGCATATTAAAACAAAAAGTTGGGCATCGTGACAGATGATCGCTCGCGGGCTAAACGATGATCTTAAAATCGCCGTAACTTTTTAAATCGGGCTATTTGGCAAAAATTGAAAGCGGGTTCGGAATCAGCAAAAAATTCTGCACAAAATGGGCTGGGTCCCATAACGAAACGCCACCTCGACCTCGGGTGGTTCCCTTGTTAGGCTAGGCTTACACTTGGGCTTGGGCTTAGGCTAGGATTAGGCTTAGGCTTAGACATAAACTTTTAGACTGAGCCTTAGGCGTAGGTTGGGTTCGTAAAACTCTAGGAAAAAAAAACTTAAAAAAGCTAGCAAATCATTAGAAAAAAAATTACCTCGCGTAATCAGTTTACCGTTTTTTTGCTTTCAGGGTCTCGACGTGTCGCGGCATCGCGTCGTTTCGGTGGGAGCGGCGAGGAGACGCCCGACCTACTTGCCGGGTCGGGCGTGTCAGGAAGCGGCTCTTTGATGATGAAGGTATGGGAGTTTTGCATGCTATTCTTGGAAACTAAAAACGCTTTGATCACGCCATCTAAGCAATTCCGCAAATTTTCTCCGCTAGTTTGCCTCTGGTTATCAGTGGTTCTCCGCCAAATTTTAAGCTAGGCATGCTTAGGTTTGGGCTTAGACTTCGGCTTAGGCTTAGGCTAGGCTTACACTTGGGTTTGGGCTTACTATTAGTTGGACTTAGGCTTAGGTTAGGCGTCGGCTTCGCCTTAGTCTGAAGCTTTGAGACTGGGTTAAGCGTAGGCAGGGTTCGAGAAAATCGACGAAAAATTTCCGAATTTGCAACATTACCTGGCGTAATCAGTTTACCGTTTTCTTCTTTCAGGGCCTTGGCGGCTCGCAGACGAAGGAAGACACGTCCGATGAACTACTGGTCGGGGAGGACGGGTCAGCAGGATGCGGCTCTTGGACAAGGTATGTGAGTTTTGCATGGTCTTCTTGGAAACTAAAAACGCTTTGATCACGCCATTTAAGCAATTCCGCAAATTTTCTCCGCTAGTTTGCCTCTAGTAGCAGTGGTTCTCCGCTAAATTTTAAGCTAGGCTTAGGCTTACACTTAGGCTTAGGCCTAGGCTTAGGTTTAGGCTTACGCTTGGGCGTAGGCTTTTAGGCTTAGACTTGGGTAATACCTGGGGGTAATCAGTTTAACGTTTCTTTTTTCAGTGGCGGCGACAGAGAGCGGCTGAAGGCGACGACGGCCGGCTCGAGGGCCCCCACGCGCGTGCCAACCTACTTGCCGGGTTGGCACGTCCCAGCGCATGGTGGGCGAGTTCGAGGTGTGTGGCTGTTACTTGAACGGCTCGATAGTTAGCCAAAATTGTTTGAATGCGCCCCCTCCCGCCCCCGAAAATGCATAATAGAAGGGAACTTGCTTGTAAGACATTCTGCCAATCGCCGAGTTTAACCAACCAACCCCCCGCACCCACGCCCAACCGAGACGTTTAAAGAACCGTCAAAGGTAAAATAGATTTCCGCTCCTGTAGCATTATCGTAAAAAACCTTAAACATTTTTGTCGTCAAAATTCCCGCAAAAATACCGATTTTTCGGGCGAAAAAATGTGGTTTTTGAGAAATATTCGGCTATTTTCGTTGGGATCCAATTTTCTCTTTTTTTTTGGATAGAGGCCATGTTTCTACACTGTTTTTTTACTAATTCTAAACGTAAAAACTTGCGAACAATGACTAAAACACCAAAAAATATTTTTTTTGCTCAAAACGGCTGATTTTCGAGGGTGATTCAAATTTTTAAGCATTTTAAACTTTTCGGAATCGTGTTCTAGGTACGGCGTTAAAAGGACACCTTTGGTCACTTTTTGCACTGCCGAAATCGTTCTGACTAAACTTCTCTTTTCCGTTAGCGTTGGTGTCGCGCTGGGCGGTGGGTGCACAGGGTTTGGGTGTCCATAGTCGTAGCGCGCACTGACTGGGGCCGCCTGCTCGTTTTTGCGGAATTTTTAAATAGGCGTTCCCAGGCTCGGCGTTTCTCCGTTTCACTGTTTTTGGCTTGATTTCATTATGATACGATCTTTTTTAGTTCAACAACATGAGCTACCTCTTGGATCAAGACTGCTCCTTCGTCGTTATGGCCTTCCGGCTGAAAGGAGTCGTCCCCACCGTGGAGCAGCTGATGGATGTCTGCAACCTGATGGGGTTAGGGGATATTGCACCGCGCGTCGAGCAGATTCTGGGACTTCCCATCGGTAAATTTTATATTTCTTTTTGGCATTTTCATTTTCAGTAGTACTGCCTCGCCCCGTTGTCGAAGAAGCGTTAGCCGCGATCCTGCGCCGAAGACTGAGATGGCAGAAGCACATTTGCGACAAAGTCGAGGAAGAGCTTGGATGTTCCCTCCCGAAAAACCAGGCAAGTTGTTTTAGAAAAATGTTTGAAATTTACCAGCTACCTTTTAAATGTGACATTTAGGTTCTCCCGTCGATCTCGGCCGGAAACTCGTCGGCGAGCTCTGAAGACTCAACGTTCGGTGCCTGAGATCATAACCATATTGATTTGTCTTCGTGTTTGTTACGTTGTTTTTTAAATTCTTGCGATAAATACTTTGTACTGACCTGGTTTGTTATTCGGATATCGGCGACCTTAATTCGCTTCTTATCGTTGATACTTTTTGATCTTGACATCTTCGTGCGCAAATGTGCCTTTCGTTGACGCATTTTTAGGCTAATTTCATGGATTGTATGCTTTTTACCGCTTTCTTAATGCAAAATAGCTTCATTTTTGATATTTTTTTGGCGTTTTGGAACTCGCCGACTTCTTCGAGACGTTTTTCGGCTAACTAAACTTTCTTGGACGTTTCTAACGTCTATTTAGAGTCTGAAATCGTGCCAGGTGGTTTTTGGGCTTTAGAACTAGTTTTTTGCGCCTTTAGCGAGTTTTTAATGCTTTTTTTTTGCCTAGGAAATGGTGGTATAATATTTTTTCTACTTTCTCTTGCTTCTCTTTTGTTTGTCTCCCAATTCCGCCCCGAATTTTGCGCGTTTACTAGCGATTACCACCTGCTGCATCGTCTGGACCGCTCGGGGTGAGGAGGAGGCGATGGTGTTGATGCTTCTGGGTGTCGTGCTTCGGTTTTTACGGCATTTTCTAAGGCCCCTTTTACCCAAATTCGGATTTCGGGCGCCTCTGAGGCCTAAATTCGACGCTGCTGGGCTTTCTGAAATCTTTTCTAACGCTTTTGCAACTGATTTTCGGCTTTCCGGACTTTCTGCACGTTTCTCTAACAATTTCCGCCTCTAAAATGCGTGCAGCCAGTTTTTTCTGAGTTTTCAAGTTTTAAAAGCTCCAGGAAACGCTAGAATCGACCCGCTGACGGCCACTACATCTCGACATTTTCGAGAGGCTGCAAAATTCGGGACTTTCGTCGTCGTCTGGCCCTTCCGGGGTGTAGAGTCTGGCGGTTTCCGGCGATTTGTATTTTGTATGGATTTTATAGCACTTTTTTGTAGCTGGTAGTCTGTGGTTTTTGGTGTTGGTGAGGGGGTTTTGTAGCTTGTATCTCGTCCTGCTTTTTCTAATGAGTTTGTATTCTGTAGTCGGTGTTTTCGAGGGGTTACTGAAGAGTTTTGTAGCGTGTAGCTCGTATTTTTAGGAGTTTCTAGCATTTTTTTAGCTTTTCGCCTGTAGTTTATGGTTTTTTATAATGAGTTTTGTTGGCTTTAGCCTGTAGCTTGTAGTTTATGGTTTTCTCGTCGTTTTTGGCTTGTAGTCTGCGGTTTAAAGATTTTTGATTTTTTAGTAGTTTTTCGCGTTGTTTCCGGGGTTTCCTGCGGCTTGGAGATATGGTTTTTAGCTGGTTTTTCTTCGGGACCTAAAATAGGTTGCCCACGTCTTAATTTCATTCAATAGTAGCATTATTGTTTTGATGTTTAAATTTAAAACCGATCCAAATTGACTTTTTACACTTTTGGTGTTTGGAATGTCCAAAAAAAGTATCGCTTTAAAAATGTTCAATCCATTTTTGAAGCAATAATTGTTTTTTTTTAATTAAGGAGATTGTTAGTTTTAATGTTTTTCCTATTAATTCGGTTCATGTAAACCTTAGAAAAATTAGAATTTTCGCAATTTTAACTAATTTAAATGCGCTGTTATAAAATTTTATCTGCTCATTTATATAAAAATTTGGAAATGCTGGGTTTTTTGAAGGATTTATTGCAGGGTTTTTTTGAATGATTAAATTTCGGACTGTAAACGGCACTGTACTGTTAGCGGGGGTAGGGGAGGGAAAGTCTACATGAGCCTATTGGGAAAGGGAAAAGGAGAATGGGCCTGGCCTCCCCCCCCTCCGCTAACGATCCAGTACCGTTCTAGACCAGATTTTTGCGGGAAACTATCAGAATCTCGAAAATATGTACTCTTTTCCCATGAAAAGTCAGGAAGCCGCCGGCCAACACCTCTCTGCCTAAAAAAAGTGTATTTGGTCTGGATTTTCGAGATTCTGAAGCAAAAATTCTGCGAGGGGCACTCAGCCCCGATCTTTTCCGTCTCATTCCACCCGATTCCCACCAACCTCCAGGGCGACTTCTCACATGTTCCTCTCCGCCTCGTGCGACTGGAGCGTCAAGTTGTGGAGCGTTAAGGTATACCGGGCAGTTTTCGATTTCCCGAATTGTCTCTACTAGCTGGCCAGAGCGTGGTTTTCGACTCCAAAATGATCTCTGCTCGCTTGCTCAGGCTGATTTTGCAAATTCCGAAATGGCCTCTACTAGATTGCGCTTATTTTTTACCTCGAAAATTCTCGAAGAATCTCTGCTAGATTTCCCCAACTTTTTAGTTGCGATATTCCCTAGGGATCGCGGCTAGCTGGCTGGGGCCGATTTTTCGATTTCCTGAAGGGTCTCTTCTAGATTGCCCTTGTTTGATCTCCAAAAATTCCTGAGAATCACTGAGATTCCCTCCACTAAACGTATTAAAGTCTATTGGCTTTGTTTTCATTTTGTTTTCTTTATTTTCTAATAGTTTTATTATTGCTAAGCTCTTCGTATTTATATGGCGTGTTCGGGGGCTGTTTGCTAAAATGTTGACCCGCGGCCCGGTGCCCGCCTGTGTTTTCTGCATGCCGGTCCCCCCCCACCACTACCACTATTAGTTAGGCTTGTGTGCATGAGCTTTCTCGTCTCTCACTCTCTGCGTCTCCGACTCTCACTATCCGTCTGCGTCTCTGCGATTTTCTCTGGTCTTTTTCTCTGCGGCTCCCTATCACTTTCCGGCGTCCGTAAACTTTACTATTCGGCGATTGCTCAGTTTCACCCACCCCCACCTCCTCCTTTTTTTCGCTGGCCTCTCTTTCTGCAGACCGTAAATAAAGACATTTTAAACGAACCGAAAGCTAACAAGGGGGAAAATAGTTTTGGCACAAAAATTAGCAAAGTTTTGAAAAACTAGACCGTTTGCTCGAAAAATCGATATTTTTATGTCTACTTTGTATATATAGACAAGAATTCTCAAAATTATATAGCAAAAATTAGTTGTATTTATATTTTTTTAACAAAAATTGCCAGCTCCCTGCGTTTGAGAATCGTAAAACAATCAGTTTCCAAAACACTTGCTCTATTTATCCGCAAAAAAAAAACTATTATTCAAGCTCTGTTCCTTCGTTTATGCCAGATGCGGGGGATTGGGCGCCGCGAATGGGGGGATGTGGCGCGTGTTCAAACGCAAGAAGTCCATTATTCCCTGGCCGGTCCTTCGCTTCCGCTTCCTGAGCCCGGTCGTATCTATTTCGGAAGTTTTAGGGTTTGGATTTGGGGAAACCGGTTTCCGATCCCTCGCTTCGCATGATCCATCCGATTAAACTTGGTCATGCTCAAAACTGGGATGTCGCTCAAAAACGTCTCCTTGTTAGCGTAGAGGTCAAAAAGTCAAAAAAATGTTGATTTTACGCTGGTTTCGATAATTAACATACGACGTTCTGAAATCCTTTTTTGAAAGAAACGTTTGGAAATCAGACCCTTCCGCAACTTGCGAAAACATATTCGGAATCAGCGCGAAATTCCGCACAAGACAGGCTGTGGGTCCCGAATCGAATTCCCCGCCTTGGTGAAAACCCTCTAAAGCCATGTGACATTTTGGCCAAAAATCGGCCATATGGCCGAAATCGATAACTTTTGTATTTTTTAGTCAAATCTGTAACGTTCGGATGGTTGGCGTGCAATTTGCGTATGCGAAATTGCCGGATTGTGTGCAGCGTCTCGTCCACGATCATCTAGAGTTTCGGGACAAGCGCCGTCTGCGAAGAACCACCCAGGTAGACCATCAATGACCATCCACCCTCCCCCCCCCCCTCTACTATTTCGTTGCGTAATCGGTGCAAGGCTAGATTCTAGGAGCGGCGATCGGCTTCCTGGCTGCCAGTTACTCGAGACCGCAAGTTGGAGCAAAAAGCAAAAGCCCCTACGCGGCGGGGAGTCGAACCCGGGTCACCAGATTGGCAGCCGCCGCTAGTCACTTGGCCAAATGCCGGGGCGTTTTTCCTGGCCGCCATTTGGAACAAAATTCTGGCGCACCATGCCGGTTCTGCGCAGCCTTTTTCCACGCAATTGCAGCGATTTGCGAGATTGCCGGCCGCGGCGTTCCTCATCGACGGGCGCTACGAGAATATTCGCTGCCGCACCGAGCCGGTAAGCCATTTACAAGGGTTTTTTTGCGGTCTGTGCAGTCGTCTTTGCTAATTTTTGCGGTTCTTTCGCATTAACGGGGGGCGGAAGGAGGAAACGGGGATGGGTCAGCAACTCGAAAATTAGACTCGTAGATGGTTTTTTCCCGATTCCTAAGCGTCAAATCTGTACAAAATTTTAGGGAAAATGCCAAAACTCTCGATTTTTCGACGAAAAATGGCCGATTTTTGGCCAACTTTTTGTCCTAGAGTTTCTTAACAAATAGCGTATACGTCTGCGTATTGTTTTGCCCGATCCGCGGGTATAAAAAGGTTACACATTTTATTCAAAAAAAAATGATATTAGGCCGAAAAATTGAGTTGTTTCGTCTCGAAATGATCAAATTTTCGACCTGGCCAAACGATTTTCAAACTTTTTTTTGACAGTTTTTCGACTCTAAGTGTAGTTGAAAACGTATTAAACACAATGTAGAAACACTTGATATCCAATTAAGGACCGCCAGGGAAAAAGTTGGTCCCCCCCCCCGATAATGCGAAAGAACCGGATTTTATAAGCACATTTGTTTACAGTCATTTCCGGGCGGGATCCAACGGGACGCCGGCATGCTGCTGTTCATTTTTAATAGGACACCCGAGTTGCCATCAATTAGCGTCAGCGTTTCGCTCGACAGGGAAGGAACTATAGACCGAGACTTTTCATTGGCATACAGCGAAACCCGCTCGGTCGATGCCCCACCAGGAGAGGATTCCTACGAGCGGAACATTACCCTCAGGTAATTCTCACGATCTCTCTCTCTCTCTCTCCCGCTCTCTCCCGCTCTCTCTCTCTCTTTCTCTCTCCCGCTCTCTCCCGCTCTCTCTCTCCCGCTCTCTCTCTCCCGCTCTCCCGCTCTCTCTCTTTCTCTCTCCCGCTCTCTCTCTTTCTCTCTCTCTCCCGCTCTCTCCCGCTCTCTCTCGCGCTCTCTCCCGCTCTCTCTCTATCCCTCTCTATCCCTCTCTATCGCTTTCTCTCTCCCGCTCTCTCTCACCCTCTATTTTTCCGGGTTGTCTCGCCGGCTAAGCCTCCCCTTTTTGTTGTAGAATGCCCGGAGGCAGCGATGCGCAATCTCGATTGCTCGACAAATTGACGCGTGGCGTTCGATGTCGTGAATTCTACCCGGCACAGGTATGTGGAAGGCGGAGGGATTCCGGAATGTTTTTGGTACCTTAGGCTCCACCGCAACTTACCGCGTTGCCCATGTTTTGTCGCGGGAATCTGGCAATACATCCGGAATTGGGGCCTGAGACTAGGTTGGGAGAGAGGTGAGCGAGAGAGAGAGAGAGAGGGACAGAGAGAGAGAGAGAGAGAGAGAGAGGGGTGTGCGAGAGAGAATTTACAGGTATTTCGAGATGGATTCTTGGATGTGGCCTGGATTGAAGCCCGATCAGGTAGACGGTCCTCAATTAGCTGTCGTGCACCGTTAGGGAACGTCGAGCAAAGGAAGACAACTTTTCAGGCGTATCTCTTCTCGCGAGATCTACGACCCGAAGAATATCTCGACATCTATTTGGATGCATTCCAAAAGGTAGGGCCTCTCTCACACCCTCTCTCGCTCTCTCTCACTCTCTCGCTCTCTCACACCCTATCTCGCTCTATCTCACTCTCTCGCTCTCTCACACCCTATCTCGCTCTATCTCACTCTCTCTCGCTCTATCTCGCTCTCTCTCCCGCTCTATCTCACACCTCTAGCTCTCTCTCTCTCTCGCTCTCTCTCACGCTCTCACACCCTCTCTCGCTCTCTCTCACTCTCTCGCTCTCTCACACCCTATCTCGCTCTATCTCACTCTCTCGCTCTCTCACACCCTATCTCGCTCTATCTCACTCTCTCTCGCTCTATCTCGCTCTCTCTCACTCTCTCTCGCTCTATCTCACACTCTCTAGCTCTCTCTCTCTCTCGCTCTCTCTCACGCTCTCACACCCTCTCTCGCTCTCTCTCACTCTCTCGCTCTCTCTCGCTCTCTTTCACTCTCTCTCACTCTCTCTCGCTCTATTTCACTCTCTCTCCCTCTCTCTCTCTCGCTCTCTCTCGCTCTCTCTCGCTCTATCTCACTCTCTCTCGCTCTATCTCACTCTCTCTCACTCTCTCTATCTATCTTTTTCTCTCTATCTCTCTCTGGCTTTCTGACTGCCAGATAGCCAATTCCAAAAGTTTGGAGCAATAAGCAATCGTTGCCGAGGCCGGGAGTCGAACCCGGGTGGTCAGATTGGCGGGCCGGCCCACTAACCACTTGACCACCGGTTTCGGTTGTGCTATTTTTTCTGTTTTTCAGTTGATCAACTGCCCGGTGGTGCGTCTGATGCAATGCTATGAAAATGAGGCGGAATGTATCGCCGCTCTACCGACCATTCAGCAACTATTCGAAGCTATTATTCAAGCGGTAGGCCCGGCTGATAATTTGTCGATCAAGACGAGAGATTATAGCCGAGGATCGAGAGGGAAGATGGACGTCGTCTGGTCATTGTTGACATACAGAGACGCGGCCAAGAATTCCATATGAAAGGAAAGACGAGGATTTGGGATAAGGTGCTTTCGCTGGCTTCGGCTTAGGCTTAGGCTTAGGCTTGTCTTGGGCTTAGGCTTAGGCTTAGGCTTAGGCTTAGGCTTAGGCTTAGGCTTCATTTGAGCAACCAATCAACAACCAGCAGAGATTTTTGAGGATTTGTCACGGCAAGCATGCAGGATGTTTTCAAGATTTTCCGGGGCCGGCTAGCAGCGACCCTTGGGGAAATGAGGAGGTGTAGCAAAGATTGTTGAGGAATTACGGGGTAGGCTAGCAGGGATTTTTGAGGATTTTCCAGAGCATTCTAGCAGAGATTCTTGACGATTTTAGGGGGACGTAGCACGGATCATTGCGGATTTTGACGAAGCACTAGCAGGGATTCTTAGGGATTTTCGAAGGCCAGCTGGCGGAGATCATTGCGGAATCGAGGGGCAAGCTAGCAGAGATTCTTTGAAAGCCATTTGAGCTCCAGGAATCGAAGGAACGGCTGGGGCGATTGGCGGGAGTTGTGTTCCCCTAGGCTACAAACTACTTAAATTACAAACTTAGGCTTAGGCTTAGGCCTATTTTCGACCAAAATTTCGCCAAAAAACCCGACTTTTGGCGGTTTTAATGGTTTTTGCATATAAAATCTAGTCAAACTGCACCAAAAACTCGATTAGAGGTTCTTATTAATTATTACGATTACCGGCAAGCCATCAGAAACTAGCAAAAAAATGACCAGGTGGAGATGCCCGAGCTGGCTGCCAAATATGCAACAATGATGAAGGCTGTACGTGCGGTGATGGACAGTCGACAGCCAAATGATGTTCAGGTAACAAGATAGGGAGAGCAGAGAGAGAGAAAGAGAGAGAGAGAGAGAGAGAGAGAGAGAGAGCGAGAGAGAGAGAGAAATCATTGCCATTTCCAGCTGTACCAAGCCGATCTGCCAAGCCCTCGGATCTACTACACCGTCCCTCGCACTCCAACCACGGCCAATTTGATTATCGCCCAGAACTACGCGTCGCCATGGCAGGTCTACGCACAGATATTACAGTCGAATACGGTACGTTTCTCTCTCTCTCTCTCTCTCTCTCTCTCTCTCTCTCTCTCTCTCGCTTCCTGACCGCCAATTAGCCGCTTCTAAAAGTTTCGAGCAAAAGCAAAAAGTCTGCCGCGGCCGGGGTTGAACCCGGGTCGTCAAATTTGAAGGCAAGTCTACTAACCACTTGGCCACGATGGTCAGCACCAATTCCTTTGATCAATTGATTCTTTGTGTGTTTTTTTTGCTCATTCCCATCCCTTATTTTTCTTCAGAGGGACCGCAATGAGACGATGCCGCCACTGCGCCGCCTGTGGCCACGCCCAACCGATGACGCCATGTAAATGAGAATTGACGGGCCATGCTGTGATTTCCATTTGTTGTTTTTATCGTTAATGTTAAGCGATTTTGCATAAATTTTGTACCTCCTGAAAGGCATCCAAATCATCGAGTTTCATGACGTAATCGATTGTAAAAAGCCTATTTTCGGGGACGGAATCTGCTTTCTCTTCTTTTTGGCGCATGAAATTGGCCGGCGGCCGACCTACCGTACCGTCCCCCCCCCCGCCCAGGGATCCAGGCAGCCTGGCTTTTTCTGAAGCTCGTGTTGACTACAAATCTGCTTCTCGCCCCGAATTTCCGGTCGAATCGCCAAAAAAACGCATCTCGCGATTGCCGGAATACGGTACTTTTTGTGTTTTCCATAGGGCAGGCTAGCAGGGATTCTTGGGGAATTGGAGGGGCAGGCTAGCAGAGATCCTTGCGGAAATGGAGGGGCAGGCTGGCAGAGATTCTGGGGCAGGCAGCAGAGATCCTTGCGGAAATGGAGGGGCAGGCTAGCAGGGATTCTTTGATCGTCGACTCCCCAAATTACCACCTGCCCCCCCCCGGTGATTACCGCTCAGCACCGTGTGGTTACGGTAGTCTATCCATCGTGGAATATGGTTGCTAGGAGACGGCTATTTGAGTGGCCAACGGGGGGGGGGGGATCCGGGCCACAGGGGGTATAATCCCTTGATTGGCCCCTCAAAGGGGTTTCCAGACCGCGCAGGTGTAGCTAGCACACAAGCGTAGTGCCTGGGGCCAGCTAGCAGGGATTCTTTGGGGAGCTGGAGAGGAGGTTGGGCTTAGGCTTTGGCTTTATGTTTAAGCTGAGGCTTAGGGTTTAGGCTTAGGCTCAGGCTTAGGCTTAGGCTTGGCTTAGGCTTAGGTTTTGGCTTGGGCTTAGGCAAGCTAGCAGAGATTCTTCAGGAGCGGAAACCCTCTATTTCCCTGGCCTAATCGTGTGTCTTGTAGTCTATAGCCGCCCATTGGCATCCGGCCAGCCATGGAGAGAGGGCGAGAGTGAGAGGCCGGGAAACGGGAGAGTCCAGTGAAATCAGGGTGGATAGACGGGGCGCCATGCCAAGGGGAGGCGGAGCTTGCGGGAGAGAGAGAGAGAGAGAGAGAGAGAGAGACAGAGGGGGAGTGGGGGGGTCCTGCCCCGGCACTCGGTCCCTTTGGCGCGCACATTCATTCCCACCCCCTTGCCCCGGCCAGCCAGCCAGCCAGCCAGCCAGCAGCAGCTCTCTCTGCTCTGCGTCTCTCTCTCTCTCTCTCTCTCTCTCTCTCTCTCTCGCCTTTTTCTGTGCTTTTTTTTGGGGGGCGCCGCAGCACACACACAGAGCGAGCGATAGACGAACGAATTTTTTGACGCCGCCCCAGCCAGGACTGTCGCTTTTCGCCCGGTGAGTTTTTGAAGGCTTTCCCTGGCCTTTCTGCCGCTTTTTGACGGTTTTCAAGATCGAGGGGATTTTTGGCAATTTTCCAGCGATTGCGAAATCGAGTTTTTTTTCGATTCCGGGCTTCTATCGCCCTTTAAAAGCGATTTTTTTGACGAATTCCTGTATTTTCTGGGCCTCTTTGACCATTTTGAGGCCCTGGCAATTTTCCACCGATTGCGAAATCGCATTTTTGGCTTCTACGGCCCTTTAAAAGCACGAGACCCCGAGTTTTGCTCGTCTTAGCAGCGTTTTTGGGGACTTTTCTACCGCTTTCCAGGTAGATTTTCGGCTTCTGCGGTCCTTTAAAGGGCGCACGAGAATTTCTTGCCGATTTCTACGGATTTCTAGCCCTACCGCGTCATTTGGAGCATTACGAAATCGCCACACCTAGCGGCGATTGTTTATAATTTTTTTTCGGACGTTTCTGGCAGCCAGCCAAGAGGAATTCTAGAAAATTTGGGTTTCCTAAAGAATCCCTGCTAGTTGGCCCCCGAGAATGGGGAAACGCCGAAATCCCGACCAAAAAAACCCGAAAACTAAAATGCCGACAACGAAAATCCACGCAGAGAAAATGTGGACAGCCAAAATGCCGACAACTAAAATCCCGACATCCAAAATGCCGACAACTAAAAGATTTAGTCGTACTCGTAGAACTCGAAATTTCAGTTGTCGGGATTTCGGCTTTCGGGATTCTGGCTATCGGCATTTTGGCAGATCGGATTTGGGTCTGTCGGCATTCTGCTTATCGCTCTTTTTTGTCGGCATTTTGCCTTGACGGGATTTTCGCATTTCGGCATTTTGGTTGTCGGCATTTCAGTTGTCGGCATTTCGGCTGTCGGTATTTTGCCTTGTCGGCATCCCCCAAAAATCCCCATAATCCCAAATTCCGTCCTAAAAGATCTCTGCTAGCCTGCCCCTTTGCCCGCTTTGTCCCGGATCCATCTCCGCGGATTTCACGAAAGAAAGGGCCGTTCCTCTCCCCCCAAATCCCCCCGGTTTTCCGCCGTCCGTTCTTTGTCCACGCGCGGAATGGCGCGTCCCTTTTTTTGGAGCGCTCTGACAAAGACGGGATGCCCTTTCCCCCCGATTTTCGGAGGCATGCTAGCAGAGATTCTTTGGGAAAGGGGGTTTGCTTTTGGGGTTTTGGCTGGGCTTGGGTTGGGGTTGAGGCTTGGGCTTGGGTAGGGATTTTGGGGGGTGGGGGGTTTGGTGTGGGTTTGTCTTGGCTTGGGTAGGTTTAGACTGGATAGATTTGGGTACGCTGAGGATTTTGGCTTGGTAGGAACAGGAACTTGTTTAACGATTTTAGGGGGACGTAGCACAGATCATTGCGGATTTTTAGGAAGATCTAGCAGGAATTCCTAGGATTTTGAAGGCGAGCTGGCGGAGATCATTGCGGAATCGAGGGGCAAGCTAGCAGAGATTCTTTGAGACCCATTCTCCAGAAATCGCGCGAACGGCTGGGGCGATTGGCGGGAGTTGTGTTCCCCTAGGCTACAAACTACATCGGCACTCCCCCCTCGACCCGGGCGGCCCCCACTTTTTATGATGACGTTTGCTAAGGCGGGTGCTCGGTTTCTTTTGAATGTACAGCGTTTTTAATGCAATTTTCGCTCAAGTTTAGGCTTAGGCGAGGCCTGTCCTTAGGCTTAGGCTTAGGCTTAGGCTTAGGCTTAGGCTTAGGCTTAGGCTTAGGCTTAGGCTTAGGCTTAGGCTTAGGCTTAGGCTTAGGCTTAGGCTTAGGCTTAGGCTTAGGCTTAGGCTTAGGCTTAGGCTTAGGCTTAGGCTTAGGCTTAGGCTTAGGCTTAGGCTTAGGCTTAGGCTTAGGCTTAGGCTTAGGCTTAGGCTTAGGCTTAGGCTTAGAGGTCGACCATGGAAATTGGCCAGATCGATAGGCTTACCCAATTTTTTTTTCCGTTTCGCGAGAAGTTGAGGATTTTAGCGCTCTCCTGGACACAGTTTTTTCTAAACATTTTCCAGTTTTTTAAATTGTTATAACAATTCCTATAAAGTAAAATTTTGATACCTATAGACGTCAATTTTAGCACATTATTTGGTTCCAGGCGTTTTGGCGCTCATTTTCAGCCCCACTGAAGCTGCTTGGCCCCTTTTTCGGCCATTTTCGATGCCTGACCGCCCTATGAACTTTCAAAACCAAAAAACAGCGCAATGTCCGTTAATTTTCCACTTTTATTGCCTTTTTTGGTTGTAAAGTTTCCGATTTTTGGCCTCGTTGAGCCCGGGGGCAACGTAGCGCGCCAATGCACAGCACCAATTTGGTCGCGTAAGCGTTCTTCCAAACCCCGATTTTTGACGGAAATCGAATTTTTAACGTTCATAATAAATTTTTGTATATATTTTTATGCGATTTTAGTTGTAAAATATAGTTTGAAGGATCGACTGCGCTTTCTGAGCAGTTTTGCGCGTTTTTTTGGCTTTTTTCTTGACGAGTTTTGAGCAGTAAAACATGATTTTTAGGATTCCGGCATTTTTACCCGATTTT
Source organism: Mesorhabditis spiculigera (assembly GCA_958295435.1). Classification (NCBI taxonomy): domain Eukaryota; kingdom Metazoa; phylum Nematoda; class Chromadorea; order Rhabditida; family Rhabditidae; genus Mesorhabditis; species Mesorhabditis spiculigera. The sequence goes on from CATQJA010002707.1 coordinate 1,802,047, forward strand.
TGTGATTTCCAAGTAGAATTTCATAGTATTTCTCTTGTTGAAAAGTGGCGCCTGCGTTTTCTAGCGCTGTATAGTGAGTTTAGAAGCTTTTTGGAACGTTTTCAGGCGTTGCAAAAGCGGAAACTTGCTTTTTTTGGCTTATTGGCTTCGTTGCGACGTTTTAAAGCACTTTCTAGGTTTAAAGACTTAGTTTATTGGTTAGTTCTAATTTCTGGGTTTTCTAGCGTTGAAAAATTAATCAAAAAGTTTGTTTTGAATGCTTTTAGGGTTAGAAAAGTAATCAATTGTTTGTTTCCGCTTATTCGCTTCGTTTCGATCTTTTGGAGGCACTTTTCTAACTTTTAAAACTTTGTTTATTGGCTAGTTTGCCATGTCTACGTTTTCTAGCGTTAAACAGTTCGGCCAAACGTGTTTCTTTTGAGCGATTTTAGGGTTAGAAAAAGTGGGAAGTTTTTTTGGTTTGTTCTCTGCGTTTCGATCTTTTCAAGAATTTCTCTAGCTTTTAAAACTTCCTCTATCCGTTTTTTTTACAGGAATTCGATTCCGCGAGAGCGTCTCCTTCTAGCCGCCAACCATTGGTCCCCACTTCTTTAATGCACAATTGCCGATGCGATGCCCCACGAGTCTGAGCCAGCCGCGAAGACCAGGACTCGGTACGCTTTTCCGCAAATTGTCTCGGCTAGCTGGCCACCAGCTGCTAGCGACAAGCTTTTATAACCCGCTTTTTCAGATGACAAGAAGAAGCACAAATCCAAGAAGGCGAAGAGCGTCGCGTTCGCCTGCCCGGCCAGCCCGCCGCCACCGCTCGCCGCCGCTGGCCCACCGCTTCCGGATGGCGCCGCGGAATGCGCAAAGCGCGCGATGGCGCTCGCCTGTGCGGCGCTTGTTGGTGCGTTTTTGTTTTGTAAAAAATCTCTGCTAGGCTGCCTCTGCCTTCAAATTCCCCCAAAAAATCGCCCCCAAATAACCAATAATATAAATTTTAATTTTTCCAATTAATATTCAATAAAAATATAAAAATCAAATTCAAATTTTTAAAAATTATTTTTCAAAATCATATTTTTATTTTAAAAAGTAATAAATTAAATTAATTATAAAAAAATTTAAAAAAAATTATATTAAAATTAATTAGAAAATTATCCCTATAAAAAAAGCCCCCAATCTGCTAGCCTGCCCTCATAATCCCCTCCTTTTCAGACAACCTCGGCTTCACCCACTGCCAGGGCTCCTCCCTCGACACGCTCTCCTCGCTGTCGATCCGCTTCCTCGAGACCTTCTGCCTCAAGCTGCACAACATCACCGAGCAGGGCGGCCGCACCCAGTCGACCATCTTCGACGCCGAGGAGGCCTTCCACGAAATGAAGGGCATCGAGATGGAGACGTCGGCCTATGTCAACGCCACCCTTCAGACAGCCGTCAAAAGGACCGTGCCCAGGGTGCGTTTTTGAGCAGTTTCCTCAAAAATCCATGCTAGCTTGCCCTGGCCTCATAATGCTTTTTTTCAGGCTCCCCCGCTCGGTTCGTGCTCGAATCGAGGCTTCTCGGCTCGTCCTCTCGTGCCTGGCGCCTTGCCGGTGACTGCTCTCCCGGATCACATCCCCTCCTGGGCGCCGCCGCTCTACAGCCAGAAATTGAACTGTGAGTTTGGGGCGATTTCGTGGCGTAATCGATTCCCAAAGGATTTCTGCTAGTTCGCCTTGCTAAAATTTTGAAATTTGACGTCCGAAGCTAAATTTTGGAGCTTAGGAAATTCTCATGGAATCTCTGGTCGCTCGCCTTGGATAATCAGGCGAAATTTCAAATTCTAGGGCTATTTTCTGTTCTGAGTTTTTTTTCCAAAAAATTTTTTTTTTTTACTATTTTTTTTTTAATATTTTTTTTTGGTGGGGGGGGGGGAAAAAAAGGGGAAAAAAGGACGGAGGGGCGGGGAAAAAAAAAAAAAGGGGGGAAAAAAAGGGGGAGAAAAAAAAATATTTTTTGAGGGTAGGGGAAAAAAAAAAGGGGGGGGGAAGAAAAAAAAAAAAAAAAAAAAAAAAAAAAAATGGGGAAAAGAAAAAAAAAAAAAAAAAAAAAAAAAAAGGAGGGAGGAAGGGGAAAGGATAAAATAAAAAAAAAAAAGAAAAAAAAGGAAGGGGAAAAAAGTTGTGTTTTGGGGAATGGGAAAAAAAGGAATAGAAAAAGAAAAATAAGGGAATGAGGGGGGAAATAATAAAAATTTTATTTAAAAAAAAAAAAAAAAAAATATATAATAAATTTTATATTAATTAAATGTTTTTTGGGTTGGGGGGGAGGGGAGGGGAAAGAAGAGAAAAAAAAGAGAAAAAAAGGAAAAAAATAAGAAAGAAAAAAAAAAGAAAATAAAAAAAATTTTTTTTTTTAAAAAAAAATAGAATAAAAAAAAAAAATATAAAAAAAATTGAAAAAAGATAATAGGGGGGAGTAGAAAAAAAAATAAAAAAAAAAAAAAAAAAAAAAGGAAAAAATGGGGGTAAAAAAAAATAAAAAAAAAAAAAAGAAGGGGGGGGTTTGAGGGGGGGTTATTTGGGGGGGGGGAAAAAAATAAAAATTGGGATAAAATTAAAATTTAATAAAAAATTAAAGGGGAAAAAATAAATTTAAAATTATTAAAAAATAAAAAAAAAAAAAATAATAAAAAAAAAAAAAGGAGAAAAAAAAAAAAAAAATAAATAGGAAAAAAGAAAATAAAATAAATAAAAAAAAATAAAAGGGATTAAAAAATTTTTAAAAAAGGAAAATAAAAAAAAAATTTTTTAAAAAATAATAAAAAAAAAAATTTTTTAAAAATGAAAATATTAAAAAAAAAAAAAAAAAAAGAGGGGAGGATTTAAAAAAGAAAAAAAGAAAAAATTAAAAAAAAAATAATAAGAAAAAAAAAATAAATTTAAAAAATTTAAGGAAAAATTTTTTTTTAGATTATTATATAAAAAAATTAATTAAAATAATAAAAAAAAAAAATAAAAAAAAGGGAAAAAAAAAGGAAAAAAAAAAAAAAAAAAAAAAAAAAAATTTTTTTTTTTTTTTTTTTTTTTTTTTTTTTTTTTTTTTTTTTTTTTTTTTTTTTTTTTTTTTTTTTTTTTTTAAAAAAATATTTTATTTTAAAAAAAATTTTTTAAATAAATAAAAAAAAAAAAAAAAAAAAAAAAAAAAAAAAAAAAAAAAAAAAAAAAAAAAAAAAAATTTTTAAAAAAAATAAGGGTTTTTAAATTATAAATGGTGAAAAAAAAAAAAAAAATAAAAAAAAAAAATAAAAAAAAAAAAAAAAAAAAAAAAAAAAGGAAAAAAAAAAAATATGAAGGAAAAAGAGGGGGTGAAAATTAGGGAAAAAAGAGGGGGGGTTTAAAAAAAACCCAACACCACCCCCCCCCCCCCCAGCTAGCGCTCAGTTTTGACGAATTTCCTAGCGTAACCGGCTCAAATTTGCCCGGCAAACTAGCAGAAACGGTTTGAACGCTTTCGAATAGGATTTCTGTGAAAGTCTCGCTATAATTTTGCAGGCTTCGTCGCGTAACTGATTAAAATCTTCTTGGCGTGCTAGCAGGGTTTCTTTGGGGTTTTTTTTTGCATAAAAAGCGCCTGATCTCGTTTTGAATGCAAAATTTTAGGCGGAGAATTTTATGGCGTAATCAGATTCCTAAAAAAATCTCTGCTAGCACCCCCGCAAATTCCTTTTTTTCAGTTGTCGACCCGTTCGCCCCGGTGCCAGAGCCAGTCGCCGAACCCCCGATCCCGGTCGACGATTTCCCGGATTTTATGGGCGCCGATGTGCGGAGTTTGGGTCAGTTTTCGTGCTTATTTTTTATCTTAGAGTTTTATAAATGTTTTTTGACATTTTCTAGCTAATATTTTGTAGTTTTGTAGATTTTTATTGAAAACCCCCATTTATAGGCATCCTGCCCGACCCCCGGACGGCGCTGGTCGCCCCGATCCGTGTGCGCAAGAACCTGCCGCTGACGGTGGACACCTCCTACACGCAGGTCTCCATCCAGATGCTCGAACGGGACGCCGACCAGGAGCACCCCGACACTTTGAAGGCCCCCGTGCTGCGCATCAAGATCATGAAGGTAAGGGCGAGGACCAGGGGAGGCGGAGCAGGGATTATTGGGGAAATTTTGAGACTGATTTGGATTCCTCCCAACGCTTTCTTGACGCTTCTGGGGCAAAATCCTTGCTTTTCGGCGTTTTTGGCGAATTTTTTGATGCGGCGATTTGCGCGGAAGGGGTCAGCTAGCAGAGATCCTTTGGGAATTTCAGAAAATCGATAAAGCCGTTTAAATTCTCCATTTTAGCCGGCCTTCTTGAAGTTGCTGGGCAAAATGAAGCCGAAATTTTTGCGCTTTTGCCACGTTTTTTACGCGGGGTTTTGTTAGAAAGAGGCTAATCTAGCAGAGAAACTTTAGGAATTTCATAACTATAAAGTTCGGAAAATTCCCTCATTTTCAGCCGACCTCGTTCGACGTGTCGTCGCCGATGAACTCGCCGGCCCTGCCCGTGCCGCCAATGTCCGCCCCGCCCGTCCATTCGATGACCGGAGCTGCCGATACCTGGACGAATGTAAGTTTTTCTTTTTTTTTCTTACTAAGCCGGTAGGCTAGCAGGGATCTTTGCGGAATTCTGCAAAATTTATGCGATTTTTTCGATTTTTTTCTACTTTACCAGGCCGACAAGCTAGCAGGGATCTTTGACGAACTCTGAAAATTTTTTATAGCAGTTTTAGCGAATTTAATTTTTCGCTTTTGACCCTTTTCTAGGCCAGCAGGCTAGCAGAGATTTTTGCGGAATGCAGGAAAATCCTGACTTTTTGCGAAATTTATGTCATTTTTAGTCACCGCAACTGCCCACGAAGCCGATGATCTCGCCGCTGATCGCCTCGTCGGCCACAAACTCCGGCCGCAGCACGCCGCTCCACCATCCGTTTACGCCATCAAATGCGCAGCCGCCGCTCGGGCTCGGACAACCGATTACGACGTCAAATGCCGTGCCGGCCAAGAAACGCGGACGGCCGCCGAAGAAGGGCGGCGCGGCGGCGTCGAGGCGCGGAAGTGTCGTCGACGATCCGGTAAGGGATATTTTGCATTTTTGAGCGTTTTAAAAACACGTCTTTTCGTTTTTTTTTTAAATTACGATTTTTAAATTCAAATGCTGATTTTTAAAAATATAAAAATTATCGAAGTTTTTGCAGAATGAGCTCTCCCCGGCCATCGCCTCCATCGTGCAGGCGATCAACGACGACGTGGCGCGGCAGCTGCGCGGCTTCTCCCCGCTCACCGCCACCAGCCCCACCTACAGCAGCCAGCCGGCCACCCCCACCACGCCCAGCGCCGCCCCCAAGAAGGTCATCAGGGTGCGTTTTTTCTGGATTTTTCGAGAAGGGGAGCTAGCAGAAAACCTTGGGGGAAATTGCCTAAATTTTGGCAGGCTAGCGTGGATTCTTGAGGAAATTTTCTAGATTCTGGCGAGCTAGCGGGAAACCTTGAGGAAATTTTTTCGGGGATTGGGCACGCTAGCAGAGGCCCTTGAGCAATTTCAACTTTATTTCTTTCAGCGTGCCTCCTACGTGCCACCCGTGGCCCCGATGGTGCTCCCGGCTCGCGCGAATCGAGGCCAAAACCCCCGGAATCTCTCCCCGCCCCTGGCCACGCCCACCACCCCGGCCACGCCGAAGGAGAAGAAGAAGTTCGTCGAGAAGCCGCAGGTATGCAAATTTTTGGGGGCCAGCTAGCAGAGATTCTTTGAGGAATTGGGGGCTAGCTTGCGGAGATTCCTAGGGAAACGTAGGCTAGCTAGCAGAGATTCTTTGAGGAAAGGGATACTTTGCTATTTTGACTTAATTAATTAAATTATTGAACATTGAAAATTAACATTTTTTTCCAGGCGTTCCCGCCAATGATCCTGAAGCTGCCCGCGTGGCCAAAAGCTCAACCGGCACCTCCAGCTCCACCACCACGCACCAGCTGCTGCTCCTCCCCCGGCCCCGCTCATCCTCAAGTTCCCGCCGATCGCCGTGGCCGCCCCGCCCCCGCAAGTGGTTACGGTATGTTTTTCCGGGTTTTAACGGATCTAATCCATTTTTTAGCCATCGCCGGCCCGTCCACTCCCTGCCCCAATTCCGCAAGAATCTCCCTCGGGCTACCACCTGCCACGCCGTCAGCACCAGCCGCCGAAGAAGTTCCAGGATGTGAGTTTTTGCAGCGGGGCATGCTAGCAGAGATTTTTTGAGGGTTTCCTCAACGATCACTGCTAGCCTCTTTTGGCCCGTTTATTCTAGTCTACGCAGGCTAGCAGAAATTCTTTCAGGCGCTTGAGGTTCCTCAAGGATCACTGCTGGCCTGTTTTGGACCGTTTTTCGATCTGAGCAAGCTAGCAGAGATTGTTTAGGGATGTTAGACTTCCTCAAGGATCACTGCTAGCCTGCCCTGATCCCAAATTTGAGAGCGTTCAGCTAATATATTGCGCTTTTTGCAGTTCGAGTCGGATCTGCCGCCATCGCTGGGCGGCCGGAAGCGTGGCCCGTCCGAAGCCGCCGAGCCCTCGCCCACCATCCGTGCCCCCACCACCAAGAAGGCCCGCCTGGACACGCCGCAGGTTTGTCGCATTTTTAGATTTTTGCCTCCAGCGGGCCTTTTAACACAATTTTTCGTGGATTTTTGCCTTCAGGGGGCCTTTAAAGTGGTTTTTCTAGATTTTTTTTTGGCTTTGATGGGCCTTTAAATAATTCTCATGTAGATTTGCCTTCACTTCCCCTTAAATACTTTTCTAATTGGCTCACGGACCTTTAAAAAGCAAAGAAGTTGAGTAACTTTATTATTTCCAGGCGACCCCCTCGGCTCGCGGCTCGTTGACGAAGAAGCGGGGCCGTGGCCGTCCAGCTGGTGTGGCCGGTCGGGCTGCGGTACCCAGTCCACCGAAGCAAACCGTGCCCAAGCTGCGTCTCATCATCCCCAGGACTACGGTAGAAGAGCGTGAAGACGACGACGGAGGAGGAGGAGTTTGAAGGTGATTTTTGGCGTGTTTTCGGGCAAGCTAGCAGGGATTATTTGCGGAATTTTTCCTCATCTTCAACTTTCCATTTTCAGATGACGTCGAGGAGGACGAGGAGCCCGAGGCCCCGCCCGCCCGGCTGCCGCTCAAGCTTCGGATATCGTTCGGATGCGATCGGATCGGTGATGGTGAGCGTTTTTCCGCAAATTAGCTCTGCTAGCTAGCCCGGAAATTGTACAATTCCTCAATGATCTCTGCTCGTTACCCTCGAAAATTCCTCATTTTTAGGCGCCCAAAACTCGCCGGAACCCCGCGTCGCCCTCAACATTGACCTCGGCCAGCGCTTCGGCTTCACCGGCACCGTGAATGGCGATGGTGGCGACGAGGGCGAGGTGGATGGAAGAGAAGCAGACGGCCCGGCGACGGAGACGATCGACAAGCGCGCCAAGCCGGTAGAAGACCAACAAGGCCGGGACGTCGTCGTGAATGCAATCATGGACGAGCTGTTGGACCGAATTTCGGCCCAATGATCTCTGCTAGTTGCCCCCCTTTCCATACCCTGCCCCCTTCTCAAATAACCCCTGCTAGTTAGCCCCCCGGTCTCTTGTCCCCCCCCCCCGTTAATTTTTCCCGGATTTTAAAGGGACCTGGAAGTGAGAGCCGGTTGAATTCCGAGGCGTAATCGATTCTGGATTTAGGATTTGCTAGCGTAATCCATTCCAAGGCTGGAAATACGTTGCGTAATCGATTCAGAATTCAGAATTACGCCGCGTAATCGATTGCAAACTTGAAATTACATTGCGTAATCGGTTGTACTCCACTTCCCGGTCCCTTTAATCTCGCCCCTTCATTATTTTGCCCTTTTTGTCTTTCCCACACCGTAACCCCACCGCAAAAATTCACTTTTTCCACTTTTATACGTTGTCGTCGCCCGTTCCGCGTTTTATACAAACAAAAAACCTCCACAATTCCTCTCGGGTGTGTACTTTGTACTTTGCGGCCTCCCCCATCCCCTCAAAATTAATTTTCCGCGTCTTTCCCATTTACACAAAAAATTTACATAGCGAAATTCCGACTACATATCGCCTGCCTGCCCCTCTAACTCCCTTCCCAGTGCCTTTAAAATTTTTTGCGCACGCTGAAAGGCCGCGCAAAAATGTTGTTATTTTGGGTTCTGGACTGTTAGCGGAGGGGGATGAATTTTTGAAATTTTGGATTTTTTTGTCCCTTTCTAGCAATTTATAGCAATCAAAAACTTTAAAACGATAAAAATAAAACTGCCAAAAAACTCTCCCTCCCCCCGTTAAAAGTCCAGTGCCTTATTTTGTTACAGATGTTGTTCTTCTTTGTCAAAACGCTATATCGGCCCTCCCTCCCTTCCCCCCGTTGATCTCACATTTCAAAAACAATTTGCGTGTAGATAAACACACGACAATCGATCGATTTGTGCACATTTATCGTCTACAAAAAGGGCGCAGTGACGGACTGCGTGCTTTTTAGGCTTGGAAATCACACTGGAATGACGAACAAATGGAATTTGGAACCTACAGAAAATTAAATATCGGCTTACACAATAATCGGTTCTTTTTCATTATCGGGGGACTAATTTTTTTTCCAAATTGTTTTTACTCTTCCTAAGTTTTAAAAATTTGAAAAAATACAAAAATTCGATAGATAAAATCGACCTAAAATGGCCGATTTTCGATCTCAATTTGATTTCAATTTTTACCAAGTTTTTTTATTTTTTTTCCTTTTTTAAGTATAGCTAAATTTTACTATAACCACTATTAAAACGCCTTAGCTTTCAAATTAAAGAAATCGGTCACGATTTTAACGTGAAAATGAGGCGTTTTTGTTATTTTAGGCGTTTCGAATGAGGCCAAAAAAATTTAGAAAGCAATGAAAACAACGATATTTTGTTACTTTTTAATGGTTTGAGCGTTGCTCGTCGTTTTTTTAGGAGAAGAAGCGCGCGACGCCGGAAGAAAACGACAAATTTCCGACAAGATTCTGTTCACGTTGCTGCTGATTTATTGTATTTAACTGTAAACTTTGTCGAATAAATTTTTGCCTGCACAACATTTGCCATAAATCGCACCCGCCGGGCTCTCAAAACCCTGTTTTTCTCTAGCATACTGCTCGCTTTATTTATCATTTAGTTTCTTCTCTAACTTTGCGAGCTAAACTTCTGATTTTCAGTCACTGTCGCCTTTTCTAGGCATGAAATTCGCCGACGCCGCGATTTTTCGGTTTAGCGGACTCAGTTTGGCTTGCCAGCGATCGCTAGTAGGGGCAGTTTGACGCGTCGAGCTCAAAAAAACAACACCTCGGATTGATTTGAGGCCAAAAATTCGGGTTTAGCTCGTTTAGCTAGCCTAGAATCAGTAGAAAAAAAGAAGGAGGAACACACCGTCTATAGACATGGTTCCGCTAAACCGAAATAGCCCTCAAAAATTTCTTGTTGAAATGGTACCATTTTCTCAGCTTCTCTTATCGTTTAAAACCGAAAGCCGGATGCATTTCTAATTTTTATTTTCCAGGTATCGACCATGAAGCGCGCCCATTCTCCTGCAAAGCCCGACCAGCCGGCGAAGTTTCCAAAGATGGAAATCCCGTTGCACAAGTTGCCGCCCAACGTCTTCAACACGATCGCCGGATTGCTGGATTCATCCTCTCTCCTGGAGCTCGCCAATTCGCATCCGGGAGTCAAGGAGCTGGTGCGCCGCTCGGAGAAGCACTGGCACGAGGTGGACACCAACCAGTACTGCTACCGCCCACCATACGTTACCCACTTCATCGACTACAACTTCCACACTCCTTCCGAAGCCAAGCTTCTCTTGACAAACTGCAAGATCGACCACCTGGACCGAGTTTGCGAAGTGCCGAATGCTCGCGGTCTGATCGATTTGCCGAACGAGTTGATGGAGAAGATTGTCCGGCCGCTCGATAATGCCACGCTCATGGAGCTCGTACCGGTGCATCAACGATTCAATGCGCTGAGGCGATCGATCGATATCGATTACCTACACCACAAGGCTGGACAATTCGCCGTTTCACGCAACCAATATGAGCCGATTTGGGAAAACGTGGAAGAAGCAGATTACCCTCCGGGTATCCCAATCAAAAATGCGTCCGCCTTGGACGGCAGGCGCGTTATGTTTGTCGTATACGAGGCCGGCGATCAGCTAAAGAAACACCCGCCAAAGAAAGTCAAGCCCGGCTTTACCTGCGAAAACTTCTTCTTCTACCTGATTGGCGGATGTCCCGACCGAGATGTCTACGGCAATTCCGTCTATCTGGATAAGGCAATCGTCCAGGATATCCTCAAGCCGACGAACGTTTTCTCAGCCGTTTTCATGCACTTCCTGACCGGCCAAAACTTTCCGAAGGGTTCGCTGTCGATCGGCGACGTGCGCTTGGACGAACTAAACGAAATGAAGCAAGTATACGCCCCGGCGCTGGCTTTTGGCATGAAAACCTGCTTGAAAGAATGCATCACGCTGATTTTGTACTACATCGATGAGTGGATGGCCGGAAAACGGAATATCAACACGCTGTGGGTTCGATGGGGCGCGACCGCCGTTCGACAAGCGCTCATCAAAGGGCTGCAGTTGACCGTGGACCCGAACGGCATCTTTCGAGGCCAGCTAAAGCGAGATGACGGCAAGCTTCTCGATGTTCGTGTCAGAAGGGAAGAAATTGTCTTCCAAGCGCCGGGCACATCCGTTCAATTCAGAAATGCGGCTTTCCGCCGTAAACCAGCACCCGTATTCTGAACGCGCCACAAGTCAGCCCCTTCTTCGACAAGAACACCTTTTCATTTATTATTTGCTCAGATTGCTTGATAAATATTTGTTACGAGTTACGCGTTGCTTTACTGAAATATTTGGGTTAGATACCCGGCGTTTTTGTAACCTTTAACGTTTTACGATTTTTAGATTGGCAACTTGAGCGCTGAATGGAGGCTGGGGCGCCCGTTTGCTAGGGCGCGGCCTGGCTACCGGGGCCGTTGCCGAGGAGAGGGCGCATTAGCCGGCCTAAGAGGTCCCACAAGCTTCATGAGGCTGAAAAACGGGCCAAAAAGGCTTAATTAGGCTAAAATTCGACTCTAAAAACGTTAGTTCTATCATTCGATCGTTTTGCGCGTCATTTCAAACACTAGAAAACATTTTCAGGCTTTGAAAGAGTAGTTTTTAGACACCAACCACGGCGTTGTTGAGTTTTGCGACTTTTGAGTGCGTTTTTCTTTTGATTTATTTGCTCTAAATCGTGTTTTAGCAATTGGAAAACCGTGATTTTATGCTAGACGTGGCGCTTTTTCAGTTTTAGGTTCAGCACGCAGCAGCACGGATAGATTTTAAGTTCTAAATCGTGTTTTAGTAATGGAAGTTATTTCTTGCCCTAGACGTGTTACTAATGCAATTCTGGATTGTGCACATCGTTTTGATTTCCATTTTCATCTCGAGATATCGTCTTAGTAAGGAAAAGGCTTTTTTTTCTTTTAGATTTTGCACTCAAAGTCCGATTTTTGTAATCGGAAAAATTATATTTCTTACTCTAGGCGATTTACGAATCCACTTCTATATTTTTCGTATCGTTTTGTTCCCCATTTTCTCTTCTATATCCTAATTTCACGCCCCTGATCCGCCATTTTCAGGTAAAGCCACCTCCACGAAATGCTGGCCGGCCTCGCGAGTATAGCTGGACGCGCCGCGGGCAGTGGATCGTTTCTGGTAGGCTTATTATCATGTTTTTCTCTATTTCCGACTCTAGATGTGCAATCTGCTGCGAGCCCTGCCCACCACGTCCACCGCAAATCTACACACCAGCGCCCCGGCGATGCGCAACAATTTATTGCAGGTAAATCTTGACGGTTTACCTAGATTTTGAAGGAAATCTGCTTGGAAAGCGTAGTTTTTGATGAGAATAGGCTAAATTGGGTTTTCTATTTTGTAGCCTATTCGAAATTATTTGCATTTGATTCGAAATGACTTTTTAGGCTTTTTAAAACGCTTTATAGGCTGGTTTTTCACGATTTACCGCTAAAAATTGCTCGTAAATCGTTAATTTCGTGTTTTTATTAGCTAGAATAGGTTTAATTAAGGATTTCGCGTGATTTTACAGCTTTTTCAATATTTTTTCCAGTATATTTCTGAATTTAATAAATTTAGAAGCTTTTTTTATCCATTGAAAAACTTAGAAGAGGATTTCTTTTTTTTTATACGTTAAAACGACCAATTTATTTTTTGCAGTACATGCACGAGAACGGGATGCCGAAGCGGAAGGCGCGGAAGGCCGACAAGTCGCCCATCACCGGCTACAATACCATCCGGGGCATCGTGCTGAAGAGTGCGTTTTTTCCGAGATTTGTAGGGCTTTTTAGGCGATATTTTGGAGTTTTTAGACGAGAAACCCTGCTCGTTCGATAGAGCGCGAAATTCTACGCAAAATACGTTTTTTGAGAATTTCTAGAAAAATCTGGTTTGATCAGAATCAGTCTTTTCGTTTTTAGAAAGCTAAAATATGGCCTAAAAACGTGTTGCTAAATTTTGATTTGTAAATGAGGATTTTCATACTGTAATTCTCCATTTTAGCCGTCATCCGCCACCCGAAAAAGCCGAACTCCGGCAACCGAAAGTGCGCCATCGTCAAGCTGTCCAACGGCAACGAGGTGGGTATCTCTCTCTCTCTCCTCTCTCTCTCTCTCTCTCTCGCTTTTTCGATATTTCGATACTTTACAACCTAATTTTGACCTTTTCAGGTGTGCGCCTACATCCCGGGCGTCGGCCACAATTTGCAGGAGCACTCGCAGGTGTGTTTTCATTTATTTGCGATTCTTCTTTCTCTTTTTAGTCTTTCTTTTTATCACTTTTCGTTTCTTTTGACGCCATTTTTGAGAGGGTTGGGTAAAAAAACTCGTAAAAGTCCCGAAAACCCCTAGTTTTAAATCCTAAATAAAAAGTTGAGAAAACTTGAGAACTAGGGCAAGAGAGCGTGTGAGTGAGAGAGTGAGCGAGAGAGAAGATAAAAAAAGCTTGTTACAACCCTAATTCCCCTCTTTTAAAGGTGGTGGTGAAGGGCGGCCGACGGCGTGACCTGATCTCGGTGCGGGCCAACATTTTGCGCGGCAAGCTCGACTGCGCCCCGGCCGGCGGCAAGAAATAACCGGAAAAACACGGCCGGACGATAAGCCCTAATTTCTGTTTGTCTGTCGCGTTTTTTTGCGTGCGTGTGCGTGTCTGTCCATTTCTCGCGTTGTCATTATTTTTTTTGGGTCGCCCAAAAAGGCCTTTTTTTCTCTCGCTAGTTGTATAGGAATCGTCGATTTATCTGTTTTCGCTGGATTTGTTTGTCTCGTTTTGATTTTGGCGTCTTGTTTTGGGAATGAAGATTTTTGAAAATTAAACTATTTCGACGAAAAATACACGCCATGAAATTCGGGGAATCGATTACGCGATGAAAATCGGAGCTGGAAACTCCGGAAAATTCGATTTTTGCCGTTTTAAAAGCGCTTGGCAAGACGTACAATCGATTACGCGATGAAAATCGGGCTCAAAATTTTTGAAATTTGAAATTTTTGCTTCTTAAAGGCCTCCAAAGCCGGGCAACGATTACGCGATTAAACGGCGCTAAGATTTTCCTCGATTTTTCGTTTTAAGGGGTTTGGGGGGCCAGGAAATCGAATTTTCGATGCAAAAAACGAAGTAGCCTAGGTGGGCCTAATCGATTACGGCATGAAAATCAGCTTTCAATGGCCCTCTAAAATGGTATTTTTTTTAGTTTTTCAATCAGAAAATCACAATTTATTTGACAGCAAAATCTGGCAATAAAATAGAAATATCACTGCGTTTTTCGGCGCTCTCAAAAATCTATTTTTGGGCGAATTCCTGCTTCAGCTTTTCGGCCAGCACTTTCCGGGCTTTCACCACTTCCTCGTCCGCCTAAAAACGGAAGTTCTCACGATTTTTGAGCTACCAAAAACCTGAATCGGCCGCGTCTCGCCGCGAAGCGCGTCCCGCGCCGCGCGCGCCGTCTTCGGCCGTCCGTTCGTGGATTTTTCCTCTTCCTAAATGGCCACTGCTAGCTTGACCGGGGGTTGGGGAATCCGCAAATGTTCTATGCTAGCTTGCCCAGCTAGATTGCTGCTAGAATCTCGCTAAAAATCTCTGCTAGTTTGCCTAGATCTCGATTTCCTAAAGGGTCTCTGCTAGCTGCCCTTTGCCCTGAGCGTCCGCAAATTGTCTCTGCTAGCTTGCCCCACCGTCCATTGCTTCCTAAAGGATCTGTGCTAGCCTGCCCAGGGTCTCAGGCCTCCTGCGATCCTCAAGAATCTCTGCTAGCCTGCCCGATACCCTGGGAATTTTCTAGAAATTTGCTAGTTCCCGGGCACGAGTTCTCTAATAACCCTGCTATCTTCCCTGCCGCCCCGATAGATCCCAACGATCCTGCTAGCATGCCCTGACCCTAATCTCCAATCAAAACCCCCCCATTTTCCTAAAACACTGCTAGTGCCTTGCCGCTTCCGATAAATCCCTAATGACCTCTGCTAGCCTGCCCTGATCCTATCTCGCCGTTTTTCCGCAAAGAATCCCTGCTAGCCTGCGCCTCCAACTCACCAACTGCAGCAACCTCTCCCTCTCCTGCTTCTTCTTCTCGATAATCCGGTCCCGCTGCGCCTTCAGGTATTCTGCCCTCGCTGCCACGTCGGCGCTGGCGATTCGAGAGGGCTCTTGGAGGAGCGCCTGAACAATTAAATCGATTAAAGGGACCGAGAAGGCAAAGAATCTCTGCTAGCCTGTCCTGACGAATTGGCGCCGAGTGGCAAGCTGGCAGAGATTCTTTGAGGAATTCCACAAATCGCCGCTGCGAGCTTCTCAAAGAATCCCTGCTACTTTCCCAGGCATGCTAGGGGGCAGGCTGGCAGCGATTCTTTGGGAATTTCGACAAATGGTCTCTGCTAGCTTCGCCGTGCCTTTAAGTTGCCGAAATTCCCCAAAAATCCCTGCTAGCCTGCCCCATCCCTCAAAATCCTCACATTAATGTCAGCCGGCGTCCTCCCCTTGGCCTCCTCCTCCTCCTCGGCATTCTCCATGCTCCCCCGCTCGTCCTTCAGCTTTTCTGAGATGGGCGGCGCCCCTTTTCCGACGATCGGCTCTCGCACTGGCCCTACCGTAATCTTTTTCTGAAAAAATGAGTTAGTTGAATTAATAAGTCTAAACAATAAAATTAATAATTTTTTAAATTTTATTAGCATATTTATTGTAATTTAAACTTTGATTTGCTGGCTTTTTTTACCTTTTCCGGTTGCGCTGCCGGCTCGGGCTTTGGCGGCTTTTTCGCCTGACTCGTCGAAGCCTGAAACTTTGCTTTTTTAGGTGTCACCGTCCCTTTAAAAGCGAAAAACGGTTTCCTACCTTTTCCGGTTTTTCCGGTTTCTCCGGCTTTTCCGGTTTCTCAGGCGTCGCGGCCGGCGGTGCGCTGGCGATGGCTAGCTTTTCCGTATCGCCGACCAGTTGGTTGCCGGAATTCTGAATCTCCGGAATTTCTCAAAGAATCTCTGCTAGCCTGCCCCACCAATTCCTCAAAGAATCTCTGCTAGCTGACCTCGTCGAGCCTGTTTCTCTCGGCTTCCGAAAATCGCCGGATCGCCTCCAAGTCGAGCTGCAGTTGGTGCTGCTTCTCCTCATCGAACTCTTCTTTCGACCTCCTGAGCACGGCATTCAGGAGAATATGGTCCATTTCTTCTCGACTAGAAAAAAAATGGGTGTTCCCTAGGTGTCACGCTCCCTTTAAAACTTAAATTTGTGTTTATAGGCGTATTTTGTAGAGTTTTTCAAGGGCTCTCGAATGGTGTATATAACATTACGATAGCTAATTCCCGGCGAAAGTTATAGCCAGTTGAAGTCTGTAGCCGCTGGCTACAAACTACAATCAACCGTATCTTGGCGTAGTAATGTCAGATTTTCATGATTTTTAGCTGATTTTGAAGCGCTTTTTCAGATCTATCAATTTGTGCCAGTCTTTCCCGAAAATTCCGCAAAGAATCTCTGCTCGTTGGCCCCCAAATCCCCACCTCAAATGGTGGCTTTTCCTGATCTCTTCCAGCTCCTCCATGCTCCCAACGCAGGGCAGCAGGCCGCACATGAACTAAAAATACGTATTAAGCTGAGAATCCGGTTTTTTCGATTTTAAAGGGATGGTGACACCTCGATTAATTGCAAAGCCTGGAGTTGCAGCTCCACATTCTTCTTCCGCATCATTGGGATGAAGATTTCGAGGTCCTGGGCGGCCATCACCGGCTCGAGGGCTGCCTGGAAGGTTTGGGCTTAGGTTTAGGCTTAGCCTTAGGCTTGGCCTAGCCTTGGCTGAGGCTTAGGTTTGGCTTAGGCTTAGGCTTGAACTGGGCTTAGGCTTACCCTGGTCCTGGCGTTGAGCGTCTCCTTCTCGACGGCCGTCAGCGCCTCGGCGAACTGGGAACCCTGGAAAACCGGAAATGTTCCTAAATGGTCTCTGCTAGCTTGCCCAGCCTTCCACGGCCCTTTAAACGTTTTAAAGGGACGGTGACACATAGAAAAATCTGTTTCAAAGGGCTAGAGACGCTGAATTTTCTTAGGGTTTCCTCAAGAATCTCTGTTAGCTGTTCGTTTTCTCTCTCTCTCTCGCTCTCTCCCACCTACCGTAATCCCGATATCCTCACAAAAGCATCCAATTAAGACGTCAACAAGTGCCGCGTACTCCTGATGAACGGCTTCATGTTGGGCGGGATCGCCGTGGTCGACGTCGAATACTGGAAAACGAGGGATCGAGGGATAATACAGAAGAGAGGGCTACGGTACGTTTTCTCGTCGTTTAATTTCTGCTTTTGCATTTCTCATTTTTGATTCTTTGATTTTCAAGGGGCACGACTTCGGGGAGTTCAGGGAATTCGGGGACTTTTGACTTCCAGGGACTTTTAAAGGGAACGTGGCAGCTAGGCAGGACTTACATAACGATTTGTGCTCAATGAAAGTCGAAATCGGGATATCCCAGACGGACGAGTGGATAAAGTCGATGAACCGCTTGAAGATCTGGTTTGGGGTCTGGGAACGGACGGAGAGACGGCGCAGCATTTCTTTTCTTCGTCTAAAGGCACGGTGAAGTTCAATGCCGAGAATTTTTGGCCAGCTAACCAGGAACTTTGAGGAATTTTCGCAGGGGTAGACTAGCAGAAAAGCTTCACGAAATTCTTACGCCCGGAAAATTCAACAATAGGCGCCCCAAAAATCGATGGTTTCCGGTGTGCGCGGACAGGTGGGTGGGCCGCCGCGCGAAAATAGCCCGAAATGGAGGGGTTTCTGGCCTCTGACGGGTTGCCAGGGGCAACGCTGTTTTCAGAAATCTCTCTCACTCTCTCTCGCTCTCTCTAGCACTCTCTCTCTCTCTCGCTCTAGCTCTGAAATCTGGGGCTTCATTGTGGGAATTCACTCGGGAATACATCAAAATTTGCCAGCTCTCTTAATTGCGATGCCGCCAATCAGTGGGTTACGGTAGCCGGGGTGCTTTTTAGGGAAACCCCTGGGGACCCGGAAGGAGGACCAATTTTGAAGATTTCGATAGAATTGCACGTTTTTGGGTGCAAAATGGAGGCGCAGGCTAGCAGAGATTCTTTAAGGAAATGAGTTTCAAAAGTTAGGCCAGCGCGGATTTTTGTGGAAAGCGCTATTTTTCAGGGCAGGCTAGCAGAGATTCTTTGCGGAAATTCTTTAGCTTGTGTTTTCAGGTATAAATTTATTTATTTCGCCAAGAACTCGTAAAAGAAAGTAGGTACCCGTAATTCAAAAACCGGCGTAAATATGACAATGAAACGCAAAAAAAATGAAAAATACAAATTTCAGATAGCTACGGTAGGCTCACAAAAATTCAAAAACGCAAAATTCAAAATACAGTACACTTAAACGAGCATATTTTGTATATTTTGAGCGATTTGGGCCATTGTGAGCTGGTCGTTGGCTAGCGAAACGTCGAGCTCAGCTACTAGAGCCTTCTGCGCTTCATTAGCTCCTTGCCACAGAAAATCCCGAGCTATCGAGCGGTAGAATTTGGAGGCTGTGTCGCGATCGTCTAAAAAACGATTTTATTGAAATTCTTTGCGATTTTTTGGGGTACTGAGCCCTCAAAAAGGTGCCTTACCGTAATCCCCATCCCTACGTTCGCTTACGTCATCAAAATCGACGAACAGGGGTTGGGTGTAGGGGTGTCCTGAGGGCAGGAAATGAATGCCGAGGACAAACTGGAAATAAATGGTTTCTGCTAGCTTGCCTGTGGCTTGAATTTTCCTAAATGATCTCTGCTAGCCTTCCCTGCCTTGAATCGGCCGTTAATTGACCTTAAAGAGCGATTGAAGGCAAAAATCAACTTCCAAGGGTCTCTGCTAGCTTGCCTGGGTTTTCCCAGCCTCCCAAATGCTCTCTGCTAGCCTGCCATGTCTTCAACCACCTTTGGAAACGGTCTAAAGCGACAATGACACCCCCAGAAATTTAGTTTAAAGAGCCAGTGAAGGCAAAATCCCCCAATTCCTCAAAGAATCCCTGCTAGCTGACCTGTTGCCTCCGCAAATCGCCGAATCTCAGCCCCGGATGCCTTGCTAAGAATTCAGCCATTTTGTGAAAGATTTCGAGCATCTCGTTTCTCGGATATTTCAGCAATTTTAGTGTCGTAATCGGTTCGCCCAGCTCGGTGGCGATGGTCGGGTTGTCGGCCTCGGCGCAGTAGCTGAACAGCTGAAAAGGGCATGGATTCTTATGGAAGGTGACTTCAATGGTCCTTTAAAGGGACAGTGACAGTTAGAATCTTATGGATTTTGGCTTCAATGGCCCTTTAAAAAGCTAAGAACCTACCCTTGGAACGGCCGGATCTCCCTGAAGCCTCAAAAGCCACCGTATCTCTCGTAGAAACGTCTCACGAGCCTTGCGCATGCAGATTAGCTCCTGAAAGTTGGGACTTGGTGCCTCAAGAATCTCTGCTAGTTTGCCGGGCTTGGGCTTTGGCTTAGACTTGGCTTGGACTTGGACTTGGCTTAGCCTTGGGCTTAGGCTTAGGCGTAGGCGTAGGCTTTGGCTCACCGTATGCATAGATCCAAACCATCTCCATCTGCACCTCCTCCACCCCTCGCCCTCCATATTCGGGAGCTTCAGCGCGTGATTCCGAAGCCGGTAGACCGACTTGGACCAGCCCTGGCCGACGAGTTTCGCAAATTTTTTGATTCCCTCGGCGTCAGGGCAGCGGAGAAGGGAATCTAAAACCGAATCTCTAGCCGTTTCTGCCTTCAATGGGCCTTTAACCATCAAAAATTCAAAAACTGGTATTTCCTTATGGATTTTTGCCTTCCTAGCCCCTTTAAACTTCCAAAAAACCTACCATTAGTGCCTGGAAGCGCCAATCCAGCTGACGTCTCGATTAGAGTATCACCCAGAGGATTGACGGGAAATTCTGAAAGATACTGTAGCTAGGCAGGCAAGCAGAGATCAGTTTGGAATTTTCTTGGCCATTGTTTGCTTTCAACGGCACTTTAAAACCGATTTTAGAGGTGTCACCGTCCCTTTAAAACGTTCTAAAGGACCGTTAATGGCTGGGCAGGCTAGCAGAGTCCATTTTGGAGCGGCTTTTTGCCTTCATAGGCCCTTTAAAACCGATTTTCGCGTTTTAAAGGACCGATGAAGTAAGGGTAGGCTAGCAGAGATCATTGAGGATCGACAGGACCTACCATTAATAGGGAAATACTCCTCTTCGATCCACAGCGCTGCTTCGAGGAGTTGGCTACGAAAAGTGACGGCCAGGAGGGGGAGGAAGAGAATGGAGATCAGCAGCTTTTCCCTCATCGCGTCATGCTGAATTCAGGCATTAATAGGAGGGGCAGGCTAGCAGAGGTTCTTTGAGGATATTGAGAGGCTAGATAGCAGAGATTCTTTGGGGAATTGTAGGACAAGAAACCCAATCGACCTATCGGAAAAGGTGTGAAAATGACGCCCTGCGTCGGGGTGCTAGGCGACAGAAAGAGAGCGAGAGAAAGAGAGAGAGAGAGAGAGAGAGAGAGAGAGAGAGAGAGAGAGAGAAAGAGAGAGAACGATTGTGCCCCGCATATCCATGTAACCCAATTTGGACCAAGCGCCGACGCTTAACGGTTAGCGAGATAGACCCAAAATTTGGGTATTGGGGTGTATTCCAGAAAAGTATTGGTCTTAAAGGCCCATAGAAGCCAGTAGGCGAGGGCAGGATAGCAGAGAATCTTGAGGAACGGGGCGGAGCCTACAAGCGGGCAGACTAGCAAGGATTCTTTGGCTCCAGGCAACCTTGCAAAGACAATTTTCGACCGATTAAAGGACCTCAGAAGCCATTAAATCATCCAAAAACCCGGCGGGTGAGGCGTTAATTGGTAGGCGGCAACTCGGGGCCCGGCGGGGGGTGCTTGGGCAGTTCCGGAGAGAGGCTGGGCCTTTGGCCGGGTGATTGATGATGGGCAGGGCATATTTGTGAGGGCTGGAGAAAGAGGGAGAGAGAGAGAGAGAGAGAGAGAGAGAGAGATCTCTCCCTCCTCCCCCTTGGGTCCTCCTCCTCCTCTCGACCCATCAATCACCCTGCCCCGTCCACCACCTCGATTTATGCACACAAACCCCCGGCACTTCCTGCCCCCCTTCAAACACCCCATGCTCCGGCCACACACACCCCCTGAAAGTGACCGAATTTATGGCCTTGGGCGGGCTAGCGGAGGTTTTTGGGGAATTAAGGGGCAGGCTAGCAGGGATTCGTAAGGAATTGGGGAAGGGATGGCTAGCAGAGACCATTTAGGGGCGCCAAGAAGCTAGGGCGAGCTAGCAGAGTTCGTTTCGGAAGAGACTAGGGTCAGGGCCAGCTAGCGGAGACCCTTTAGGAACCCATTCCGACCTACAGCATCCTTGCAGAGATCATTTGCGAGACTCAAGAGTCAGGGCAAGTTAGCGGAGGTCATTTGGGAAGATTCCAGGCCTTGCCAAGCTGGCAGAGACTCTTTAGGAAGCCTAGCCAAATCCAGGGCGGGCTAGCAGTGATTTTTTAGGAATCCGGGAACCGGCAAGCTGACAGAGACCATTTAGGAAATGAGGTGTTTCGACGGGGACCCGCTAATTTATTGGGTGTTTGCCCGATAAAGCCATCAGGAGGGAGAGAAGGAGCGGAAAAGCCGAGGTGTGGAATTTTCAGGGGGGCCCAGCCCCCCTCAAAAAATGGACTGATAAGGATTTTGAAGCTGCGGAAGACACGTGCACATCTTCCCGCCCTGTTTTTAGCTTAACTGGAAAATCAGGAAAAACGAAGCACGCAGAGCGAGATTATTGAGGAATTCGGAGGCGAACAGGGAACAATCAAAGAGCTAGAATTTTGAGAGTGGAAGCGAGAGAGAGCGAGTGAGAGAGAGAGAGAGAGAGAGAAAGATAATAAAAATAACTCAAAAATTGGATAAATCGAATTTCCTTGGCAAATTAATTACCCTTTACGTCTGGTTGGGTTCTTCGTATTCCACCGGCCCTCTCTGTGTCATTTTTGTGTGTTTTCGAAAACAGCCAAAATTGTTCCGAATTTGCATTGCGCACTGGAGCGAGGAGCTTACGATAAAATTTTCTCTAGGCGTCGATGTACGGTAGCGAACTGTAGCGTACTCAGGCGTACCGTAGCGTTCCGTAGTGTATCATAAAGCGCAACAACGGACTGTCGTGTACTGTTGCGTGCGTTGACGTACTATGGCGTACGAAATCATGCTCTTGCGTAGTGTAACGGAACGTAGAATACGGTGGTGTATTGTGGCGTACTGTGGCGTACTGTAAAGGGGTCTGGCGGAATTTATCGAAGTTGGTGAAGCGTACTTTAGCCGTACTAACGTACCGTTTTGCTCTATACCTTACTGTAACGTACGGTAGCAAGCAGTAGCGTACTGTGACATACCGTAGCGCAATGTAGCGTAAAATGGCCTACTATAGCGCACTGTGGCGTAAAGCAGCTTATTCTAGGGAGTGCAGCGTACCGTATTTCCACAGCATTGGCCTTCAATGCCCCTTTAAAAACGATGTTGAACTTGAAGGCATGCGAGCAGAGATCCTTTGAGGGATTTTTGCAACATTTCCGCCTCTGCAGTTTTTTTATTGCCTTCCCCAGGCTCGTAGACCTCATCCCCCTTTTTCGAGATGAAGTTCCTCCTCATCGGCTTTTTGGTGGGCCACTCGACTCCGAAATGCCCCCTTTTTCCGGGCGTCTGGGGAACCGTAACCCTTCCTGCAAGATTCTGCACTCTAGTCTCTCTCAGAATCGACAGCATGGCTAAAATGTCTCGGTTTTCGGCTATTCCTTGAGCATCTCTGCTAGTTTGCCTTGCGCCAGCTTTCCAGGTTTCCGCAAATGATCATTGCTAGCTTGCCTGACTTCAATAGCTCTTTAAAGCGGTTTAAAGGTCTATTGGTGTCAGAAACGAGTCTGAAATTTCCTAAATCCTCCCTGCCAGACTGCCCACCCATTACCCAAAGTTTTGAGCGCCATTTTCCAGCCGCTCATCCGGTTTAATTGGCGGCTTCTATTCCATTTCCCCGCCCGGCAAAAGGAGGAGGCCCATTGTTGGGTTGGGGCTCATTTTCCCCGTGTGTTTTTTGAGGGGGTTGATTTGGGGAGGGGAGGGCAAACGGAAGCCAGCTCGAAATGAGCGTTTCTCGCTCTCTCGCTCACTCTCTCTCTCCCTCTCTCTCGCTTCAGCACCACCCACCTCAAATCAAACCTTTCGCCCTCACCTCATTCCGCTCGAGGCATACAACACTCTTGTCTGGCGTCAGCGGGAAGACCCTAGGCTAGCTAGCAGTGATTTTGGAGGAATTTTTGGCTTCCTGGTTCCTTAAGTGGGGTTTTCTGGGTGTCACTGTCCCTTTAAAACGTTTAAAAGCTTAGTTAAGTGATCGGGAAATTGATTTTTACCGGAATCGGGTTTTAAGCACTATTTTCAAGGTGTCACGGACCTTTTAAAACGCTCTAAAGGGCCACTCAAGGCTGGGCAGGCTCGCAGAGGCCCTTAGAGAAACAACTCGAATTTGGCTGGCCCTTTAGAAAGAGTTTTTGGGGTGTCACTGTCCCTTTAAAACGAAAAATCTGGGTTAGGGATCGCCCTGAGAGGTTTCAGGTTTCTTCTTCTTCGTCATGTTTCTCACTTGCGCTTTTGAGCCTGGAAAATTTGATTCCCCGGCCGCGCGCGGTGCCCCTTGAAAACTGGCGCTAAAAATTAGTTTCTGGCTCTTACGAAAGTAGCTTCCGTTTTAAGGAGGTTTTTGAGAATTTTTTGGGGTACCAGCAGCAACCTCGAGGCAAACCAGCAGCGATTTTTGCGGAAAATCGAAATTCATTATTTTACGAGCCTTAATTCGGATTTTTGGGTGTCACCATCCCTCTAGGCGATTTTAAGGGACTTCATCAGCGTAAAAATTGCAATTTTCCTCTCCCTCTCTGTCTCTCTCACGCTCTTTCCTTCACTCTCTCTCGCTCTCTCTCGCTCTCTCGCTCTCTCGCTCTCTCTCGCTCTCTCTCTCTTTCTCTCTCTCTCGCTCTTCAGATCCGGGATTCATTCAGATCCGGGACGAGATCCGAAATTATCGAGGGGGATTTCCAATCGCTAGAACGCGCCCCGAAAAACAATACGGAAATGGGCAAAAATGACAAAACGAAGACGGGGATCCACGCGGCTCCAGAGTACAGCCCCTCGCCATTTGACAATTCGTCTAGAAATGTCATTTTCCCGGAATTTGCTGTTTTTTTCAGTATTACGGTAATTGGGAAATTTTTAAATGTTCTCTGCTAGCCTGCCCTTGAATTCCAGGCAGGTTAGCAGAGATTCTTGAGGAAACTGCAAGAAAGTTGTAATAATTGGTCCAATTTTTTGCGCACTTCCAGGATTCCCGATATACATTTTCCCCGATGTGTCACTGACTACAGACCGGCGGCAGAAGGCGGAAAATTGGCTTTATTTCTTTTTAGGAGGAACTTTGTTCTAAGAAGGCGGATATATGTGTTTTGTGGCCAATCATCATGTTCTAATGATCTCTGCTAGCCTGCCCAACCTTCAGTGGCCCCTTAAATAGGTTTAAAGGGACAGGAACACTTAGAAAATGGCATAAATGGTCTCTGCCAGCTTGCCCAAGCCTTAGAAATTTCCTAAAGGATCTCTGCAATCTGCCCTGCCCTGGCCAAGCCCCTATAATTCTTAAAGGATTTCTGCTAGCCTGCCAGCGCTTCTAGCGAGTCTTAAAGGGACGGCGACAGCCAAGAATCTCTGCTAGCCTGCCCCAGTCGACCCAGGCAAACTTTATTTCCCGGTTCACATCGTCATCCATTCATTCCGTCTCGCGTTCTCTCTCACTCACTCTGTCTCTCTCTCTCTCTTTCTCTCTCTCTCTCGTTCTCACCCTCGCTCTCATTTTGGACCCCCGGGTTTGCGGGGGACTGATTAAGCCAATTTTGGTGCTCGCCGAGGGCAGGGAAAAGCCGCCAGGGCACACCGGCTGAAATAGACAGACAAACAGAAATAGACGAACAGACAGAGGGCACTTTTTGGTGCTCTTACCAGGGGGGGGAGAAGCCTTGATTTACATGTTTTGCTCCCTGAAACCCGCCTCCTCCTGGCAGTGAAACCCCGCAAAAATTCGGGCCAAAATTAAACGTGCCCTGCGGGGCACGTTTAATTTCTCGAGCCAGACTCGCCATACAGCTGATCATATTCTGTATTGTGGTGTCAAAATTTGGGAGGGGGGCAGGCTAGCAGTGGTTCTTGAGGAACGCCTAGGCCAGCGAACAGAGATCATTTAGCCCGTTTTTTGCCTTCAAGGGCCCTTTAAAAGGTTTTTTTCCCAGGTGTCGCCATCCCTTTAAATGCCCTAAAACGGTTTGCGATCCGATTACGTCGTTTAAATCAATGGGTTCTTCCTTTCTTTAGTTGTCGCTATCCCTTTCAACCCGGGGCAGGCAAGCTGAGATTCTTTAAGGAATGCCTAGGCCAGCTAGCATGGATTATTTGAGCCGTGTTTGCCTTCCGTGGCGCTTTAAAATATTGTCGAGGTGTCACCATCCCTTGAAAATTATTTTAAAGGGTCATTGAAGGTAAAGGAGCGTTTTTGCATACGATTACGCGAGCTAAAAGATTTTCCATGGATTTGGAGCTGTCGCCATCCCTTTCAGACCGGGGGTCGGCTAGCAGAGTTTCTTTGAGGAAGCTAGGGCTCTAGGTTTTTGATATTTTTGCAGCGCTCTCTTTCCCTTCTCTCTCTCCCTCTCTTCCTCCCTTTTCCTCTCCCTCTCCCTCTCTCCCTCTCTCTCTCTCTCTCTCTCTCTCTCTCTCTCTCGCTCTCTCTCTCAAAACACTCTCGTTGGCCCCAAATTACCGCTTACTACCACATGATTATCAGGCCGTTAGGTAACCTGAAATTAGACGGGCCGGAGGCGGGAGGGCTACGGTAGTTGGGGGAAGCTGTCATATCTCACCCCCCACCGGCTCCTCGTCAATTTATCGATTTTTCGTAGCTTTATGACAGGCTAGCAAAGAGTTTTAGAGAATTTCTCAAGTAATTTTGACCTGTTTTTCTGCCCTCACCACTTCTTCGTCGTCATTCCCCTTAAAGTCATCATTATTCCTCATTTTCCGATTTTTCGCTTCTTTTATCCATTTACACCTCCCCGGAATGCCCTCAGCCCCCAGGATTGTTTTTATTTAAGGAAGGCGTTCGGCTAGAAATATCGATTTGCCGGAAGGAGAAAGTAACCCGAGATTTTTAAAGAGATGAGGACGGCATCTGTTGAACCCCCCTTGGGGAGGGGGGGTTCAACAGGTCCCGCGGCGATCTCGCGCGAGAGAGAGGGCTCCCAGGGGAGAGGCGCAGAGACATTTTCTTTCCCTCGCGTAATCGATTGACTTATGCCGCCCCTATCTCTTTAAGGGCCATGGAAGAGGGCTTTGAAGACAACGGGAGAGCCTTGCCCTCCTGCCCCCAGGGTGTATTTCGACAATTTGGTGAATTGGTTAATTTTTGGCGCATTTTTTCAAGCTTTCTTTAACTTTGTACTCTACTTAGCCTTCAATGGCCCTTTAAAAAGTTTTTCAGGCATTGTGAAACCTAGAAAATTTGCAGAAAAATGTCCACAACGATCTCTGCTGGCTTGCCTTGTTGCCTAAATGCTCACTGCTAGCCCGCCCTGCCTTCAATGGTCCTTTAAAATTACTTTAAAGGGATTCAGACACCTCGATAATGCTGGAAAATCCATTTTCAAGGACCATTAAAGTCAAATTCCTCAAAGAATCCCTGCTAGCCTGCCCCTGCCTCCAAGTCTCCCTTAATACAGCTTAAAGGGATGGTGACACCTCGAAAATGCATCAAATCAGTAGAAACTTCATTCAGTAGAAGCCAAATTCCTCCCAGAATCGCTGCTAGCCTGCCCCAAAATCCCCCCAATCACGGCAAATTAGAATATTCTGACTCAATGCTGATCCCGGCGGGGCCCCAAAAAAGTGCCCCAGGTTTTGGTAGGATTTGGCGGGGGCAGGCTGGGGGGAAACCTGGTATAAAATCTCCAACGCCACCCGCCCCCATTCATCCCGGTGCCCCGGCCAATCTTTTCCTGGTTTTGCCCCTCCACCACTAATCCGATGGTCCTCTCAATGGACTCCTGTCAAAAATCGCACTCCAACGCTGATTTCATGGCGAATATTGGGTTTTGTCACGTATTTTTGCCCTCATTGGTCCTTTAAAAGGGGATTTTGGCGTTTTTAGAGGTGCCGCTGTCTCTTTAAAATTATTTTCTAGGTGTCACTGTACCTTTAAGGCGATTTTCTAGGTGTCGCTGTCCCTTTAAAGCCATTTTCTAGCTGTCGCTGTCCCTTTAGGAACGATTTTCTTCTTTTCGCTGGCCTTTTAGAGCTATTTTCTAGCTGTCGCGGTACTTTAGCACAATTTTCTAGCTGTCACCGTCCCTTTAAAGCGATTTTATAGTTGTCCCGGTTCTTTTAAAGCCAGTTAAAACATGGGGCGAGCTAGCAGAGATCATTTTAGGCCGATTATTTGACTTCAGTGGTCTTTTAAAAAATAGTTTTGTGCTTTTTAGGAGTGTCACCATCCCTTTAAATTGTCCAAGCGGCCCCGTGAGGTCAGGCAGGCTAGCAGCGATCCTTGCGGATTCGATTACGCATTCGCCAAAGGCAAGCTAGCAAGGACCATTTGCGACCAAAAACGGCTATCAGCAAAAATACCCTTTTTTTGTTCCCCCCGAACCGGAAGCCCGGCCGTCGCCCCCCCACCATAACACCGGAAGGGATTTTCGGCATCTAGTCGCTCAAAATTTCCCCAAAACTTCTTCTCGAAATTTTTGGGGTTGGATTTATTGATCTGTAGGGCCTGGAAATGAAGAGTTTGGCATTTTTGAGATGCTGCAGTATTTCTCATTGTTTTCCGGGTGTTCCGATTTACGCCGCCCGACAGCTTCCGGATGGGTGAACCGGGGGCAGATGCGGGGGAATAGCCTTTGGCTAGCGTTAAGCAGATTTTGGGCGGTTTGCCGATTCCCAAACGATCGCTGCTAGCTTGCCAGGCCTCGATGTTTGCTTCCTAAAGAACCTCTGCTAGCTTGCCCGATTCTTTAAAGGACCGGTGAAGGCAAGCAAACGTTCCTAAATGATCTCTGCTAGCTTGCCGGGTCTGGCAGGATTTCCTCAATGATCTCTGCTTGCTTGCCATGGCGGGACCACTTTCGTAAATGGTCTCTGCTAAACTGCCTGCCCCAGGAGATTCTCCTTCATTCTCATCTTCCTCAAGAATCCCTGCTAGCCTGCCTGTGGAAATCTGACATTTTTTAGCTATGGACTACTACGACAACATCACCGACTACAACGGGACTTCGAACTCCACTGAAAATCATAATGACAGCATGGACGAGTTTAGGATTGAAGATTGGGTAGGTTATCTCTCTCACTCTCTCTCACTCTCTCTCTCCTCAAGGAACCTCCGCTAGCTCCTCCTTTCCAGGTAGAAGTCTCGCTCTACTCAGTCGCTTTCTTCGTCGGCGGTCCCCTCAACATCATCTCCTTCGTCCGTCTCGTCAAGGCATTAAGGAGACTGAAGGCAGGCTAGCAGAGATTCTTTGAGGAACTGGATTTTTTAGCACCCCTCCCCAATCCTGCTCCTTCGGCTGAACCTCAACATTGCCGACCTGTTCACGCTGTTCCTCTACGTGCCCAAGCAGATCATATGGCTCATAGCGCAGCAGGTAAGGGGCTAGCGACGAGTTGAGGGTCGCGGGTTCGAACCCGGCCGCGACAAACTTTTTGCTTTTTGGTTGTTAGGCTTGAAATTGATTGTTAGGCGCTTCCTGACCTCAAATATAACTTTTAAAGGACAGTGGAAGCCAGAAAGCCATAGAAATAGCGTCCCGGGTTCGAACCCCGGCGGTGACCAGCTTTTTGCTTTTTGGTTTTTAAGCTAAAAAATTATTTTTGAGTACATTAAAGAAATAGCATTTTAAAAATTCTCCAAGAATCTCTGCTAATTCCGCTATTTTTTTAGTGGTACGGCGGGGACGTGCTCTGCCGGCTGTGCGCCTTCTTCTCGACGTTCTGCTTCTACCTGCACTCGTTCGTGATCGCGTGCATCGCGATAGATCGACTCATGGGAGCGTGGAATATTAAGTACGTATTTTTAAGCGTATTTTAAAGCCTAAAAATAATTTTTTAGCTTTAAAAAGTTTTTTGGCCCAAAAAATTCGATTTTTGAGTCAATTTTGGCTATTAAAAATGATAGTACTATTTTTTCAGCTCGGTTTCCGGCTGCCGTCGAGCGTACGCACGCGTATCTCGGCTGCTCTTCGCCTCGTGGCTTCTCGCCACCATCCTGGCCCTGCCGCAGACGCTGATCTTCAAGGTGTACGAGAACATCGGGATGTTGGATCAGAATATTACGTGGGTTTTCGGCTTCCGTGGACCTTTAAAATTGATTTATTGAGTTACGGAGTCTAAATCGACAATTTATAATCGATTACGCCTTGAAATTCGACATTTTCTAACCGGTCGCGCCTTGTATATCATATTCCTTTTCGATTACGTGATCAAATTTTCTCTCCGAAACGATTACGATTTGAAAACGCGCTTTTCGAACCGGGTACTCCATGAAATCCGGATCTTTTGTTACAATTACGCAATGTAATTCACATTTCTCGATTAAGCGTCAAAATCCGAGTTTTACTAACCGATTACGCGATAAAATCTGACTTTTCTAATCGATTACGTCATCTAAATGCCCCATTTTCTGACTTCCATGGCCCTTGAAAACGACTTTTTTCAGGCAATGCGCCTCGTTCTGGATGAAGGCGCGCTACGACGCGAACAACATCTTCTTGGACCCGGATATCTCGGACATGTTCAAGACACAGGTGAGGGGCTTTCCGCAAATTGTCTCTGCTAGGCTCGCCGGCCTTCAAGGGGGCTTTAAAGCGTTTTAAAGGATGTTGACACCTCGAAAATTGTCTCTGCTAGCCTGCCTTGCCCTCAAACGTCTTTAAATGCGCTTTCAAGGGACGGTGACACCTAGAAAGCCTTGATTTCCAGGTAGCGATGGAGATGCAGCTCCTGATCCTCTACGAGCGATGGTATTCCGTTGCTCATCTCGTGTTCAACTTCGTGCTCCCGACGATGACCATCTTCTTCTCGTACACGACGCTGCTCTTCGTCCTCAAGGGGTTCATTAAAGGTACGTGGAAGTCGGCGCTTTCTCTCTCCCTCCCTCGATCTCTCTCTCTCTCTCTCTCTCTGTCTCGCTCTCTCTCACTCTCTACCTCAAATTTGCAGAGACTCGAACCGGAAATACCCCCCGGCGATCCCTGCTTCTCCTGACGAAACATCAATGTTCTGAAGATGAGGGTAGTAGAGGTATACTGTAGATGTAAAATGTATCGTCGTTTAGTTGGTGCTCAAGTGGTTGCTGATCCGGGATCACCAAGGAGGAACAGCCAGCAGACACTGCAGGGTGACCTCCACGATGACGTGTCGTCACTGGCGATGTCGAAGGGGTAAGAGAGAGCGAGAGCGAGAAAGATAGGGAGAGAGAGCGGCAAGAGAGTGAGGTCTCGCGAGAGCGAGAAAGAGAGAGATGGCAGGCGAACTGGCAGATATCCTTGGAGCAACCTCTCTTTTTTCAGTGACGGCACTGAAGTCTCGATGAGTATGGACGACATGCGCCCAAAACGCCCGAAAAAGAAGGAGCAGCGCGCCTTCATCACCCCGTTTGCGGCTGGGAAGATTGCCAAGGCGCGAAAGGTACGTTTCTAGGTGTCGCCGTCCCTTTAAAGCGTTCTAAAGGCCCAATGAAGGTGGGGCAGGCTAGCAGAGATACGTTGCGGATCGACTTTTGCCTTCAATGGTCCTTTAGAGCCGATTTTCGAGGTGTCGCCGTCCCTTTAAAGTGTTTTTTTCAGGAAGCCAAGCGACAAGCAGCCCTGATTCTCCTGGCTTTCCTCGTCTGCTGGAGCCCCTACTATGTGATGTCCATTTTGAAGGTATCAATTTTCTCCGGTTTCCCAAATGGTCTCTGCTAGCCTGCCTTACTCTAGAAGCTTTTAAAGGGATGGCGACACCTATAAAAGGTAGTAAAGCGATTTTAAAGGACCTTGGAAGGCAAAAAATTATCCCAAGTTGGTCTCTGCTAGCTTGCCCCGGTCTCTACAAGCTTCCTAAATAGTCTCTGCTAGTTTGCCTAGCCTGTAGAAGCTTTTAAAGAGACGGCGACACCTAAAAAATTCTTAGAATCGTCTTTAAATGACCATTGAAGGCAAAAAGCCAGTCTAAATGATTTTAAAGGGATGACAGAGACACCAAAAAACGGATTTAAAGGACCATTGAAGGCAAAAAAACCTTCAAATATTCAGGTGGCCGGCGTATTCCACAACTCGCTAAATCAATATGAATTCCTGAACAGCCTCATCACTGCCAACCCCATCATCAACCCAATTATCTATGGTGTCTTTAGGGCTGTATAGTATTTTGTGTTTCTTGTGACTTCACTGCCCCTTTAAAATGGTTACGACGTGAAAATGGCAGAACGTAATTTATTACGTCATGAAAATAGGGTTTTCAAATCGATTACCTCAGTAAAATGGCAAAAAATTAATCGATTACGGCATGAAAATCTCGTTTTCGAACCGATGACATCATCAAAATCGCGTTTTCGAATCTTTTACGCGAGTAAAATAGCAAAAATTAATCGATTACGGCATTTCGAACTTGTTACGCTATGAAAATAGAACTTTTCGAACCGATTACGCTATATAATTTTGATCACTAATCGATTACGCTATGAAGTTGCCAAAAAATTATCGATTACGACATAATCTTACAAAAATATGCTGTAAAACTGGCTTTTAAACCCATTACGAGATGAAAATCCAGTTTTTGAAACGATTACGCTATGAAAATCCCTTTTTTAAAGCCGGTTACACCATTAAATATCTATAGGAATTTCCTTATGTTCTTCCCCATATCAAATTGCCAAAAAGCAACGATTCACCAGTGATTTTCGAACCGATTACGCTATGAAAATTTCCGAATTAATTTTTGTGTTTATTTACGTTTTTAAGTTTTTTTCGATGTATGCCGGGTTTTGTCATGTTAAAGAAGAAGAAAAATATTGAAAAACATTCTTGATTCAAAATACACAATAATGGCGGGTACGGTAGACAGACAAAAAAATGCAAAAATGAAAATAAAGCAAAAAAAAACACAAAAGTGGAGATATGTAGGCAAAATGGCGTCTAAAAATTACCCGAGACCGACCATCGTATTAAAAATTCGGAAAAGAGTGTTTTAAAGGGACAGGGACACTAAGGAAACGGAAACGCATAACTGATTAGGCAATGAAATTCGGGTTTCGATCCGATTACGCGATGTAATTTGGTTTTAGAGGGACAATGACAGCAATAGAATTTGCATCTGATTACTGTGACATTTGGGGTAAATCGGATGGCCCGTCGAACATGGTGCGCCAGATTTGCTTCCGGGTTGAGACGCCGGTCAGGTGGGAATTCACGTCCAGCACCTGAAAAGTCGGCTTAGAATTGGGCTTAGGCTTCGGCTTAGGCTTGGCTTAGGCTCAGGCTTACCAATTTCTTGACGTTTTTCCACTGCAAAACGGCGCAAACGAGCAGCATTGCCGTCCCGACGCCCACAAATGAGCATCCAGCAATGATAAACGGCGTTTCTTGTTGCTATAAATCGGTTTTAAGGGGCCATTGAAGGCAAAAATCCATAGAAATGGGGTCGAGGGTTCGAACCCCGGCCGCGGCCGTTCCGAGGGACGTAATTTGTATTTTAAAGGCCCATTGAAGGCAAGAACTCACCAAAATCAGGACCAGGACCCCGGAAGAAAATAGGGCCACACCGCAGATGAACAATCCAGACATGGCCAAGACGGTTCCGGTGGACGAGGGCGTCTTTTTCATCGTGGCGAGCTCACGCTAAAAATGCGAAGTAACTTTGGGCCTAAGCCTAAGCCAAGCCTAAGCCCGACTTACCTTATTGAAAACCGGCGTCTGCATCCGCTCCAACGGATCGCCGCCTATGGAGTAGGCGCGCTTCGGGACCTTGATCTTCATGCTGAGCGCTGGGGAGTGCTCCTGAAAAGTGAAGAATTCCTCAAAGAAACTCTGCTAGCATTCCCTGACTTCACTGGTCCTTTAAAATCGTTTTAAAGGGGTTAAAACACCTAAAAAATGCCTTAAAGGGCCATTGAAGGCAATAAGCGATTACGAGGGTAAATAAACCCCGCCCTTCTCCTCAGGAATTTCTGCTAGCTGCCCCGGCTCCACAGAGATCCTCAAAAATCTCTGCTAGCCTGCCCTAAGCCTCAGAAAATTGTAAAAATCCAAAAATGCGAAGGCTAGCACTGAAAAAAGTGGCCGCAGGGTACTAGCTATGCGTCGGCGGCGATGAGTCAACAATCGGCAAGCCCGGCCCAGGAATCGATGGCCATTTTTGGGGGGTGATAAGGGCCGTATTGTTAGCTTTTCAAAAGGCCAGCCGGGGCTAGCAGGCAAATATTGAATTCGGAAAAGCCCGCGTATTTGGGCCTAAAAGGCCCAAAAACGACGGGCTTTTCACGCTAAAATTGGCAAAAAATCCGAAAAAATCCATTGAAAAATTTGGGCGGCTAGCAGAGGGGCTTTGAGGAAGATTTCCCTGTCGTAATTGGTTAGGAACTGCCAATTACATTGCGTAATGGGTGAACAATGTATAGGCAAGCTAGCAGAGACAAATTGTGGAATAATTTGATGCCGTACGCTATTGGCAAAAGCGAATTACGTTGCGTAATCGGTTTAAAAATGGATAGGCAAGCTAGCAGAGACAATTTGAGGAAAATTTCCTACCGTAATTAGTTAGGAATTGCCAATTGCATTGCGTAATCGATTCCAAATCTGAATGGTAGCTAGCAGAGACAATTCCACCCATATTTTCACATTGTAATCGTTAAAAAACTGATTGTAAAATTAGGGCAAGCTAGCAGAGGAAATTGAGGAAGATTACCATACCGTAAGCGAATAGCAAACGCAAATTACGTTGCCTAATCGATTCAAAATCTGATAGGCAGCTAGCAGAAGTAATTTGAAGTACAGTCTCATTTCTTAAGCTATTGGAATCGGCGAATTACGTTGCGTATTCGATTATTGACCTACCGCGTAGACATTTAACGGGATCGGCGTCAAAAAGTTGGTGTCGAGGTGGAGGGGGTGGAGCAGAGGCTCACCACCTGGATGGTCTGGTCTGGTGACGTCCACCACCTCGTTTCGAGACATTTCTGAAATCAGAATTTATGGAAATTCCGCAAAGAATCTCTGCTAGCTAGCCTTATCGCAAAAAAACTCTGCTAGCCTGTCCGGTTAAGTTTTTACAGGCTCCGCAAGCTGAGAATCGAATTTTTCGGTTTTTCGGCGCTGGGTTGCTAGTATAAAATAATGATAAAAACAGACCTTTCAGCATTCCGAACCCCGGAAATCTGGAATGGCAAAATTCCCCCGGGGTTTATCTCCCCTTTCAATAACCGCCAAAATTGGATTTTGACGAGCTTTTGATGGACATACGAGGTTTTTTTTGGGGTCACTATTAAAACCAGGCGGCGAATAGGCAATTTAAAAACAAAAACAGAATAAAAATTTACCTGTCATTTCCTGGGATAGCGACGATGTGCTCGTATTTGGGGATGAAGCCGCCGAGGAGCTGAACGAGTCACCGGAAGAATGAGCAGAAATTCGGTAGCGTGGGACGGACATTTTCCTGAAAATCTGGCTTTAAAGGGACGGTGACATGAGGCAGGCTAGCAGAGATTCTTTGAGGAATTGGAGGGGCAGGCTAGCAGAGATTCTTTGAGGAATTGGAGGGACAGGCTAGCAGAGATTCTTTGAGGAATTGGAGGGGCAAGCTAGCAGAGATTCTTTGAGGAATTGGAGGGGCAAGCTAGCAGAGATTCTTTGAGGAATTGGAGGGGCTGGCTAGCAGAGATTCTTTGAGGAATTGGAGGGGCAAGCTAGCAGAGATTCTTTGAGGAATTGGAGGGGCAGGCTAGCAGCGATTTTTTGCGGAATTTCGTAATTTCGTGCTAGAATCGATGACTAGGGCTAGGTGTGGTGGTGGATGCCTGAAAACTGGTGAGTAAATATTAAGCGGAGGGAGCGGGTAGAAGAGAAGATGATGTTTACACAGCAGCCAGCAGAGGCAGCGCCAGTTACTATTGCCCATCAATGGCAGCCGGGGGGCCGGCTAGCAGGGATTCTTTGAGGAATTCAGAATCACGAAAAAGGGCAGGCTAGCAGATTTCCTTCAGGAAAATTCGGAAATCCGATTTTTTTACTTAAAAACCCATAATTCGATTTTTTTTCAGGTTCTACATCACCGTCGCGCCGTGAAGTTTCCTCAAGATTCTCTGCTATCCTGCCCCCGGAGCGATAAAGAGATGAGAAGAGATCTGGGTGTGGTTTTTCTCTGGTTTTTTTAGCTCTCAAGGGCCATTTGAGTCATAGCGCCAACAAATAGCCTAGTTCGCCCCTTGGTTTTTCTCAAATGATCTCTGCTAGCCCGCTGGGTAAACTAGAATTTTCCTAAAGTATCTCTGCTAGCTGACCTTGCCGTTTTTGACTAGCATCCTAAATAACCTCTGCTCGTTAGTCGCATTTTTTCCGGTTTTTTAGATGTCATCGTCTCTTTAATAGCAGAACTCGCATTGCAAATGGTCTCTGCTAGCTTGCCTAGGCTCAGCTGCTATTTTCCTCAAGAATCTCCGCTAGCCGTAACGTATTTTCCTCAAAAATCTCAGCTAGATCGCGGGCCAGCTCACGAATTTCCTCACAGAATCCCTGCTAGCCTCCCCGTCCTCCATTTGTATGTCCCATTGGTCATGG